>CAOKZL010001034.1:0-646974 GCA_948472985.1 Iguana delicatissima | reverse complement strand
TTTCCCCTAAACACTTTTTCCCCTCTCTCCAATGCATACAGACATTTAGGACCAAATCAACAAGGGTACAGCTCCACCCTTCAGTATCCTGAGGCCTGTAGTTTGGTGAGATACTTGGACGTCTTTGCTGAAATTCAAGGAAGTTCACTGCTACTTTTTGGCTGAGAATTCTGAGCGCCTCACTAAAGGACAGATACCAGAATTTATAGGATGGAACCTTGGCACTTAGTAGTATCAAACTATTGTGTCAGAGTAGTTAAGGAACACTCCAGGAAATATTTGCAATACCCCCATTTCTCACAGTCTGGATCACTGTTAACTTTTATATATGCAGAGTTATGCAGTGCAGATGGCCCTGTTCACCCAGCTGCATATTATATTGGTTTATTTTGCAGCAGTTTCTTTTACAGGGTTCTGGATCTGAAAATGGCATCAGGGTAGTGATGGGTAAAGAAACATTTGAAAAATGGCATTGTCCATCAATATGTCATCAACAGTTGAAAATACACTCCCCCTGCCAAGTAGTACTATGAGGTAGTGGCAATAGATAGGGAAGTATTATTTTTGTGTTTCCTGTACCAATATTTTTTATAATTCTTATATTTGATAAATTTTATAAATTTTATAATTTTTCCTATAAAATAGCATATATTGTAAAATATCTGTAAAAGTGTAAAAATATATAGAGGAGGATATACGCAGGAATATATATGGGGGAGTATATATAGAGGAGTATATATGGAGGAGTAAATATAGAGGAGTATATATGGAGGAGTACATATGAAGGTGTCTATATAGAGAGTATATTTGGAGAAGTATATATAGAGATGTATATCGGGAGGAGTATATCTAGAGAATTATGTATAGAGTACATATGTAGAAGTATATATGGAGGAGTATATAAGGAGGAGTATAAATGGTGGAGTACATATGGAGGAGTATATATCGACGGTAATATCTAGAGGAGTATATATGTAGGAGTATATATGGAGGAGTATATCTGGAGGAGAAAATATGTAGGAGTATATATGGAGTAGTATATAGAGAGGGGTATATATAAAGGAGTTTATATTATGGTATATATATACAGGAGGATGTATGTAGGAGGATATCTGGAGGAGTATGTATGAATTAATATATCTGGAGGAGTATATCTGGAAGAGTATATATGGAGGAGTATACATGCAGTAGTATATATAGAAGAATATTTATGGGGAGTATATACGGAGCAGTATATATGTAGGAGTACATATGGAGGAGTATATATCGAAGATATATCTAGAGGAGTATATTTGGGGGAGTATGTATGGAGAAGTATATATGGAAGAGTACATATGCAGTAGAATAACTGCAAGAGTATATATGCAGAAGTATGTAAGGAGAAGTATATCTAGAGGAATATATCTTGAAGTATATCTTGAAGAATACAGAGGAGTATTTATGAGAGTAGGATATATGGAGGAGTACATATGGAGAAGTATATGTAGAAGACTAGATATCAAGAACTATATATCAAGGAGTATTTGTGGAGTAGTATATATAGAGAAGTATATCTGGAGGAGTATATATGCAGGAGTATATCTAGAGAAATAAATACAGAAAAGTATATATGATATAATATATATGGAGGAGTATATTTATAGAGGTACATCTAAAGGAGTATATGTTTAGGAGTATATATGGAGGGGTATATATGAATGAGTGTATCTTGAGGAATATATATGGAGCTGTGTATGGAGGATTATATATGGAGGAGGATATATGGAGATGGATATATGGAACAGGATATGTGGAGTAGTATATATGCAGGAGTATATATAGAAGAGTATATCTAGAGGACTATATGTGAAGGAGTATATATGGAGGAGCATATATTAAGGAATATATAGAATAGAATATATGGAGGAATATGTTTAGAAAAGTATATATGGAGGAATATGTTTAGAAAAGTATATATGGAGGAATATGTTTAGAAAAGTATATATGGAAATGCATATATGGAGAATTATATAAGGAAGAGTATATAGAGAAATATATAGATAGAAGTAAATATGGAGAAGTTTATGTATAGGAGTGTATATGGAGTATACATTGAGGGATATATATGTAGGAGTATATATGGAGTAGTATATATTGAAGAATATATATAGAAGAGAATATATGGAGGGGTATTTATGTCTGGAACAGATTCACTCTCACACGTAGTCAATAAACTGGATAAAAGTTTTATTGAAACATAGTGGGTGATGCTGTCTTACAGACGTTAAAGCTCGAGAATGGGATTTGTTTCCCATGCTTTACTTTTAAGCAGGCAGCTTCACAGGACATACCCATCAAAGGCCAAGCGGCTCTAAATCACCATTACAACTACCTGATCTATCTATTCCTGTGAAACTCTAGCCGGAAGGAAAGTTCTGCATATGTAAATACCCTAACAGATTACTATCACTATTCCTTCAGTCTATTGCTATACTAAATCAATTAATATATATATGGCACCCGACATCCTGCCCCCTTCAAAAAAATAAAAATAAAATATATATATATATATCTAATAAAATTTGAAAACACTGCAGAACCGTAGACATGCAGAAAATTTACATAACAACATAAATGCAGTAGAAAAATTAATCGGGGTGTAGAGGAACATCAGTCGTCGAAGAAGTCGGCGAAGGGGCCCTCTTCAGCAAACTGGAATGAAACACAGGATGAATAGCTTTGAGTGAGGAAGGGAGATCCAATTCAAAAGAGACATAATTAATAACGCGTTTCACCGGAAAAGGACCCAGAAAACGAGGAGCAAGTTTCTTAGACGGGGAGGGCAATGAAATGTTCTTAGAAGAAAGGAAGACCAAATCACCAGGTTTATACTGGGGATTCGGCAGTCACTTACAGTCAGCGAAGCGTTTGTGAGCAGCTTTAGCGGAGGCGAAAGCACGGGAAACGGATTGCCAAAGGGTAGAAAACTTAGTGATCCAAGCCGAAACAGAAGGAGGGGCAGAAGGAGGAAGGGAGAGAGGGGAAAGGGAGAAAGGAGAAAACCATAAGCAATTTCAAAGGGGGGCAACCCAGTGGAGGAATGAACTGCAGAGTTGATGGCAAATTCAGCGAAAGGAAGGAGCGAAGCCCAATCAGTTTGGTTCTCATTAACAAAACACCTAAGAAACTGCTCAAGGGATTTGTTAACACGCTCCAATTGACTATCCGTCTGGGGGTGATAGGCACTGCTGAGTTTCTGGGTAATGCCCAGGGTTTTCAGTAAACAAGTCCAAAACTTGGAAGTGAAAACAGGATCCCTGTCAGAAATAATCACAGAAGGTAATCCGTGAAGTCTCCAGACATGAGAGATAAACAAGTCAGCAAGCTTCTCCGCAGTGGGCACACGCTTCAGAGGCACAAAATGACATTGTTTGGAAAAATGATCAGTAATAACCCAGATTGCTTGAAACCCTTGTGAGGAGGGGAGGGCCACGATGAAATCCCAGGTGATTACTGACCAAGGGGTAGAAGGAACAGGCAAAGGTTGTAGGAGCCCTTGGGGTTTTGAGGAGGCCAACTTAGAAACATGGTAGGTGGCACACTGTTTAATATAAGGCTGTACTGAATAGTTCAATCCAGGCCACCAAAAGAGGCATCGAATTGCATGCAAAGTTTTCAAAAACCCGAAATGCCCAGCGGGTTTGGTATTGTGATGCCTATGAAGAACATGCTCCCGGGCAGCAGGGGAACATAGATCTTGGCACCATAGAAGGGGAGATTATCAACCCAGGCTATTTTGTCCTTGTTAGCCTGGAGCCAAGAATCTGTGTGTGCGGAGTGAAGGATAACATCATGGAGAGCGGAGTCACAGAGAGACGAAGCAGAAAGCCTCGTTTTGGCTAGAGCGCGGTGGTCACTTGAGAAGCCAGGGAGGAGGCAGGAAATAAATCTTGGGGAGAAGGGGATGCGGTAGGGGAGCCCGCAAAACAGGGAAGACGAGAGAGAGGGTCAGCTAGCTGCTTAGTGCGTCCAGGTTTGGAAACAATTTTAAATCTAAAACGCTGGAAAAACTCAGCCCACCGCGCCTGTTTGGGGGAGAGTTTCTTAACAGACTGCAAAGCTTGCAAATTCCTGTGATCGGTCCAAACTTCAAAGGGGTGGCGGGCCCCTTCAAGTAAGTGGCGCAGGAAGACAGCGCAAAATGAATAGCCTTGGCTTCCTTCTCCCAAATAGGCCAGTTAGATTGTTGAGGAGAAAACTTCTTTGAAATGAAGGCGCAAGGCTTGAGTGCCCCCTCGGAGTCATGTTGCAAAAGGACGGCTGCCATCGCGAAATCTGAAGCATCCGTTTGTACAATGAATGACTTCGTAGTGTCCGGGAAAAGAAGTAAAGGCTCAGAAGTGAATTTAGATTTCAACAGTTCAAAAGTGGATTGGCATTCAGGGGACCAAGAAAGTCTATGTGGCTTGGTTGCGGATGAGCCCTTAGGTTTCCGCAAAAGGTTAGTGAGCGGAAGTGAGATTGCGGCGAAATCATCGATAAAGTTCCGATAAAAGTTTGCAAAGCCAAGAAACTGCTGGAGCTGCTTCAAAGTTTTGGGGGTGGGCCATTGTAAAATAGAGTTAATCTTAGAAGGGTCCATTTTTAGGGAGTTATTTTGAATCCTGTAGCCCAAGTAATCGAAAGCTCGAGTGTCAAATTGGCATTTCGATAAATTAACAACGAGGTTATTATCAATCAAGCGTTGAAGTACCACATGAACCAAAGATATATGAGACTCCATGGAATCGGCATAAATTAAAATATCGTCCAAACAAATCAGAACCCCCTGAAACAATAAGTCATGAAAAATAGAGTTCAAAAACATCTGAAAAACAGATGGTCCAGATTGTAACCCAAAAGGAAGAACAGTCCATTTAAAATTACCGAAAGGAGTAGAGAAGGTGGTCAACCACTCAGAGTCCGGGTCCATTCTAATTCTATGAAAAGCCTCTTTAAGATCAAGTTTGGTAAAAAATTTCCCTTGAACAGGCTGGTGGCTGCTTGCATAGGCTGCTCTGTTGGTCCAGCAGAATCTGTTCCCAGACTCTCATTTCCTGAAAGCTTAGATCTACTGGTTGGAGAAGCTGGTAGTGCTGGCTCTGATGGCTATGGGGTGGTAAATCTGATCTGGCCTTTAATATGAACTTTAAAGGAGCTATCTATGGTACTGAATGCAGTTGGGGGAAACTGGATTCAGCACCATGGATAGTTCCTTTGAAGATCAGACTAAAACCTAGAGGGGATTCACTACACACTGACCTTGGGCTCATCAGTACCACTGAGAAGAACCACAACAGGGTCTAGAAGAAACTAGGGCTGTAAGACATGGAAGTAATTATTTTCCACATTATGTAGTAGATTCAAACAGATTTATGTGCATGGCATACCAATATAGAGGCAAAATGAAGAAAGGCACTACAGCCTTGCAAAAGACACTTAACTGAGAAGCTATTTGATGGCATTTTAAAAAATAAATCTACAAGATAAGCTGCATAGGGACCTCTTTCCAGCAGCAGGCATCACTATAGACTCAGAATTTTTGTCATCCCCAGGAACAGAGTCACAGCTCATGAGGAACATGTATTTGCTGTTGTTTTATGCCCTGATAAATAATAAATGCGGACAACTTTGTTATATAATGAGACATACTTTGGATGATTAGAAATAAGCAACAAGAGCAAGCAAGAACTGTTGCTCTTAGAGCTTTGTAAATTTGGTGGTTGAACCTGCTGACATAGCAGATAATTGAAAGATGAGCACACCCCCAAATGTAGTTCTAATACCACTACATTTTCTTGATGCTATAGTATGATTCTTAGCACTCCCCATTCCTAAATGTAGCTTTGATACCACTAAGTGGTCCCTGTTCTTAGCACTGGGTCATCTCAACACTTTTCCCCACAATGTGACAGCAAATTCTCATTACTATTTTCACTCTTCAAGTCATTCTCAGACTTTGCTAAGCACACAAAGTCAACCCTCTGTGTCCAGATCTGATATTTTACCTTTTCCCTACATGTTCCTCAGTTGCCATTACTTCTCTCACTGTCAGTCCTCCACCAGCATTTTGATATGTTTGGAGTGACCAGGGGCCACCCTTCAAGCATTTAGACCAAGATGATGCACTATCTTAGTCTAAATGGTTGAAAGATGGTCCCTGTGCAGTATCTTCCTTGAAAAAAAAAATTGACTCATGAGAATGAATACACACACTCTCTCTTTCTCTATAGACACACACACACACACACACACTATATAACCCCAAATTGAAATGAAATAGCTGGAGAATCAACTTCTCTCCACATCTTCCTCTCTTGCTCCAGCCAATTGTTCAAAAAGGACAGAAGAGTTTGCCCCCCCGCAAAAAAACCTGAACATTAGTGGGATGGCTCATGCTACACCACTTCTGCTTTCTAGAACTGTAATTTTTATTATTTGTTGAAAGAGGACAACTGAGCATTCTCTCCTCTTGCCTGTATTAATTTTGTCTTCAAGGATGTTATTGCTTGTGGAAGTAATGTGTAATCTAATGTTATGCTACAAAAACCTGATCAATGCATTTCAGTAAGACAACTTCACCCACTACAACACTTTTGAACCCCCACCCTACTAAATGTTCCTGAATTCTACCTCCCATCAATTGCATGGTTGGCAGTGTTAAGAGAAGAGGATTAGGTTAGGTTAGGATTTTTTTCCTCAGAACACACTCTTTGTTTTTAAACCCTGCATGTGTACAGCCTGGAAATGTCACAGTGGCTGCTACAAGTAACAGAATGTAGCACTTAAATCAGTGGTTTTCAAACTCTGGACCCCTAGATGTTTTTGATACCAACTCTCTAAAGTCCTAATCAGCATGGCCAATGGCCAGGGAGTCCTGGAAATGAAGTCCAGAACATCTGGAGGAACAAAGGTTGAGGATTACTGTACTTGGTGCTAATTGGTTTGATCCCGCAGAGCTCTTATACTCTTTCATCCCAAGTCTGTTTTGCTGATATTATATTCACTGTGGCTACTGTCAAAGAGACTTGAACCTTGAGTCACCTGTTGCTCATTGGGCTTCAGTGTACTCAATCTGCAACAGTCATGTTATGAGGGTGGAGGTAGACAAAATCATACTTAAGAATAGACTCTCTGAAATCAATGGGCCAACTCCAATTATGATTAAGTCTAGCTCCAAACCACTATTTAATGTCTTTGAATCCAAATTCCATAAACTATGCCATCTCTTTAAGTAAAAAAAAAAAGCTAGATTTCAAACAAACAAACAGCCCAACTCATTTTAACATTTTCTTAATTAGAAAGCACTGAACAGTAATCATATCTTTCAAATGTATTAGTCAGTCCTGTGTAATATATTCTGAAATACTTTCCCATTCAGATTTAGGAAGACTAGTTTGACTGATGATGTTAACAAGAGAATGATTAGACATGCTTTTCTATGCCACCTTCTCAGCTCATCTGTCATCATGAAACTCTGCACATGAGCAGAGGGCTGACTGTATTGTCATCTCAGCTAGCAACATTATATTGCTTCATCTTCCATGACTGCAACAGCGACACCATGGACCCCTTGCACCAGCAGCTTAGAACTGGATCCTGCTTCCATCTTCACAAATATGGTTTCCTGGTGAATGACATCTACACAAGTACTACCAGATCAATATGTAGGTGCTGATTTTATGTCGTCTAATACGTACTGTGCACACTAAGGAATTTGAAATTTATTGACAGAAAGTGTTTATTGATGTGAATTCCTCTGACAGGTTACTCAAGGATTTTGAACACTAGGTATTAAAGGTGAAGAAGAGGACTAAGCAGGTTCATTTCAGTATTGTATCTTCATTGGCTGAAAATGAAAGAATGAAACAATTAGGATCACTAGTGCAAAACTCAAACACATCCTAAATATTGTCACCAACTCTATTTACTTAAGCTATGCAGAATGCAAATAGGAAACTGTATCTACCATTTTTATTGATAATTTTTCAGTTGCAGATGAGCCAAGGCACAGCTATGTAATTCTCCCCAAAATAATGGGAGATACAACAGCAGAATGATGTTCCCCATACTTCTAGCAATAAGTTACATTGTTTTCTCTGAACTACAACTGGAATCATCTTATACTTTTATGCCTGAAGAGTTTCAAGAATTATTCATTCTCAGAGGTTGGGGACCCTCTGAAGCAGATTTGGAAGTACAAAAAAAAATCTGCTCATGAGATGCTGGCTATAACCCTAAGTATTTCACAAATTTATAGAGGGATCTACATAAAAACAATCCATTAGTATTAAAGTTATCTAGATGACATTGTTCTCAGGTATGAGTCTTTTAAAACAGAGAAAATAATTTTTGGGAGGACCATCAACAGAATGTAATAAAAATTAATCTTGTTGCATAAAACTTCCTCTTTGAAATGAATCAGTAAGGGTGATGAAATGAATCATTAGGTCTTCAGGAGAATTCTGTCTCTTGAGGTCCTGGAGTTTTCCCTAACATGGTGCCACAAGGTATAATGGAGAACCTCATTTTCAGTCATCATTTTTAGTGACTAGCTGTTAAATGGCCTGGCAGACTGGAGATGATGTGCTTTAAGATAGAAGACTAAAAGTGTCTGAAACTGTTTTGAAAACAAGAATCAACTGATTTAGGAAAAAATACCTTCTGCAAGTGCTTTTGCAATTCGTTCCATTTCCTCACGCTTCTTTTTCTCCTCTGCTTCTATCCTCCTTTCCTCCTCAGCAATAGGTTTCAGGTAGTCTGTCAGAGTAAAACAAAGTCATTATATATTTACAAACAGCACTACAACTTAGTCAACACAAGATTCGCTCAGTCAGTACTCACACTACTACTTTCTACACAATTCTTTGCCTCCAACTTATTAAAAATATGGGAAGCTTCAAGATACATTTCAAGGAAGGTTGCTGGAGACGTCTCTGGAGAAGAATTTTTAGCTGTATTCACCATAAATTAATATCCATTGCTGGTCCTCTTTTGTATTTTAGAGTACAGACAGTCACACCAGTGCTCAATTAACTCTACAAGAAGAGTATCAGTCACTAGTGCCTGCACGCAGTATAAAGTAACACACAGTTTCATAAACACACTGTTCTTGTTGTCTGTATTCAAGTCTTTTCCAGCTTATGGCAACCCTAAGATGTTTTTTTTTATCAAGATTTGTTCAGAGGGGTTTACCATTGCCTTTCTCTAAGGCTGGGAGAGTGTGACTTCAAACACACACTACTGAGAAAAAAACCAGTTAGGTTCACTATATGTACCTATAACCTGAACTCTTTTCAACTTTCTCTGTAACTGCTACACATTCTACACATGTTCCTGCTTGTTTTAAGTTTTAGAATGTCAAGCACACTTAATATTCATCCACAATATTTTCTACAATAGCTTTTAAAATACTAAGAGAACAAGTTCTCATGATTTGTACTCAAGGGAAACATGACTGTCTCAAAACCTATGAATTTCTGACATTAACAATTCAAAAGACAATTTTATATGGACTGCTGTATCTATTTCACATAATTAATGTGATCAACTCTCCTCTCTTTTAACCACTAAAGTGACCCTAAGCCACCTAACATTATATTATTCATAAGATAGACACACATGAATATCTATGACATAATAGTACATCATCTACACTTCTACATATGAGTCCACTCAGATTCAAAAGTTTTTTTCCATAACAATGTAATTATCTATTTTCATAATTACCATGTAGGTTTCAAAAGCCAAGTATACTACTGAAAATGGACAAAAGTGTGATTACAAGTTTAAACTATAATTTTCCTTAGCCACTTACCATATCTTTTCTTTCCATAAATCATTCCAAGTAGCAGTGCTGAATACCTGGTGAACTGCAAAATCAATTACAGGGATATGAAATATAAACAACATCAAATAATTACATTAATACACAAGCAGCTACATTAATACACAAGCATTTATATTGCAGTTCTCAGACTCTTAAGATGTCAAAATTTAAAACAAGTCTAACTCTGCAATAAGGCTTAATATTTCAAACATCTAAGGCTAAGAGTCAAACAGGAGGAGTTTACAGTTTTAGAAGAGATTCACAACCAAAGCCCAATATAAAAAGACAATCCCGTTAGAGTGGTTGTAGCAAATGCCTTACAAGACAAAGAGTTCTGCTTTGACCTAAGGATGTTCAGGCATAGGTTGGTGAGTAGGGGACAAACAGTTCTGTGAGTCATAGGCAGAGGCCCAACAAAATGTTTGAAGATTTCCCGTGAACCAAGGTAACATACAGTAGTCACCTTTCTCAAATGCTCCCCATTCTACTGCTTGCCTAACACTGAAAAGAACTCTTGCTTGCTTGCTTGAGCTGACAAGCATGAAGTATAACGCACGTTCACAACCATATTTCACCTCCAGTGAAACAGCTTCAAAAACCAGGCAATGTCAAGGGAAAAAGAAATTGGAACTAAAAGCAGTTTTGTTTATTCTAGAATGAAAATATTTGTTTCCAACCAAGTAATTTAATATTTGTGCAGCCAACTTCAATACCCATTTCAAATACTCTGACATAACATGTAAGAAACCAGATTTCCAGATTATCTTCTAAATTCTTTGCCAAAACTTTCTTTTAATTCTACCACCTAAAACACAGTTCTACAACATACGATACATGTAATCACATTAGTTTCAGAAGGGTGAAGGCAGCTCCTCACTCCCACCAATCCCTATGGTTTGATGCAAGCTCTTACTAAATAGCAGTGTAACATTTTTCAGTGACTCTGGTATGCTTCTAAATTACATGAAATGGGTTGTTTGCTCTGCTACAGCAAAACATGAACAAGGTTATTACAGCATAAATATTTATGGATTATAGCCCACCCCAGGAGACAAATGAAAAGTCTCACATTGGGGATAATATAGATAAAAGTTTATGCAAAAATAACTTTGCTATGGCGGTGCCCCATGACTCCTTGCTCCATTAAGTCTTGCTTGTTATCTCAGAGCGGCCAGCTCAAACGGCAGGCTCCAAAAACTTTAGGAAGTTAAATGAAGGACGGAGGTTTAATGGGAGAAAGGTTTAAGGTTGTCAGCGGTTCAATGTGAGAAGGGGCACCCGAATAGCTCAAAGAATATCTTCCCCAACGAAAACCTAACATTTCGGAGAAAGCGGGGCAGAGCCGCGGGGTTCGCACCTCCAGAACCGAAAGGCAACCAGGACACACTGAACACAGCCAGCCAGCCCTCCTTCGGCCGCTACCCTTGACCTCCTCCACGGTCACCTTGGGGCGAAAGAGGCGCACCCGGCGCCTGGCTCTTAGGCTCCCCGGCTCCCCCGAAGGCGGGCGGAGGCGTAAAACCGACCCCGGGCAAGAGCGAACCGGGGCGACCCCCGGAGCGCCTCCCTTACCTTGATGAGCGGGGAAACCTGCACCGGGGGAACCATCTGCCTCCCCGCCGAGCAGCAAAACGGACGTGACGTATACGGCCTCTACGCGGCGAGACGACCCCCTGAAAGGTCGGAGGGGAAGGAAAGGCGGCGGAGAAACGTAGAGATAGGAAAGGATAGCACAGACTTCAGTAACACTTCCGGTCGGACCGTTGCAGAGGCTTTCTCTGTTTTTATTTCAATGAGAAAAGTGTGTGGGGTCCTCGGAAGCACCGAGGAGCAATCTGAGCCCCTGGAGGATGAGAGAGAATAGCTGCTTTCGGCTTTTACTGGAAACTGAGACTATGCGTAGCGGTAAAAAGAAATTATTATAGTTGCAATGCTTTGCACACTTGTCAGTCAGTCCCTTTGAATCCAGTGACCACTCGTCTATGAGTGTATATCTCTCTAATATGTTTTTATCTCTGTAAAAGGAGAAGGTGGTAAGAAGAGGGCTCAGGAGAAGACGCATGCGCAGAGTTTACAAGTTCAGTCGGTTCTTCATCGAGCTGAGAGCTTGAGATTGGCGGGAGATGTTAATAAGCTACGGGACAGACACAGCAGTCCGCTCGCACCAGCTGCACTTTGTTTGCGCTGTTTTTCAGTTCTGCACTTGTTATGAGCCCGGGGAAAAAACGCTGACGTTCAGTTTTAGCACTATTCATGCAGTCACTTCTGTTATGGGCAGTGTTAGGTTTTTCCTACCTGTAGATGAGACGTAAAGCAGAGGACATTTCCGCACTACACGGTTATAGCTCTATCATTCCACTTTCAACCTCCTGTTGAATTCTGGGGTTTGTAGTTTACTAAGCCCAAAGCGCTCTCTGGCTGAGAATTCTAAACGCCCCTCCCTAAATTGCAAACCCCAGGATTCCACAGGATGATGAAAGTGGAATGATAGCACTATAACAGTGTAGTGTGGAAAGGCCCAAAATGTTGCAGGGGGAGGATCTGTTTCGTGTTCCAGCCAGCCACGCTTGAAGGAGATGCCACTTACCCTCCCAAGGAGGCATTTAGGATTCTGTGACTACATACCCTCAGGCATTTCACGGATGAAAACGGGGGTTCGTGTGGCCAAGAAAAAGTGTGACCAAGATGGCAACGGTTATTAATGAAGAAGAAGGTGGAAGATCAGAGAGGCCGCAGCAGTTTGCCTTTGCCTGAGTCTCCTGGGAAGGCTAAAATTTTCCTCCTTCCTCCTCTGCTGCCTTAGCTGACTACAAACTATTTTTGCACTTTGAATTCAGTTTGCAACAACTGGAATAAGCCAAGGTCAGAGGGAAAACCAGAGATGAAGAGAGAATCTGGGACATTTTAAAAGCAGCTGAAAAAAATGGGATGACAGAATTTATCAGGACTGTCCCTGGCAAATCAGGACAGTTGGAAGGTGTGTGACTACGCACTGAACACTCCTAAGAGGGTTATGATTTTTGTCTTCTAAGGTTTTTCTGTGTAAAGTTTAGTTCTGCTGCAAATGTTGAAACCTCTTAAAATATATTACTACTTGTGAGCTTCAGGTCACACTTATGATGACTGTAAGGCGATGGGCTTTTCTTGGCAGGATTTGTTCAGAAAAGGGTTGCCTTTGCCTTCTTCAAAGGCAGAGAGAGTGTGACTTGCCCAAGGTCACCCAGTTGGGTTCTGTGGCCGAGTGGAGATTTGAACCCTGTCCTCCAGAGCTGAAGTGCAGCACTCACACCTCAAAGGCCCCTCCTTAAACTGCAAACCCCAGAATTCCATAGAATGCTGAAAGTGGAATAAGAGCGCTATAACTGTCTAGTGCGGAAATGGCCTATGTGGCCATGGCATTTGGATTGAGGTCCCACTGATACATTGATGACACTCAGTTCCCCTCCATTACATCAACCCCAGGAGACACTGCATACATGATCTAGATTGGTGCTTGAATGTATGGGTGCCCTGGATATGGGCCGATAAGCTGAAACAGGATCTTGATGCAATAGAAGTACTATTGATGAGTGATTCCTGGCTCTGGGAATTTGGGGCATTATTAGCTATGGGTGAGTTCTCCACACCCCTATGAAGGAATTGGTTTGCATTTGGAGGTGCTGTTTGATTTGATTTTTTATCACTGGAGGTCCAAATTCCTTCCATGTCTTAGACTGCCTACTATCAGCTTAGGCTCATACACTAGAACGGCTTATTCCTGGACAAGGATAGGCTGGCCATTGTGACCCACACATTTCCAATCATAGCATTTGATTACTATACTGCCCTTAAAGTGAGGCTGCCTTTAAGACTGGTTTAGAATCTGAAGCTGCATTACTGGCTGGGATGCCTTACTGTGTATGTATTACACTTGTGCTGAAAAATCTACAGTAGTTGCTGGCTGTAAGGTTAGTAGTATTAGTATACACATACTAGTATTAGTACACGGTAACCCAAGGAGCATTGCCCTCTACCAATTTCCAAGGCCACCCTGATCTTCAGAAGAGGCCTTGTTGTCTGTGCATGGCCTACAAAGTTCAAATTGGTCTCCACACAGAGGTGGATCTTCTGTGCTATTGGCAGCTGGTAGTTTTTAGAAGGCAACAGGAATCAATTTTGGTTTCATCGTCTCAAAAGAGAAGTCAGAAGAAGAGAAAGAGGGTGCAAAGCTTTCCAAAAGAAGGAGGACAAGAACTTTCTCTTAGAGTCAGTACTGGTTTGCTTATGGGACTACAAATGCACAGCCTTTTTTTAAAGAAGAGCAACTTCTATCAGTGAATATAGCTCCTGAGATGCACAACAACAGTAGGAAAAATGTTATTCATATCTGCAGAACTGTTTGGATGTGCAATGGCAAATGCAAAATTGAATAGCTGGTGCCCTGGTCAAGGACAGTCAAAAAACTGGAGGATGGATCCTCCCCTTCAACGAGGGTACTTTACATCCCACCAAATATGAAGACAACAATCTAGGGACTGTTGTGTGGATGTTAACAATGACTGAAAAACAAAAATGGTGGGTTGGTCCACAGTATCCTGTTCTGTGACAGGCGCCTACTTTGCCCATATTGGTGTGGGGATTCCCAATCTGGTAAGGCATCCTGTCAGCCATATCTTTGGACTTTTTAAGTATTGTTAAAACTTAATGGGATATGTTTCTCAACTCTATATGGAAATGCTAGAGATTGTGTTGTGGCCAAGAAAAGAGGCGAAGACCAGGTTTCCAGGGAAAAATCAAAAAGCCATTTTATTGTTAACAATACCTTGCGCAAGGGCAACAGTTATCCCAGAACTGTTTTGTCAATTAATTGAGGTAGCATCACTATATACCTTTTGCCTTCTATGTCAGCAATCAATCATTTACTTAGCCTGCCCATCACTGGAGAAAAAGATCTTTAGTTAACTTTTCCATTACATCATTGACTGGCACAGAGGAGAACAAAAGGGTTAGTTATAAAATGATACAAAATAATGGTAGGGAGTATAGTGCCTCCCTGTGAATTCCCAGACCTTTGAATGTTGCAAGGCCATTCTCTAAAATTTGAGATAAGACAGACATCTGCAATTTACTCAGAGGCACAATTCAATTCGCTTATTTTTCCTATTCAAGTGGCATTGGATTTAACCCCTTCATTCCCCCCTTCATGCTAAATTCAAAACTTTGCAATTTCAAGCATGTACTATTTCCTTCTTCCTTATAGTACAAGTGATACATAGCAGCATTAGAATTCATTAACACACATTACACGCTGTTCCCAATAACGGAGGGGGTCTGATTTGTGCGTAGAGAGGTTAGCTTCCTGGTGTAACCCCAGCAGAAATCTAGCCCCAATCTTCAATTCCTCAGCAGTTGCTGGGTCTGATGTACAATTTTGGCAGCCTCCGGAGCGCCAAATTGTATCATCTAGCCCAGAATTCTTCTGACTCCCCTTTTCTGCAACCACCAGTTAGGCATACACAACAACTTCCTTCTTCCATTGACTTGAGCATTACAGATTAAAAAACAACACTTTTAACATGCAGAGTAAAGACTGGCAGATTTAGGAAAGCCATTATGTTAGTACAAAGTACTTTTGCTTACTGTGCCATTTCCCATACTTACTTAGGGAACTCAATTTTGTCCACATGCCTGCAGACCATTAGAATGATCTTCTAATATTGTATACTTCAAAATGCATTTTCCCCTCTTTTGCATTCAACTCATTTACATAATGACAACTGGTTGTATTTTACCAAAATGCTGAGTACCCCTTCACAACTGAAGAGATAGTTTCATGCTGGGCTGATAGCCAACAACGCACCTGCCTTACATGAAAACCAATTCCCTCCATGGGGATCATGTGTTATCATGTACCTGTTGCTTTTATTGTGAATCCTTTTCATTTTTGACCAGCCACACTATATCAATTCGTGCACTGAGTGAAAAGTGATAATCCCAGGAGATGAACCATATACCTATTTACCATTGTAAAAACTGGTTGCTTTCCAGAACTGACTATGGAGGACCAACCTCCCTTTTCTCACACAACCCAGTAAAACCTATGCTATAACTGGAAAGAAATTAACATTGAGACATTTCCCTGGGCATACCTGTTTGCCATATACACATATCTTCCAATCCCTAGTGATAAAATGGGCAAACCAGACTTCCTGCCCTTCTTACACCTACCTCAACCCATGATATTCTTCCATATTCAAAATCTGATCATGCATAGAATGATGCATGAGTCCCGAGCCTTTACCACAGTGGGGGTTGTCACTACTACCTGATAGGTCTCCTCCACCCATGTCCAGGTTGCCCCCAATCCTTCACCCATGTCTCCTGGTTTGAGAGGGTGTGCCTGTGCTTGTAAGGAAAGAAGCCCCTATTTTAACATTTTCTCCCTTGTCGTACTCAGAGCTTTCCCTAACACACTAACTCTTTCCTGTAGAGTTATGTTCCCTTAATCCATCCAAAAGGGCTTTTGCTGAAAGGTGACAACTTTATGACTCTGTGAAGTATATATATTGCATCTTCTTTCCCATCATAATGGGGCTCTGGGAAAAAACAAAAACACTCCTGGTTTCTCTGTTGTGGGCTGCACATGGAATGAGAGTGACAGGTTTCTATAAAATGGGCTAAGGAGATGAATGTGGTATCATGCCACTTGCCCTGTACTGGCATCCAGTCCAAAAACATAGCCAGGGCTGTTGTCGGTCTGTTAGCTGTCTCACAGCTTGCTTCTCTTTTTTCCTTCTCCTCTGCCTTCTTCAGCCAGAGTCCCTTAACTGCAATTCCACTTCCAAACTGGAGAGGCGCTCTATCGCCTCTCAGAAATGCTCCCTTATTTTCTCCCTCCCAACTCAGAGGTGCGCCGTCACCTCTTCTCCCAGCTTGCTCGTAGGGGTGCTCCATCACCTCCTCCATCCCGCTGGGACTGCGCCAGGGAGCCTTTCCAGTTTCCATCTTATCGGGAACTGGTGAGGGGGCGCTACTTTGCAGTTCTGACTCGGCCCTTTCCCGTATTCTCCATACTTCTGCTGCCAACGTTTCTCACCAGAATGGCACAACTCCGAGTCCTTGCCCTTTGCAGTTTATGGGGTGAGGAACAAAACTTTTCCTCTTCACTGCTGACCACTGACATTATTCACGGAGTTCTGCTATCGTCTTCCACAAAAGGATTCTCACCATACATCACCTCTCACTTGGTCCCTGCTGTCTTCTTCCACATATCCACCACTTATCCACATCCTTCTCTGACTGTCTTCACCATCTGTCCAGATTTTTCTCACCTATGCCTCTTCTGCCCACACTGGGCACATTGGCACGCTCCCAGAGACCCTCTTCCTCTTCTGGGTTTTCCTACCACCTTCTCATCTTCCAACCTCTACTCATTTTGGATTTTTTACAAAAACTTACAGCTCCCAGTATTCGCAGGTGGTCTCCCATCCAAGTACTAACCAGGCCCGACCCTGCTTAGCTTCCGAGATCAGACGAGATCGGGCGTGTTCAGGGTGGTACGGCTGTAGGCAGCTAGGCCACTCCCCTTTGCCCTCTTCAGCCCCTTGCAGCTCCTGGACTCTTGGCTGCCCTGCTAGCTTTTTTCTGTCAGCCACTTGACTCTGCTGCATTTTATTTCCTCTTCCGCCTGGTTCTAAAATTCCAAACATCAGACGAACTAGGAAGGGAGGGGGTGAACCCCCCCTTTTCTGAACTGACTCCTCTGTTCCTGCTACTTATTGTCGGCTGCATCCTCTCAGCCTCTGCTGCCCACATCCCTCGGGCAGCCTCCGCTGCATCCGCCGCTTCCATTCTCCCCCCCCACCATCTGCCCTGCCTCCTTGGCCAGCACCTCAGCTGGGGGGGCTGCTGTGTCACATCGCTTCTCCTCCAGGAAGCCTCTTGATGCTGGCAGCGGCTCTCACTCCTTATTGCTGGTATTATTGCTCCCCCCCCATCTGTCCCCTCAGGGGAAGGACAGGCAAACAGGCATGCGGAAAGGATCCGGTGGGGGTGGAGCGTGGTTGTCTCCTAAAGAGCTGCAGCTGTAGCTTCAAGGCCTCTGTGGGGGCTCTACTTCTCTGTTCTTTTGCATTGGAATTCCCAAGAGTTCTTGGGGGAAACTTATTCAGGTACTACAATTCCCATGTGTTCAAGATTCCTGTGTCAACTGCTTCTCCAAAAACTCATTGTCAGATAGAGTTTTACAGCTTTTAAGTCCATCATTCCTGAACTTTCCCAACTTCCTCCTTTCTATTTATTGACTTAGAAAGGACTGGCCTTTTCCTGCTTGCAAACTGCACACTGATTTCTTCCCAATCTAGGCCTCTGTCTTCTTTCTCTCCACTTGCCTCTTCCTCCTGCCTGCTTGGAGTCTCAACAGCTCTCTTCATCCCTTCTATCATTGTTTCCACCAACTTGATAATCAGTGAGCATATTCATCTGGTCAAGATTGTTTGGATCCCACCCTGGATCAGCTAGGGGAACTCTGCCTCTTCTCTGGTGCCCTCCCGGCTGGCTTGCCATTCCTCATGTTGGATTTATTCTCCTCCACTCCTCAGTAGTGAACAAGGTCAAAAGCAACTATTGACAATCCTGCCAGTTAGAGACATGTGAGGCCATGATTCTGGAGCAAAGTTCTATTTAGTAGGTCTGACATGGTGAAGGGTGTATATTGATAACTCTGAACTCACTGGTAGCCCCCTGACTGCTGAGCTGAGTGGGGCCACTACCTCTTCTTCACCACTGTCACCCTCTTCTTCTTCTTTCTTTCCTTTTCAAATGCAGCCTTTTTTTTTTAAACAATAGACTCTGCGCTGAGCTCTGCCCATTGTGTTATCTTGCTGTAGAAGTGTTGCAAAGTACTAGAGGAGAATCTTTTCCTCCCTTCTCCTTTCCCTGTTTCCTATCCAACACCTTAGGCTTATTATTTTTTTCATTAACTCTCTAACTTTATTTCTGCTATTCCCAAACCTCTTGGCTAAATAAATGTCTAGCCCAAAATCAGTGTATCCCGCTATCACCAACCAGGCAAAAACTGCTTAAAATACATCCCTTCTAAACCCTTTTGAATGTTAATTGCCGGCCCATTAAATCTCCATCAAGGGGGTCAGACTTGGTCCTAGAAAATCCCCTTATTTCCTTTTAACATGGAACAAAGGGATCCCTTTCCAGTTAATTGTAACATTTGACATAGTAAGGGCTCTCTGCAGCCCTTTGGATCCAACCTCAAAATTCCCACTGCCTGAATTGCAAAATCAGGCTTTTTCTTACACTTAAAGAAAACAATGAGATTCTGCATTGCTTCCTCACTATTTCTCATTAACACCTGAGGTTTTTGCACTGACTTTATTTCTGCCATTTCCCAGCCTCTGGCTGAGTTAACTTCTCTGGCTTAAAACAACAGAGAGCCCAAGAAGAAGGGGCTTCAGGAAATGGCTTCAAACACTGAGAGAAAACTAGAGAGGAAACAAACCATTTTTTCTCTTTACACTACAGCGGCAATAGTAAGTTTCTAGGCTCTGCCGGTTCTCTCCCCACCCATTTCCTCCCAAGTTCCAGACAAGACACAATGGGGATGGGATTGACGCACGGGTGAAGGGGGTCCCGTGTGCCCACACAAAGGGGTTTTAACTCCAGTCACTCCAGCACTGACTTAGCCATCCGGACGATCACAGCACGGACGTACGAACTGCAATGCTGCAAGCATTTCATACACGCATCTTTCATTCAGACAGACAACCTCCCATCTGGCCCATTAAACCACAACTGAGACGTCTCATTTATTATTCCGCCATACCAAGAGTTTTCGGGGTTTCTCTCTCCACCGCTGAGAGGTACTCGGCCGAAACTCGGGGAGTGATCAGTTCCCCTTCCCCCTCCCAAACATGAGGGGGGTCTACTCACCAGAGGGCCATGGGAGGCTTGGTTTCCAGCTGTAACCCGAGGTCCGTTGACTGGAACGCTGTCGCCAGGGATGCCACCACTCCCCCAACCAAACCTCTTCGACAAAAGGTCGAGGGCGCCCTGGGTTTTGTCAAGGGGGGGCCGCAATCCCCGACGTCCAAACGTCCGTCAAGGGGGACAGAATAGCCCCTTCCCCCGTTTTCCCGGCCAACGCACCAGAAATGTTGTGGCCAAGAAAAGAGGCAAAGACCAGGTTTCCAGGGAAAAATCAAAAAGCCATTTTATTGTTAACAATACCTTGCGCAAGGGCAACAGTTATCCCAGAACTGTTGTGTCAATTAATTGAGATAGCATCACTATATACCTTTTGCCTTCTATGTCAGCAATCAATCATTTACTTAGCCCGCCCATCACTGGAGAAAAAGATCTTTAGTTAACTTTTCCATTACATCATTGACTGGCACAGAGGAGAACAAAAGGGTTAGTTATAAAATGATACAAAATAATGGTAGGGAGTATAGTGCCTCCCTGTGAATTCCCAGACCTTTGAATGTTGCAAGGCCATTCTCTAAAATTTGAGATAAGACAGACATCTGCAATTTACTCAGAGGCACAATTCAATTCGCTTATTTTTCCTATTCAAGTGGCATTGAATTTAACCCCTTCAATTGAACCAGAGATCTTCTGCGTGCATTTCATATGCTATACTGTTGAGCTACACCGTCTTGCCCCTTGTTTTGTTTTTGTTTTGTTTTTTGAGAATCAGGAAAGTAGAGAGTTGCTTTTTAAAAACTGAAGCCCTTAAGGTTGCTTATCTCATATTTGGAGCCCTGGAGCTATTACTTCAGCTATAAAAGTGATTTTTCCCAAGCTCTGATCTGGAGATAAGCTCTGATTTGGAAGTACAATATTTGAGAAAGACATTTTGGGCATAAGCAGTTGGCAAGAAAGAATGTACAATATCCTGATGTTAAGAACCTTTAGTGTGGGATTTTAGTTGAATATGATGGTCATTTGCCTATCTTGTAAATGAGGATTTTTCTCAGAACTGCACAGTGGCTCGTGTGGTGTCCAAGAGTACAAAGTGCTATAGACCCATGGGTTCAACAATAATTGAATTTATAAGACTGAATGCCATATGCGTTCTCTGTACTCAAGAGGTAATTGGGTTTTTTTTAGTGACAATAGATGACAAAAACGTAACAGAAAATATCAACACAGTTATGTTTATTATGTAAGCTATTTTTAAGTCTAAGAGACAATAAAAGGATATTTTTATGAGTCATAGATTTTTAATTTATTGGTAATCCAAATGAACAACCTGCTGTAAGAAAAGATATGCTATGATTCCAGTCTTGAAAAATTTAGACACACTTATGTTCAGTTGAAATAATTCACACAGCACAGGAATCTTACAACACAATAAAAAAAGTGCTGTAAGTTGATGGCAGCAGCAATACCTTCAAAATCTTCAGGTTATTAAATACAGTTATTTAATTCTTATTACCATCTGAGAAATAAACCTTCTGGAAAGTGTACAGTATCTTTGTGATGACTCATATGTCTTTAAATAGCATTTGTCTAATTATTGAAGAAACCTCTGGGAACTGAAAAACAGCTTTTTAGAAGTTGTCTGCAAATTATTTCCTAAAATCTAATCCCAAAGAGCAGGAGGACATCAGATGCTAAAGATACACACACAGAGTACTTATTGAAAGCCCAGAGAGACTATCATAACACAGTATAATTAGTGAATATTATTGGCACAAGCAGCTGCAAGCAAAAGATATGAATAGCAAGAAAAGAACTGCACAAGAGTGTTAAAAGAGTAGAGTTAATGAATATTCTTAATACAATATCATTTAAATTACCTGATTTATGGTGTACCCATATGCCTTTTGGAGCTAATTGGTCATGAAATTAAGTAGCAGTTCACCTTCACCATAACTTCCTAGGATTTATTCCTGCTATGGGATATATTTTTTTTTAATTTGTGATTGGCTCAATGTTGCATTGCAATTTAATGAGATTTTATATAGTTGTCACAGATCAAAGCACAATGCTCAATAATTTTGTGTAAATTGCATGTGAGAATGTGTAAACATTTATTCTGAAGATTTTTGTCTTCTTAATTAAGAAAACTATAAAGACTGCCTATTTGAAGACCTGTTCTGTGGCAATGTGAGCAACAAATAAATTATTCTTTTGTACTACCATTGCATCTGCAAAGTAGACAGTGGAGGTGTTTTGAGTGGTCAGAGGTCTGCCACATACTGACCCCTGAGAAGGAAACACAAACCACGTGATGTCCTGCTTTGAAGAATTTGCACAGCACTTTACAGATAAAGTTTCTCAGATCCATTCTGACTTCGATGCCATATAATGCAATCCCAGTAAATGTAGCTGTGGCCTCTGCTTGCTAAACAATAATGGGTTCTTTTCTGTTCATACAGCCTGAGCATGTGTACAAAATCCTTGGAGAACTGAGAACCACCATATGTCTGCTAGGCCCTTGCCTTTCTTGGCTCATTTAACAGGCCAGAGGAACACTGACCAAGAAGATGAAGTGGATAGTGCCTCTTTGCAACAAGGCAGTGAGCCTAAATGAGGCCCTTGTACGGTCTCTGTTGAAAAACACCTTCCCTGGATCCCTCCATAATGGGTAATTATCAGACTGTGTCCAGCATTCCATTTTTGGGCAAGATAATAAAGTATGTATTGGTTCCTAGCTCCAGGGATTCCTGGATGAAACAGATTGTCTAGATCCATTTCAATCTGTTTTCTGGCCTAGTTATAGGACAGAAGTAGCTTTAATTGCCTTGATGGATTACCTTCTCCAGGGACTGGACAAAGGAAACGTGTCCCTGTTGGTTCTGTTGGGCCACTTGGCAGCTTTTAGTACCATCAGTCATAGTATCCTTCTGGGTTGCCTTGCAGGTATAGAACCTGGAGGTGGTGTTCTACAGTGGCTCCATGCCTTCTTCGAGGGGTGGTCTTGGAGGATAGTGCTGGAAAATTCCTGTTTGACTTCTCAACTGTTGCCATATGGAGTCGTCCAGGGTTCTTTTTTGTCCCCTGTGCTATTTATCATACATGAAACAACTCAAAGGCATTGTCAGAGTTTTAGGGTGAAGTGTAAATGAGAATGTTGATGACACCTACCTCTATTAACACCTTTCCATCTAATTCCAAGGAAACTGTTTCCATGCTATACCGGTGCGTGCCATGTATAAGGGACTGATGAGGATAAAGAAATTTTGAGGCTTAATCCAGACAAGACAAAGGTGTTCCTGACCAGCTGAAAGGCAGATCTGGAAACAGCTATTCACCCCGTGCTGGATAGAATTACACTACTCTAAAGACACAGGGTAGCCACTGGGTATACTCTTGGACTCAGCCGTGTGCCTGGATGCTGAATGTGTGTGGCTAGGAGTGATTTTGCACACATAAAGTTAGTGTGCCAACGGTACCTATTTCTGGTGTGCCTGATCTGGCCATGGAGGCATGTTTATATTCAGATTACTGTAATATGCTCTGTATGAGACTTCCTTTGAAGAGTGCTTAGAAATGTCAGTTGGTACAAAGAGCTGCAGCCAGAGTATTAATTGGTGCTGGTTACAGAGATCATACAATTCCTTTGCTCCAGCATATCCACTGGTTGCCAAATTGTTTCCAAGCACATTTCAAAGTGCTCATTATGACCTATACAGTTTAAATCCAGACTATCTGACAGCCTGTCTCTCCCCATATGAGTCTGCCCAGGACCTGGGATACACAGAAGAGGACTTTCTTTCAGTTCCACCACCTCAAGGCACAGCTGATGGGGACACAAGATAAGGGCCTTCTCGGTGGCTGCCCCTAGGCTCTAGAATTCTCTCCCCAGGGAGGCTAGAATGAGTGTCTTCTTATTGTCCTTCCAGCAATAGATGAAGACTTTTTAAGGCTTTTAGAACTGAAGATATTAATGGAAAGGGCTTGTATTAATTATTTAATTCTGTTTGAATTGTGAATATTCATATGTTTTTAGCTATGTTAAATAATTTTAATTTTTAAGTGTGCCTTGAATCCCTGTTTTGGGAGAAAAGGTAAGTATAAATGAAGATTATCCCCACCACCACAGAATAACATCTCAAAATCCAGAGCCATTTCAGAGCAATTTTTTTAAAAAATGTGTTGGATTATGATATAGTAGTAATTCAAACAATTTAACCAATGTTGGGATGATTACTTGATCTATTTAGCATTTTGAAGTTATGCATCATTTATGTACTTTGCAATAAGAGTATATAAGGATGAAATATTATGACAGCAGTACAAGTAACAGTTCTTACAGTTTCTTAATGGGTAGCCATGCTAGTTTGTTGCTGTGAAAACAACAGGCTTCTGTTTCACCTTAAAGACCAACAAACTTATTGTAGCAAGAACTTTAGTGGGCTGTAGTCTTCTTTCAACAGATGTATCTTCCTCCAATGTGATTAGTTGCAATCTACATATTACAGTACACAACTATATCCCCTTTACTTTATTGCGATTAAAGCAAATGATATGCTAGATGATTCAGAGTATCAGTAACAGTTGTCCAGCCACTGGGGAGCAGCAGGTACTTTGCAGCTGTGACCATGTATGGAGTAGATCTTGTGAGCTCAGGGTTCTTAAGACGTTTGAGATCTCCTATGGGAAATTCCAGCTATAAAGATGAGATCCTTCCTGTCATATAAGAAGCACTTAATATAGGAAGCTTCCCAGGGTAAGACAGACAGCATAGCTTCCCCATAAAGATGGTAAGTTCAACTTGTATGGAGAGATGACCTGTGTGCATTTCAATATCCCTTGAAATTTTGATTAAGCGTACCAATGATAAAGATTAATTATCTTCTAGCAAAACACTGTCATATATTGTCTATTTAGAAGTAGGTCCCAGTTGGATTAATTTTGAAGTAAAGGCATATAGAGTGCAGCCTTGTGTGCTTTACAGATTGTATGTTGTTGCTTGGCAAGATCCATTAGTTGTCTTCGTGTTGCTAGATCTATTGCCAAATGTCAAAATCTGGTTACTGAGATCATTCTTAACTATCCTCTTTCCAGGCCAGCAGAAAAACCAAGAAGAAGGAAGGTGGTGCCAAACGTGCTCAAAGAGCTTCTTCTAATGTCTTCTCCAACTTTGAACAGACCCAGATTCAGGAATTTAAGGAGGTGGGAAGATGTTCACCCAATACATGGCATATTACCTTTCCCAATAAGTTGTTTATAATATCTGAAGCTGGGCTGAATTTAGCTTATATTTAAATGTATGTTGGCTCCTTATAGAATGCTGAAATGATTATAGTTGGCATGCCCTTCCTTTTGAAAATAGTGACTTCCCCATATATTTTGGAGGTTTTTGATTAACAGCCCACATAACCTTCAGTGAATTTCAGTCTTTGTGTATGTTTTAAATCAGAAGTACTTAAAACTACTGAATTTGGGTTTGGTTATGGAAAATGCTCCCCATTCATCGTCAAAGCCTATTCCAGAGTGGAGGGAAACTCATGAACCAGATTTTTGGGGAGGGGATATGGGAATCTGCAAGTAAGAGGGGAATGGGGAGGAAAGTCTTTGTCATTGTGGTCATCAGGCATTATTGTCATGTTGGTTTTAAGTCTTTTATGATTTAGCCCAGCACAGTTCAAAGTAGTTGGACCAGTGCAAGTCTACAAGCTGTTGGCTAACAGTCACAGCAGATTTCTGTTCCTTTCTCTTCACAGTAGTCACAAATTTAGTACCAGTCCCTGGCATGTTGGAAAACTATAATTGTTAGTTCCCTATATCAGCCTGAGAAACACTAGATTCACCTATACACCTTGTAAATCTGGATCTGTGAAGGAACATCAGAGAGAAATAAAAGAGACTGAGGACTGACTAATTATAGCTATACCTCTATTAACAAAGTAGTTATGTTCCTGGGCATTACATATCTAACAGAAAATTTGGTATCAAAGCCAGAAATAACATCTAAAGAATAGAAGATAGGTTGCTACACCACAAAAAGAAGAAAAGTTCAACATGGTTTAGTACACATGAAATGAAATATGCACGTGTGAAATGAAACAATAAGGGTCACAAAATCCTTCTGAAGTAAACAAAAACATTTCAAACCTTCTAGAGACCACTTGAAGGCTTCTTCCAAAATGCATCCAGGGAAGACTTTTTATTTCTCCCATCCTGGAAGAAAGATGGGGTCTAAATTCAAGCAATTGAAGGTTACATCAAAAGAGAGGGGGGAAAAGGTGGACAGACGGACAAAGGGGAAGGATGAAAATGTATTAATGGAAACAATAAATCAGATGTTCCAGATTAGAATAATGGAATAATAGAGTTGGAAGAGACCACAGGGGCCATATAGTTCAACCCCCTGCCACACAGGAACACACATCAAAGCACTCCCAACAGATGGTCATCCAGCCTCTGCTTAAAAACTTCCAAAGAAGGAGACTTCATTACACTCCCAGGCAGCAAATTCCACTGCCGGACAGCTCTGACCATCAGGAAGTTCTTCCTGAGGTTCAGATGTAATCTCTTTTTCTGTAGCTTGCATCCATTGCTCCTTGTCCTAGTTTCTGAAGCCATGGAAAACAAGTCTATTCCCTCTTTGATATGACATCCTTCATATATTTAAACATAGCTATCATGTTCCCTCTAAATCTTCTCTTCTGCAGACTAAACATAATCTGTTCTCTAAGCCTCTCCTTGTAGAGCATGGCTTCCAAACCTTTCACCATTTTGGTCACCCTCCTCTGGATATGTTCCAGCTTGTCAATATCCTTCTTGAAATGAGGTGCCCAGAACTGTATTCTAGATGAGGTCTGATCAAAGCAGAACAGAGTGGTACTATTACTTTCCTTAATCTAGACGCCATACTCCATTGATGCAACCAAGAATAGCATTGGCTTTCTTGGCTGCCACATCACACTGCTGATTCATGTTCAGCTTGTGGTCACTAAGATTCCTAGATCCCTTTCACATGTACTGCTGTCCAGCCAGGTGTCTCCCATCCTATATTTGTGCATTTCTTTTTTTTTTTTTTTTTTTTTGCCTAGGTATAGGACTTTACATTTCTCTCTGTTGAAATTCATTTTGTTAGCTTTGGCCCAGCTCTCCAATCTGTTAATGTCATTTTGAATTTTGATCCTGTCCTCTGGTGTATTAGCAACCGCTCCCAATTTGGTATCATCTGCAAATTTGATCAGCATGCCATCTATTCCTTCATCCAAGTCATTGATAAAGATGTTTGATAGCACTGGGTGTAGGACAGAACGCTGTGGCACCCCACTAGTCACTTCCCTCCAGGATGAAGAGAAGCAATTGGTGAGCACCATTTGGGTTCAGTTGGCCAACCAATTACAAATCCACCTAAGAGTAGCCCTATCTAGCCCACATTTTACTAGCTTCTTTGCAAGAATATCATGGGGAACTTTGTCAAAGGCTTTACTGAAGTCAAGAAATGCTACATCCTCAGCATTAGGGTTTAAGGGGTTAGGCTTCTGGATTTTCTATCTATTGTTTTAAACAACTTTTCTCCCTCTCTGATAGAAAGAAAAAAGAAGAAGAATATCTGATCCATTATGAAATACCATAGTTCTTGTTAGAACATCAGTTGTCATGGCTGTATATGTTGTTATCTCATGATACTGTAAAACAGTGGTAGCCCTTTAGTTGTGAACTTATAGTATGGGAGCATTATGTAGCAAAGATGACCTAAACTCTACATCTTTTCCTTTTTGTAAATAGTCCAATGCTGTAGTGTATGATAAATATGAAATGGAAAGGACAATGCACTCCCAAAGCATGGAGATCACATCTCCAGAACTTAATCGAACAGCTACATGTCCTTTGCATGAGATACATGCAATAAATACAGTGTTGGCAAACAGTTTAATATGTAATTTTGTACATCTTTCTTCTCTGAAAAGAATATAACAAGCAGATGTACAGGCAACAACTACCGGCAAAACCTAAGGACTCATGTTGTGAGAATTCATGCTTCTTTAAACTGATTTGGAAGAGCCCAAAGTAACAACCTGAAAAGCTCTTTACCTTTGTGTATGGCATGCATAGATATCAGCTTTATCCCACTTTAACCATAATGGTGTCATCATCTGTCTTTCCTGGGAACTGCAGTTATTGGGATGTTTGGAATTCTCTATCAGATTTACTTACTTCGCATCAGAAAAATACAGTTCCCAGGATTTCCTGGAAAGTTGGGAATCATTATTAAACCAATTTAATGGTTTGGATGGGCATGTTTCCCACTGAACCTTGAAACTTGCTTGGCACAGTCACTTTCTCTCAGCCTAACTACCCTTATAGGTTGTGAGGATGAAGTGTGGAAGAAGGAAATCTGGTACACTACCTTGAGATCCCTGGAAGATATAAATTTTACTGATAAATAAATAGCATGAACTGGTCTGTCCCTCTCCTTCTACTGTTGCGGGCAGCAGCACAAGGAATCTCTAACAGAAATTTGACAACACCTAAATTCTCAAGATCTTTCGTGAGAAGCCACAAATCTTAAATTAATATATAAATATGCATGTTATAATAATAAGTAAAAAAAATACAAGCTTCATTCAAAACGTGTTGAATAATTTAAGGTTATCATAATTAGTTAAATAATTTAGAAATATGAGTCAGTATGGTGTAATGTTTTTGGAGTGTTGGACTAGGAAATCAAGGTTTAATTCCGCTCTCAGCCATGAAAACTGACTGGGTGGCAAGTCATAGTCTCTTAGCCTACGGAAGGCATTGGCACATCTCCTTAGAATACATTTTGCCAGGGAACTCCTATAATAGGATCATGACTCTTGACTCCTTCGACATGACTCCTTCAAGTTGATTCTGACTCTATATGTCAAGAGTCAACTTGGAGGCACATAACAACAACAGTTTAGTTTGCATACAAAATACATAAAATTACACACACAAAGGGAGGGTGGGAAAATAGGATCTGAACAGTAGTTTACTGATGTAAGGTATTTTACAGATGTAAAGGTTTTGTTTTATTATTTCGTCTTCTAAAAATTTTATCCAATATATAAACGTCAAAGTTTGTCTGTGTCAGGTGAAAACCTCATATGATTGGCTGCCTAAGAAGATTCTGTGGAATCCTGGGGTTTGCAGTTTAGGGAGAGGCCTTTAGAATTCTCAGCCAGAGAGCTCTTGAATAGGCTGGTTGCTATGGAGATGAGGCCTAACAGCCTCATCCTCAACAGCAAGGAGGAGGGCAGTGTATTCCTTCAGGAATACAACCTCTGTATATTAATAACTCTGAATACAGATTGGATTAGGGAATGTGGGGAAAAGTTACAAGTACTGGACAAGACAGTTTGGGGAATTAGAGACATAGGATCTCAAATCTTTCTAAAAGTATTAACCTGGGAGAAAACGAAATCTCGAGCAATGCCGCGTATATACGCTGGTTGATATATAAATGCAATTGTAAAATGTTATGATGCATTTGCTTTTCAAAGTATTCAAGGATAAGATCCTATATATCATAAATGAGTCTTGGGCTGAAGTAAGCACAGTTAGAATTGGGGTATAAAGATACTAAGCAGGAATCTAACTTATTTAAATATGTATAACTTTTTCTGTAGGCTTTCACACTAATTGACCAGAACAGAGATGGCTTCATTGATAAAGAAGATTTAAAAGATACCTATGCATCTTTAGGCAAGTATTCTGAAATGGTCTCTTCTCACTTTCAACCCATTTATTTCTTAAAAGTATCTGTTATCTCACCTTTCAAGATACAGACCCTTTTAAGGCAGCTTAAAAGGCAATGGCATCAAAATACATTTTGAAAACCCATAAGACGCTATGTCAACATAATCATCAGAGTCTGTCCCATGGGGCAATGCTGATAGATGTGCTATTCTCGGTTTTTTAAAATTTAAATCTGCTCATTTGGAAATGTCTGCCAGCTCAGTCACAAGGGCTGTAGGCTGTTAATTCAAAGAACAAGCAAAATTGGGGTCTGAAGTTCACTTCTACATTTTGTCATTAAAACTCCCTGTGTGCTTATACTTCACATGGCATTTCAAAAAAAAAAAAAAAAGATGGGAGGAAATAAGTGAAAACTTTGAATATTATTTTTAAAAGCTAGTAAAAGTAAAGTATATTTAAAAGTAAAGGTTGAAGAAAGTCTGTATTTACAATCAAAGACACACATGGGAATGCGCACACACACACACACACATACATATATATATATACACACACACACACACACACACTGACAGTGCAGTGGATAATTAATTTTATTTGTTCAATTTTAGGTAAAACAAACGTCAAAGATGATGAGTTGGAATCTATGCTTAAAGAAGCCACTGGCCCTATTAATTTTACAATGTTTTTGAACCTGTTTGGGGAAAAGCTAAGTGGTAAGTTTAATTCTATATTATATAAAAAAAACATTTTTTTAATGAAAGCTAGGCCTTTTCCACACCAGAGAAATAAAATGGGGCAGCGCGAGCTCTGACAGACATCGCCCACACGTTCGAGTGGGCTAGCTCATACATATTTGGCAAGCTCCACACCTTAATCCGCCCAGTTAAGTCGCCAACAGTCAGTGTGCGGGCTTTTTGAAAAACAGGGAAAAGGTGGTTTTTTTCCCCTCATACCGTGCTGATTCGTGCATGATGTAATCGGAGGGCGGGCTGTGGGCGTGGACAGCTTCAGCGGTTGGAACGTGCCACGAGAAGCCTCCAAGCGGCAGCACAGAAAAGCTTAAATCCTCCACAGCATTACCAATAAAAGGCCAATCGCCAGCACCTCCTTGTGCGGTGTTTAGCCCATAGATGTTCCAGTTCAGCCAGCTCAACTCCAAGAAGCCAGAATACAGCTAAAATGGGCCGTTCAACTTCAGGAAACACCTCTTCCTCCATCGCTCACAGGGAAAGATAAAAGCAGAAAACGGGTGCGAGAACCCACCAGAGACAGGGAGAAAAACTGCAATCCACCCAGCTATAGTGCGGAAAACCATTCCCCCGAGATAGGGTGCGGCGCGAAAATAAAAAATCGACACGGTTTATTTTATGGCTAGCAGGAGGAATGGGAGGAGGGAGTCATCGTGGGAGGAACTGCGGGGCATTACGTGAGCACACACGTCATGACGCACGGGGCGATTTTTTAAAAAAAGAGCTACCAATCACATCCGCTGCGCAAATTCCACGGAATGTGTGGAAATGGCAACAAACCGTTGTACAATATGTCTGCGGTAGCACGGACAAAAAAAAAACCACCCAGAAACGTTGTAGCGCAAATTCCACGGAACGTGTGGAAAGGGCCTTAGTCTGAGGTTCTATGCTATCCTCATATTGGATCTAACTACAAAGAGAGTTCATATGTTATTTTGCAGTATAAGCAATGCATAGTACTCTGTAAAAATTAAAAACAAAATAAAAAAAGGAAACATTTAATAGTCTTTGAGTCATTCTGCTTCACAAATTCAGATGTAAACTGACCTTATTGGTGCTTCTGGAACAAATGTGCGAATTGGAACCTAATTATCTTTTGGGTTTTCATTTCTTCAAATAGTGCACAGTAGTTCTTGGCTCAAATCCATTTCAAAATGTAGATTTTAGCATAAAATATATGCAGTAATGTATAGCTTGAGATAAAAATGAATTTCAAGTGCATATTTTGTGGAAAAAAAACACATTGAAACAGAACTAAATATGTATTTAAATTAATATGGGATGGATTCCTGAATGAGCATGTACGAAACTGACACGTAAGGGAAATGGAATAATCTTTTCATCTCAAGCTGAAAGTAGCCAAACTGATTAACTAGATTTTTTTTGTCTTCCTAATGGAGCTTTCTTATTAACCTGGTCGTGATGCAGAAAGTTAAATTGGTCGATTTCTTATCAGCATGGAGCAAAGCAAGTTGTCTTAAATTAGTTCTAAGCACTCTTTGAAGAAAGTCTAATTAGCATCAGAGTAACCTTGTTGAGGATTCTGTTAAGCTTGAGTAAAACAATGTTGTGATACCAATAATAAATCTGGTTTTGCAGAGATGCATAAAATGGGCTCCCATCCGTGAACAATATGCCATGATAAATCTGTTAGCTTTCAGATGTTTCTAAATGTTGCTGTTTAGAATTTCGATGTTGTTAATGTAGGCAAAAAGAGAGTCAAAATTACTATGGTGATGGAAGGCATATCTTGTTCTTTCTGAGAACTTTTGGAGTTTTCTTTAGGCAGTACTCAGATTCAATTGGCCTCACATTGCTTTTCCAGACCAAAACTACTGTTTCTTTTCTCAGGACTAATGATTGCCAATCTATCATGACTGAATGAATCGTACTGATGTGTTAGATAATTTGCATCTAACAATGACATATGCCTCCTTTCCCATCGATGTGCCTAAAATGTCAAAATAATTAGCATTTTCTCCTTGTGGTACATCAGTATTTCCAAATTGTTACTGTAATACAGTTTATTTCATGCAATTTGACATTCATCATATTCCAGTTTCTGCTCACAGCCTTCAAGCTCTTTTGGCAGGGTTTGGTTTCTAATACTCACATGTATAGAAGATAAGCCTAAAAACTGTTACAGCTGCTGAGTGGATACGGTATATCCTTTGGTCGAGCACTTTCAAGAGCTCATTTTAAATGAAGTTTTCCATGAGAATCCATGTTACCAATGCTATTTTCAGTTGTACCCTATTATTTTCTGCAGGTACAGACACTGAAGAGACCATACTAAATGCATTTAAGATGTTTGACCCAGAGGGCAAAGGAAACATTAACAAGGATTAGTAAGTATAAGCCACCTAAATGGAACTTCTCTTGTCTGGTAGGCAGCTTACGCTATCGGCTGCTGTGGGTCAAGCAGTTTGGCTGCAATGCTGCAAGACTTTTTCACGCTCCCTGTTCTGACACCATGTAAAGTGTGGTGGGTGTGGTGCCATTTAGAGTGCAAAAGAGGTTACAGGCAGGATACAGTGACCCCTTTCAGAGCTTCCACAGTTAATCGCTCAAAGTCATTTTGCTCCCCGCTCCAGCTTTGTTGCTGGGAGTAAGCCCACCTAGCAGTCAAGCGGCTAAGGGAGTGGCTGTGTAGGAAAAGTTGTGGGCAGGGGAAAGGTTCATCACCTCTCCTCAGTTTTGCAGTCTTCATTACACATGCAAGAGCCTGCCCTTTTAACATGTAGCTTGGGCCTAATATCCATTCTTTGAGGGTGCTAGGAATGCTACACCCCAGTGTACAGGACTTGGGACATTGTATATTAGGTTTGCTTATATCCATCAACATTTAGGCTTATCTATGCTTATCAGTTAGTACCAGTAAGTCAGTTGTGCAAGATGATGGGAGTCCAACAATATCTAGAAGACTCCAGTATTTACTTGTCCCTGTTCAAACAGATCTCTTCCCTGAAATGTTTTTCCCTTTATACCATCAATTCTTTGGTAAATCACAATCAAGGCATGCACTGAAGCCCCTCTGCTATAGACTGCATGCATGGAAAAGCTTCTTCAATGGCACCTGTACCCCAGGAAGAAAGGAAATTTGACCTATGTATCTGGATGGAACACTGCCAAGGAATCCCAGATGCTATAAGCTATATTTTAGAGGAAGGGACTGTCAAAACCACCTCTGAGGATTCTTTGCTTAAGAAAACACACTGTGAAATTCATGGGGATGCAATAGGTCAACAAGCAACTTGAAGGCATGCAAGAGGAGATTTAATTGCTAAGCACTGAAATTGCCTCTCGCATATAAAATTTTAAGTTGCGTTAACTCTTTTTTATCCTTAAGTTTTAAATGCTTAATAAATATTTCTGCTTGTGTTTCTTTAACAGCATAAAACGTTTAATGATGTCTCAGGGTGACAAGTTTAGTGCTGAAGAGGTTTGTATTCTCTATTTAACAAACATTTAAGCTTCCATTGTGTGCATGTTGCAGGAGCCCAGAGAACACAGAGACCACAGAGCAAGAAAAAGAGTAATTTATTACGCGCGGGCTTTTGGCTGGATGTTTCCAAAAGACCAAAAACCTGCGTGTAATAAATTACTCTTTTTCTTGCTCTGTGGTCTCTGTGTTCCCTGGGCTCCTGCAATGTGGTATTTGTGACCCCGGAGGGGCAGACCGAGATATGCCTGTGATCTTTGCCTGTGATCTTTGTGTATGCTGTGAACTTTGTCTATAAAAGAGCTGTGAAACTTGAATTCGGGGCTTTTGGTCTTTTGGAAACATCCAGCCAAAAGCCCGTGCGTAATAAATTACTCTTTTTCTTGCTCTGTGGTCTCTGTGTTCTCTGGGCTCCTGCAACATGCAGGGGATGACCGTCTGAAACAGACTTCAAGATATGGCCTGAATCGCATTAATTTTGAATGGTTGTTTATGTCACTGTGTTGTATTTTTTAAAGAAATATTTTTATTAATAAAAAGGAGGGAAAAACATTATTCTCTATATAGTTTTAGTACAGCAGAAAAGGAATATCAGTATCTTCAATGGCAAAGTATATAGATGCCATATTGCAATGGTTAACTAAATTAAATGCATATTCCCTGCAATCCAGCTTGATTTAAATTTGGTATGTGCAACTTTTGGGGGTTGGGGGCACACTGTGCCCCGGGAAGCCTTGGAGGGCCACCTCCATGGAAAGAATCAATTTTGCCCCCTAGGAGTCATGGGGAGCAATTTCACCATTCCCCCCCAGCCCATTTTAGGCCCAGTAGAGGCCTTTTTTACAACAAGAAGTAACCCAGAAATCAATGCAAGGTTCACTTCCTGTTGTTTTTTTTTTAAAAATCTTCCTCTGGGTCTAAAATGGCCTGCCCCCCATCAACATTTGGTACAGTTACTTCCTATGCCCAATAGAGGGCATTTGTAGTAAAAATGCTTTTAAAAAACTTTTTATTGACTTTTATTTTACTACAATTTCCCCACTCCAGATTTAATCAGAAAAATTTTTTTAACTAGAGATGCAAGGGACTGGGCATGGGATATTCTATATGTAAAGCACTATTTCTGTCAGTAAGCTATATGCTCTACTTGATACAGAGGACAGGGTTGCCTACCATTTTAATTTTAAAATCAGCCGAGATCCAAACAAAATGCGTACAACTTTTTAGTTTATATTTAAATACTCATTTGTTGCCATTATCAACAACCAACCAACCATATTGGTTAGAGTACATTATTGACACTTGGCTGATAGGAAGGAGGCTCCAATTGCAAGCAGAATGGAGCCCCTTCTTTTTGCATGTCTGATATCTGGTAAAGTAGGTTTGGGGGGAGGCAGTTATAATCACAGTGATAGCGCTACCATAGTGACTACATAAAGGCCATGCCATGAATATGAACCCATGACAGATGCGTAACTCCAGGTTATGCCTCTGTAGGTCTGATACTAAATTCCCCATTTCCTTAGCAATGCTAAAATTATTGTTCACTGGCCAGATCTAATGTTCACAGAACAGATTCATTGGAATGAATGAAATGTGAGTTCAAGATCAGTGGTGGGAATTGTGTGGCCTTCCAGATATTATCCAACAGCGTGTCCCAGCATTCCTAATCATTGGGTACAGTTACTGAGAGTTGTTGTGAACAGTATCTGGACAACTGCACAATTTGCATCCCTGATTTTGACTTACCAGGTCCCATTTATGTCAATATACTTTTAAGTAGGACTAACACTGGCTGCAGAAATATAATGAATGGCAAATAATGCCTTCATAGCTAGCAGTTCTTACTAAACCATTTAAAGATTTCCCTCCCTATTTAAGTGCAGTTCACTTTTATGAAAAGACTGGAAGGAAATGAGGTCTCTTTCAGGTATCAGGTTTCTGATGCATTTGTTTTGGCATGCCTTACTGAGCAATTGATTATTGAGAGAGAATTTGTGCATTGAATCTGGCACTCTTGGTTATTACTGGGCAAACTGTAAGGTGATTTACAATTTTTAGAAGTGTAGAAACATTTTTAGTAGCCTCTGGCTTTTGCAAAAATTCTAAATTCCTTCCTTATATTTGTTTCTTTCCTTGTGTATGTATAGATAAATCAGATGTTTCAGTGTTCTCCTATTGACTCAGCAGGAAACCTCGATTACAAGGCTCTCTGCTATACCATCACACATGGAGACGAAAAAGAGTAGCCCACCTGTTTTTGAAAGTTGTTTCACTATCTGTGTCTACGGGTTAAGAATAAAAAGAACTTGCTTTTGCTATGGTGGCAGACACTGTGTTTTTATTTGAACAAGCATCTTACAGGAAATGTTGAAATGACGTTAACAATGTTGACAGCAATGAGAACTGCACTCATTTTGAGTGCTTCCTTTCTTGTTGAGTTGAAAGATTATAGTTATAAACCAGAAACACTGTGTACCTCTGGAAACAGTTCAGTTCACTAAATGAACTAGCACATTTGTCCCCTGAGGATGCTGTCATACAAAGATGGAGAAGTTTTATGGATAACAGGCAGAGAGAGAATAAGTATATCCGTCTGCAATCCAGATGGTTGTTGTGAATATTTGAATAAACTGATGGGATTACTGTGTTGCACACAGTAGCTTTCCTGGAAAGTACTACAGTGTCCATTATAGGTAGCAGCTGCTTGAAGATGCCCTATTTGAAAGAAATAGGCCATGTACCATTTAATACTGCAAGATTTGAGTGTCATCTCTTGCAGCTGAAATTTTCTATCCTTCAACAGCTTTTAAGACTTTGCAGATATTTTCATTTTTTAAAAAATGGACAAAAAGAGCAGTTTGTAAAAGATGTTTATTTAACTGCAAATTGAACATGCTGGAGAAGATTTCTTATGCTCTCTCATCTGGTTTTGTTTATACCGAATAAGCATTACCTCTTTCAAACCCTTAGTTTTGCTGGGGAAAGCCAGCAGAGTATCTGTACTTCTCTGCTCCCAACAGCAAAGAAAAAAAAACTATGGACAGGACAGGGTTTCCCACCATAAACGTTTTTAGAACATTACAACAAGGCACTGTGGAAGCAGAGCACATTTGTATGAAAGACCATAGAGAACTTAGTTATTATTATTTTTTTCACAAAAGAAAGGTTGCATCCTAGCTCGGCTATGAAAACCCACTGGATGACCTTGGGTGCATCATACACTCTCAGTTCCAGAAAACCCCATGATAAGGTCACCATAACGTGGAGAACAACTTGAAGGCACCCTACAACAACCAATTGGAACTCAGCCAAATTAGGAAACAGACTATTTTTGTTTTAGCTCCTCAGAAGGAAGGTTTACAGTGTTCTAACTAGGACTTACCCAAATCAAGAAACAGGATATAAAATAATCTACAATATGATTGGTTTATTGCTCTGGTTATTTAGATGATAGCAACTGTCCCCTCTCCCCTCTTGCTTAGGTAGTATGTGTATGTTGAGTCAGTCAACATGATAGAAATCTACTGCATGTACTGATATTTTAATTTTTTTCCTGAACTGTTCTCAGTAATACATCTTCATTAGTGTATGAGGCTTCAAACTGATGACCCCATGAATTTCATAGGGTTTTCTCGGGCAAGGAATACCCAGAGGCAGTTTGCTATTCCCTTCTGAAATACAACCTCCAGCACATGATATTTCTTGGTGGGCCCCTAGCCATGTATAACTGGGCTTGACCCTTGCTTTTGCTTCCAAGATCAAACAGGATCTAGTACCTTTAGGGTACTCTGGCCATGTTAGCCTCATTAATAGCAGTGTAGTACTGCTCATGCTCCATTTCTAGCTTGTTTCTAGCCAACAAGCCCTACCTGTTCTTTGCTTGCCCCAACCAACCATACTTTATTAGAAGTAGTTAAAATAAGTTTATAATTCAGGAAAGGGATGCTGAAATATAATGAAACTTCTGACTACTGTAATTGCAAACATAGCATTTTATTTAATTAAAAACAAGTTCAACTCATTTTAAAATTAAGAAATGTATAAAATCATAAGGGATGAAACAGCATTAAGGAACTATCTTTTGGATTTTAAGTTGAGTTGCAACATATAGGCCATTGCCCCAAAGCAGAAGTACCATGATCAGACATGTACAGGTTACAGAAGTATCATAAGCTGTTAACAACCCAAATATAATTTTATGTTCATAAAGTGCAAGAGGAAGAAAACACAGAAGATACTCCACAATTACACTTTTCTAGAAGACTCTATGCTGTGTTTCTGAGTAAAGCTGAGCTTTTCATAGAGAAGCTGCAGACAATCTTTGCTTCAAATTAACAGTGATATTCAAGATAAACAGACTGCCTTGTCGATAAGCCATAGTCTAGATAGTACTGCAGGTGCATCAGAACATCAGTGGAAGCAAGGGATAGAAGGGCACAGCTAGAAAGATATTTAACATCTCTGTTATGAGTAAGTCTCAATATCCTGCAAGAACCACCAGAAGCAAAGGCTTATGCGCAGTCTTCATGTTCCTAAGTGCTATCACTGAATTTCTAGAATCCTGAGGAATTATGTTCCTTCAGAATCTTCCAGTCCTGAAAGAACCATTTATTGCCTCATGGCAACTTGTTACATCAATTCAGTCACTTGGCTCAACACCACTCCAGATCTGGGGGAGAAAAATTACTTTTTGGGACTATAACTCCCAGAATTCCCCAGTGAGCATATCACTTTTCCCAGCTTTGCACCACACCTATTACTTTTCACACTAAGTGTGAAAATGATTAGAACTGGATGTTTTTATTCAAGAAATAATCCAGTTCTGGTATATATTATGAGGAGCAGCTGTTCAACTTATACAGTAGATGCACTACTCAGAACATGCTTTCTTGGTTACTCACTGACAGCAAGCTAAAATATATATTTCTATTAGCTTTTTCCCTTTTGCTGGCTCTGACTAACTTTATTCAGCACCTCACAAGCAGAGAGCTGTTGCCACAAAATTTCCCGAAATATCCTGGCGCCATTCCCATCCTCCCAGAAGCTGAAACTGACCAGCTGGTAAGTCATTATTAGTCCAAATCATGGACTGAAATGTCAGTTCGCAAGCAACATATGGGCAATGGGAGTCTACAAGTCTCAGTCCCTGGGATTTGCATCGGATGTCTTGACAGAGCATTTATATTTCACAAACAGGAATTTCAGTTTGTCAGAGGCTGCATATACCAGGTAGTGGCTTGGGCTGGACGAATTAAGTCACAGCAATACCATGCTTTTCCAAATGAAGTGCAAAGAAAGCTATGACAATATTTCAGTAGGAGACAAACATGCTTCCTCTTCTTCAGGTATGTTGTGCCTTTGCCTGGACAGAGACATTATGGACTTTAATGCCAGCAGACCAATTCTGACAAAGATGCGCAACACAAGGAAAGCAAACGGGACAATTATCTGGGTGAGATGGAAAATGGTTGTACTCAGTTCACTTACAATACATGTTAGGAAGAAGACTGAAAGGCTTACACAGGGGTAGAGGGCAAGCTTGGCAAACATAAAGGCATGTTCTTTGCCACCATATCTGGCCAACGGGTGCAGAGTTTCCCTTTCGTGGAATAATGCAGCAATCCATATACCAAACTGAAAGATGCTGGCGAAAAAAATGGTAACACAGCTAATCTGGATGGCTTCTATTTCATTGTGAGACTTCTCTGCAAACTCACTGGTCAGCTGATAAGCAAGAGGCAGACCTCCAATAAATGCTAAGGAGAAGGTATTAAGAAGGCCCATTAGTCGAGTTGCTTTCATCACATGAAGGAAGAGAGAATGGTGGACAAACCAGAGAAGGCCAATGGTGACAAAAGATCCAAAGTAGGCAAGGAAATTTGGACCATATTCACTCAAAGCATTTATGAGATGACCGTGGTATTTCTCTTCAACCTCTTTAGCATCAGGAACATTATCTTCACTGTTAGGGGAAGACACAATTTTTCAACTGAACACAGGTTTTAAGACATATTGCATAGTGATACTCTATGAATTTCAGTATGCTACTTTAACATTTAGAAATAAAAATTAAGAACACTAAGAAAAAAACCCAAAGCACACCGGTAATGAGTTACTTAAAAGCTCCCCATTAAGAAAAAGGATGAGGCGGGAGGGGAGGGCCCTCAACACCTGAAATGTAAAATATCCAGCAATTTTGAATCCATGGTGAGGTGGTGGTGGTGGTAGGGCTTTTCCATTTTTCTGTAATAAATGGAAATTAACTCCATTTGTTCCTTTAGGGTCATAAAATGTATAATATCTAATTTGGTCTGGCATAAAATTATCCTGTTTGGAATATTAGAAGTACATCTTATTCAGATAATAATTACAAATGGAATCTTTTTTTTAAAATGTAATTTTTGTTACAAATGGAGCAGCAAGAACTTGAATTGTATGGAACACCTGAAGTACAAGGGAACCCTTTTGTTTTGCCAATTTTTGAGGAGCAGGCAAAAAACAGAAGAAACCACCAACATTAGCACAACAAAGACAATTATTTTGTCTCTTGTGGTCCCCCACAGTGTAAAGCAGACATAATGCATTCATTCCCATAAAAAGAAGTGAGAAAAGGAAATCAAGACCAGAAACTGCAATTACGTGATCCACTACGTAGTCATACATAAAAATCTTCCTATTACGTAGCTTTTAGAAATAATTTTTAGAGAGTAAAAATATATAAAAATTTTGTCTGAAGCATGTGTTTGTCATTGGAAAAGAAATTATTCCATAATTCATTTATCAATTTTTCAAAAAAACAAAAAACCAACTTTGGAAAACAAACAAACAAAAAAAATATCATTAACTCCCTCCAGCCATGATTTTTTTAGTTTGTTTCTCCTGGGCCTTTACATCATTTCTCAGATTACAGATCTTTACTATAAACAGGATACATAGTACATCTCATGATTTGCACAGAGTGCAGCATTCAGCCTCGTAAGAAATCCAGCTTTTGTTTTTAAAGAAGAAACTTTATAGCTGTTATTGCAGTGATAATGTGTTTGACATTTGTGAGATGAGCCTCAGGAGAAAGTAAGACAGGCAAGTGATTCACATTTCCCGGGGCTTGGACACATGATTCCAGCAACCCACTGAAAGACTAACAAAGCCAAAGTAAACTATGCAGAATGTTTGAAAAGTGGCAGTATAAAAATTATACTAAATATTAAAAGATATAATTCACCATGAATTGCATAATTTGTGCGTGTCTCAGAATTCAACTTTTACTTTGAAACGGAATCTGGATTGCTATGCACAAAATGTTAAGCTTATCAGTATGCAGTCCAGACTGTCTCAGCCATGAATTACTAATATGAAGTGAAGGTGGACATTATAGTATTTGGCTGCATTAAGAACTGATATTTCTCATGGAGTTTGGCAAGTAGTAATTCAGTTTCACAAAACACTGGTGAGATCATATTGTCAAGAGAGATAAAAGGGATTTCCAGATCACAGTAATAAAATACTTGTCTTCACAAACTTCTCTCCCCTTTTAATGCTTTATTCTCACACGAGGAACATTTAAGACCTACCTTATATCCAAGATCAACAGCGTTGCTACAATGGCATAAACGCCATCACTGAACGCTTCTACTCTTTCCTTACTGAGAGGTTCAGTGAGATAAAACGTGAAAGACTCTAGTGGGACCTCCTCTTCATGACCTGCAAACCAAAATGATTTAGGGAAAAAAGCCTTTATTCATTCTGTATCATCCTCCACAAACAAGGGGGGAGGGGAAGGGAGGGCAGAGAATAAGAATGCACTCATCTGAACTACTGCAACATGTCTCTCCTATCCTATTTTCTTCTAGACAAGGGCTGCACATCCAAAGCTTATTGGGAAAGCCTGGACTGTACAAGTTATAGAAGAGAAATTTAAAATCTGTTGGTAGGGAAGGCTGTGGTATTTTGAAAGCTTAATTTGAAAGCACTGGGGAAAAGGCTGTGAATAAATAAAGGGAGGGAGGGAGGGAGGGAGGGATGGATATCTGGGTTTCTTCAGTGAGGAGAACAATAATGACATGGAAACAATTCAAGTCACAACATTAGTGATGCAGCCTAAATTTAGGGTTTTTTCTTTAAAGAGTAATACTCAGCAAAGGGATATTGTTCAGTGTTTTTCTAAATCCTCATTCACTGAGGTGGGGGGAGGATCCTGTCTAGTGCCCTTTTGGTCAAGTCTTTACTCCTGAACTCTTACTAAGCAGCTACTTATTCTCTTTTAAAAGGACAGAGCAAGCTTGTGAGCATACCGGTGTCACAATCACCACCAAACATTAAGCAGGACGAAAAGAAATACTTTAATTTGAATTGTCCTTTTCTTTTAATGCCTTAACAGTACTTTTAAAATTTCCCTCCTATCTGGTAAGGACAGAACTCCTATGTGAATAGGAGGGAATGGGTAGCAAAGCCCACACTACTGGTTTGGCTGGGACCAGCTGCCATACTGTCTCCCCTGCATCCAGAATAGGCTCTTCAGTGATCATACCAGCGGAGACTATAAGAAGATGAGGCTGAGGCTGATGAAAAAGACGTTCCATTTTATACCAGATCCCAAGACTGGGACTCTAGGCAGGTTATAAGACTACAATTTAGTTAAAAACATACCAAAAAATCAACATTATAATAGAACTACATTATTAACAGCTTTAACAGAATTTAAAACATACACCTAAAAATGTCAAACAGCAGTCTACAAAACTGTGCAATGAAAACAATACAGCACCCTGTTAAAAGCCCTTTCCTTAAAAACCTTCAGTTCTAAAAGCCTGTTGGAATAAAAGAGTCTTCACCTGCCAATGGAAGGACAGCAGCAGGGAGCAATTCTAACCTCCCTAAGGTAGGAGTTCCAGAGAATTGTGCAGCCACTGAGAAGGCCCTGTCTCATGTATCCACCAACTGTACCTGTGAAATACCTGTGAAGGGCTGAAGGAAGGACTTCTGAGGGTTGCAGGGTCTGGGCAGGGAAGGTGCAGTCTGTCAGACAGCCTGGACCTAAGCCATCTAGGGCTTCATATGTAATACCCAGCATTTTACAAATCATTTTCAAGCAGCTTTGCTTAACTAAGAACTATCACCTGAAATTTCTTTCCTTCCTTTCATAAAGCCTATGGTCAAGGAGTGTCCAGTTTTAAAACCTTGGAATATTTTAGAAGCCTTATAAAAACAGAGAAACAAACAAACAAGAATACTCACCAAGAAACTTCCTTCTAAACCATTTTATTAAGTGGCTAATGTGAGGGAAAAAAATAACGAGCCCAAGAAACATGTAAGACTGTAAAGAAATAAGAATTTGTTTACTGCACAGGAATCTTTTCCTTTTCTAAAAAAACCAAAACATTTGTACAATGTGAGTGTCTATATTTTTTCTTCCAGATTAACCACATACTGAGTGGCCATAATAGAGAGCAGAGGGCTCCGGTACATTGGACTTAACTGAATTACTCACTGTAAAACTGGTGTCAAAGAGAAAACATTTCTGAAACCTTTCAGTTAATTCTCTGCCATAAGAATGTCAGTTATTTTATCATTTGCATATATATTTCTAAATAACAGTGGCCTCTTGGCAGACTACAGTCTTCCCTCCACATTCACGGGGTTCACTTTTGCAAATTTGATTATTCGAAAGGTGTGTGTATGCCTCCCTCGCATTTTCCTCCTCCCATTCCCTTGTGTTCTGCTGGTGCAGAGAAGGAAAGAAAGCATTCCAAGGCAAAAGGCAAGGGAATGGAGGAAGGGAGGAGGTTCTTTCCCTGCCTCTGGTGCTCCCCCCTCCCATTCCCTTGGCTTTGGCAAAGAACATGCATGAAGCAAGGGATGGGGGAGGCGTGCACACACACGCACACACACCCCTTTCTTCTCTACTTCTAGTGGTCCCCCTTCCATTCCTTTGCCTTTTGTCTGGGTGTGGAGAACAAAAGCTTGAGAGCAAAAGTTAAAGGAATGGGATGGGGGGAGCCCAGAAGGGAATAGGAGAGAGAGGACAGGGGAAGAGTTATTCACAGTTTTTCCACTTTCATGAGTATTCTGTACCCTGAACCCTTGCATAAGTGGAGGGGCTACTGTAGTTCCCTATGACACGTAAAACATGCAGTTCATAGGGTAAGAGTGGCTTTCATGTAGCATGATGTTGGACTGCAGCCCTGAGCACTCCTCACCATTGGCTATTCTGGAAGGCCATGATTCACACACCTGTCCATGGAAAAAATTCCACACCTTGGGAAGAGATACTTTTTGAACTACAACTCCCAGAATCCCCAGATAGTAACGCTGTGCCTCTTTATACACAAATGAAACAATGGCTTTGAAAGACACTGGGTATGTTGACACATGTTGCATAAAGCAAAGACTCTACCCAAATATAAATGTTGCTACTGTATTCTTAAAGTTAACTGAAAATCCCATACGTAAATCCCACATTTCTGCAGGCTGCAGCACCCTATCAAAGAATAGAATGATCAATCTGTTTGTCTTCTTGGCAATGATGATGCTCCTGAGAGCCTTGTAAATCCTGAGATCATCACCATGGCCCAGAAAGACCAGCAGCATCCTGGTGCCTGGGTCTTCTACACAAAGGCACTGAAGGGCAGATGCATCCAACACAGCAGCTTAATTGCCTAAGGCTGGCTTCCACTGCTCTTCTGACACACAGTATGGGAATCACTGTCGCAATTTAAGATGGGCTTACCAATGGGATGAAGAAAAATGAGAAGATGGCAGCAAAAAAACTAAGCGTTGGTCCTCTCAGTATAACCTTCAGGATATGGTGTTTATAAAATGCTTGGTTTTCAGACTCCTGTATTTCATGATTAAGTAAATATGGATGACGGAAGCCATATACTACGATGATAGCCTATGGGGCAAAGAAAATTGTAGATCAGTATAGGAGACCAAGGGACTGCTTAGCGGTAACAACAAGCTATGACTCAATGTCAGAGAGAACAAGACTTGAGCTTGCCTATTTCTTTCTTCCACTCCTACTACCTTTGCATGTGAGATTTCATAATTTTTGCACTGTACTGCCACTCATCCCTGCCTGCAATCAGTCCTCACAGCCCTTTACAGCAATTCTGGCTGCTGATACACAGGAACAGAAAAACCTGTTTCCTCTTTTAAGGACTTTAAACAAATGGGTACTTTCAGAAGGAGAACAATAAATGTGTCAGCTGACAATCATCACCATCTCCTGATTAACATCTATGGCTTCTTTCCTCCTAATATTACATAACATTAGCTTTATGTTTAATACAAAAATGAAAGGACCATATACCTGGACAGCACCAATTATAACAGCACAGCTACTTAATGTGAAAATGCCAAATGGTACACCTGGAAAGGAGGCCATTAAGGAGAACTGTAAGACAAGAAAAATGTTAGTTCAGTTATATGCATCATAAGACATGAAAAGAAGAAACTGAGATGTTGCATATCAGAGCAGCTTTTGAAGAAGCTATAATTTGCTAGCTCTGCTGTCTAATAACCTTGTTCTTCAGCTGCATCAATAAACAAATTTAGAAGCTCTGTAAGTTATCTTGACAGAGGCTGTGTGATGCCCTGAAAACCCAAGCATTCTGTATTAACATGCAGAATAATAATAATAATAATAGTAATAATTATAATGATGGTGGTAATAATAATAACAACAACAATAATAGTTGTTTAATTGACAGAATTCCCTTAACAAGTAAGTAACCTGCAGAAATCTCAGACAGACCATCTGAGATTTATGAAACAGCACCCTGTGCTGAAATACATCGGAGAACATCAGTACAGCAGTTTGCCAAAATCAGTGAAGTATGTTATTAGCTGTGGCACAATTTCAAGTATAGTTGGGAAGGTGCAGTTGACTGTTTTAAGATGCAAACCAAATTGATCACTGAAAGAGAGCTAAAAGCTTTTATCAGATGAGTACTGACATAAGGGTGGTACTCTTACTGGAGTGACGAGTCAACAGGATTTATGAAAATAGGGTCCACCCCCACCCTGTGGAACTATGAAGCAAATGGAGGGACTTGTGCTAAAGCCCTTCTCCTGGAGCCCACAGGTCTCATGACCCTGATGGTCCCAGTTCTCCTGGTACAGCTGCACTGGGTGAACGGAGTTCTTTATTAGCCTCCAGGAGAAGATTAAAAGGCAACAATGATGGTTATCAAACTTCAAAGCAAACAATAGCAATAATAATAACTATTCCAACAATAACAAGATTTGTTTGGGTGGGCTATGAGATTTGATTCCTCTTAATGGCTTGCTTTGGGGTTGGGCCAAATTTTCACACCTCCTTCCCAATCTTTGCTTTGCACTCCTGATATTTACACTGACTTGCATTCTTTGGGTTCCCTTGGCTGAAGGCATGGTGACCTTGATGCCCTCCCCAACAAGTCCCAGTGATCATCAGCTGCCACTGGACCAAAAGCTTCCCATATGGGGACCTCAAAGGACTGAGAACCTTTATCATTATTCAGTTTACTGCAATGTGTACACTAAACCCTGAAGATAATTCACCGAGCGATGATTTGGCCAATTTTGATTATTTAGTTAAAATCATTTACTTGTTGCCCACATCGGTTAGATTAGAGTTGTAAGACTCATCACAGTTGCATGCAAATAGAGAACAAAACGTATTCTGATGAATGCTGTACATTGTGAAAACGCGCACATACATAGTAAGACACTGAATATATAAAATACCAACATGCCCTTTGGTTTGGCTTTTACCTCTGGTGTAGTATTATATAAGCCTCCATTTTCATTAATTTGTAATGAATGAATGTTTGTAATCACTGGTTAAACAATAAATCATTAACTGACTGATGTAAGACTTAAAACTGAGCACACCATTGTTTTTTATGCTTAGGTTTACTATTTCAAAAGTACTTTCTTCCCAATAATCAAGCAAAGCAATTATTCCAACATAAAAGAAGGAGAATGCTTACTTACCGTATATGGCAAAAAGGTAATAAGCATCATGCAGGCCTAGGAGAGGAAAGCCAGGGTTCAGTAGCAAGTAGAATGAAATGGTTTTCTATGAATATTAACACAATTAGATGAACCTTTCCATATTATTCTTCATAATACAGGTGAGTGCATAGGGAAGTTACTTTTTTTTGGACTACCACTCCCACAATCCTCCCAGAGGCAAGTTAGCAACTTCCCATGTGGCTAAGGTAAGGTCAAAAGCCCTGGGTCATACTCAGGAAGTCCATGCACCAATGTCTTTCTGCACCAGCACTGGCCCAGTTTATGGGAGAGAGGATGCTGCCATGAGAAGGAGCCACAGAGCCTGAGGCTTCTCACATTAGCCTTGCAGTACTGGATCAGCTCCTGTTGTTAATGTAAGAGATTAACTGCAATACACAAACCGCCTGAGGAAATCTCTATAAGCTTCAGGTTTTATCTAAACTGAGGAATCTAAATCACTACATCACTAAATCACAATGGCATTGAAGGACACATGAACTGTAATAGTTACAATTCCATAACGAAGTAGATTCTAGAATGTGTTAGTTCTGCAGTTCTAATATACTTTTATTGTACAAATAAAGGCTGGAAGATACACAGGTATACCTCAGTTAACAGAACAGAAGTGTTCCTGAGCATTATTTATGTAGCAGAAAATTTGATACCAGAGGCAGAAACAGGGATAGGTTTCTACACCACAAAAAACAGGGATAGATTTCTACACCACAAAAAAGAGCACTCCAACATGCTTCATCCAACATTTTTTCACAAGCTAACAGGACACATAAGCAAAATGAAACAATCAGGTCAAATATGCCTTCAATAAGGAAACAAAAACATTTCTGAATCTTCTAGAGAACACTGACAGCTTCCTAAAATAACACCCTTAGATGAATCAAAGCATTAGATTTTCTTCTTTTACTACCTACTATTTTCCTTATGATTTCCATACTGCTTGGCCAAACTTATAGATCTACATTTTAACATGCCCGGAGGAGCTGGTAAGGCAGACCTACCGTATCTGCTTTCTGCTTCTCTGTCTGTTGTTGTTACCTGTTCAGTAAGGAATTCTAAAGACAGCTGCTGTTTATCTTGCCTACTGTAGTCAGGCCTATGCAACTACAGTACAGTATGAATGGCTAGAGTAGAATCCTGCTCTTTCATAGCTCAAGCTTTACTGTGTGGTTTATTGCAGACCCCCTGCTGTAAAACAGCACAAAAAGTCTGTGTTTCTCCTGTCTTCCTTCACCAACCTCCCAACATTGATGGCTGCTAAAAGAAACTTCCAGCTAGAAAGAGAATAAAGAGGAAAAGGAGGGGGCTGGGTACACACAACAAAACATTGTAAAAAGGATTTTCTTTGTCAGCAGATTTCTTAACTGAGGTATGCCATGTATAAATGGCTTTTCATAGCATCTGTTCAGTGTAAAGGGCAAAATCATACATTTTAAATCAGTGGTTCTCAACCTGTGGGTCCCCAGATGTTCGTGGACTTCAGCTCCCAGAAGCCCCAGCCACTATGGTCAATGCTCAGGGCTTCTGGGAGCTGAAGTCCACGAACATCTGGGACCACAGGTTGAGAACCACTGTTTTAAATTATCTTCTAAATGATCCCAGTGCACAATGGGTAGTAGTAACAGTAAAAGCCAAGATTCTTTGCAAGCCATATGTGAAGAAAAGAAAGGTGGACAAGAATATGATTCTTCTGGGGACCCCATTCACTTCAGTATGACTTGTATATGACAATGGCCTACTAGATTGGGAGGCAAACTGTTCTGATCTAACATAAAAACTAAATCTGAGGCTAGTCACATATTTAAAAATGGCAGCTTCAACCTGGGAAATTTTCCTTTCAGTCCATAAAGGCTTTGCTCTAAGATTTCTCCCAAAAGAAATCTTTCAGCAGGAGGATGGGAAAGTCAGCATGGTGTAGTGTTCTTAGTATTGAACTACAACTCAGCCATGGAAACCCACTGGGTGAACTTGGGCAAGTCACACTCTCACAGCCTCAAAGGAAGGCAAGATCAAACTCCCCCTGAACAAGAAAACCCTATGATGGGTTTATCTTAGAATCACCATAAGTCAGAAATGACTTAAAGGAACAACAACAACAAGGTAGGGTGGGAACAGCTTCAGGGTGGGCAGGGAGGCCTGCAGCAGTCATCCTGCCTTTACCTACTATGGGTTGCACCCTCCCATGCCATCTAATTTACTGCTACAAACAACAGCATCAACAAGAACAAACAACTAAGCAATCTCCTTCAAAAGTACAGGTAGTATGCTACTTACTGAAAGTCGAATCACACTTCCAGGAAATTTCCTCAATTGGATTCTTCCCTCCAATATTAAACACTTTTCCATGTTAAGATGGATAATCTGTTTTTCCATATTAACTAGATCTTTTTCGGTGTACAGTCAGCCCTCTGCATCTGCGGGCTTTACATTTGTGGGTTTAATTATTTCTGAATGTTTGCTGCCGCCTCCACTGCTGCCCTACACAATTTTTAATAGGGACCTGTAAGTCTCACCTTGCGTTTGCTGTCTCTAAGCCTCACGATACTGAGAGAAACTGCTAGAGACTGGACACATGAGGCAAGGCTTGTAAGTTCCTATTAAAAACGGTGTAGAGCAGAGGCAGGCCTTGCCATCCACCTACTTCTGCCTTGCAAAGGAGCCCCACTGCCTCAAAGGGAGGTCCAGTTGGCTGGTGTACTCTCCACAACAGATTCTAATGTATTGCATACTGTACATTTGAATCTGTGGTGGGAACATACTTTTGTGTGCGTGTTAAATATGACTGGGGGGCTATAGATATCTGTATTTTTTCCACTTTTGCGAGGGTCCTGTGCCCCTAACCATTGCAGATGTGGACAGACAACTCTATTTTCTAACCTACTTGTAGGCATATATGCTAGGATCAGTGCAGATTGTATTTTGCCCTTCTATTTAATCCTATAAATGTTAGCTCACATTTAGGAATTTTTATAGTAAGCTGCCTAACTTCCCTATGAGTTTAAATTGTTTATGAACTGCATATACTGCTTTTAAAGTCTCCAGTTTCTGAGCTCTTAAATTCTCTAATATCAGCATATGCACCTGCAAGTAGCATACAGGGAATTAAAAAATTAGAAGATCTCTTGGATGTATGTTTATATGGACATATGCGAAGGTCAAACAACAAATGTAAGGGTAACTCAGACTCCAAAACCAGAGTAGCGATAAAGCAGAAAATTAATAACAGTGAGATAGCCAAAAAGCTCAGTACTTGATGCATTTATGAAATATCAGTACAATGAAGTTTGTAACCAGGGAACCTTTCACAACAATCCATGATAGCATTCTGATTTCACTTTAACGCCTATGGATGCATCTACAGAATCCTGGAGTTTGTAGTTTGATGAAACATTAGAGCTCTCTGGCTAAGAATTCTAAATGCTCCTCCCTAGACCGCAAATCCCAGCATTCCATATGGTAGAACCATGACATTTAAAGGGCCCCACGTGAGGATAGTGTTCAAAACTGTTTCATCTAAGCTCTTAGTAGTATTTACTGCTAGGAATATTTAGTTACAATAGTGTTAAGATTTTTTAACAGATGTTTGAATAAACCTTTATTTATTTCACTTACCAAATTTAGAAGGGCAAGTACATCATCTATGAGTTCAATCACTTGAAAAAGTCTGAACAAGAGAGCACGACAGAGAAAGAAAGTGAGATCTCCATTAATTACCTGTCTAGTAAAGAAAACATGGAAAGTTTTCGCTAACAAAGATATCCACTGAATATGCAATTTGTAAGTCTGACAAATGCCTCTTTTGGAAGGTTTACATAGTTTCTTAGTTTTACTCCAAACATACTCACTCAGTTCCTAATTTCTTATATAGAGCAATTGAACATTAGAAGTTTCTTTTCTGAAATGCCACCAGGGGTATAGGTAAAAAGGCTGGAGGGCTTCTGGAAGCACATAGTGCTGGACTCTGGGTCTTCTTGGCTTCTTTTGTGGACTAACTGCCAAGGCTAGTCTAATTTATTTGTAGAGGCAATAAATGTGTGGGATCTGGAAGACCTCAAAATGACCCCTTACACCTTCTGTGAGCAGCAATCTCTGATGAAAGCCAGCTTATACCATGCCTTCCTTCATGTTAAGCAATGAGCTACTCTTTGTAAAGAACTTGGCATAGGTATCTTTTAAATACAGTCTTTTCAACACAACTGCCTACCTGACATGAGCTGCCCAAGCAACTGTCACTATTAAAAAAGTCATCAGATACACAGCAATTTTGGCGGCTAGGAGCTGTTGGAGACTTTCACCGAGTTTCTGAAATAAACAAAGCACTTGTCAAACTGCTGTCACTGATCAAAGGAGCTACTGAAACATCCAACCACTTTTTGTACAAGCAAACACAAGGGAGAAGGACACTGCAAAATCATTTTCCTGAAGGTGGGAGCACCCCTGCTGTAAATTAAAACAAACAAATTATCATTCCTTCTATTTTCTCAAGATGCACAAACTAGGTGGCTGATGAGCTAATGAACCATCTGAATAAAGGCACATTTAATCCATATCCAATCCATGAACTCATGGTAATACCTAAGTTTAGAATCTCTGTCTTCATCTTTACAGTTGGAGATAAAACCATGCAGCCACCTTGCTGATGAGCCTCTTTGTTCAATCCTGTCTTTCATTTGGGCACTGTGGCATGGATTTATATATATATTAGTCTCTGATTTGCCCTACCTACAACATCCAACAGTCTTCTTTCATTCAGAAACCAATGAGCAGCACCAATTCATGTTTGTCTTCTCAGATTCAAAGTCATTCCCCTTCCCAGCTGTTTCAAACTTGAAGCAACTGTCAGCTGTTTTTGTGTGATAAGAGCATAATGTGTAATTCTGCCCACAGAACACACACTTTCTGGGAAATGCTTCTTCACTATACATTCTGTTTCCAAAACACATAAGCCATCTTTAAAGTTTCAAGACCAAAGTCATAGGAAAGGTATTTTCTCAGCTCAGTGTTCTAATAATTAACCTCTCTAGGGCCCTTATTCACCAGTGTAAAAGTGGTCAGGTGATAAGTGGGTGATATTACACAATGCTTTCTTGTACTTCTTGTTGGATCATTTTCAGATAAACCATTTCCTCTTCACACGGAGAAATGGGGATAGAGCAGCATACACCATGTAAGGTCAATCAGTGCTTAATCACCAAGGTCTATAATGTGCTTGCTGAGTAAGAGAAAGTGCAGAAGCTCCTGCTGTTTTTGTCCTCAAAAAAGAAATCAGCTCTCTAAGCGACCATATGGGCTGTTGCTTCTTCGCAGATATGAAAATAAGAGCATACTCTAGAACAGGGACTCCCAACCTCAGGTCCCCAGATGTTGTGGGACTGCAACTGCCACCGTCCCTAGCCACCATGGCCAATGGTCAGGAATTATGGCAGCTGTTGTCCAACATCATTGGGGATCCCAATGTTGGGTAAACCATTGCTGTAGCATAGGAAAGCCTACATCTCCCATCAGTTCCACCTAGCATACCCACACGGAAGGACGGTGGGACCTTTTCCTGAACGCTGGTGCAGGGCCCCACTCTTAGATGTAAATCATACCAAAAGAGGCTTCAGGGTGATACCCTGAAGTGAGAAAAGGGAGGACAGCAGAGTAAACTGCAAAGAGAGGGAGGCTGAGCTCAGGGTGTGACTTCTAGAGCAGACAATGGTATTGAATTGGATGCTCAGGCTTCTTTCATTATTCAGTGCTTCATGCTGCATCATACTCAAAAAAACAAACCGTAAATTCAACCTAATTTACTAAACTGAATCATAACCAAACTTAACATAAAACATATAGTACCTGATCTGGATGTATCTTCGTGTGGGCCACGGGCAAAATCTGAAATAAGAAACATATTGTTAAAGCCAGGGGGAAATTCCTTTTCAAATGGATAACGCTAGGAAGAGATAGCTGAGAAAGGAATCTGCTTAGAACAATTGGATTTATGGTATCAGTGTAAAAATTAGCCTAATAAGGTTAAAAACAGCTGCCTCAGGGCCAAATATGGAAGATTTGTAAGATGAGCTACAACTCTCAATATCCCTTACTATGGGACAGGGTGGCAGAGAACGGATGGTAACTGGAACCTGACGACATCTGGCAGCTTACAGATTGTCCAGTTATGAGCCCTTTGCAGCTTTTGTACTTTTCCTGCAGCCATGATGCTCACAGTATCCCGTCAGGCCAGTCCACTTCCCTCACCAGAACCAGCTGCTGTGAAGTTAATATGGGATGATCTTACCGATATTACTCTGAGCTCTCTGGAGGAATATTTGGATACAGGTGTCATAGAATTTGAATACAATACAGAGTAACTGGGAGCGAAAAAAAGAAAGGAAAAGGGGAGAAAAACCAAGCTTCTGTTCTAGGGCAGAAGAGAAACATTTGTTTTTGAAATGAACGGGGGTCCTAACTTGACTTAAAAGAGATTTTCTAGAATGAAAGCATGATGGAGTGGTTAGGATGCTATACCGAGAGAGACATGAATTCAGATTCCCACTCTGCCACAATTCTCACTGGGTGATCATGAGCTACTCAGCAAAGAGACAACTGTGCAGATCTGTTTTAGCATTAAAAAAGAAATCCAGTGGCATCTTTTGGACTAACTGGGAAGAAGAAATCGTCCCACAGAAGTCCACAAAAGCTTATGCTACAACTTTTTTCTTTCTGGTCAGTCCAAAAGATGCGACTGGATTTCTTTATCTCTTTTTGAGCTAGTCAGTCTCTCTCAGCCTAATAGACCTGAAAGGGTTGTTGTGATGATAAAATGAGGGGGAAGGAATCTTGTATTCTTGGAGCAACTGGAAGAAAGGACAAGATTTAAATATGATAAACGGATTAATACAGAACATGATAATCACAATTACTGTGCAATGTCCTATGGGAGAAAAACTTTAAATTCTGTGGCTGGTACAGAGACTGATGAACTGGTAGCCCACCTTCTTTTCTGATTTTTGTCCTTAATCTTAGAAGGGATGGCTTATGCCTGCAACAAATATCCTTTTAGGCATGGTATGGCTTTAATTCATAACCCTGTTGCCTTGATGAGGAAACAACTGCTGTCCTTCCTTCTTTTCCCCCTCTTTTCAATCTTGGTTACCCCCTTGTCACGAGGGTTGACACAGTATACACAACGCCTCCCCCTTCAGGAAGCAGATAGGCCCCACGCCTTTGACAGCTGGGTGGCAGACACAAATTCAACAGGTGTAGCTTTCGCCACTCCAACACGCCGGGGAGAGCAATTCCGTGCGTAAGTCGGCAATGCAACCGGTGCAGGCTTCTCCTGGCGCGCTTTCATGAGGAAAGGACCCACCGGTTGAACTTCTGCCTGCCCCCCACAGATGCTCAAAGGCGCGGGACCCCTCCGCTACAGGGGGAAAAAGGGGGCAAAGCCCCTCATCCCCCGGCTGGCGGCGGCCCCGACTCACCATGACGGTGGCGATGATGGAGAGGAGGGCGTCGCTATAGGCCAGGAGCCGCTGCGAGGCCTGAGTCCCGCCGCCCAGCTCCACCAAGGCCCGGCCACGGCCGGGAGGCGTCGGGGCGGCGATGGCGCCTCCTGCATCAGCCATCCTCCCCCAGCGTCCCGGGCGACCATCAGCAAGAGGGAAAGCCTGCCGGCTCCGCGCCTCCGCCGTCGCCCAAGGAGGCCGGGCGGCCACAGCCTCCCCCGGCCACTCCTCCCGGGGCGGCTCCGCCTTCGGGAGGCTCGGGCCCGCCTTCCTCCCGCCGCCGCCGCCGCCGCCGCCGCCTTCGTCGCGAGGAGGGGGCGCTGCTTTTGCTGCTGCTCAGGAAGCAAAGGAACACAGGCCCCGCCGCGGCCGCCATTTGCCCGTTTCAACTGGCCGCGACAGCTTCCCTTATCTCTCGCTCTTGGGCGGCGGGAGTCCGCGCTTATCTTTCGAGCTCCCGGCGCGCCTTTTTCCGCCGCCCTACTGACGGATGGGTGAAGGGAACCCTCTCTCCCTTTCCGCACTGCATTGTTATAGCGCTATTATTCCACTTTCAACATCCTGTGGAATCCTGGGGTTTGTAGTTTAGGGAGGGGCCCTTGGAATTTTCAGCCAGGGAGCTCTTTGGCCTCAGTACACTACACACTCCAGAATTCCACAGGAGGTTGAAAGTGGAATGATAGCGCTATAACAGTGTAGTGCAGAAAGGTTCTCCATCAGGTTTTCTGTTTGAGTCCATGATGCAAGGGGCTTATCCATTTATTTGTTTCAAGGACTGTGTTGTACCATACCATTTTATTTATACCCCACCTTTCCTCCAAAGCTGGGATTCAAGGTGGCCAGTTAAGTTTTTTCCAAGAATTTAACATTTTGGGAGATTGCTTACACCTGAAAAGTATTTAAAATACCTTTTAGGTACAAGCAATCTTCCAAAATCGTCTACAGGAACATTAAAGCAAAACAATCAGCACCACTACTACTTTTTGTTCTTCCTATATCAGTTTCATGGTCTATCAGCTGTTAACAACTAGAGCTTTGGGCCTTCAATAAAAAGGAGGAAAGGAGGGGGATGGGAGGAAAAAAATGTGGGCCTTTCTGCACTGTACTGTTATAGTACTATTATCCCACTTTCAACATCCTGTGGAATTCTGGGGTCTGTAGTTTCCTGAAGCCAAAGAGCTCTCTGGCTGAGAATTCTAAAGGCCCCTCCATAAACTGCAAAGCCCAGGATTCCATGGGATTTTGAAAGTGGAATCATAGTGCTATAAAACTCTGGTGCAGAAATGGCCATCGAAACCCACTGGATGACCTTGGGTGCATCACAAACTCTCAGCTCCAAAATGCTCCATGACAAGTTTGCCTTAGGGTCATCTTAAGTTGGAAAGTAAGGCACCAAACAACAGCAAATATTTTGAATTTTGAGCCAGAGACCTCTAGCCCCTCACTAAACTACAAACCCCAGGATTCCATAGATTTTAGCTACAGCAATTAAAGTGGAATCATAGTGCTATAACTGTGTAGTAGGGAAGGGCCTCAGGAAAACGCAACTGTTACCATCTAGCACTGACAAAATAGCATTGGGGAATTACCCGTCTTCCTTGAGAAGCGTATTCCAAGGGTGGTGTTCCTTCCATATTCTAAGGGAAACAGAGAAAAATAATTTTGATTCCCCATCAATGTACAAGCATTGCTTGAGCGGCTCCAAAATGGATTCTGAGTGAAACCTGCGCCATTTGTAATACATTACACGCCTCTTACACTCAACTATGTGTCTTGATAAGCGGAACATATATTTAGCCATTAATATTTGAAGGTTGCACTGTTCAGTTATGGTATCTGCCTTCTAATTTTAGCATATAAATATTTTCTGTTTTCTTGCTGAGTAAACATTTCTAGCTAACTCTTCCAGATTATGGTATGTAGCTTATGAATAAATTTTAATAACAAATAAGATTGCCAGCAATATACTTAAATCTACCTGTAAGTATAAACAAGTTTTACTATAAAATGAATGTGAGTTGGAAAAATGTTGTGATCATTGTGAAAGATGAATACAGAAGAATGCTACTTTACCCCACAGTGTTGAACTTTCCAAAGTATAGAAATTGGAGTAAAAAAGATCTTATTCCTTTCCTAGCCATTGCTGTTCTCATCTGATGCTGCAAAGTCAAATGGCATGTGGGCTAGCATAATGATGCAAAGTCTCTTGTGTATATGCATCACAGGTCACAAAGGGCATTAAAGGTTAAGATCAAATCCTAGACTCAGTCCTGGGAGCACACTACCAGCCAATGTGACTGGCACACACATCTGTATTTTTTCCAGTGCCTGTCACAAAGTGAGCTATTGCATTTTGTAGCAACTGATGTGGCCTGTAGTACATCCATCACCTTGGGGATTCGCACAAAGTCAGGAAAGGGAGCCCAGAATAACATTGTGCTGTACTCTTGGGCATAGCAGTCTACTGCAGCATGGTGTGGCAATTTAATAGCAAAGCTGTAGAAAAACATTCTGTGGGGCACAGTAGAATTTAGCTGAGGGGAGTGATCTTAAAATGCAGTGAGAAATAGTGAGCTCAGAGATTGTTACTGACAGGACTGAGACTGTTAGGGCTACCCCTAAACCCTTGAAAAACATGTCACGATTGACTTAAATATTAGGCCAGCATGGACTACCCCAAGTTATCTATGCTATTGCAGGTGAGCTCTGAATCAGCTTGGAAAGGTCCCTAATTTTGGCTAAAGGGACTCCTCCCCACCTTAGGAAGAATGCAGCCAAAACCACTTCTTACATGAGCAAAGAGAAAGACCCTTTATTTTTGAAAGGAGGTTTTTTTTTTATAAGTAACCATGACAATGATCTCATAAAGCATTCTACACATGTGTAAGAATCATTATTTTTCTCAAGGCGAAAATTCTGATATATGGTTATTAATAAAGTAACTTCTGGTTAACAATCAACAGTGAACCTTGAATCACATATATATTCACTCAACAGTGAGATATAAGAAATATTGTTACAGAGAGCGCCCAGAACTGAGTTGAGAACCGAGGCATTGACTTTGCCAGTTAGCGTCAGCATAATTTTAAGTAGGACTAGGGCTGAGAACAGGAACAACCTTTAAAGTTGACTAGAATTCAAAAAGGAAGAACTTGATTAAGCAAATGCAGAGAGACAGAGAGAGAGTTCCTTTAGCTTGGGCATTTAAGTAGGCAATACCCTCTAGGAATTGAATTGTCCAAGGTGCTGAATCTCTAACAGCCCTGCCAAGGAGACTAGGGAAAAGCTGGGGAAGCATTATCTATTTTATCTAAACTCTTTTACTGACTACAGAGCCAAGTGGGTAAGGATCACAGATGATATCACATTGCTAAAAGAGTGTTACATAAATCCTGTTAAGAGCTGTATTCATCTTTTGGACTTTGAGTAATAAATGACTGCATACAGTTAAACCGAGCAGTTTATCTACGTAAGTAATTAGTCACTCCTCCCAGTGTTCCCTTCCCTTCCAGGAATGCCAAACAAAAGCCATTTTCTGCAGAACTTTTTCCCTGGCTTACCCTCTTAGAGTCTCCCTTGTGTCAGATAACATGTCGTGCAACCTTAGCATGAAGGAGAAAAGATTTCTTTTCACATCTGAATCAGTTGCTGAAGGACATTCTGGTGAGTAAATGCAGAATGGTTTCTTTTCTCTAGTAGCTCCTAAATGTGTTCAAAATAACTTTTTAAATAAACTCTCTCAGGACTTTCTTTTCTCAAAGAATGGAGTAGAATTAGGTTTTGATACTAAAAGATTTTCAGGTTTTCCCCACACCTTCACACCTTCAAGTGGCTTAGTGTTGTGTTGTGCTTACGTTTACCCAGTGACGGACGTAGCCTTCACTTGCTCTTTGAAAATGTTCCATTGGATTAACTCTGAGAGGGACTGGAAGGTTCTTGAGAAGGGGGATAAATTATGTTCCAACATTTAATGGGGAAAAAGCCAGAGAATTCCTGTACTTCTCAGACTTTCAGGCCAGTAATTTCTTGATATAGCTGACTCCTGGTAAGGAACAGTGGGTGTTTGATGTATGCATGGAGTATATTGAATCTGGAATTCTGCCTGGCCAGACTATTCAACCTACCCAATGTTCATGAATGTCTCCACAAGACAAGACCAGGAAAAAAGGAAACACATGGTGACTAAAACTGAACTATTGCTTAGAAAATCCTTATCCTGAATTTTACATGTGCTTTTGACTCACTTGCTAGCCTCAAATACAGATGCAGCCCTATCATTAGGCACAGTGAGACAGCTGCCTCAGGCAGGAAATGATGGAGGGCAGCAATGGCATTTTCCCTACTGTTCTTCTTGAATGCTCCCAGCCATTCCATTCCCTTGGAGGACAAAGCTACATGTTCAGTTCGTCCTGCATCCCTTAAACTAGTGTATTGCCCTTTCCCTTGGGTGCAATAGAGGCCCCTATCCCATTGCCAGCCTTAAAGTCAAATTCAATTGCCATTCTAGTCAGCTCCTTTATACTGAATCTGGGAACACAGGATGGAATTCTGTCCTTTGTCACGGGACAGGATTACATGTTGGTGTCCTGACAGGGACACACATTAAAAGAGTTCTCCAAGTTGCTAGCCTTGTTCAGGGAAAAGGGTTCAGTTCCTTTAAGGTTCAGACTAAACCACAAAGTGGATTCACTATCCACTGACACAAAATCACTAATTGGCCTGCTTAGGCAATACAAATTTCTTTGCCTCAACTTCCTCCCCTCATCTGCAGTACTTGGATAATAAAGTATAATGTTGTAAAGGTGATGAGATAAAACCCTTGAAGTATTCTAAACATTGTGCTGTACAATGTTACATGTGCTGTACAGTGTTAAACCTTATTATTTGCCTAGGGCTTAGGTTCAGACATGCTAAACTATACTTACTTCAGGAGCTGCTGATTTTGTTAGAGGAAGTTGGGACTTGCCCATACCAGATGTGAGGTTTCTGTACAAGAATATGTCTGGTCTACAATAAAGCTGTCTGTTCCTTATGGGTGTGTGTGTGTGTGTGTGTGTGTGTGTGTGTGTATCAGAAGGAGTCATAAAACTTTTATCAACGGTTCACATCTACTGGAGAGAATCAAGACAAGAGAGACAGTATAACTCGACTTTGCATTTTCGTGCTGGTTCTGTCAGAAGCGAGAAAAAGAAAGCAACGTTTCAGTTATAAATTAGCCTCTTTTGGTGATATCTTGAACTTGTACCTAATATTGATGCTGGAAGTCGAGTCATAATATTATTCATTATCATTAACATTTAACATTTAAGTTAATGACATGAACAATATTATAATTGACTTCCAGGATGAATATCAGGTACAGTTCAAGATACTTTTTGGCTTGAGGTAGAATAATAGATACTGTTCCTCCATCCACGTAATGAAGAGCCAGTGTGGCATAGAAACTACAGTGTTGTACTGGGACTTGGGAAAGCAAGCTCCAAGTCCTCACTGAGCCATAAAACTCACTGGTTGGGCAAGTCACCCTCAGTCTGGCCTACTTTCAGGGTAGTTATGAGGATAAAGTGCAGAGAAGGAGAGCCATACATGCTAACTTGATCTCGCTGGAGGAAATATGGGATATACATCTAACTTTAACAAATAGGATAGGACGCACAGTACCCAAAGCCTCAGGTTATTTTGACAAAGGAGGTAGAAATTTCCTCAGTACTTTTCTGCATCTCTAGCAGTAAAAATGCAATAGGCATGAGTCTATGTCATGGTCCATGTTGTGTAACTTTATGCATACCTAGCTGTGTTGCAGAGGCCCTATGGAATCCTCCTAGTGAGTTGCAAGGATCTATATCAGAGCATCAGCAAGAGTGTCCTGATGCTCATTGGGCTCCACAGATGAGCATCAGAAGTCCCTAGCTGTTGTCCTGATGTGCATCAATGCCCATTGTTGTCATGCCGCAGTCCCAGGATTCAGGTGCTAACACAGACAAGACCCTCCCCAGCAGCCACAACAGAGAGACATGACTAATACATATGGCAACCGGCGTAGATAGAAAAGGGAGAGCTCATGAGACTAATAGTATTTGTATAAGCAGACACGTTAATTAGACACACAGCTGGGGAAGACTGCTGGCTGATAAATACTGTATTTGCCAATATATAAGATGCACCCATGTATAAGATGCATTTCATTTACACACTGGCAAATGCTATTTTCCAGCACATAAGACACACCAGCGTATAAGACACACACCATTTTCAAACTATTTTTTGGGGAAAGAGGGGGTTTTATACACCAGCAAATACAGGACGTAGCATGTGGAGAAATCTATTGGAGACAACTGCTTTCACTGGTAGAAGCAACTCCTCTGACACTCTGCTCTCTAGTTCATGTTCCTGGAAACCTTGACCCTCACTTTGTGTACTGACTTTGCTGAGAGATACTTCCTTTGGGATATAACTCAGACTTTATTACTTGGACTGTAGAAACATGGTAACTGGCTGATGAACTATAGTGAATTTGGCCCGTGGCTGCTGCCTCAGGCTCTATTGGAAGAGCTGGGAATCTTGTCTGTCTGCCAGCATACGACAATTGTGCATTGGGACAAAGATGCATCAGTCCGGATGTGTGTCGAGACTGATGTGCAATGGCCAGTTTCACTGGCTCTCCTATGCAGGAGTGTCACTGCAGCCCCTTGTTGAATGCGGGCATTGCAAAATTACTCAATTCTATTTCTTGCAAACATAAGTCCATAGACTTCCATACTGAATTCTAACCAACAATAAAAAAAAAGTCATTAAACATTTGCTGCTGTTTCATGACATCTAAAATTTGAGAGTCTGAAGTGCTTATCTGAGATAACTGCCTCTAGGGAGCTCCATCTCTGTTGAATACCTACAGAGACTCAATAGCCACAATGGCTGAGGAATTCTGGGAGCAGTATTTGAAAAGGAAACTTTTCCAAGCTTTGGCCATGGAGTTGAGGCAGAACAGGTCCTGTGTCATTTGTGGCATAGTCTGTTTGGAGAAGTGCCTGAACTATGGAAACCTCAGCGGTTGTTAATATTGTCTCCTCCTTTCCAGATAAAATGTGTGACCAGATCAGCGATGCTGTTCTTGATGCTCATATTAGGATTGACCCAGATGCCAAAGTGGCTTGTGGTAAGTTCATATGTGGGTTAGCAGAAGATAAGCAGGAGAGCAAACCATTAATCACTTACATAGTCTACTTTATTAGTCTTTGCACATCATTTTTTTTCAGTACATCTTAAAAAATCAGTTGCTAGATTTTGCAGAAATGGTGTTTCTGAACCTGAGCAATAATAATGTATTACTGGGGAAAATACAAGGAGATTCCAGAGAGACAACTCATAGTTCTACCAATCAAAAGACATTGTGCAGTATTCTATCTTTTCCTTCTTCGTGATTTTTTTTTCTTAAATTTCTGGAAAGAAAGAAAAAAGCTGAAACAGTTCTGGGAAAACATGGTGAGTACCAGTGGAAGATGCCATAAAACTCTATAAATGAAGCAAGCTGATTGCATGATATAAGCTTTGTCAGGAGCACCCATGATTTTCAGTGATCGCAGCCATTCTATTTGGGTGAGCCTGGCTGTGATCCAGGTAACAGAGCTGAAGGGAGACAGTTCTCCTTCCTTCCATACAAAGGGTTAATGAACTTCTAGGGTCAGGTTACATTTTATTGGGGGTCAGCATCACAGGTCATGAGAGATAGTTGCCCAATCAGAGGGAGAAAGGTGAGAATCTTTGATGAAGAGGTTTTATGCACTCTCAAGAGACCACGAGGAAGAAGAACAAAGAGAGAACAACCAGGGCAGCAACTAGGGGGCCACAACACCGGTTGCAGGTAGGCCAAGCTAGGCCTCACCTCCTGGCTCTGCCTCTGCACACCATCTCCAGAAACTGGCTGATGATGTGAGTAACTTAGGATGTTTCTTTGTTAGTCGCGTTAGGATTTCTGCTCTTTTGAAAGCTCTGGCTGACATGAGATACTACCTGTAACTTGTAACCTTTAAGTGCACCTGGGAGGGAGAGGCCTCCCATATATAGTGATATCTCTATTATCTACATTGCCTGTTCTTAGAATAGATGCTTTCCTTTAAAGAACTCCCTGCTTTCTCTCTTTTTCCATGTGCTTATTGATGACATGAGAAGATAGGATTCCTCTCTCCCAGAGGGGGTGGGGGAAGAAAGGGATCTCTAAGCTTGGGGATTGTTGGCTCCCTCGTGGCATCTCACTGTGCTACTAAGACAGGCGACATTTAATTAATGGAACCCAGGGAGTTTACATCTTCTATTCAAGGGCAGAAGTCAGCACTGAGGTCCATGACACTAGCATATTGCAACTGTTTCTTGTATGGACTGGCCAGTACTTATGTTATCATTAGAGATACAGCACTTCCATCCATTTCTGTCCTCTGTTTGCAAATTTTTAACATATATTTTCTGTTTTAGAAGTTGAGCATGAAGGACATTCATATTCATTTTTAAACCATCTTAAAAACTGGAGGGTGGGAAGTGAGGTGCATACATGGAATACCAACAATCCTTCCCATTTCCATGCCAGAAACACAGTTGTTTTGTAACATGTACACATACCCCTTTTTAGTTCTAGGGCCTGAGCTATGCTACACAATTCTCTCTACCACTGAAGCATGCAGCTACCTAGGTTGCAAGAAAATCCATGTTTAAAAACATTTTAAAACCAGTGGTTGCTAAAAGTTGAGCAAAATGTGCACAGTGAATTGAGGTTCAGCCTATGTTACTGCTAGAAAGTAAGCGCTGGAGAAAGTATATTAGTAAGAGCTAATGCTGGACTTCCTCTAATGATTTTTCAGCTAACATTTTAGTTGATTAATCTAATGGATGAACTAATTAAGACTAATTACAATTAGCAGCAGAATTACATCCTTCAGACTACAAATGTTCAAAGTAGAGTAAGTAACTGTAATGGCAGCTGGTGGCTTCCATGTCAGTAGGGAGATCAATCTAATCTTGGGTTTAGTATGAACTTGACAGGAATTATCCAGGGATCTGAACCCTGTCCCACAAATAGATTCAGCACCATGGACAATCTCTTTAAAGTTCAGACTAAAACCCAGAGAAGATTCACTGCCCCACTGCCATGGGAGCCACCGTTTCCCCACCGAGTAAAGGTTTCACTTACAAATGGGCCTTATGGAAGGCTTTTCAGAATGGAAAATGATCTGCTATGAATGGAATACAGCCTAAACTACTGTGAAGATGTCCAAAGAGTGGCTATATGAGATGACTCAAGGCAGACTGGTCCAGTGTGTCCAGTAGGGATTGTGGGAGTTCCAGTCCAAAACATAAGGAAGGCCACAGGTTCCCCCCTGCTGGCTTAAAAGAACACACACACACACACACACACACACGTTCATTCTATGGTGGAAAAAAATTGATGTTCAGTAACACAGAATTAACTTTCTTGCCCTGCTTATTTATCCGCAGAACGTGTGGCCAAGACTGGGATGATCTTACTGTGTGGTGAAATTACTTCCAAAGCTGTTGTCGATTACCAGAAAGTTGTGAGAGATACTATCAAGAAGATTGGTTATGATGACTCTTCCAAAGGTGTATTGCATGTTTGTCACTGATCCTTCCAAAATAACTTTAATACAGAGTTTGGAAATAATAGCTGAGATTCTAGATCAGCTACTTAGTTAAGTATACTTTGCTAAGTGGCAAATCCTGGCTTGACCCTCTCACGTCCAATCCAGTTTTACTGGGCAGCAGCTGCTGCAAGCAGTGAGAATCTGCTTTTCTGTTGATCAAGATGCAGCAGACTGATGTTTTCACCTCCTCTCCTGCCAGTGATCTCTGGTGTGACAATCAGAAGCATAATCCCTACTGCAATTTCTCTTTGTAGTAGAGATCGCTTTTGGGAAGGAGGTGGGAAGCCAATCTGCTATGTCATGACTGATAGGAGAACAGACTTCTGTTGCTTACATCAGCTGATGCTCATTAAGGCAGAGTTGGGGGATTTTTATGATCCCTACATATTCCCTATACTATTGACAATATTGTGAATATGTAGGGATTGTGAATACAAAATCAGTTATGGATCCATAGCTCTAGGTAACACATTTGTAACCACAATTGTGAATTCCAGCCAATACTAGTAAATAATGGAAGACTTTCACACCAAAAAGTTGTTCTTTTAAAGGCCAACCACATTCTTTTACAGCAATGATAAACAATTCTCATAGTATCTTAGAGCTAGAAGGGACCACTCGTTACTGTAATTAATCATTCTTCCTTTTATAGTCGTTTTAAATGATTCTTCACCATTTAACAATTGAACAAATCAATTAGTTACATGATGAAATACTCTCTGTGGTTTAACATTAACAAATTAATTTTCTTTGGCAACTCAAGTTAGGATGTGAGCACTAAATTAATGTTTCTAAGCTCTTCTTTAATGAGCCACTGGAGGGAAAGTCAGTATGTGAAAGATGCGAAACGTTGATGCTCTTCAGATCTGTGTAATGCTTAGAATTTGTCTGAACTGATTTTTCCTAGAAAATGTATAGGCACTACTAAATCAGAGGCAGGCAACTTGTGATCTTCCAGATGTTGTTGAACTGCAGTTTCAAATGTTTCTTACCATTGACTATGCTGGCTATGATCAGTGGAAACTTCAGTCCAATAACGTCTGGAGCAGCCAAAAAGACTCCTTGTTTGTGGCTGATCAGTCAGGGCAATCTGATGTTGAGGAAATGGGAAAAGGCCTTCTGTGCTGTGATCCCAGTTACAGAATATCTATTTAAAAATTGGCTCTCACGTATCAGGAATGTTGAAATATTTGTAAAGAAAGGAATGGAGGGGGAGAAGAGAAATGTTAGTTGTGTGCTTCACAATTGAATTCACATGGTCAACCAATGTCTAAAACTACCTGGTTGCCCCAATGTTATTTACCATTTATTTTCTTGTATGTAGAATCTTTTTTCTTTTAATCCTTTTAATTATTTATTAATTATTAATTATTAATTATTTTTATTCACAACAAAACAAAGAAATAGATACAAAGACAAATTAAAGAGAATAGCCACCAACTTTGTAACTATCTTTACATTACAAAATCTAAAACAATTTCATATACTTCTCATTTCCCCTTGTTGGATTTATTTTACCTCTGATGATTTAAACATGAATTTTGAAATTATGCCAGCCATGAAAAGTTTTACCCCTTTATCTCCTGTTTCTGTAGGTTAATTCATAACTGAGAGATGATGGCTTATGGATGCCATGCCAGTGAGCTGGTAAATTCACTCATGGTTTTAATCTGAACTTTAAAGAAGCTACCTAAGGTGCTAAACTATGGCCCTAAAATAGGCTTGCCATATTTCATCGCCTTGTATAACTCCTTTACATTTCAGACTAAAATGGATTCCTGCACTATCCCAACTCCGTAGCCATCAGCAATAGCAGCAGCAATAGCAGTTACATTTCTATACTGCTTATCAGTGCTAAGCACTCCCTAAGTGGTTTACAATGTTGTAAGCTAATTGCCTCCAACAAGCTGGATACTCCTTTTACTGACCTACGGAAAGGTGGAAGGCTGAATCAACCTGGAGTCCAGTAGGATCAAACTCACAACGTTGTGGCTGCAGTACCAGCATTTAACCACTGTGCCACCAGAGCTCAGCCACCACTGCCTGTTCCTCCAGCCACTAGATCTAAACCAGTGGTTCTCAACCTGTGGGACCCTAGATGTTTTTGGACTTCAGCTCCCAGAAGCCCTGAGCATTGACCGTAGTGGCTGGGGCTTCTGGGAGCTGAAGTCCACAAACGTCTGGGGACCCACAGGTTGAGAACCACTGATCTAAACCTTCAAGAAATTTGTACTGGTAGACATATTCTATTGGACCAACAGAGCTGCAGATATCCATCACCTCATTTGCTTATATAAGGAAAGATATCTAACTCTGATAGTACGAATTTCAATATCTGTATTGTCCCCATAACATGGAGATTTTGGATTATTCCTACTGAGAAGGCTTCCTTCTGCAGTGTGCCAGCCATGTGGGCCTGAGCTCTCCCAGTAAGATCTTCCTGCATAGGTGCAGTGCTTTGGATAACTCCTTTAAAGTTCAGACAAAAACCCAAAGCAGATTCATCACTCAGAGACATAGGGAGCACCAGCTGTCACTGTAGCTGAATGTAAGCTGTGTTGCACCCTGATACCCACTTCACACGAAGCCCCATTGAATTTAATCAGACTTAGCTGTGATGAGACTGAAGTAGGTTTGTGTTAATTTAAATGCAACAGCTGGGTTTAGGTTAGCGAGACAAGCTGCTCATGATTATAGTTTCTGATGACCTCCACAGGATTAGATTACAAGACTTGCACTGTGTTGGTTCGCTCTGGAACAACAGTGTCATGAAATCAAACAGGCCATTTCCTGTGGAAAGAGTGATGATGATGATATTGGAGCTGGAGACCAGGTAACTTGTTCCTCTCCCTTCCTTTTGAAGCATTTCAGGGTGCTTTAAGTAAACTATATTTTCTAACTAAAGGAGGGAAACAGAGAAGACAATACCAGCCCAATCCTGTGTGCATGAGCTGATAGTGAAGAGGTTAGTATTAGAGGGATTTTGTAGGAAAGACGTCAGTGGGATGGTAAAACTGAGTTCCTTTTACATTGAACTTTGAAGGTCTGAACTATCCAAAGCTCTGAACTTTGTTCCTAAGATAAGTTCAGCACCTTGGATAGTTCCATTAATGTTTGGAGTAAATGTTGAGTGGATTCACTGCTCCATTGACATGGGACCCATCAGCTCACACAGCAGGGGTTGTGGGGGTGGTGAAATCCAAGTCTTGCTGTTTTGGCTTACCATGCTACATATTGGACAGTAGATTACAGTGGTTAGAGTATTGAATTAGACATAATAGATCTTGATTCTAGTCTCTGCTGAACCAACACCCCCCATGTAAGTCTATAACTTACATTTTTTAGAAAAATTGGAATTATTATGTTAGTGTTGTCAGTTCTATCATAATTTCATAAGCAAAAATATAGATTTCTGTCCAGAGATACTACCAATTTACAATTTAGCCATGGGGATAACAAAAGTAGAAAGAGATAGAAGGAAAGAATGGATGAGGGGAACAAAGTGGGTGACAAGGGATTTGTTCAATTTGACTTCATTTCCTGAATTTATTATTCTGTTTTTCCTCTAAGGAGATCACAGCATTATACCTGTTGTGCTTCCCATCCTCTACTCCATTTTATATTTCCAACATCCATATGGTGTAGGTTTGGTTGAGACACAGAGACAAATGAGAACAAGAACATAAATCATCTCTATAGCACCATTGAGACATGACAGGCCAGGTCATGCCAATTCCTTACAGAACAGAGGAAGAGGCATTAAAGAGCAACATGGAAGGAGAGAAGGGGACAGATGAACTTTTAGTGGAACTCTGACAGTAGGAAAACCATGTTTAAAAAACAGAGGAAAAGAAATTTCATGAGAAAAGTAGGGGGAGTTGATATTTGCTGCGCGTCCTTTTATTCAGGTTGTAAGGATGTACCTAATCCAGTTTTGTCTAAATGTGTTAGCATGTTGAATTGGACAGACAGGCTTGCTTTTGTCATGTTTCATTTCTCAAGTCTTGCTCTTTTCATGGACTATTCATTTCAAATCTAGCCCACATACAGCTCAAAGGAGGCCCCAGTATAAATTCTTGACCACTCTTACTTGGAACCAAAAGGAATCAATGAGAGGCTTAATAAAAGGACTGAAGGGTCAAAAGCATCACAGAGGGGTTTGCAGAGAGAGAGAGAGAGGCTGGGCTGCAGGAGTGTCATGGAAGAGTATTTCACCCATAAGGCTTCAGGTTCTGAAAGTGATCATCACATAGATATCTTGTAGGAAACACTGTTTCTGATGTAACTGCTGTGTTGGAAAAGTCAGTAAATATATGGTAATATCCACATAAATTCCAATGCAGGGCTTGATGTTTGCAGTCTTGAACTTTTTTGGATTTTTCTTTAACTGGGAGCTGCAAAAACAATTACATTTTCATTGCCAAACATGTGTGCAGTAAAAGAGAGTCCTTCAAGAAACCTCTGACTGACCATTGTTCCCTGAGGTATTCTCCTTACTACAGAAAAACGTGTGTTTTCTCTACATAATGTGTGATACCTGGCATGTCAGAAAGGACTTGAAGGCACAAAACAATGACAACGTGCAAACTGTGCTCCTTAAATAAAGCAGCTGTGAGTGTGAATGATCACCAGGTGGCAATGTTGTAAAAAACATTTATCTAGGGAGATGTATAAATTTTCTCCTGGTGAATTCCTCCCTGGAAGTGTGGGGTTCAATTTATCATCACAGAACTGTTATTTACTGAATGGCACTACTGGTGTCAAAATCCACTGCTTTTCTGGATTGGTGTGTCTCAGAAACTGTTCTGTATGGGATGAGAATGGATTCAAATAGGAAGGAAGGAAGGAAGGAAGGAAGGAAGGAAGTCATTATATTGAGCCAAATACTAGAGTCAGGAAGAAAGAAACGTTTTTGAAAATTCACCATAATTTTTTTTAAAGACTGACTGCTAGAAGGCAGAAAGAAAATGTTAAAAACATGTGATGAATATACAAAGTTGGGGTTTTTGTCTTTTGTGGTTTATCATTTTTTTAAAAAAGTATGTATCTTTTATTTTTCTGTTTCCCCTGAGGATAAAAATGTAATTCCAACATACATATCAACCTCCCTACCATGACAGCTAAAATTGAACATAATGAACACATTTAAAAAAAACACAAAAAAAGTCCTTCCTTTTCCTGGAAGTCTTAATATGTTCCTTCTGATAAGGTACTGGTATATTGTGCTTGGGAGGCAGTGTGCTCCAGCAGTTTGAAAGTTGGACTACAGCTCCAGAGACCGAGGTTTGATTCCATGTTCAGCCATGGAAACTCACTGAGTGATCTTGGGTGCATCTCTCTCTCTCTCTCTCTCTCTCATACACAGAGCACCCCAGAAAGCTCCATGTTAGGGTTGCCTTAGGGTTGCCATAAGTTGGAAACAACTTGAAGGCACACAACAACAACACTATTGTTCTTCCTGAGCTCCACAACAGCAGCTGTGGGTGGGCAGGGCCATGGGGAAAGAGTCTTGTGCCCCCAGCATTGAGCTTCTAGATTGTCGCCATTTCCACATGGAGTCATGAAAACATAGTAGCTACCGGTCAGGGGCTGTGGTCCCCCACAACTTAGCAATCCGGTAGCTGTCCCGTCTAAAAGCGTAGCTAGGATGCATTATTTGAACTATGGAAAAAATCCGTTTTGCACTGCCTCACCTTCATATATCCTGTATGCTGCCTCAGTGCAGAAAGATTAAATGTGCTTTACTGCACATTAAGAAAATGGTGGCACCAGCATGAGACTAACCAGGGCTGGTGAGGCAGGGCAAAATGCAGAAGAGACACACTGCTTCAATTCCCATTAATGCTGAGAGGTACGGAATGCGGTGCTGCTATTGCGTTTCAAGAGAATCTGCCTTAACTACGGAAAAAATCTGTTTATGACTTCTCACGAGGAAAGGGCCTAAATTAGGATTTCCTGGATCTGTGTTTACACAAGGACTCATGGATGTTTATTTTAGATTTAAAAATAAGGTGTTTTTGGAGAAATGATCAGCTTACATTAATATATATGCCTAGCTCATGTTCAAAGCCTATGTATTCCCTCTTTTTTATCTTCTTTTTCTCCCCCCTTTCTTTGTAATTGTACTTTACAAAATCCAATACAAATATTTTAAAAATACAGCTGGAGAAATGGACATACCATTTCATCTAACTGCGCCCTCAATATTGTGAAACAACTTGGGCCCTTGGGAGCATTTTGGTCTGCAGTGGTGAATTCTTCCAAATATTTATGAATTTATTTATTCATGTATTACAAACGGGATTCAGAGCAGCATCTACAGATATGTAGATTCCTGTGGATCTCTATAGAAAAGAAAATTCTGTGGATTTCAGGGGTCTCCTCACAAGCAGTATGAGTGTAGCTTCACTACCGTCTTTCCTTCTCACAGTGAAGGAATACAGGTATACTGTGCTTTAAGGTGCTTCGCTTTAGAGCGCTTTACTAATATAGCATTTTTCAATTATACAGTACAACACCATTTTGTTACCTGCTCTCAATCTGTTTACAGCTTTTGTGTACTTTGTTTCTCAGTGTTGTATTTTGGCAATTTTTAAAAATATACTATTACTTTTGTATTTTTTTTTAATCCCTAGCACTTTATATACTTAACAAGTGATAGTGTAGGTCTGTTTTTAGGCCTTTATATGCACTTGCAAGTGAGAAAAACAGGCTGTGATTTGCTTTTAAATAATATTCACTTTATGACAGTGGCCTGGAACCTAACTTGTCACATTAATGAGATCTGCCTGTACAGTGATGTTGTTGTTACAGTCCTGAAGAATGAAATTTTATTTGTGATAGCAGACTAAAAGTTCTGATGATATTTTTAAAAATTCTTTTTAAAACAGAGTGATGCTGGCTTGACTGGCAGAAAGATAATTGTGGATACATATGGTGGATGGGGAGCCCATGGTGGGGGAGCATTTTCAGGGAAAGATCCTTCCAAAGTGGATCGCTCAGCAGCATATGCAGCTCGATGGGTTGCAAAATCCTTGGTGAAGGCAGGCCTGTGCAGGAGAGTTTTAGTCCAGGTAAGAAGGAAGTCATCTATTACTCTAAAGCAAAAACTAGGACAATTGCAAAATAGATAACAGCTCCTCCAGTGTGCTACAGGGAAGGTTGTATTTAGGGAAACATTAACTAGCAGCTGGAAAGGGAGGAACCACCCCAGAGCTCCATGCAGCACACTAATTATTATTTAATAAATATTGCTGTTTCCTTGAAGAGTTAAAATTCTTGTTTCTTCATAAAGAAAACAACACACACGGTAAAACAGGAGACAAGACCACTCTAACTAAAGAAATATTGTTACAGGCATTGCCTTTATGAAGAATACAAAGCATCTTTCCAGACAGGTAATAAACAAAGGGAATACAGCATTCACAAAAGTTGTAAATATTACAGGTTTGTGGCTTTTACTTATCTATAATGCATGTTGAGTGCAAAGTTGCCAGATGAAATAAGGGACAGGGCTCCTGTACCTTTAGTAGTTGTTTGGGAGTGGAAAATTTAGCAGCTGCTGGTTGCCATCAAAGCAGCATCAGCTAAAACTCCCTCATCTGTACAACCAGTAAAGGTAGAAGAGCCCTACCTCTTGTTCTACTTGGCAGCCTTGTTAGGAGGTGTTGTTCTGGCCTGTGATTGAAACATAGTGATTCATTTGTTCATTCATCCTACTTGGGGGATACCCTCTCCCCCTCTTGAGTGACTACAACTATCAACATCTTCACTGATTTACCAAAATGCACATCATGATATTTCCAGGAGCGTTAACAGCTATCTAACGCTAACATGCATTGCTGGGTGCATGTCCAATGTATGCATGCCATGTACTCAACTATATTTATTTAAGATGCTAACTCTTAAATATTAGTTCTTGAACACATTGATCTAAAAAGTGTGAGTTCTGCTGACACTCCTTGGGTTTTCTCAGGTTTGCCAGTTGTTGTTCCTTCCATTCCATTTTTCTGGGGAACTCTTTGGCTGAGGTGATCCTGTGATTTGAAAGGCAAATATTCTTCTCCTTTTGTGTGTGTGTGTTTCTTGTTAAAATTTTCATAGTGCTCTACTGCAACAGTGCCATTTTACTGGTGCTGTGACACACTGATGTACTTTAACTGTAAGAGAAAAAAATTAAAAAGGAAAGGACGAGAAGGAGGCTGTTTTGTTCTGATATGTCATGGAATTAAAAAGAAATGCACTTGAGAGGGGAATAAAATGTTGCAGCTGATGCCAGGATGGTGGAAACATCCTTTGGGTAGTTTATTTTTTTAAAAAAAACCCTGAAAACTACAGCAATTAAAGTATAGATATAAGAAATATAGACACGTGTTTCTTTTTGTCTGACATTGTACCAGAAAAGTTTGTCAGGAAGTTGTGATTCAACATCAGTCCCTTTGGGGTCTGCTCGTACTGGCAAAGCTGGATCATCTTTTGGGGATGCTTTAGCTGTGTATTTCTGCACGGTAGCGCATTGGACTAGGTGGCCCTTGTGGTTTGTTCCAACTTTAAGATTCTATCATTCTACCTCAAGGCTACTTTTTTTCTTGATGTGTTAAAATCAGGTATGCTTTATCTTTGTTAAAGAAGGAATGTACATATACTTACCAAACTTCACTGATGGCTGAGGATATTCTTTTCTGGATTAAAACCAAACACAACTCTGGTTAAACTAGCGCTGAGAGACAGTATGGTATCAAGCAGAGGTGGCCAAAGTACAACCCCACCAGCATCCCCCTCCAACTTTAAAAAATGGTTTTACAGAAAACAGCCCCTTATGCCCTCTCAAGAGTGTGGGGAATAATTTTGTTAGTCCTCCCTCCCAGCAAGTTCTGGCCGCAGAGAGCTTTTCTTCCCTCCTCAAAGCCAGAAGTGATTTTGATTACTTTCTGTTTTGAAAAAGCCCTCCTTTGTCTTGGTGGGCAGGATCCTGGAAAATCGAACTGCCCACCTCTTAGAGAGAGTGTGAAGCCTTTTTTTAAAATAAATTGAGGTTGGGGGTTTAAAGGGGAAGGTGCAATCTCTAAGGTGCCACGGGGGAAGCTGCCCACCCTGCTGTAGTGGATAGAATGGTGGGCTTAAAATAAGGATGATCCAGGTCCCATTCTCATTGATCAATTAACCTGGAAGAGAGGAGAGGCCCAAGCTGTACAGCAAGAGTGGGAGACTTGTGGCCCCCTAGATGTTGTTGAACTTCAGCCCCTATCATTCCCAGCTAATGTATCCATTGCAGAGGCTTGATGGCAGTTGCAGTTTACCCACATCTGGAGGGCCACATGCTCCCCATCCTTTCTATAGATCTATCTAATCTGTACGAACTCAAATCCTCTTCAGTTCCGATGTGCTTGTATATCTTCAGCTGTCCTATGCTATTGGACTGAGTCACCCTCTGGCCATCTCAGTGTTCCATTATGGCACTTCAGACAGATCCGAAGATGAGCTCCTTGATATCATCCAAAAGAATTTTGACCTTCGCCTTGGGCCTATCATAAGGTTTGTTTTTTTCCTGTGTGGATCTTGGGACACCTAGCTGTTACAACGTCTTTGTGGAGCATCATAAATACAAAGGCCAGCCCTACCATTAGGCAGAGTGAGTCAACCATGTATGTCAAATACTAGGAATGGTCAGCAGTTTCAGCTCCTTTGTCACTCCTATTGATCCTCCTGCCATTTCTCTTTGTTGAAGGGTCTAACTGTATTTGTTATATGGCCTGCCCAACACGGCCCCTCAACTAGTCTCCTGGATTCAAGTGTAGTGGTGGACACACTGCCCCATCACCGAGGCTAAATTAAAATTTATCTCCCAGGCCAGTTCACTTCTGTATATTGAATAGGGGTGGGTACAATGTTCTCCCTTGCCTCTGGCAGCTCAATATATTAGGCTACCTGTGAGCATCACCTCCTTACAACCGCATTACCTGCCAAAATGAAAGGGCCTGTCCACACTACACTGTTATAGTGCTATTATACCACTTTCAACATCCTATGGAATCCTGGGGGTTGCAGTTTAGGGAGAGACCTTTAGAATTCTCAGCCAGAGCGCGCTTTGGCATCAGTAAACTACAAACCTCAGAATTCCACAGGATGTGGAGAGTGGAATAATATCACTATAACAGTGTAGTGCGGAAAGACCCAAAGTGGCCAAAGGTGTGCAGGCCCAAAGGATATCCAGTCCACTTGCTTATGATGGTGGAATCCCAACAGCTCCAAGCTAATCAAGAAAACCTTTATGGGGAACACAGTTTCCCCTTCTCCCTCAGATTATTAGGATATTTTGAAAAGTTGAGGTAATTGTCGCCCTCCTCTCCAATTCTTTCATTCTGGAAAAGTAAATGGATTGGAATTGTTTTTTTTTTTTACATTTGGTCCATTCATAGATGTAAAATCCAGAAAACAGGCTGTAATCTATAAAATGCCTAAGGAAGAAACAGACCTGTTGGAGTATGAAAAGTAAAAATCTGATTGACTGTTCTTGACCCATACAAGTTGTAGGGAGGTGGGACGAGGGGGAGAAGTAAAATAAATTATTGATTAAGGAGTAAGATAATTTAAACCACACTTCTCTCCTTTGGAGGAGAAAGGAAATGTGTATCACACAAGTATATGAAAGGAAATAGAAGGATAAAAGGAAATCGATTGAATTCCAGACAGTTTTGTTCCACAGGTCTTTTGGGAGTGTGTGGCGAAGTCAGTCTTAAATTTAATCTGCTTCTCGTGTTTCTGGATTTATCACAAAATGAGTTTTGTGGGTTTTTGTAAAGCAAACGTTTATTAAACATTTTTCAATACAACCAAAAGTCAAGATCCATAGAAAGAAAAAAGAAATAGCAAACAAAAAAAATCAGAGAGAAAACAGATAATAAAGAAAAAAAAGGAAAAATATTAAAGAATGAAAAAAAATACATATTTCATTTCCAGCTTTCCGAACGAAGATTATAAATGACTATATAAAAAACTTCCCCAATTGTAAATTTCATTCAAGTACTTCTACTGCTTATTCTTCCAGATACACTAATTATAAAAGTCTGCGCTTAACATGTTGTTCTTTCTCTCTCTCTCTCTCTCTTTTTTTAAAAAGCCTATTAAAGGTTCGCACTGTTTCAAATAACAAATCACTAATGATTTTTTCTCTTATTGGTATTGTTAATTTATCCATTTCAGCCAAGTGCATCAGTTTTATTAGCCAGTCCTCACTTGTTGTTATTGCTGTGTTTTTCCATTTCTGCACATATAATAAATGGCAGTAGCATGTATCATAGTATCTTCCCATATTACTTCTCCAGTTGGTCATCTACCAGTCCCAACAAATATAATTCAGGTTTCAACAGAACACTGACATTCAAAAATTTTTTGCACCATATAATGTATTTGATTTCAGAATAATTTGACCTTTTCACAAGTCCAGCACATGCAATAAAAAGGTCCTGCCTGTTGCTCACATTTCCAACATGCATTAGTAACCTCTTTATGTATTTTGGCCAATTTTTCTAGTGTCAAATACCAACAGTACATCATTTTGTAAAGTTCTCTTTAAAATCATAACATAATGTAAATTTCATTCTCTTTTACTATGTTTTCCCCATTGTTCCAAATGCACATTATGCCCAACATTTTGATCCCAGTTTATTATACAATCTTTGACTTGTTCCTCTTCCGTCTCTATTTTTAACAAAAGTGTATACACCTTACCAATCAAATATTCATCATCTGAGAAAAACTGTTTCTCAAATTCTGATTTACTCAAAATCATCTCCTCCAAAAATAGCTGTATTTTTCCTGTCTTTTTTAAAATTCTGATTTCTGTTTTACCAGTCATCCTCTCATAAATGCTTTACTGGAATCCCAAAGCATTCTAATACTTGTGCCTTTATCCAAGTTGTCTGCAAAATATTCCAGCCCCATACTTAAATCTCTCTGCATCCACCAACTCCAAATCTAGTAATATCTGGATTGCCCAAAGAGTTGCCCAGCCCTGTTCCCTCCACCCCAATCCGCCACTTCTAGCTCCAATACCAGAACCGTAGAATCATAGAAACACAGAATCATAGAGTTAGAAGAGATCACAATGGCCATCGAGTCCAACACCAGAAGCAAGTTGGAAACACTGTAAGTTGGATGAAGTAAAAGGCCATCCTTTTCTGTACATTCTTTTTACTGTTAAAGGCCCACACACTTTGTATGTGAACAGAAATGACACATACAAAAGACAGATGCTGTTATCACATCTTGTTTGGCTCTCATAGAAGAAAGAAGCACTACAAATATTTAGAACTACATGGAAGTTGGGCATATTTTCCTGGAGAATTCATGCCTGTAATTCTGATTTCGCACACATTGAACTGGAATGGAACTGAGCCCATTGTTTTATGAGCTGATCTCCATTTGGAGTTCATAGGTTTTTTGTTATTTTTTAAAAAATCTAATGGAAGAGATATAAAACAGTCTGCAACCTGAAGGCTCTTACTAGAGAGTAAGCTCAGCCTTAATAAAAAATTAAATATGTTTAGGGCTGGACTGCTAGTCTTGTGCAAAATAACAGGAATCTATTTCTTTGCTTATAGGGAACTAGACTTGAAGAGTCCTATTTACCAACAGACAGCATGCTATGGGCATTTTGGAAGAGAAGAATTTACATGGGAACAACCCAAGAAGTTGGTTTACTAGAGTTGCCGTGGCACCAAGATGCCAGTCACATCTAATCTTTCAGAAGAACAAATTGTGAAGCTAATACTGCAAATAAGACATTTTGTAAGCCTTAAAAGTACTTTTAAAGTATAATAAAAGATTTTTATTATGTTAATGGTTTGAAAGTAAAATCTTCTGTGTGTGTGTGTATGCGCATGTGCATTTTCAAAGTGGAAAAGCATCCGGGCACCTATAACATATTCTCACGGGTTGGAAAACAGCTTGAGAACCTAAAGCAAATTTTGCAAGGAAAGAATACACAGAGGGAAAAGGGTAAAACATCCACAGACATCCACAGCATTCTCACATCTACTAAACTAGTGACCTGATTTAAAAAAAAAAAAGATTAGTTTGACAGGATTTGTTCTTGACAAACTCATGCTGGCTGCTACTAATCACTGCATTGTCATCAGCATCCTTGTAAAGAGACTCTTGAATGATCTATTTTAATATTTTTCCTGGTATTGAAGTCAGGCTGACTGGCCTATCTTTTCCTGTATCTTTTTTTTCCCCTTCTCTTTTGAAGACAGGGACAATGCTTGCTCATCTCCGGTCCTCCAGCACCTCATCTGTTCTCCAAGATTTCTCAAAAATAATGGTACATGGTTCTGTAAGTAAGTCTGCAAGTACTTTCAATACTTTGTGATGCAGTTCATCTGGTCCTGCAGACCTGAACTCATTTATGTTACACTAACTAGGGCCCTTTCTGCACCAGGCTATAAAAACGGTGCAGAGCGACCTCCAACGGAGGTCTTCTGCACCGTAGAGTGGACTGGGGCGGACTATTTTTTGTAGTTCCATACCTCAGTCCACTCCGGAGCGACCGGAAGTGGTCGCGCAGCGTGTTTTTTAAAAACCTCTTTTTAGAGTTTTTTAAAAAGCACGGAACATACGAGTCCGTGCTGCTCCGTTGCCCAGCTCCAGAGCATATTTGCAGGTGCACACAAGTGCGTGCCTGTGAATTTTCTGGGGGCGGGCTTTCAGCTGGCGAGCTTCTCCAGTTTGTGGAGAGCTTCCACCAACTGGAAGCCGCCATTTTGGATGCCAGAGGAGTGCGGAGCGACGAGCTCGCACTCCTCCTTGTCCCGACAGACTCACCCGGACGGAGAAGAAAGCCAGCGAGTCCCGGTTTTGCTCGTTTATTTTTACACATGCGGAAAGGGCCTAGGTGATTCCTAACACCTTAACAATCTTGATTTGAAACTCACATTCCTTACCAAGGCCTCTGCTGCTGCATGGAACACACAGTGCTCTTTTTTGGGAGAAAACTGACGCAAAATAGAAACTGAGCAGTTCTGCCTTTTCATTGTGACATTAGCATTTTACCATCTTTGCTGAGCAGAGGTCTCACCATTTCTTTTGTCATTTCATCAAACCTGCACTTGGCTCTCCACATTCACTAAGGTTAGGTACACAAGACCCTTGCAAAAGTGAAAAATTCACAAATACCAAAATTTTGTGTCTATGGGAAGGGGGCTGAGGCATGGGTGGAGAAAGTGGGCATCCAGGGTCTAAACCAAGTTAGCGAAAGGAGATGGTTGGCAAGGTGGTCCTGTACTTCCTCTCTCTTGCCCACCTCTTTCCTTGGGTGTGTGTGGGGCATGGGTACAGGGTTTGTGGTGCTCAGAACATGGGCAGAGAGCCATCCTTAGCTGGGAAGGCAGAGACTGGTAGAGGAAGAGGAGGACCAGAGGTGGGTTTCTAAAGGACTATGTGGCCTGATTGGAGCCACTAAGGGGGGAGGGTTCCCCCAAAATGAAGTACCTGAAGTGGGAGGGCAGTGTGGAGGGCTGACTGTATTTGAAAAAAACCCTTTTGTTACGCCTGGCTTGCCAAGCCAGTTTCAGCTCATTTTGAGCTTTAGTTTTCCTTGTTCTATTCTTGCCAGAGTTACATATCTGTGTTCTTCTTTGGTGATTTGTCCTTCCTTCTATTCTTTGTATATGCTTTTTTATTTTAACTTTCTCCTTAAGTTTACTGTGCAGTCACAGTGGCTTTTTCAGATGTTTCCCATTTTTCTTATTCCATTGACTTGTTTGTGATTGTGCTTTTATCCATTCCTCTTCATGAAATCCCACCCATGCTGAATATCTTTTAACTTTAGTGTCCCTAGCAATGGGAGTCTTCCCAGTATTTTCCTGAGCATGATAAAATCAGCTTTTCTGAAATCAAAGGTTTGTGTTATAGTATAGTCATACTCTTCTTTGACCTCTCCCACAGTCATGAATTCTGGCATGACATGGACATTTCTCCCTAAAGTACCAACTGCTTTGATTCCAGTGACCATCTTTTCTCCACTAGTTAGGACCAAGTCCAGAATTGCCAGTCCCCTTGTTCCTTCCTCTACATTTTGAAAGAGATTATTTGTCAGGCACATCAGGAATTTGTTGGAGAGCCTATGCTTAGCAGAGCTAGTCTCTCAGCATACATCAGGCTATCTATATTTTACAGATACTCTCTTATAAGGTTCCTTTTTTTAAAAAAAATATCTGGGACCTACATAAGATTGCTTTGGAGCTTGTGTAAAGGACCACCAGAGAAGTTTTGACTAGGTACAGAATGGCTTGTTTTTGTATAGAGAATTTATTGTTGTGTGCCTTCAAGTTGTTTCTGACTTATCCTGACCCTGCCTAAGGCAAACCCATCATGGGCTTTTCTGGGGCAGAGAATGTGTGATATGCCCAGAGTCACCCAGTGAATTTCCATGGCTAAGCAGGAATTGAACCTTGGTCTCCAGGGTCATAGGTCAATGGTCAAACCACTACGCCATGCTGGATCTGTGTAGAGAAAGGTCCCTTACCAATTCAAAGGAGGATACAGTCAGACCTTACAATGTGTTTAGCTTTGCACCATGTCTCCTTACCAGGGAATAGAGTCTGCTATTGTTGTTGTGTGACTTCAAGTCATTTCCAACTTATGGCAACCCCAAGGTGACCCTATCAAAGGGTTTTCTTGGCAAGATTTGTTCGGAGGAGCCTTCCTCTGGGGCTCAGAGAATATGCCAGGGAGCTTCTGTGGCTGAGAGGGGATTTGAACCCTGGTCTTCTGAGTCCTGCTTCAACATTCAAGCTCCTGTCATGTGCTGCTCTCAAGAAAACACTGGGTTTTTAGCAGTGTTTACTGAGTTATTGTTAAAACTAACATTCTACAATATACACTTGGTTATATAGCAACACACACTTTTACACGTGTACAATTTCTATTGGTGGATTCTCAGGGGTCTTCCCCTTTCCTAAATTCCTAGAGGTTTCTACAGGGGCTTGTTTGTTCCCATACTTTGATCTTGCCAATCTCAAAGCTCTCCTAGGTTTCCTTATCAGCCCCCAAGTTGTTTACTAACACATCTCCTGTATTGGTCTATCTCAGTCTTCTACGTTTTCCTCTAAACACTGACTAGACGCCTTGGGGTACGCATCTCCCAAACTACCCTCTTTGATCCCCCTGCATTGGAGTGAGATACAATGACTCTTTCCTTTGATATACAATACATTGTTACATGCAGTTTTAACATAGGTTATATTACCATTACAAAGTACCCTAAAGCTAATACATAGTAAATCACCTGGCAGTTGCTGCCATGTCTAAGCAAACAGAGCTATACTTTCATGGCAGGGCTGAATCCCTGCCATGTATCACACTGGCTCAAGGAACAGAGGAAACACTTACCTGGATATAGTTTATTCTGAGTGGCATCAGCCTTTCACACTCTCACACAGAGAGTCTTCTTTTCGTCTCCTCTGCACGATCTTTACACAGGCAATGGAATGGAATGGAGCAGATGTGGGATACCTACATACAAAACATGCACTCAGGCTCAGTCAGAAATCACACAAACTGTTCAAATTTAAGTATTTTATTGGCATAGATGTTAAAATCCATACAATCACTCAGCTGCACTCACTCCAACAAGCATACGAGACTACAGAAATTTAGAAAGAGGTGAAAATTAAGAGAGAGACATGAGGACTTGGGTTAATACTGTACCAATCCAGAAGTCTTCAGCTGGGAGAAAATGATCTCAGCAATGCCTTCTGAGGCTGAGGGGAGCTGACCAGCTTCATGGTTTGCGGGTCTGGGAGAACTCCGAAAAAGAATGAGAAAAAGGGTCTAGTTATAGAGCTGACCCATGTCCTGGGGAACAGATGGCTGCAGTTTTACAAAGATGGATTTCAGCTTTTAAATACAGCCAGGCATCCTTATAGTTTTCCTGCAAGATGAGTATCTCATCCGGGGATGCATACCTCAAGGTTCACATTCCAGGCTGTTTACATTGTTTATTTGTTCCCAGAGATTTATTGTCTCCTGATCACTGCTGAAAATCCATTCAAGTGGCCTGTGAGCTATTTGCAAGACTCACCTAGGATGCGTGACAGAAAACAGGCTACTCTTATATCTATCTCCGTAGCTCCACTGCCTACGCGTCCTTCCAGTAGGTCTCTATGGCTCACTATGCTTGATATAAAATAATTAGGACCCTCAGGGCATAGTTTTTAGATGGGTTGGGGGGGTAACAGAGTATGCTGCCTCAGAGTGTGGTGGAGTCTCCTTCTATGGAGGCTTTTAAACAGAGACTGGATGGCCTTCTGTTGTGAGTGATTTGGTGTGTGTTCTTGCTAAGCAGGGGGTTGGACTGGATGGCCCCTGGGGTCTCTTCCAACTCTGTTATTCTATGATTCAATCAGCACCGTATTTTAGTACAAACTTTACAAGAACTATCCAAGCTGCTGAACTCTTTCTCCAAAACGGGTACAGGACTCTGAATACATCTTCTAGTGTCCAGAGTGGACCCTGGAATAGATTCACAGCCTCACTGACAAGACTGCGGCCACTGAGGTACGCTTTGGGGCACCTCCAGTGGCGGAACCGAGCTGGGGCTAGTGCGATCTCGTAATGTTGTTCTGTTTTTTTCTGATGCCACCTCTGTTTTAGAACATAAAAAGCAAATTAAGCGCACTGACTGGATTCCCTGCTGTTTTATGTTATTGTGAGCAGTTGGAAAAAAGCCTTATTTGGACGAGAGAAATTCCTCAAGCAGAAAAGATCTCCCCGCAGGTGTTAAAACCACGACACCCATAGGAACTACCGGGGGCCGCTCGGAAGAACAGGTAAGAAAGGAAGCGGCCATACCTTTTATCCCACTTCTGAGGGGCCAGGGATGCCGACCCGCAGGGCCCACAGCCCTGCACTGGACCTCTGGGCGCGCTCCCTCGGCAGCAGCCAAGCGGCCTTCCCTTCCCACTAAACCGGTGGTTCTCAACCTGTGGGTCCCCAGATGTTTTTTTGGACTTCAGCTCCCAGAAGCCCTGAGCATTGACCATAGTGGCTGGGGCTTCTGGGAGCTGAAGTCCACGAACATCTGGGGACCCACAGGTTGAGAACCACTGCACTAAACTAAAGCAGGAGCACAGCGGCAAACGTCACAGGACGACGTCACTCCGTCCGCAGCCACTCCCGACCCCTCCGGCCCACGCGAGCGCCGAGCCCGGCAGCCTAGCCACACGCTTTCCAACGCCGGAAAGAGGGGCGTGGCTGGGAATTGTGGGCGGGGACTCGATGCCGGGGGTGTGTGGCTTAGGCCTCTGCGGCTCTGGCGGAAGAGGCGCTTCCGTCTTTCTACGGCATGGAGAACATAGATATTTTAAAATAGAGCACTACTTCCTCCCCTCACTTGCATTCAGAATGTCAGGGGCCATTTCTGCACTAGACTGTTGTAGCGCTGTTATTCCACTTTCTTTTCTTTTTTTTTGGAAATTTCTTTATTATTAAAATATACTTTATTAAACACCAATAATGAAAGAAAAAGAAGGAAAAAAACAAAATATATACCTACGTACAAAAACATAGACATAAAAAAAGATATACAAATAAAAAATAACTACATAAGATCTACACTCTTTAACATAATTCTCAAAATGTTATCTAACAATCTTATTATTCCACTTTCAATATCCTACGGAATCCTGGGGTTTGCAGTTTCGGGAGGGGCCTTTGGAATTCTCAGCCAGAGAGCTTTTGGGCCTCAGTAAACTACAAACCCCAAAATTCCGCAGGAGGTTGAAAGTGAAATAATAGCACTATAACAGTGTAGTGCAGAAATGGCCAATTCCGTCTGTTAAAAACAACAACAACCGAAAAGTTCTCCCATCCTCAAATAGGGGACGTCCCCATAATAAGGGACCCCTGTCAACCTACTGCATAGTCACTTCTATCTTCTTGGATCTGTGTGCACAAAAAGAGCGAGAGGAAGGGGGAGAATGCTGAGGGTTGGGGGCGTGGCTATAAGGTGGAAGTGGGCGGGCCGCTTGGGCCTTCTCCTCTGACGACCAACGTTGGCGGAAATGGTTTGGGAGCGGGCCGGCGGAGGGAGGGGGTACGGTGGCTGGGACGGGCCGCGCCGGACGGAGTGAGCGGCCGTCGCGGAGCGGCGAAAGGAACCGGCCTGCCGGGGCCGCTGGGCGACCTCCTTCGCGGCTGCTCCGGCTGAGGGGGAGCCGTCATGTCGCTGCTGCAGTCGGCGCTGGAGTTCCTGGCCGGGCCGGGCTCCCTGGGCGCCGCCAGCCGGGACCAGAATGACTTCGTGGGGCAGGTCGTGGAGATGGGCGAGATGAAGCTGCGGATCAAGAAGGTCATCGCCGAAGGTGGGTGGGCCGGGGGGGGGCGAAGATAAGGGGAAGGCGAAGGTGGGAGGGAGGCGGCGGGGGGAGGCGTGGGGGGCGGGGTGAACTTGGGAGCCTGGGCTTTCCCCCCCCCGAGCCGCCTCTTCCTCCTTTCCCCTTGAACAGCCGCCTTCTTCCCCACCCTCCTCCCACTGAACGCCAATTTCAGCTTCCAAACAGCATTAAGAGACATCCGGCGTTAGAGGACGGTAACTCAATGCAGAATATAGTCGAAAGATTATCCTCCCCCCAGTAACGGTGTATTTGCAAAGCGCATAAAAAAATTGCAAAGGTATCAGGCCTATGTTGTCGGATTTTACCTCTTTACTGATTTTTTTTTTGAAACATACACGAACCCGTTTGGCACTTAATGAAGGAAGGGAAACAGCCCCTTCCTGCGGGCTTGCAGTCTGAAATGGGACAAGAGGCCTTTAGGGAGAAAAGAGAACAAGAAGAAAAGGAGACAGAGGAAGGAGACGCCGTCGACAGCAGGTGCTCAGGGAAATGTGAACATTAACTAGGTGAAGTTTTTCCAGGAGAGCAAAGAAGTCCCCAAAACTTACCGGACACATTTTTAATAACTCTGGACCAGATGGCTGGAAGGATAGCTGAGTAAAAGAAAGATGGTGTCATGGTGTTACAGCCTTGCAGATGTTGTGAAGGTCTTCCTTTTAAAAACAACAACAGCAACAACCCTGTTTGTTCCATTGTCAAGAAGATGTTACTGCTTTCCAGAGATATATAAATGTTTACCAGCTTTCTTTCCTGTCCTAACTTCTGAATTTTCAGTAATTTAACACAAAAATTTAACAGGTCAGACATTTACTGGCATGAAGTAATGAAGCCTGACTGACTCTTGTGTGTGCTTTGTGCTGCTGCTGCTGCTGATGACTGGCTTAATTATACTGACCTAAGTATGTATATGCTAATTAAATTAGGTACTTGTGGCCCTCCGGATGTTGTTGCACTACAGTTTTCTGTAGCACTAGTCAGCAGAGCCAGTGATGAGAGATCTTGAGGGTTTCAGGGCACCAATATCTGGAGTGCCACAATTTGAACAGTCCAGAATGGAAAAAGTAACCTCTGCTTCCTTTCCAGTGTACGGTAATGGACAAAGAGAGGATAATAATTGCTAGTGGGGGGGATGAAGATTGTTCAATTTTGACATGGACTGTGAGTGGTATGATTTGGGACCTCTTGTGTGTCAGAGGGGTTGTCAGGCAAGGACTTCTTGCAATTGACAATTGTGGCAAGTTTCTTTGGTTTGGTAAGAAATACTGCTTAGAAACTAAAGCACTTGGCAAAAGAGGCACTTGGTATGTACACATGCCTGGAAGCTACTGTGGCTTCTGTATGTAAACACAGAGAGCATGAAAAGTGCTTAGGCAAAATGAGAGAAAGAAATCAGGTGTTATCTCTTTTCCTGAACTAATGTAGGGACTAAAGCTATGTGTAAAGGACTTTTTTATCGGTGGCAGCTGGCAGAGAGAAGGCCCTGAGGCATTGTTATCTTTCTGTTTCAGGATTTGGTGGCACCTACTTGAATTGAGAATTGAAGAATTGAGAATATTTAACTCATTTTTTCCTTTTTGTTATGTAAATATTTAGTCTGCTAGATGTCTTATGGAAGGTGACATTGAGTTCTAGGAAAATTGTATAATATAGTAATGGTTGTATAGCAAAGTGTAGTATAGTACAGTTAGCCTTTCACGCTTGTGGATTTGACTTTCATGGATTTGATTATTTGTGAGTTTCTTCAACCTCTGCCCGCCCCGCACCTCAAGTGCTTCTTTTCTGGGGGAATCTTCCCTCTCAGTGGCTACAGTCAGGCCATGCAGCCCTTTAAAAACCTGCCTCTGCTCCTCCTCCTTCAATAGCTGCTGCCTGGCCAGTTAAGGATGGATTGCTTCCCAATTTCTCAGCACCACAAATCTTCTCCCCCCACCACACACACACCTAAGGAAGGAGATAAGCAAGAGAGAGGAAGTACGGAGCCAACATGACAGTCCTACCTTTCCTCTCCTTTCCCTGACCTGGTTTGGACGCTGGGTGCCCACTCCTCCCACTATGCCTTAGCCCCCCTTCCTCCTCCACATTTTGATATTTGTGATTTTTCCACTTTTGCGAGGGTCTTGTGTACCTAACCCTAGCGAATGTGGAGGGCCAACTGTAACTGCTTGCATAATTACTTGTATTGCTTCTACAGTGATGTCTGTGGCTTGGACACTATGTTAGCTGTGTTAGATGCAATATAGAGTGGTTTGGGGTACATTTGTTCTCTGGGCACTTGTTAGATGGCAGTGACGTAGGTATTTATAAGTTCTTCTTCCCACGTCATCCCTGTCATCATCTTATAGTTATAATTTTGCATTTGAGAGACTTGGTTTTTGCTGTTTAGAGATGGGTGTGCCTCTCTTTGAAAGACAACTCCATTGCAGTAGCTTCTTTCACTAGTTTATTATGTTCTTTTCCAAGGACCTAAGTACTGTCTTTCCCCCTCCTTTTACTTTCCCAGTGTTCTTGAAAAACTGGAAAGCATGATCCTGGTGCTGGTCTTTAATGTGCCCCTGTCCAGTTGCTTTTCTGTCAGCTTGAGCATAACAGATCTACTAAGACTCAAAGGTGGCTAGCACAAGCTTTCACATTTCAGAAAAACCTCATCTTAATCTGTACAGGTATATCTCAATGAACAAAGCAGATGTCCTCCTGGGCATCACTTTTTTAACAGAAACTTTGCTATCAGAGGCAGAAATAACATGGAACGGGTAGGGATAGGTTCCTACACCACCACCACCGAAAAAAAAAAAAAAAGCCTCAACATGTTTTAACAAACTTTTTGTTCAAAACTAACAAAATACACACGGGGAATGAAATCACCAAGTCAGGCAAGCTTTGCATAAGTAAACAAAGGTAATTTGAACCTTCTAGAGACCACTTGAAAGCTTCTTCTAAAATGCATTCAGGGATGGCTTTTGCTTTCTTAACTCTCCACTTTTCTTATGATTTCCATTTTGGTGGCCAAAAACTTATAGATCTATGCTTTTTAACATGTTGGAGATAGCTGATGAAGTAGGGTTATCTGCTTTCCCCTTTTTTGCTGTTCATGCATCCTTGGTAAGGATTCTGGAGGCAGCTGCTCTTTGTCTCCCCGGTTGTAGGCAAACACACATAGCTGCAGTGGGATCAAATAGAACAGGATCCCATTCTTCCTCAGCTCAAACTTACATTACAATGTTTACTGTAGATATGCTGCTACAACCTGACACCAAAAGTCTGTGTTCCTACATCCTCCCAGTGCTGATGCTGCTGAAAACATTACAGCTAGACAGAGGACAAAGAAGAAAGGGGGAAGATGGGCAGGCATTTAAAAATTTTATTACAAGTTGCTTAATTTTTGTAGGCTATAAAGTGAGTTATGCTTGTATTCAGTTTCATTTTTCATTTATCTGTTTGGACAGAAGTTGGCTGGATACCTAAAAATATAGAAATTGCCTCCTGTCTGTGAAAGTGGACTGTCCCAGGTGACCTGAACCCTTAAACAGAAAGTTCATTGAGAATGTTTAGTTAACAATTAAAGGTGGCTGAATACTCAGAGTGTACTCTGCCCCGACGCTTCCCATCAGTCTTGCCATTCCATACCAAAAATGTTTCCTCGGCACAGATGCAGACAAGCGTACGTGGAACTGATGTTGATGACTTAGATCTGCATTCCCATTTGTATCAAGATGCATCTAGCCTCTTTAGAATGGCTTGCAGTGTATTTAGGGATAGGCATTTAGTGTTATTTCATAAGAGATACCAACAATGCTTATAGAAGGCTGATTTGTACTCTCCTGCTGTGCTGGTGTGATCTGTATATTGTAGATAACATCCTCTAGTCTTGAAAGCCTGAACTTTTGTGTTGTGTTTTGATTGCTCCTAATAAAGTCATTTCCCAACAGTTCCTTTTGTAGACTTGAGTGTCACCTTTGATGAAGGCTTGTTGAGAGTAGGTACAATTTCTACCCTTGTGTCAGATCACACCTTATTTGCCCATAGTTCCATTCTTAACAAAATCTTTTAAAGTTTATTAAAAATAAATTCACAGAAAGAGGGTCCACTGCATTCCCAGAAAAAATACCAAATGGAACGACTGCTATACAGATCAATAACAATTCTTGACATGTTTTGGAGAACTCTTAATGGCAAGGAGAAATGTCTGTATTAATAAAAATTGCTTTGGCACAATAAAGCATGAAATATTGTTCCCCAAACTTTTCATTTTGTACATTGGTTTTAGAGCGGAGGTGAAACTTATTTAAATTAATGAGTATAAGAATACCTTGCTGATTAACACATCTTATGCATCTCTCCTTCTATGTTTGATATAGGCTTAAAGTTAACATCACCTATTGTAGTGATATTTATTATGAAGCTCTTGATACACCTTTGGTTCTAGTAATCCTGTTAGTCTGTTGCATCTGAAAAAGTGAAGTGTTCTGTGGCGCCTTAAAGATGACTGCATTTATTACAGCATGAACTTTGATTAATTGTAGCTTGTCTTGTCAGCCATTTAGAGGGTTATGCAGAATTTTAGATGCACTCACCCCACATCATCATAGTGTATGGGGGGGGCACATAGAGTAAAGTCAGAGGGAAATTAAATTAATGAAATACTTGCAGTGACAATATTGGTAATTTCTGCATTTTATTTTCCTCTCACAGCTTTGTTGATAATCCCGTTCCCCATTTTGTATACTGTATATACTTGAAGCTGAAAGTCCAGACATCTAATGATATGGCTGTAGTCTTTGGAAGCTTAGGTTATAATATAATATATAATATAGTATAATTTTTTTTTTACTTTTTAAAATGCCCCAAAATTCTTTGTTATTCTTTATTGATATATGGTGTTGACTAAAGTCAGTCTTTCTGCTCATGTGGGAGTTAGATTGTGTAGCAAAATAAAGTTTTCCAAGCAGTTTGAAAGCCCGCAAAAAATTGGTGGTGAGAAAGCTCTCAGAAAATTCTAGATGGGTGGCAGCTAAGTATGTAAGTAATAAAGTTCACCATAACTTTACATAATTTTTTTATTGTGAAAGTGGACCTATTGCCCGTTAAATGAAAGGAATGAAAATGTGCTACAACTGATGAATGGAACTAGTTATGGGCTTAATTATTTTCTTTAAAAGTAACGTAGTATTTCCTGCAAAGTTTTCAGTTCTCTGGGTTTTCTGGTACACTGTTTGAATGCTTTCCTAGCTAGATGCTAAAAAATAAGCCCGTGGAGGAGACAGGTTTTGGGAACCTGTTCACTAATATACTGAGTTGCTCCAAGGAGGATTTTTTTAAAAAATAGTGTGGGGGTATTTAGAAATACAGGAGACAGTGTTCCAGCATTGGACTGTGACTCTGGAGATGAGGGTTAGGATCCCTGCTCAGCCATGGAAACCTACTAGGTGACCTTGGGCAAGTTGCACTCTCTCAGCCTCAGAAGAAGGCAAGGGCGAACCTTGTCTGAACAACTCTTGTGAAGAAAAACCCATGATAGGTTCTCCTTACAGGGGAACTGTAAGTGGAAAATGACTTGAAGACACGTAACAACATTTAGAAATATGAGTTTTCTACATGCAGTACAAATGTGCTGTTTTCTGGTATTCCTTCATTCCATTCTGTGTCAGGTGTTAAGGAGCTCTCAGGTTATTTAAAAAGCGGTGAGTCATGAGTTATTCTCTAAAGATTGGGTGTAAATGTCAGATTTCCTGTATTTCTGCTTGTCATCCTTCTGAAATGTGAAGTGACAAAACGCTGAGGACAGAAAAAAGGTCTTATCCATGACAAAATAGTGCTGCTTCTCCTCAGTCTTAGTATCTCAGTCAGCAAAAACTTCATGCTTGCCATTTGAGGAAAAAAATGGGTTATTTTAGACCTAATCCTCTTACAGTTTCACTTTGAAGATAGGAGCATCTAGAATACAGGAAAATGTTCAGTTAAAAATAATAATCTGAGGTGTGACTTCTCTTGTGTGTGCAAAACCTAGTGTTGTATTTGGGCTAGCCCTCTGGTCTTTTATGTTGAAGTGTCCTTTAAGAGGTAAGGGATTGTTATTTTGGTGAAGGGCATATTTCATGGAAGGAATACATAAAGATCTGATAAATTTCTGAGGAGTTTCCATAACAGTTTTCTTGGGTTCTTCAGTGCTTCTGGTCTCTAAGGCTGGCCTGTAGATAGATATAAAGTCTGGTTAGCCCCCTTTCTTACTTTCATATTCCCAGTGTCTTTCACCAAGATGCCTTCAAAGCAGCTCTCAAAAAGGAGAGCTGCTTAGTATTAGTCAGAGTTTCCAAGTCAGCTTCAGATCCTAATTATAACAGGAACAGCAGAACAGATGTAATATTTAATAATTAAGACTGTTGGAAAAACCGGAAGATCCACAAGTGAGAGGGAAAGATCTGGATGAGAGAATTTCACACAGCTAACATCACATTAGCACAACATGTGTTGATGCAAAACAGATTTTTCTCATGATGTGTATGTTTACTGCTACTAGTGGACTGTGTTGTTCTGAAGACATGTTTATGCTATTCTGGTTCTCTCTGGGGGAGAGGGGTGTTACCCTGTTTTCTGGGGGTCCCGAGAAGGACATCTAAATGCGCTCTCAAAATATCAAAAGGTGGGGAAATTAGCAAGAGCACAAGCTAGCAGTACGAGAGGCAGGGCAACAGAGCAAGATCTTTCACCCAATGTCTACGGGGTCGGGCCAAGTCAAGGAGCACACAGAATTGAAATAATAAATGTGATCTTTATTAAAATACAATCAAACAGTGTATGCAGCACACTCACATAGATAACTATAGAAAATAAAGGTTGGAGTGAGACGGGGATTTTTAAGAGGGATTGTTGGTTTGGGTAATACAACACCTGTCCTGAAGCCTGGCTAGATCACTGCGAAAGTTCGAAGGTGCATAGTCTCAGTACGTGGGACTGAGGGGAAGGCTCGCCAGGCACAGTGGCAGCAAGGTGGGATGGAAATCGGGAGGGATCCGAGCGATCCGAGGAAGCTCACAAAGTCAGGGGTTTTTATAGAGGAAAATGTAGCCACAGGCTAGTCCATGCTTGGGGAAAACAATGCGTTTTGAGCGGGAGACAAAGCCTCCGAAAGGTCAGAATTTAGCATGATTAAGTTATGTCCGAATTTACAATAGAGTAGACAGTATGAAAACGCAGAGTGCTTGACAGAGGAGGATTCTTCTAATCAAGCTGCCAGCTCGGGGCAGGGAGTTCTTTGTAAGTTGCGTGCATATGTAATAAGAGTACTTGCCTTGAGGTCTCCTGAAGGAGCAGTTTGGCTATTTCTGGCCAGCCTGTATTTGTTTTGAATATTCCAGCGATTAGCGACTGAGCCTGTTTGCGTGCTTGTCTGGGGGCCTTGCAAGCACGTGGAGAACAGAGGGGTATAGTAGGCCAAATTATTGATATCAAAATGATATCTAACGTCCCCAAGCTTGGGATAGAAAATTTCAGTAACAGGGGGACAATGGGAATTGTAGTTCAAACCATCTGTAAGGCATTGCATTGCTGCTATATAGATCTCTTCCAAAATCTTGAAAGCTCTCTGTATCCCTATCTTAGTAATCCTATGATTTTACCTGCTAATGCAGTGCTTCCCAACCTTTTTTTCACTTGCATATCCCTTAGCAGCACGTTTCCATAAATTGTACCCTGTTGCTTCATCCTTTCTTTGAGAAGTTAAAAAGGCTCCATCAGAAAGCTGTGAGCTCTGATCAGATGTCCCGACATCCCAGAAGTTTGGCTTGTGTATCACTCTTTATCTCTGTGATTCCACAACACCCGTCCCTTAAGGTTCTGAGACAGGAATGCCAACACTGTGGGCAATCAAGAACCATGAGTTGTGATGTCCTCTTAAAGTGACATATACTTTTTCTGCCATTCTACATGTGTGTGTGTATCCATCCCTAAATATCCTCATTTGTACCCCAGGGTACATGTACCCCAGGTTGGGAATCACTGTACTAATGGATTCTTACATGGCAGGGAAATGTGGGCTTTCTTTGAAGGAGGAAAGGCAATACATTGGCTGACAGAATTCTCGTTAATAGTTTAGGAAGAGGGAATGGATGATTCATAATCAAGTGCTGCAGCAGCTCAGACTACGAAGGACATGACACTTGACAGTAAAAAATGTGTCAGCATTGCGCCATTTAGTGGAGGTACACTTGTATGACCGGACCTTTCTGCCACACTATTTTGATGTCTAAGACTTCTGGAATCACGGTTGAAGGACTATTGTTCTAAACTACAGGACAGAAGAGCATTGCAAGTCAACCAGCCACAACAACTTAGAAGATGTTATCCAGATCTTTGGCTAGTTACCAGGAACTAGATACTCCCTCTGTTGTTCCTGCCTTTCTAGGACTGCAGTTGTAGAGGAGTTGCAAGCACCTGCCAGGCAACTTGGAAGACTGTTAGCTTTAAGCAGCTTTATGTTGTATGTTTTTGTTTTTCTAAGTGAATTGAGAAAGTTGGATGCTGAGAGAATCTTTAACTATTGGCTGCCATTGAAGTCCATCATAGATATGGTGGCCTCTCTATAAAGAAGCTTCATTTCAGTTGCTCAGAGTTTTTAGAGATGTCTTTTGCCTTTGAATCTCAAATATAATCACTTCTATTTGAATATAAAGATTAATTTTTGTAAGAGTTGTCTTTCTGAGTCAGAGAATGGCCCATCTAATCTGGCATTATGTTTACGATGGTGGCTTGCCAGATACCTCTGGAAAATACACAGGCAGGGCAATGAAAGCTGTTGTTAGCCACTACTCATTTTCCCATGGCCTCTGGTGTATTGAAGCAAGCAGTTTCTGGACTTGTGGACACCAGTCAGCACTCATGGTCAGTAGCTCTTGTCTTGACGCACCTCTTTCCTATGAATTTGTCTGATTCATTTTTAAAATTAATATCAATGCATCTCAAGCTATCTGATGTAAGGAATAAGAAATTCCTCCCCCTTACAGTGTACCTAGAACAGACACTGTATTTGAAACCAACCACAATATACTTTATTATGATCACAGATCAGATACAAGCCAAATGGTTGCAGGGTAATAAGAAATCAGGAAAACAGAAAAGACAGCTCACAAGCCCAACAATTCCTGTACATATAGATGGGAGAGCCAGTGAGGTGTAGTGATTTGAGTGTTGGACTACAACACTGGACACCAGGATTCAGTTCCCTGCTCAGCTGTGGAAACTCACTGGGTGCCCCGGGCATGTCACACACTCTCAGCACCCAGAAAACCCTGTGATAGCTGTATCTTAAGATTGCCATAAGTCGGGAATGACTTGAAGGCACGCAGCTACAATATACATGGGTGGCAAAACAGCAGATAGTATCAAATCCAGACTGATAGTGTTCACAGGACCTGAGACATATTGCAGTGGGGCTTTATAGCTTACTTCTGGTAGAGTATCCTAAATTACAAAACTTAGCAGCCTTCAGAGTGTGTTCTTTGGGAGAATCTGAAAGAAGAAGCAAGGTGTAAAAATGATCAGGCCTGCCTAAGTACTACTTCAAAATTGGGTCTCTTAATGCCTTTGTAATATAGGTAATGTAACAGAACATGGTCTGCTGTTTTGACCATGCCTGACTGGCAAGGGCAGATATGCTGTGCATAGGAGATTCATAAGTTTCTCTCATCCAGTAGAGCAGAGGTAAGAATAGTAAAACCAGAGTGAAGGCTTTGAAACATTTAGCAATATTGAACGTGTAAAGCTGGAGCAAAATTCTTGCTCTTGTTGTCTGCTACAGGATAGTGTTGGATTTTATATTTCTCATTCTGTAGAACTGTGTCCCAGATCCATTCTTTACAGTCAGCCCTCCATATCTGCAGATTATGTATTCATGGATTCAACCAACCACGGCTTGAAAACAGGCCAAAAACAGAATATGCCAGATTTTGATTTTGCTGTTGTATATAGGCAATACCATTTTACTGCACCATTGTACATAATGGGACTTGAGCATCCACAAATTTTGGAACCTGGAACCAAACCCTAGTGGATATCGAGGGCCCACTGTAATGATTTCCTTAACCCTAGGGCTAAGAGGAGAACTCATATTTCTGCATTTTCTCTTTAACAGATGTAAACAAAATAGAGCAAAATTCACCAGCCACAAAAAGAGGAGCTAAACTGGAAGGGGTAAAATTAATTAAACTAGTAACTGAATGTGTAGAACCAAGCACACAATTCAAGTGAGACCATTCTGGATTCCATTCTGAGCAGAGCATTTGGAGAGGAGGATGGAATTCCAGAAATAGTACACCAAAAATTGGCTTGTCAATACATAGCTGGGAATCACAGAGAACTTGAGGTATTACTTTGCCCTAGCATACTTTTAGGATGGATGGAAAATGTTAGCCACCCTTGGAGAAGAAAATTTTAAGTATGGCAGTAACTGACCTTTGGGTATTCCTGATGATGTGTGCAGACTGCCTATTCTGTGCCCCAAAGAGTTGATACTACTTCCAAGTATTGTATAGCTTCACCTATTATGTGTCATGGCTATTGATTTGCCACCTATGTTGAATGAATTCTTTTGAAAATACGAGGATTTTAGTATTGAGATGGTTTCTTATAAGCTGCTCCTTGACACAATAAGTGGAGAAAGTTCTTCCTAAGACCTGCTTCTGAATCAGCGTGATATAGTGGTTAGAACATTGGATTACCACCCTGGAGACCAGAGTCTGATTCCCTGCTGAGCTGTGGAAACTCACTGTATAACCTGGGGCCAGTCACATACTCTCAGCCCGCTGAAAACCTCATGATAGGTTCATCTTAGGGTCACCATAAGCCAGAAACAACATGAAGGCACACAACAACATCAAACTTCTGAAAAGGATAAGGTTATGGTATCATTCACACACAAAAGGTTGATTCCAGTTGTTTCTTTCCTGGAAACTTGTGGCAACTGATGCTTCTTGGATTGGCACTGAGTTGCACTTGTTTATATGACTGTAGTGTTGAGGAATGAGTTTAGGGATTTGCTTCTGATTAAGGAGCAAAGAGATGGGTTCAAAAAACTAAAATGAAAGGCTCTATTTTAGGAATGTCATTGAAATATAGGGAAGTTAACCTGGGGTATTAAACTAAGCTATGCACTTTCTAGAAAAGAAGTGAGACTGAAATGGTGGAAACTGAAACTGGAAAACATCCCAAAAAGTGGTGTTTGGTGTTATGGAAGGGGCAAGATTGATGAACAAAAAGGAAGACACCCAGGATTCCTTAACTGTATAAAGCTATTACTACTGTCCTCTTTTGGCTTCTGTATTATTCTGTGCAAGACATTGTTGCACTGTTCTCTGCTTCAAATATTTTTGATGTTTTAACATTAAAATATTTTTGTTTTAATAATATGGTTGTCACCAGAGTTCAGAGAACTTACATTTTAGGAGCCAACAACCCCTAGAATCTCATGTAGCATGCTTGCCTGGGTGACTCTGGAAATGCTAATTAAAGAAAGTAATTTTCCAACCGGTGGTTGTCACTACATCTTGTGACACTAAATTGTGCACATTGGTTATGTGTGGAAAAAACATTTTGGTCCTCTTAAGACACAGAGAACATTTACAAATCCAGGTAATTTGAATTTCAGGTATGTATGTGTGTGTAATATATATATGAGAGAGAAAGAACGCTCAGATATTCTAGAGAACTTGTAATTTGGTATAATCTTCAGTTTTTTCACAGAATAAAGGTAAGATAGGTTCTACGGAGACAAAATTCACAAGCTGGCAGGGCCCTTATTAGGACCAGCTTTATTGAGATGAACTGCCCCAAATGTCTTTTTCGGTCTCTATGGGAGGCCTTGGCCATGATCATTGTGGGGGTGATAGGTGTTGTAGTCCAACACCTCTGGAAAGCAGCAGGTTTAGGAAAGACTGTATAAGTGGGGTTTTTTGTTGTTGTTTTTTGCTGTTGTGGTTTCTTCTGAATCTTTTGAAATATTTCTGTTGCCTTCTCAATGCACAAGTAGCATACTTTTTCTCTGAATATGGATTATTCTGTTAACTGCAGTCCAGCTCATTGGATTCTTGGAAAAGCTTTTGAGATAGTTTGTTGTGAGAAAATTGCCAGTGTGATACCCTGAAAAAAATGCTGTTTTTGCAAGTAAATCAATAAATGAATAGATAGTATGCAATAGCATTTTGAAATATGTTTTAAGAGACAAAGAATTTGGGTGGTTGTTTGGATAGGGAGCATCGGTTTAGAAAGTGTTATTCAAACTTCTTAATAGCTCTCTAATCTCCAGTTTAAGCTTCTTGACATGTTACAAAATGTTGGAATCCTGAAGTGCCTTTTTACAACTCTGGTAAACACCGTAGTTTGCATGTTAAAAAGCCAACTGAAGTTCCCGAAGTAGTTGTCTTGTAAATATTTTATTGCTGTGAAATGAAACTTTCTAAAGTCATTAAGCAGCAGTGAGTGTCTGTTTATTATCTTAGAGGCCACCTGTTCACAGGGTCTTACAGGAGTGGTTTCCCTGCAGCAAGTACTGAGAGATTTAAGGCTTATATTTCCTTTCACAGGAAGAATGTTTTATGTTGTGAAGCATAAAGAGCTGGACTGGGGAGGGGGAGATGCCAGCCTGCTGTACCTCAGTGATAGCTGGTAACATTTCCTTCATAACTGTGGGACACCAGCCAGGATCCAGCATGCTTGAGCTACTGACAGAACAGCTTCTGTCAGGCAGTGAAGCTGGGGGAAGAGTCAGTCCCATGTGCAGCCCCGTCCCCTAATATACCCACAAATTTATCTGGAGGCCTGGGAAAACCCGCGGAACAGATTGTTAGGCAATAAAGAAGCCTGCTGGTAGGAGGGCGAAAGAAGAGGGACAGTGTGCCGTCATGCTATTGGATGGCTGATATTAAAAATGATGCGTTGTTTTTCATGAAAGTCGTACACATGGAGAGAATGAATCTGAAGTCTCTTTGCTTGTGGTATTAATACTGTTGCAAGCTGTACAAAATGCATCTTCTGTGTTATTTTTCCAGTGCTGCTTTTATTCCCGCTGTCTTTGGTGGCCCCACAGTTAATGATCCTTTGAACTTCGTTGTACATTGTGTGAGCTTAAGTTTAGAACAGAATTTTCATAAAATTCTAAATACCAGCATTAAACATTGGGACACTTTGGTGTGGTTTTTTTCCCTTTTAGTCTTATGCATGAGTACAGTGAGATCTTGGGGAGTTTAACTTCAGCAGTTGTCTATATTTTTAATGATACTCCTTGAACATTGAGTTGTCTAAGTAGAATTTGATAAATGTGCCATTCTGTGTTCAGAAGCTGAGTATCAATCAGCTGATCTATGGGAGGAACAGTAATATGCTACCTGACTCAAAGAATGGAATAGTGGAGTACAGACATCCCTCCAGATTTGTGGGTTTGACTTTTGCAAATTCAATTATTTGAAAGCGCATGTGCCCTTTCATACTTCTCCTTCAACTCCCATGTGTTTGGCACTGGCGCAGAGAACTCATGCCAAGGCAAAACGGAAGGAAATAAGGTTGGGGAAGGCTCTCATGAGCCTTCCTTTTCCGCACCAGCCCCCCACTTCCCATTCCCATGCAAAATGGAAGGCAGTGGAGGGTGGAGGAAAGCTTGCGTGAGCCTTCCTTTCCCCTTCCAGAGCTCCCTCCTTCCCTTTCCCATGAAAAACAGAAGGAAATGGAGACGGGAAAGGGCTCGCGCAGGCCTTCCTTTCTCCATCCAGAAGGGAATAGAAAGGTGGGGGAAGGCTCACAAAGGTTCTCCACACTGGAGCAAAATGCATTGGAATGGGAGTAGGATCTCAGCGAGGGAAGGAGATCTCATGCAAACTTTCCCCCACCCCCCATTCCCTTCTGTATTGCATGGGAATGGGAAGGGGGGTAGCTCCGCAGAAGGAAAGAAAGGCTCACACAAGACTTCCCCCCACCCTGTTCCCTTCCAGTTTGCATGGGTACAGAAATGGGGAGGCCTGCAAGGGAATGGAGGAGTCACAGAAGGAAATGGGAGGGGGAGCGGGGGGTATTTGCATTTTTTCTACTTTTGTGAGGGTTCTGCATCCTGAACTCTGGCAAAGATGGAGGGGCCACAGTGACAGATAGTGCACATATTTATTATTCTACATCTGAAATCTGATTACTGACTTTGTTTCAAAGAGACAAGGAAGAATTATATTGCAGCAATCTTCTTGAGCACTGAGAAACCACACTAAAGTTTATTATCCATAGTTAATTTTTCCATAGACTCTGATATCCAGAGTTAAGCACTTTCTAGACTTTTGGGCTCAGTGAACAACTCTCAACACAGTTTTCTCTGTGAAGTAGGTCAGTTCTATTTTAAACTTCATATGATTGTCTTAATGTGTGGTGAGTACTAGGATCTGGTTCCAACTAAGGAGCAACAAGATTACTTTAGAGAAATAAAATTTTATTTATTTAAAGTATTTCTGTCTTCCCTCATAGCCCCCAAGGACTTACAAGGAAATGAACAAATAAAAAACAATGAAAAGACTACAAAGATAAAACATTTTACAAACATGTTAAAATACTTTTAAAGTATTCCTAAAAACAGTCTGAAAATAATCCAAAAGTCCAGTTTTGAAACAGTTAAAACAGCAGTTTCAAACACTGGATGCCATGTGGAACAGCACTGCCTCCTGGAAGCCTAAAAGAGATGGAGCTGGTCTAACTTTCTTGGATAAGGAGTTTCACAGTTGAGGCACTGCTACAGAGAAAGCCCTGCTATGTGTACCCACCAAGCTAACTTCATGGGATGTTGGGGCATGCAACAGAGCCTCCTCTGAAGCTCTCAAATTTCTGGCAGGCTGTTAGGAGAATGTGGTCTTTCAGATGTCTTGACCTGAAGTCGTTTAGAGTTTTATAAGTCAACACCAGCACCTTGAATTGAGCTTGAAAGTAAATTAGAAAACAGTGTCGTTCTTGCGGGACCAGTGTTATATGGTCTCTAATACAGCGCTCCTGATACCAATCTGATTGCTGCATTTTGCACTAACTGCAGCTTCCAAATACTTTGCAAAAGCAGCCCCACATAAAATTTACTGCTGTAGTCTAATCAAGAGGTAACTCAGTCATGAGTCACAGTGGCCAGATATGCTTTCCCCATGAAAGGGTGCAGCTGGCACATCGTGGCAGAGTTGTTCCTCGCCACTGCAGCAACCTAGCTTTCCAGCAGCAGTGTTGGGTCCAAGAACACCTTCAAGCTATGAACCTGATCTTTCAGAGGGAAAGCAGCCCCTTCTAGAACAGGCTGTGATCTCAGTCCCAGGTTGGTTTTCTAAATGACCAGCAAGATTGTATTATGATAATCCCATTCTAAAGATAGGAAATTAGTGGATAGATGGGAAAGAAAAGCTTTCAGTCTCTCTCCTTGTTTGGGATGGAAGGCATGCTAGCAAGCACATTTGTAATATGATCTCTGAAGATAAAGTTTTGATGTCTGCTGTGCTAACTGTAGACCACCTGTGTATTTCCCAGTGTCTGTGATCTCTTACATAAACTGTTCACGTATTATAGAAATCTGTCCTCACAACTGAACTGTCGGAATGTTTCAGGTTACTGCGGAGATCTAGATAGAACAGCACATTATAGCTCACTCTGTGACTGAAGGACCAGAAGCAATGACAATTTTCTGTGGCAAACCAATTATGGGAATGTAGCTACTTACAGGCTGTGCCTAAAAACTGCATTGCTCAGTGGGCGGATTTAAGGATCTGGATGAAACAACCGCAGAACAGTTCCAAGCCCTGCTTCTTAAAAGAGCTTTTGATCTGGCATGTTGTCAGCTGCCTGCTTCTACTTTGCATGGCAGATAATTAAATGTAGGGTAAACAGTTTTAAATAATGAAGCTGTTCAAATTGTTAAGCCATTTATAAGAGTGCTTTTTAGCGTGTTCGTATGTAAAAATAAATAAAACAACAATGCATTCTCGAAACAGTGGAATCAATTATATAGCTCACTGAAGTCTGTTGAGTTCGCTGCTTCAAATTAAAGCCTTAAAGCTTTTGTGTAGAATTAAATGGTGGTATTTTCGAACACAATGTAATGTTGAGTATCATTTGGTATGGGTTGTTTTAGGCTCTTTGTGTTAGACAGGAGGAATGCTTGTGTGTGGTTAATTCTCCCATTCAGTGATAAGCAGCCTAGAAAGTCCAGTAGGATTGAATAATGTGTTTAACATGTTCATTCTCAGAAATATGCACATTTTGTTTTAAAGTTTTAATGCATTGAGTAATGAAGTCTTGGAAATTGGAGGAGGTAGGCATGAGACACCAAGAGGAATTTCACTTTCTGAGGAAAATATACTTGCCGAAATTACGAAATATCTGGATTTTAGCAGAATACAAGTGGATAGTTGTAAAGGAGAACATTTCTGTATTTATTTCCCAGTCTCCCTGGTAGATAAACTTTTGTGTGAACCATATTTCCATCTTATTCATTTGCTACCTTTGTGAGATAGGTTGTATTGACCATCTTATGGGACAATGAATGGTTGTGACTTGCTTAAGGCTAAACAGGGATTGAATGCAGGTTCCAGGTCCAACATGATGCCTGCTTGATACCATGAAGAGGGAACTACTTAATATTCCAAATGCCACATCTGGCCAGTTAGGTGGATGGGGAAGTGTCATTTTGGAAGACTTTGGGTTGGCATGAACCTAACTTTCAATGTTAGTACCATAAAATATGAGTTTTAATACACACAATTTTAGTATTGCAACATTTTTTCCTAGTTTTTCTCATTTCATGGTAATGTAGTTTTTACCTCTCTTGCCTCCTGCCAACTCCCAGGTTTCTGGCATGATGCATGAACACTAAAACCTAAATACTTACATCTTAAGTTCTTGGGTCTGTTTATCTGATCAATTGCTGAGAAAATGTCTTTTGTTTATTTTAAAAAAATCAGCCTATGGGCACATTTCATAAGTCATTTAAAAATGTGTTCAAAGTAGAAATGGAAAGAATGCTCACATTTTTGTTCTACCCGTAATGAGAAAGGGTGTCTTGACATATTGAGGCACCTTATCAAGAAATTTTTTTCAGATTTCAGTACTATTTTGTGAAAATTTTGCTTGCTGAAAAATGGTTGCTTCCTGCTCAAAATAGTGTATTTCTAGAAAATACAGATGTATGCAAAAATGTCTTGTCTAAAAAAGAATTTATTTTCCCAATTGAATTTTACAACAAAAGTCCCAAACAAAGTAAAGAATGCACAAAACTTTTGTAATCATGCCCAGTATGGGGGGGAAAAAACCTTTGGAAATTACTTATTTCATTCTCACAAAGAAGAACAAATAAAGATTTACATTCCTGTCCAAAGCAGAAGTTCAGGCTTTATAGCAGGTAATTTTAAAACTTTCCTCTCCAGTTTACTTTAGAACAACAGTCTTCTACACCATGCAGCAGCCTGCTTTTCAACTTCCCTAATTAGTCAGAAGCAGTTATCGTATAATGAGGTAGTACTCTTTCACTTGGGTTAATGGAAGAAATACTAAGAGACTTGTTGGTAAAGCACATTCAAGTCTCAAGTTCTGTCCGTGAGATAACTTAAAAGGCAAGTAATAGGAAGGCTAAGGGATAGGCAGGCTGTGTTGTAGTGTGGGGAAACTATATACCATGCCTACATAATAGGTCATTGCTGCTCTCAGGAGCAGAACTTGGGAAGTGATTGAGTTCAAGTGACAAGGCATTTTTTTCCATATGCTTATAGAGATGAGTAGAACCCTCTCCCACACAGGGCAGGAAGAATTTTGGAAATGTTTGATAGGGTTCATATAGGTCAACCTCTTCGCACTTGAGGAAGCAAGTGTTGAGGATACAGGCATACTTCAGTTAACAAAGCCTCTGACAACTAAGCTCTTGTTTACATAGTATTTTTATGCCTGCCTAGCCTCTCTTTTCCTGTTTGCCCTCTGTCTAGCTGGACGCTCTTTTACTGATATTGGGAGAATGGTAAAAGAGGGCTAGAGAAACAAGACTTTTATTGCTGGGTAGCAGCAGTGTGTTAACAGCGCAATAAACCCTGACCTGGAAAAGAATGGAATTCTGTCCTAGCTGATCCTACTGTAGCTGTACGCCTGCCTACAACAGGCAAGCTAAGCAGCAGCTGCCACTAAAATCCTTTATTGAGCATGCATGAACAGCGGAATAGAGAGACAAGGGGAAACCAGATAAGCGTGCCTCATCAGCTATACCCAACATGTTATAAAGCATAGATTTATAAGTTTGACCACCAAAATGGAAATCATAAGAAAGGTAGAGATTTGGGAAAGTAAAAGTCATCCTGAATGCATTTTAGAAGAAGTTTTCAGTAGTCTCTCAAGGATTCCAACTGTTTTTGTTTATTTATGTGAAGCTTCCCTGACTTGGTGATTTCATTTCATTTCCTGTATGCCTGTTTTTAGTTTTAAACAAAAAGTTTGCTGAAACATGTTGAGCTGTTCTCTTTTTTGTGGTGTAGGAACCTTTTGCCATCATTGACATGCTATTTCTGCCTCTGATACCTTTCTGTTAAAGAAGTGATGCTTTGTTTACAGGTATACCTGTATTAATTTTTTGTGAGTGTTATTCTGGCTTTCTAATCTCCTTAGCCCATTCACTGTTTGACAGCCTTGTTTCTAAAATGACACTGTGGATCTCAAAACTTAATTATGAGCACAAAACCCAAAGCCAAACCCTGCTGGTCAGAACAGAAAGCTAGTATTATTTGTCTTAAAAAATGCTATCAACGGAGTGACCCCCTGATTTAGGTATAAGAGCGTTCTGCATGCACTGGTAGACTATATTTGTACCCTGATTAGAGGTAAATATGAAAAATCACATGCTAAAAAACTGCTTTGTTCTTGATATATGCTGGCTTAATCTGTGAAATGAAATAATTATGTATTAAGTTAGAAAATCAAGTTCTTGTTCTGGTAGTGCTTGGACTAAGTTTCTAGGTTTCAGTTGCTTAGTTATTATATTAACCTGATTAATAGGAATGAAACTGTTGCCTTTCTGACTGTCTTTATTTCAGGCATATATCCCCCACCATTTTTTAAAGTATGTAAGGTGGTTTTGTGTTAATAGTATAGAAGCTGGATGAAAGATTAACAGGAGATCTCTTAACACACCTGGGCGGATGTCAAGGAATTGCAGTCTTCTGAGGTTACTTATACTGAATTCATTTCCTTTTAAAATATAAGGTTTGGTATGCTATTTGTTAAACCCCTGTTGTTCTGAATAACTTGGATGGCATGGATTCATAAAGGCCACTCAGGGTCAGGTTAGTGAACCAGCATTCCACTGGGATCTTTCCACTCTGCTTGCTCAGAAACTACTTCTCTAAAGTCATGGTGTGAGTTGGGAGATGAGGAAAAGAGAAGGAACATCTCAAAGGTGAGCTGGCAGGCAGTGTGAAGGTGTGAGTAGTAAACAGGAAATGGGAGGCGCTGTGTCCCTTTGCTGCAGGGCACAGCTATCCATGTGCAGTCTGCTACCTGTCAGCCTCTCAGGGATGTATTAATTTGCAAACAGGCTAACAACCATAACAGATTGAGGGACTAGTTATTAGAGGGGAAAAAAGGTGTTAAAATTAGCTGGTTGGGCTGAATGCTGCATTGTCACATGTACTTAGCACATAGCTTGTGCATGTTTTTTTTTCTTCTTATAAATGTATTACAAGTATTCAGGGTGGGTGAAGGGAGGTGGGCTAGGGGATCTCACCCATGACTGCCAGAGACTTTCTCCCATGCAAGACTTCTTTGAGAGTTTTTCAAAAACACGTGGCCTCCCTGGGTTTCCAGCCTGACATGGGGAGGCTCCCAGGCAAGTCTCAACAGTAAAGATTGCTCCTGTCGTGTTTGTAGGCATTGAAGCACCTCCTGATAAAGGGATTGTTGTTGTTCTTGTGTGCCTTCAAGTTGTTTCTGACTTATGGCAATCCTAAGGAAAACCTATCATGGGATTTTCTGAAGCTGAGACTGTGTGATGCACCTAAAGTGACCCAGTAGGTTTCCATGGTTGAGTGGGGAATTGAACCCTGGTCTCTAGGCACACAGTCCAATGCTCACACGACCACACCATGCTAGCCGTGATTCAGGCATTATTGGTTCTCATGATTCATTCATGTCCTTTCACCAGTAGTTTGCCCTCTTACAGTGAAGAGTTGTCCTGTGGAAGGTGCTAGATGGATAACCTAGTTTTGAAACTGAGTAAGGAACAGTAAATGGAATTGGAATTATTCAGAGGCAACGTAGATGTCTGTTCCAGACCACTGAAAAATAAATTGAACTTCAGTATCTGTGAAAGGTGATAGGGCACTGTTGCTTGTCTTCAACCTTCCCGTGATCTTGCTTCTAAACATGGAAAGCTGATGATAGTGCAGGTATCCCTCTGTTAACAAGGTCTCCTTTTTGCAAATTGTTTTTGTGCCCCCAGGCTTTGCTTTCCTTCTTTGTCTTCTATCTCACTGGAAGCTTTCTGACACCATCAGCAGTGGGATGATGTTAAAAGAAGGCTGGAGAAGCACAGATGTTCTGTGTCAGTTTGCAAAAGTATGTCTGCAATGAACAGTGCAATACATGATCTGGGAAAGAACAGTGTTGTTATCTAGTCAAGCCTATTGTAGCCTTATGTGGCTGCTTACAACAGGCAAAATAAACAGCAGTGCCCCCAGAATCCCGTGTGAGTAGCAAGACAGAGAGAAAAAACGAGAAAGCGGATAAACTTGCCTTGCCAAGTGCCCCCCACCACCCAACACATTAAAGAAACATAGATCTGTATATGTAGCCACCAAAGTGGAAATCATAAGAAAAGTAGAGGCTGGTGAAATTTTAAAAATAATTCTTGGATGCATTTGGAAGAAGCTTTCAGCTGGCCTCTAGAAGGTTCAAAATACTTTTGTTCACATCTGCAAGGATTACTTGACCTGGTTGTTTCATTACATCTGTCCTATTGTTAGTTTGTTTTTTTAATTAAATTTTTTATTAAGTATTTGCACACAATTACACACACAACACATTAAGCAATACAATACAATACAGCAGTACAACAACTCCACAAAACCAGACCAAAAAGCCCAACTCCCCTGCAGACCACCAACATTGAGTCGTATACATTATACACATAACACCCCTTAATATTATAGGTGGTGATATTTTAAGTCATAGTGCACAAATTCTTCCATAAATGTCTATGTAATGATATGTACATAATTTTTACGCTACTTCAATATTAATAGCTAATATATAGTAGTAGTAATCATAATGCTAATCGTAAGAGTATTGATGATAATAAGAGTAATAACCTAATAATAATAATAACCCAATAATAATAAGACAAAGCATATCACCACCTCTCCCTCCCGCTTAATAAGTCCCTCCCACTTAATAACCCCCCCGCACCGAAACTCAGTATACACGTGCTTTCTTATTTGTAATGCTCTTTCTAAATAACAAATACTGTATAATAGATACAAATTATCCATCTAAATCCAATACATATACATACATACATTTTAACGAGTTATTCTAAGCCAATACCTAAGATAGTTATAATAATTGAATTAATATTATGTATGTAAATTTATATGTCATTTGTGCTGTTGTTAGTTTGAATGAAAACTTTGCTGAAATGTTTTGAGCTACCTTTTTTTTCTTTTTTTTTTGTGGTGTAAGAACCTATCTATGTTCTTTCAGTGTTATTTCTGTCCCTGGTACCAAAGGTTTTGTTAGAGAAGTAATGCTCAAGAACAAATCTGCTTCATTAACTCAGATATACCTGCACTCAGAATGACATTTAAGGGTTACTATTCACTTTTTAAAAGGCTAAAACTGTTCATTGGTGGGCCTTGTGGCTTTGGCTAAAATGGAAGGAGTCTGTAGGTGGGGGCTGCTGGATTTTATGAAGGCCCTCGTACACCCCAAAACTATTTATTGTTGTGATTTGGCAGCTTTTTGATTGATCTGCAGGCTTGAATTTCCTGTTTTCCTAAGGCATGAAGACCTTCATTCTTTGAATATTTTTGTAAGATTTTTATCTGTGGCTCTTGGAACATTGGTGAAACTAGAAGAAAACTTTGACAAACATAGGCTTTTGTGGTGGGGCATTATGATATCTAATATTCAGGTCCAGGGATGGTGTTAACGTGAGACAGTCATTTTGGACATATTTTTTTCTGCTCCAAGTTTATGTTTTTAATCATTTTAAAAAAATCTATCCAAGTTGATGCTAGCATTTACTACTGTTGCTTAGGGGTCTTTGCTAGGATATTTGTTATTGAAACAGACTGATGTATGGGGAAGCTTGTCTATGACTAATAAAAACTTACTGGATGTCCCACAAAAAAACTTTTTGCTTTGATATAGCTCCAAATGAGCAAAGTGATCACCAGCGAATTACAACTATTTATTCTGTGAGTTTTTACTCCCCAAATCAAATAAATGTGGCTCCCCTGCCATTGGTCTCTTGGCCTTCTGGTTCTTACTTGGCCAGGCAAATATAGTTTGTAGTGAGAAAATGGCTGAGAGAATGCAATCCGGTGGTGAGCAAGGCATTAAGTGCTTGGTATGGGGACGAAAAAATAGACAGTGTTGAATATAACAATACTAGCTTGTATATCCGGTGTTGCGGGGGATTTTATTTTCTCATAGGTAATGCTTGTTAGGACCACCTTAAGGTAGCTTTACAATTTTTGGAATGACTCCATAAGAAAGGATGAAAAGTAATAATTGCATCTTTTTTTGTATTGTTAATAACTAAATAGGACAATAATTTTCCTCTTAAGGATTCACCAAACTGTCTTGTCCAGTACTTGTAACTTTTCCTAATATTCCTCAATTCAATCTGTATTCACAGTTATTAATATACAGAGGTTGGGTTCCTGAGGAAGTACACCAGAGCTTTCCAAACTTTTCATATTGGTGACACACTTCTTTAGACATGCATAATTTCGGGACACAGTAATTCAGTTTTACTAGCAGATCGGAGGTTAAACTAATCCCTTATAAGTGATACAGACACATACATACATTGTAATAACAAAATGTATGGGGACACAACATATTTTGTGAAAACCTTTCATATATTTTTAGAAATATATGATTTATAGATAATACATTTCCAATATTATAGACAACACACCTACATACTTTCAGGTGGCACACTAATCTGTCATGGCACACCATTTGGAAAGCCCTGGAATATACTGTCCTCCTCCTTGCTGCCAGGCCTTGTCTCCATAACAACCAGCCTATTCAAGACAGACACAGTTGACTGAGGCCCAAGAGCTCTCTGACTGAGAATTCTAAAGGCTCCTCCCTAAACTGCAAACCCCAGGATTCCATGGAATCTTCTTAGGCAGCCAATCATATGAGGTCTTCGCCCGGCACAGCCAATCACACGAGGTCTTCGCTTGACACAGACAAACAATCTTTGACTTTTATATGTTAGATTACTGTGTAACGTTTCTTTGGCATTTTTTTCCTTCTCAATATGTTCAGGGGCAATTCAGGACCCTTTATTTTTTAAAAGAAGGCAAACAAAGAGTTATGGCAGATATTGTCATCAATTGTGGGAAGGATTTATGTAGAACTGATTCATGCATACCTGTTTGTTATTCAGTTACTCAGTGCAGAGACTGGCATCTAAACGTGTCAATAGCCTTTGTGGTTTTACTGGGTGGCTCGAGGTAATAGGGTTTGATCTGTGGCTATTTCACAAAAGTCAGGCCACTACTTAACACAAGTATCAAGAGAAAAGAAAAAAGTGAGAAGCACCCATGAATGAATTGCCTCTTGAATTGCATCTATATGTGGCTCAGAGTGAGGTATTACGCCAAGTTGCATGTGGAAGATGCCATCTTACTATTTTACGTATTAAAAGTAGAATTACATATTCCCAGAAGTAGAAACCAATCATCAGCAAAAATTTATTTGCAGTATGTTGGTTCTATAATTTCATTTTTTAAAAGATCTTTTCAACACAGGAAAGCATTAAAAATATAACGTGCATACATGCATACATACACATCCAATATAGTGCAGTCTTTTCTACCATTTCTTTCTTCTATATGATTGTTGCCCATGTTTCTCTTAAAGTATTTTTAGCTGCTTACAAACTAAAATTGTACAAAATAAAAATATCAATAAAGGAATACAAACCCAGGCACTGAAACAACATTAAGATGTTAAGTAAATAGTAAAACAGCAGAAAGTAAAAAAACCAGAACCGTCAGTTTAAACTGTTCCTCTAAATCTAGTTGGAGCAAGGTCTTCAGTAATCTAGAAACAATTAACATGGGTACTATACATCTAAATCCAGCTGAATGAGATGTAGTCTTTGAGATTTTCAGTTTGGGGTTTTGGATTAGCAGGCAACTAATGGATCAAAAACAAAAGGAGAGTTCAGGAATAGACTGTTGCTGTTACTGATGATGCAAGGTTGCAATTAAGGAGTAAAATGCAATTTCTGAAGGAATGGGTTCAACTTATGATTCAGAGCTGTAGTGTTTCCTGTTAACGGGGGAGCATGCTTCTACTCTGAGAGTGGGCTGTTTTGCAATAAGCCATTCAACTGCCTGAAAGGTTTCCAAGGACAGAAATCATGTGCATTGTGTAAGAAACTGTAATACCTGGTCAATCTTGTTCGTGAATGTTCCCACACTTCTCAAGCCAAAGCTTCCTGGGTGTATGTGTAGCACGAATGGTAGCCTCTGCAGGCCCTTTGGCATGTGACATATTTAAAACAATAGTGGCCAACTGTTTTTGTTAAATATAACACAGAGTGAGTCCTAGCTACAGGGTATGTACCACATTTTTCTGCCATGTTTCCCAGTGCTTCAAAGTGTTCCCTGGGTGGAGACAGCAACGATAAAGCATAAGGAGATACTGGCAGAGATTTTAGCTGGCTGAGTGAGTGCTGGGTCTTTTTGCCTCTGACCAGCAGTGCCTGGGAACTCTGTTGGTAATTAATTATCCAGGTTGTAAAGGATTAATTTTCCAGGTCCTAAAGGAGCGTATGAACATGCTGGGCATGCCTTCGCATAAACATAAACAAATGAGATACGAAACTTTTCTCTGTGGGGTTTCAGGTGTACCTGCTTTAAAATGGTAGCTCTTATGGCTCATGTCATTGTGAGTGATCTCCACAGTAAAGTGATCACAGTAGGATGTCTGTAAGTAGTAGATTATGCAGCTATTTCAAATGGCATCCTGTGTAGGCTTGCTAAAGGGGTTTGTTACCTGGAGTAACTAGAATGTACCCTGGAATAGAAGCAGTGCTCCCTTTTAATTGCTTGCAGATTTTGGAAGAAGTTATGACTGATAGATAAGATTCAAGAAAACCTGTACCAGAACCCCTGACTTTACCACAGAGGTGGGAATCAAATGGCCCTCCAGATGTGATTGAAGTGCAACTTTCAACATTCTTCTTTGTGGGCCGTACTGGCTAAGACTACTGGAAGTTGCTGTCCAGCAGCATGTGAATGACTGTGTGATTCCTAGCCTTGCTTTACCATGACATAGTGTGAAAAAATATGTCTCAAAGATTGCACGAGACTACATTGTTGTTCCTGAAAGGTCATGATTGATGTATCACTGAATAATTCTTTGATGATTCCACTTGGCCACCTGCTTTGGGAATAGGCAGGAGTTAAGAGTGCTGGACAGAGCCTGAGGAGGTCCAGGTTCCAACTGACCCATGAAAGTCACTGAGTGATCCTTGGTTACTCACTCTCAGCCTAACTTATCTCATGGCTTTGTTGTGAGGATAAAGAGGGGCAGACGAGGAGAGCCATAAATGCTGCTTTGAGCTCCCTGAAGAAAAGGAAAGATATGTAAATGTAACCAAAGAAAATAAACCGGATCAAAGAAAGAGCCTGGGAAGTAGAAAAAAAATAATGGACACAAACAGTGAGGTAGTTAGGCCATGACTCCCTCTCTTTAACTTAAATCTAGGCATCAACATTGCATGTGTAAGTATGTTTGTTAAACTGAAATCTTGTGTTCTGACTCTAATTTGAAAGTATTTTGTGGTACAGGTGCTTTTTGGTACGGTACACCTGGCTACTACTTTGGGACAGGCATTCTTTTTTTATATGCTGTTATTACTTGTGAGAAATATACTTAGTTTTCACTGTCATCTCTTTTCCCCCTTAGGTGGTTTTGCTTTTGTCTATGAAGCTCAGGATCTTGGAAGTGGCAAAGATTATGCTTTAAAGGTAAATTCCCTGTGTGGTGTGACTTTTCATTCTCAGCCATGTGTTTTCATTACTAACTTGATTTTATAGCAATCCAGTAGATAACCAGTATGTTAGCTAATAGTGACACCATCAAAAATCCACTTTGTCCTACGCTCTGAGGAACATCGTTGTCTTTTTCTTTTTGTTCTAAGGCAGTGGTTCTCAACCTGTGGGTCCCCAGATGTTTGTGGACTTCAGCTCCCAGAAGCCCCAGCCACTATGGTCAATGCTCAGGGCTTCTGGGAGCTGAAGTCCAAAAACATCTGGGGACCCACAGGTTGAGAACCACTGTTCTAAGGTCTTATGCATGTGGTGATCTTTTCTTAAAGAAGTTACTGTCAGTCACTGTAGGTCAGCCTTCATCAATTAGTTGCTAAATATGTTTTTAGAACCTTTAAAATGCCTTCAGAGCTCCAGCTGGCATAGCACATAGCTGACTGGAAGTTGAGTACCAGGAAGACACCAGGTTGGGGAAGTCAGGTGTAGGTGTGTTCTTCCAGCTGTAGGAATGGTCTTCAGTGGACAAAAGGATATTTGCATTACTGCTCAGGAGCCCCTATATGAATACATCTTTTCTCCGTTATGTGGACACGTGTATATTTACAATCTCTGTAAAGTGCATCCATGCTGAACATTCCATGTGAATCATATAAAAATGCATGTTAATTTGTATATTATGGGTACTGTCATGTGTGTTATGTGTTTACTGATGTATAACGTTTCAAAATACTTGAATCAAAGCGGTGTATAATTTTTTTTGTTATTAAATAAATGTGATTAAGTGATCAGTGTACAGATTACGCACCTGTGTCCGCACAGGGGTGTAATTCTTTGCTAATTTTGTTTTCAAAAGAAGAAACAAGCAGTTTTAGCAGTTTCTTCCTGTTACAAGAAAATCTTGAAAATCTGCTGTATTTAAACGCTATTTGCAGTTCAGGAATTCTTATGCGCAAGATTCTCGTATCTTGTTTTTCCTGTGGAGAAAATAATTTTTTGCACAGCAATATTTACCATGCAGGAAATGCTGTGCAAAAAAAGTTATTCTCTGTAACAATCACATGTATTTTTTGTTCACAAAATAGCATTTTCAGCACAGAAAATAAGACTTATGCACAGAAGATGCACCAAAAATGCTGGGTTTTTTTTGTTTTGTTTTTTTTACAAAAAAAGTACATATTTTGTAGGTCCTGAACTGTAAAGATTTTTATCGGTCTAAGATTCTTCTCATTAAGATTTCCCGGCACTCAAGAACAATTTTTTGACTATTTTTCAAATATTGTTTCCATTCCTAGTATGCATGCACACAAAGTACCGTTGTTGAATGTGATATGTCAGAAGGTCTTTGCTTATGCATACTAACAGATTGACTGGAAATACATGACCCTTGTTGTGGTTGTTGTCTGCCTGAAATAGTTCCTGACTTAATGGCAGTGCTAAGGTAAACCTATCATAGGGTTTTCTTGGGAAGATTTTTTCAGGGAGGTTGCCTTTGCCTTCCTCTGGGGCTGAGTGAGTTTGACTTGGCCAAGATCACCCAGTGGGTTTCAATGGCTGAGAAGAAATTTGAACCTCAGTCTGCAGAGTCAAATCACTATACCGCACATACTAAATGTCAAAATAGTCATCAGATATGAAGATAAATTTGAATCTATACATCCTACTATATATGTTCAGCTGTGGCCATGATGCCAGCTCCTTATTGAGAAACTCCACTTTTTATGCATTGCATTTATACATTGTTTCATTTAAATGTATGTAATGTTTTGAGTGCTGTCCACAGAATTCTCATTACTGAGAGGTGTGAAAGGGGCAAGAATAAGCACGTGCTACCCCTGGGTACTTTTGCTTCCTCAGCAGTTGGAATTTAAGAAGTACAAGAACCTTGATAATAAAGCTAGTCCCTGACGTGCCACTGTTTTCACTGGCATTGTCCCCTTTGGAGTGGACAGACTCCGTAAGTTCTTCATGATAATTATTTTGGCAACAGAATGCTTGAAGCTCTGGGTTTTTTGCTTCCACATATTCCAGTATCTCCTCTAGATCAACCATAATCAACATGTTTGTTGTTGAAGGTACCTAGGAATAATTTTGAATCGTGTTTATTATCTTCCAAATGGTCTGGTGAAACGAAAACCTTCACACTCGCAAATCAGCACCGTATCCAAAGGCTAGTCAGCTCAGTTGGGGAAGATTCACTTGAGCTGCTGCTGGCAGAGGAATTCATGCAGACATGTTCTGCAAATGGAGGACAGTGACCGCAGCATGGAAGAAGGGAACTTCAGCAGGAAGGGAAATAGCAAACAAAGGCAACTGAGAGGGCAAGTACATTTTAGGGTGGTGGCAAAAGTTCCATAATACTGTGTTCTAGAATATTCTGTAAATTCTCAAAACAGCTGGAATCCTCAAAAAGCTCAAAAAGAAAGTGGTTGAATGAGGAGTTTACCACTGCCTGAATTAATGTGGCGAGATAAATCCTGGACAAGAATAACCTAGCCACAGTAGTTCATGCACTGGTAACCTTCTGATTATACTACTATGCAGTTGACCCCCCACTTTTGTGGGTTTAACATTCACAGATTTGGTTATTTGCAAGTTTTTTCAACCCCTCCTCCTCCCCTCAGGCACCTTCTTTTCTAAAGGAACCTTCCCTCTCAGCAGCTCCAGTCAGGCCGTAAAACCATCTCTGATTCTCCTCCTCCTCTTCCACTAGCCACTGCCTGGCCAGTTAAGGACAACTTGCCTCCTGATTTCTCAGAACCACAAAGCCCTTCCCGATGCTCCCCACACCCAAGGAAGGAGATGGGCAAGGGAGAGGAGGTATACAGCCACCATGCCCACCCTTTTCCCCTTTCCTTTCCCTGACCTGGTTTGGACCTTGGGTGCCTGCTCTCCCCACCATGTCTTGGCCCCCTTTCCCCCTACACACAAATTTTGATATTTACAGTTTTTCCACTTTTGTGGGGGTCCTGAGTCTCTGATCTTAGCAAATGTGGAGGGCAAACTGTAGTATGTTCTAGATGTGCCTGCTTTTGAAGATGCCTCAGAATCTGCAGGTATTGCAAAACACAGTGGTCTGATTGCTGAGTGGAATTCATTGGAAAAATCATATAACAGCAGTCTTAAAGAAATTGAATTGGTTGCCAGTACAAATTTGTCTGAATTCAAGGTGGTGATGATGGCATTGAAATTTTATACAGCTTAGCCCCTTGATACTGGAAGGAGCACCTATTGCTATTTACACCCTGACTGAGAAGTGAAGAATTGGGAGACCCTCCTCTTTGTTGGGAGAAATACATGGTCTTCTTGGCTATGGTTGCAGTTCTGGAGCGACCTCTCTTTGAAGGTGTGTTTGGTACTAACGCTGGCTTCATTTCAGCACCAAGTAAATCTGGCTGATTGTTAAAGCCTTTGGGGCCAAGATTTATTCCAAAATGTATATGCGAGGGGCTTTATTTGCTTTATTTTAAACTATATATATTTATTTATAATCTATTTTTAACTTGCTAAATGATTTTGTAGCAATTTAAAATATTTAATTTTTTTAATATATTTAAATTATTTTTAACGTTTTAATTACCTTAATCAGTTCAAACTGATTTGACTGGCTTACCCCCTTCAGATCTGATTGTACAATGTGAAATTTAAGTGTTTTAATAGATAAATAAAAGTAAAATAATTTCAGGCATGATTTGTAATTGAATATAATATATTATTTAGAGAGGTAGTAAAATTAGGGGATTCTCAAATTCTTACAGCTTAATCTTTTGGGAAATATTCTGATAATGTTCTCATTCTTAGAGAATATTATCTTGAGAGCATTTGCACCTGACTTTACTAGGCAGGCACACTTTTGGCATAATGAATGCTCAGTTGTTGAAGGAAGTCTTACTGTTTGGATGTTGGCTTTGACATTCATTGTTTTTAGTTTTACTTGACGTAAGCTTGCTTTTAAATCATATTTTGTGTCAAGATTTTCATATTTTAATTTCCATTTTATGACCCTTAGTTAGATTGGAGCCCTACTTTGGTTTACAGGCATGACATAAAAATGAAAGAAACATAAGTAAAACTTTCACTGATCCTGGTTTACTGATTGGAGCATACTACATACTTTTTTGCTGTCTTTGAAAAGAAAGCAAAGCCTGTTCCATATGTGAGACTCTCCTGCTGAATGATGTGCCTGTGAGACATTTTCCTCCCGAGTACGGTACTGACACACAGAGACATTGTGATCGTGCCATTTGATATTGTATGTTTTTGCAAAGTCATCTGAAGCGATTGCAGGAGGGCAGTGATTGAATTGAAGAGAAACCTTCTAAATGAGGCTTCTTTCTCTCTCTCTCTCTTTCTCTTTGTATTGGTTGCTCTATTGAGAACAAGCCAGAACAACCATTAAGCTTTTGTTGTGGCCGTTTTACAGATTGTTTTGCATGAATTGCAAGCGGTTAAACTTTTACCAGTCAGTTCCAGAGCACTGAACAATGGACTATCCAGAAGTGTCCATTTGAATTGTTCTGGGGCCTGGTGTCAGAATATATTTATCAACATGAGGAGTTAGGAGCCTTGAAACATGTGTCTTGATCTGCATCTTCCTCATTTAGTAAAATTGTTAGAACATTTGCAAGTTCATCAGCTTGTTGTTGCCACAAAGCTCCAATAGGCTCGGTGTTCCTCTCGCCTGTGCGACTTGTGCCCCACAACGAGCATATTGAATATATTAGTCTTGTTGTAGTTCTTAAATTTGTGTGCCCCCTTTAGTAATGAACTGGAAAACATTCCAGTGTCCTAAACAGAGCATGATCGGATTTAGAGTGTTTATTTGTCTTAGATGTACTATACATCACTTTTAAATGCCCCAACAACTCCTGCTTCTTTGAACTGAAATATGGGACTAGGAAAACTATGAAGAACACTTAACTATTGTTAAACTGTTACATTCATACAAATTCAAAGCTTTATATCAAAATTATTTTTGCTACAGTATCTAGTTTTAGTACCCTCTGTTGCTTGGGATAATTACCCATTGTGAAAAATGGTAGCAGAAAGAATATTTGCTGTTGCTTGTTTTCTGGGGAAGAATTTGCAAGAATTTGCAGTTACAAGAATTTTTTGCAGCTTTTACCTGGCAATTCATATTTTCTGAACTGTTTTAGGACACTATTCTGTACCAAAAATCTAAGATTTTGTTTTGTTTTGTGTAAGAATTGTGATGGTTTGTGTGAAACAGTTTCCAGACTGCCTTGGGTGTTTTTTTAAATTTTAAATTTTTGAATTAAAAAATTTTAAGATTGCTATTTTCTACCCAGCAATCTTAACACACATACAGTCTTGCACAAAATATAGTCACTAGATTTTGTTGTGCGAGATCGTTTGTCTGTTCAAGATATTTATTGTGAAAGAATTATTTTCAAATCACTTCCTGCTCTAGAAGATGAGCCAAGTGGGAGAAGCCAAACCACCGCCCACTTGTGTCAGCAGCCATGCCCAATATGGAGGTGGAACTATTCTAATTCTTAAAGGGCCTTAAGTGAATCAGAGTTCTGACTTGACCCTTTTGGGAGATATGATTTCAGCACACAAGAAGAGACGTTTCTCGCCAGCCTAAGCTTTTGGGAGTATTCCATATCTGAGGAGGGTCATTTTCCATATAGGAAAACATTTCTTAGCTCTTATGTTCAAAGTGCAGCATAAATGATTCAGTTGCATAAATGGGTTAAGCTGACTGATCTGTGATCTAGGGACAAACTTTTGTGCTGCGTTTCACATCTGATGATACCTAGAGTTTGTTATTCCTTATAGAGGCTGGACGTAGAATCATAGAGTTGGAAGGAGCTACAAGGACTGTGTAGTCGAAACTGTTCTGATGCAGGAATGCACAACGACAGCACTCCTTAAAGATGGCTACTCAACCTTTGCTGAAAGACTTCCATAGAAAAATCTACCACCTTCTGGGGGAGTCTGTTCCACTATTGAACAGTCTTATAGTTAGAAAGTTCCCATGTCAACTTAAACCTGGAATCCTGACATTAAACTGAAATGTGAACAGGTTCTTCAGTGAAGCATGCAGCCGGCTCGCTTGCTGTTTGCTTCTGTAGCTTTGTGTGAGCATGTAAACAAATCAATCATGGGTTACTTTGTCTGATGTCAGGAGCTGTGATTATGGTTTATTGTGCCTATACAAGCAGGGATTTGAAAACCAGCTTTAAACTAAGGCTTATTGTTCTGAATTGCTTATGAATCCTAGTTGATATTATAATCCATTGTGCTAAGTTTTGTTGTGGCCCCAGAATATCAATGCCTGCTTATTTACTCACTTGTTAAGCAGTAGGATTTTATATATTATTTAGCTTGGCCATACAGTGGTTTAATAAGCCTGGATTTCTGGCTCAAAGTGATGAGTGAAAAGAGCTATTATCTCCATATAGATAGGAAAAAAATGTATGTAAGATGGCTCTTCCTGCTTCCCTAAAATGGAATCTGGCTCTGATTCTGAACAACATTGACTTAAGCAGAGAGCTTTTCCATTATTTGTTTTTTATGGTTGCAATTATGCCACGCCTTTCTTCTGTGAGTTTAAGGTAATATGTCTGCCTCTCTTCCTCCTTACTTGATCTTTGCAACTACTCTGTGAAGTAGATAAGGTTGAAAATGAATGAATGAATAGTGCAAAGACACCCAGTTATTTTATGGCTCCGTGAGACTAGAAACTAGATCTCCAAGTGCCAGTCTAATACTCTAACCAATATATTACCTTGGGTCTCATCACTGTGGGTAATTTAATTTGAGAAGCACAGCACGAGAGGGGGGATTGACATCCTCTTCACACTTGTGAATCAAACTTTGGAAGAATGTTCAGGGTCCCTTCCACACTACACAGTTACAGCACTATGACACTACTTTAACATCCTATGGATTGCTGGGGTTTGCAGTTTACAGAGAGGTACTTAGAATGTTCTTCCAGAGGGTTCTTGTCCCAGAATTCTGTAGGACATTGCCATGCGACAATAATGAATATTTAATAATAATAATAATAATAATAATAAGTAGTAGTAGTAGTAGTAGTTAGAGTAATCATAGTGTTATAATTGTGTAATGTGATAGGGCCCCAGTAGTTGTACATCATGGCAATAACACTGTATTTCAGAGAAGTAAGTGCAACTGGGTGTGTTTGTACATTTGCACATGTACCTTTCCATGAGGGAGAGAGGATTGGTCCCTCTAAAAGTCGTGTTCAAGCTTCTTCCCTGAAACAGTGTGTTTGCAAATAATGCTTTTTTGTGCTCAGCTAGATTTCAGTAACTACAATGGTCTGAAATGTTTTTAAAATGAAAGTTAGAGCCTCAGAAGTTTTTATTTCACATGGGGACTGAGCTAAATTGTCCTGGGAAAACCTGAAGGCTGGTTCTCATGTTCTAATAGTCAGGATTGTTTTTTGTCATGTGGGAGCTATTCCAGTATGAGCTGTGTTGCCTGAAGCAGAAACTTGTGGCTCTTTGGAGCAGCGATGCTTGGCTTCAGAGTGGCGGCTCGGATTGTGTGTGATAATACCATGTGGGTTTAGAATGGTCTTTTCAGTCTGTCTGCATGTGATCTGGGAACATGATGCGATTACTGAAATAAAGTAAATGAGCCAAAGAAGGAGTAATACAGTTCCATCAACACGTCCCTCTAGAAACAGGGTAACTACAGCATTCTGCAAAAGCTGTGGCTTCTCCACAGTTTTCTTTTTTTTATATAATGATTTTCTATTAAAATAGGACAACACAGAATACATTTCTACAAAATAAAAACTCTAAAGAGAAATCTAGATCATATTCAACAAAAACTATACAAAACAATAAAAAAAACCATGACTAAATTAGACCAAAACATACTACCAAGAAACTAAACGAGACTACATAATGCAACATTAAAAGGAGGTTCCCACCTCTCAAGTATACAGTTTAATAAAATATCAGTAACCCTTTATAAAGTATTCTAATATATATTGTTAGTAATTTATGTTTGATATTGAGAATGTAAGCTAAAAAAGCAATAATATGGTAGCAATAAACCATTCATTTCTAGCCACACTAATTAATATTGTTACGTACATCCTCTGAAAAGAAAAAAGAAAAAAAAAACAGATTACACATCTGCCATATTAATCTAAATTAACTGTTAGTATTCTAAACTATCTCTTCATATAATCTATTAAATCTTAAATTTTAAGTATGGAACGTAACTTCTGTTCTCAACATTTCACTCTGAAAACCTTCATGTAAAACAAGTTCACATGAATGTATCCATATCTAGAAAAAAAATTTTTTTGGAAGTGTTGAAGACCTGGGAAAAGAATCCCACTTTCAGTTTTTTCAGTTTTTTTTTAAAAAATACTTGTTTTCACATCAAACCCAAACTTATTTTACTCCTTTAAACATATGCATCAGTCTCAACATAGCTAGCATATAAAATGTTAGTATTTGGCAAATTTGTTAGTTGAAAACTATAAGAGCATGAATTTTAAGAATACATCTTATAGTAAAGAGGCCATGCATTTTTGGTTTTGCCATCTGAGAAACTAGAAAAAGGGAGGGGGTGTCCATAAGTCTTATAAAAAATAAAATAAAATGTGTTATTTGGACAGAAGCAATTTCATACTATTATAACCTTAAGTAGGGTAGCAGTAGATCTGGATATAAAATTTAACTCAATACTGAAGACCACCCCTCTCAGTTAGATGGTAGCATTACTAGATCCAGAAATGCATAATGGATTTGATTCTGTATTTATATAGTACAGACAGGAAATTATTCTTAAATTATGAAGACTGCCTTACACATTAATTTTCACACTGTGTAGTGCCTGGTGTTTTGAGTGAGTGAAACTTTGCCTTGAAAAGCATTTTACTCATTCCAAAAAAGAAAATATTTGCTGTAGCTGTAGATGTTTTATTGTATATGCTGGTAGATTTTTTCCCCTTTTTAGTTTATTTACCTAGGTCTTTGACTGTTAACTGGCCATTGTAGAAGGTTTTTTTAACTGATTTATGCTGTACTTTTATCATGATCATTAAGTATTAAAGTGTTTTTTAAATTAATATTTATAGTCTGGTGATTTGTTTAATTGTTTTTAATATTTGTGTTATTTATTGTTTTAACTATATTTTGTTTTAACTTGTATTGTGAGCTGCCTTAGGTCTCATATTGGGAGAAAATCAGGCTATAAATTAAATAAATAAATTCATTGTCTATACTCGTGATCTTACAATCTATCGTAAGATTGAAATAACTATAAGGGATTGGTTTAAAATATTTTTCTGTAACGACTTTATTTTCCAACAGAGACTGTTATCTAATGAAGAAGAAAAGAACAAAGCCATCATTCAAGAAGTTTGTTTTATGGTATCCTTTCAGATAGAAAATAAAACCCATTATCTGCCTTTGGACATTAAATCATGGTTTAATGAAGTGGGATCTCTGTGAGTTTTGTGTCTGCATGTGCATCCCCTTTACGCTGCTTTGCTCCTCTCTTTGCCCAAGGAGCAAAACAAACTAGAAAACCAAAGTGAACCATAGCATCCTTTAATATTTCGCCCAGAGTCAAGAGTAACTAGTTACAAAACTTGCATTACTTGTAATTTTTTTCAATGGCTAAAGTATAACTAAAGTACAATGCCGTTGTAATGCAGTCATGGAGAATTTTGTCCTTTTTGCAGAATAATTGTAGCTTCTGATATTATTGATATTACATGTGACTTCACTGCTTAGGTATGATATACATTACAGGCCACTGGTTTGTAGCATTCTTACTTTAAGAAAAAATAGCCTGAAAGTAGTCAATTTTTTTACTTTCAAATAACAAAGAGGTAAAGAGTTCCTCTTTAAAAGTGAAAGTATAATGGCAGCTGACTACTTTACAGTAACTCTAACTAATTACTGCTTAAATGTAAATTTACTACAAACTATGGTTAATGGCTTTCAAACAACAGGGAGACAACTGTAAACCATTTTTGGACATTAATTGGTTCACTGTTGCGTCCTGCATTGTTTCACTGCTTCTACAAAGGGAGGAAGCATGGGGCTCAGTGAAGGCACATGAAGCTTGTGAACTTCCTGCCTTAAGGAAGTCCATATTTGATCATCTGAACTGGGGCTTTGGCTAAATCAGTCCTTAAATGCTAAAACAGCGTATGTTAATTGTCACAGAGCATGTCTTCTGGGAGACCATCTCCATATTAGTTTAAAATGCCATTGTATATAAAAATGACCCTCTGCAGCTTTTTATTGTAACAGTTGGTTCTCAGTTACCATGTTACGTGAAGTACAGTAGGTCAGTACTTTGGCTTGGCTTTGTTTTTCTAATTCATAGTAGTTCAGGACATTGATTCATAGGCCCAAGAAAGTCAGATGTGCTGTATGTTCTATTCTTACTGCTTCAACTGTGTTAGATATGTGATTTTCTCTACTTTATTTCAGAATCAGTGCAGAAAGTTATGATACATTGTAGACTTTAAAAGTTAAATGAAACATTTACTCAGCATGTCAAAGCCATACTGTAAAATCATATTACATTGAGGTGGAGGAGTGATGTTGAAAAAGCTTCTGGAAGCTTTAGCTACATTTTTCTGATACATTTCCTTTAGCCATACTCCCTTTCCTCACACCCATCTGGGTCTTAGTGGGTTTCATGCTGTAGGAACAAAGTATTTTAGTTGGGACTACACTTTATTGTATGGTATGACTGCAAAGATGCTTTCCAAATACCTTTGAAACTTTAACCATTGTAATCCTCTAGAAAAAGCTATCTGGCCACCCAAACATTGTCCAGTTCTGCTCTGCTGCATCCATAGGAAAAGAAGAATCTGATACTGGGCAAGGGGAGTTTCTTCTGCTAACTGAACTTTGTAGAGGTAAAATAACAATTTATATAGACTGCTTGTAGATGGCTTCCCTAGTCTCTTGAATTCCAGATATCTTGAACTACAGTTCTCCCATAGATGGCTGTGGGGTTATGTGGCTTCTAGTCCCATACATCAGGAGGTCAGTGGGATGGGAAAAGCTGCAATTCTTTCTGAGAGAGGACCATGGGGAGATTTCTTAAAATGGAAGCTTTGTTGTCACTAAAGTGACAACACAGTCCCTCCATACATGTAGTCAGTGTCATAAGCCCTCTTATTACCAGATAATCTCTTGGTCTTGCTTTTGTTTTATAAGATTCTTTTTCATTTCTTTTGTTTTCATTCCCAACAGTAGAAACAGTGTTTGTGCAACAAACATGTTGTCACAAAGGAATGAATATGAGCTGCTCTGATTTTCTTTTTTTCTTCAATGTTATGCTTTTGTCCCCCTGAGATGGGATATTAATTAGGGCTGTGGGCTTTAATCGCTGCTTTAATTGCAGATTAAAATTTGTTCTCTAATTAACTGGTGTGACCGAGACTTAAGGGCCCTCTGCTGTGCAGGTCATGCAGGCTTGATGACTCCTTTGTCCCTGTGCCAAACTGCAAAAGAGGAAACACTTAAAAGGTTTCTCTTGCAGCTTTTTCTTTTTGATTTGTTTCAAAGCGATTTGATAATTTTCCATTTGAAGACATTATGCCTTTTCTTCTTACAAAAAGAACGACAGGCAGCTGAAACTGGTAGTGTAGAATGTTTGTCCTTTGCATTTTTTCCCCTTTGAATCTAAGCCATTATTTAAAAGCTAGGCAACAACTATTTCATATATGCAGGAATTAATAGGAGCATAGGAATTCATGCATAGGAAGACTGGCAGACTTGGGAATGAATTCAGAATGAGGCCGTGGGAACCCTCTTCCCTCTCAGCTTTAGGTGAAAGACTTCTGGGATGAGGACTGTTTCCTTAGGCTCTTTCATACTGTCCCGTTATAGCACTGTGATTCCAGCTTAAATGCAATGGCAACATTGCATGAAATTCTGAGATTTTCAGGGGCACAGGGAGAGACACAGAGAGGGACATTTAGCATTCTCAGTCAAAGGGATGTAGTGCTTTAGCAAACTACAAACCCCAGGATTCCAGCCGATGTTGCTATGAAAATTAAGGTGGAATCATGGTGCTGTAACTGGTTAATGGGACAGACTCCAGTGTCTGTCTTCCAAGGAGGAGGGGAAATGCAGAAACTCTGCTGTTTCATTCCTTCTATTATACAGTTGCATATGATGGCCTAAATTCTGTTATTAGTCTTAATTAGAGCAGGTCTATTGAATAGGAATTGGATTGGGTTTAGCTAGGTGTTGGCTCACCATTCAGAAGTTGATTAAATGAGTCTATTTTAGTTGGGACTAACCAACTGGATACCAACTGGTGTGTGTCATTACTGCCTCTTCCTGCCTTGGCAAGGCATTGAAAAAAGCATCCTACTTTATGAGTAAAGAGGGGGTGGAGGTGCGTGCCTTTGCTGTTGGCAGTCTACCTTAAAGTCTTACTGCCTCTTTCCTGGAATGTGTGATTTATCCATTAACAAGAACTTTACGTTCACAGGGCAATTGGTAGAATTTTTAAAGAAAGCTGAATCCAAAGGGCCCCTCTCATGCGATACAGTTCTCAAGATATTTTACCAGACGTGTCGAGCAGTGCAACATATGCATAAACAGAAGCCGCCTATTATTCATAGAGATCTAAAGGTATGGAATCTGATGTTAATTTAGGATTGTTGTTCACTGAGGGTGGGCAACTACCAAGGGTTGGGGGACTACAGTGGTCCTCCTGCATCCCCCTTCAGAGATTTTTTAAAAATTTAATTAGGGGGCTATTTTAAGCCCATGAGATACTTTTATTTAACCATTATGTAAACTGGATTTTTCCTTAGTTTTTTGGGTCACCTGGTGGGGGCTCAGAAAGAGTTCTGAGGAGTGCGTGCAGTCCATGGGCTGTACTTCCCCTCCCCTTTCCTGTGGCAATGAGGAACATCACTAATTTCATGTTGAAACATCAACTGGAGCTGAGGAAAAAGTCACGATTCTGGGTTAAAAGTGCATTAATACAACTTTAAACTAATTGAAACCAATCAGACTTTACCAACTCAACGAGAAGTCCCATTCGGTTCTGTGGGCTCCCTTGAAATAGAGCTAGGGTTGAAGTTAGCCTCACATGTCCCTCCTGCTTAGGTAATGAAGAGGTGAAAGTTTCTGTTTAAAACACTTCAGTTGCCGGTCACAATTTCTGCAGGAGCAGCTGATTGTAGAAGTGAATTTAAAGTTAGGGTGTTTTATTTATAATAAAGGTATAGTGTAACATGATGGAGACTCCAGAGTAAGATTTTGATTTCTGGCCAATGTTATGAGTTTTTGTTTTTGTTTTTGCTTCAAAAGGTCTAGTGAGTAACTTGAATACTCATAATGTATTCCTGAGCATAGATTCTCTTCACTTGTCAACAAAATGATTGAGCTGTTTTGATACAGTTATGCCACAGAAAACTAATTGTTTAAACATTGAAAAGAATCCATCTCATAGGATGTTTTTGCTGACTGGAAATTCTGTGTCAATTTTCCTGATATTCCTAGTGTCCAAGTTAAAACTTTATAAAGGAATCTTTGGGGAAATGATACTGGCAAGATAGTCAGTGCATAAAACTTGGAAAGAATTCCCTTAAGTCTGAAGGCGCCTCAGATGAACTCACAACACTGAAGGTGCTTCTGTGCAATCTATTGTCACCATGAATTCCAGATTTGGAATTTGAGTTTCTCTGGTTTGGTGCATAGGAGGCCTATGCACATGACCCTGGATCACAGTTGGACAACTTGATTTCACTATGGTGGCATCCATGAAGCCCTTGTTCTCAGTAATTCTTGTATGGTAGTGGAAGTGGGTAATGTCTGGCATGGAAGAGCAGAATTATGCCTATACTGTGTAATACAAGGTGGATACTCAGGAAATGAAGACAGAATGTTTTCTGCTTCAGAATATTTTCTATGACATATCATGTGCACTGTGATTGAATTAGGGTCAGACATGTCATATTTTCTCTTGATAAATTACCCGGTATTCAGTGGAAGTCTCTCACCATATGTGAGCACTTTTTAAAAGCATTGGTCTCTCCTGAAATTTGCAGGGTAAAATGTATCATGTTAGAGTATTCCTGTGCAAGTTGCTTTTGTAAATGCACCCTCTGGATTTCTGTAATACTTGCGGTTTTGCGGAAGAAAGACAAAACACCATAACATCCATTTATGACTTGTTTGTTCATCCCATCACCATATATTCTATGCTTTTTCTAAGTGTTTCAGCACACAGCTTTGGAGTACCATCTTTTGGGCTGTGAAATAAATGTACTTAGCAGAGAACAAGCCCTACTGAAATTGAAGAGACTTCAAAATTGAAATTCCAAATGAAATTTGAGAAGAGCAATCCTGGGAATGTTTACATAGAAGCAACTTGCTTTGGATTTATCACGCTGTTTATCTTAGTAACTAACTAGAATTGTGGATCTCTCAGACTTTCAGGTCACTGGAGATTCTGAAATAATGTTTTATGTGCCAGAGAGGGAAAAGAGGTTTAATGGCATTTATCTTGATTTCAGAGTGGGCTATTTCAGTTACACACAATAAATCTTGAATATTTAGTTTGAAAATTGGTAACAGTTGTATACTTTCCATACAAGAACATAAACGTTTGTCAGCAGCTGCCTTTTTAAAAATGATGAATGTATATACTGCTTGCAAACTTAAATTGCTGGCCAACTTGTCTCTACAGATTGAAAATATGCTGATGAGTAACCAGGGGACCATTAAATTGTGTGACTTTGGCAGCGCAACAACCATTGCACATTACCCAGACTACAGCTGGACTGCTCAGAAAAGAGCAACAGTTGAAGAAGAGGTGAGAAACCTGACATTGTGTTTAATTTTAACATATTATGTCCTTTAGCATTTTAAAATCCCCCAAATACATTTCTGGCCTAGTGGAATCTTATGATGGAAATCCTAAATAAAGGGGTTTTGCTTTCCTTTGCTCTCTACTTTAATATTTACAAACTGCAGTTATAATGCAGCAGTTTAATAATCTCCACTGCCTTTGCCTGTATGGCTGAAAAGTATGAAATAGGGTGTCTTTTGGTATTTTTCACTCTGACCTAAACAAGCATACCTTGTCTCTTCTGTACTCAATGCTGAATATGCTTTTTGAGAATGACATTGAAGTTCTATCTCAAGAGAACGAGAGTTCTGCATTTGATTTTCAAGATGTATTCTTAGCCAAGCTGCATGCATTGTTCTGCCTTGTCTAATTAAGTTTCTGAGAACAGTGCTGTCAAAGAATGTAGGCAAGGACTGGTAGAATGGGAAGGGTACACTGAGGTTAGTGAACAGCAGCCAAAGGGAGAACCGTAAAGGACACTGAAACACCCTCCCCTTCATCTTGAAAGGAGGCTACATTAGACGGTTGAAGCTTCTGAATTTTTTTAAAACAAAGATGAGGAATATGTGGTCTTCTAGATATTGTTGACTGCAGGTTGTCATCTCTAGAGCTGATAGGACTTGTGATTCAGTAAAAATCTGGAGGATCACACATTTCTACCTTTGTGCTAAGGGAGTGTACATACTGTATCTTGGCAGAGGTAGGTTCTTGTGACTACAAAACCATAGCTGATATTAGCTAAACATCTTTTTTCTTCTGGAAATCCAACATATATCAACTATTTTCCAATTTAGATGTGTATTACAACCATTCATACAAGCCTTCTCTGTTAGTTCAATTTAGCATCTTGTTCATGGATGATATAAAAAGTGTATGGTAATTTGTCTGTTGTGAACCTAAAGGTGTTTTTTTAATGCATTCCACTTCTAAATTTTTGAATCTAAGCTCTCTCTCTCTATATATATACATGTATATATATAAACAGAACAACAACAAAGTGGGCACAGCTAGCATCTTGGCCACTGAGGATTCAGGGTACAAGGATAAGCATAATAGTATGCCCTAAAATCCAAGGTGGGGTGGTGAAACTTTACTTTCCCAGATGGACTGGACAACAACATCCAGCATTTGTTACCGCTAGCCTTGCTGGGCAGTGCTGATTAGTCAAAATATCTGGAGGACCAGAGTCTCCAGGTTTCACCTCCAACATTTTGTCCCCAGTGAGGGCAAAACTCTGAATTAGCACCTCCTTCTCGTTTTTCTTCTTTTCCTTTTCCTCAGTTCCTGAAGCCACTAACTGTCATTGTTTTCATTTGAGACACCTGTTTGTCTTTGTAACATGAGGAATCACCCTTCAACATTGCTTTATTTGCATTTCTAATAAAAATGATTTTAAAAATAATACTAGGGTGTCAAAAGGTGCTTTTTTTTCAACTGATGCCAAACCAGGTTTGACATATTCCACTACCTCAAATCTGGGCAGCTCAATTGCATATTATTCAAATTATAGATTATGATTAATTTTGCTTTCTAATTCTGCAAAAGCAACACATTAATCATTGTATTTTTTTCCCTACACTGTGTTTCAGTGTCCTGCTATTTCTAGAGTAGTTACTTTTCTGAGAGAACTAACAGAGTACTGTTTAAAATGCTGGATTTGTAAAAGAGGGGCCAAAATTCAAACTCCCAATTTGCTTATGGCATGTAGTATGTGACCTTGGACCATCATTATCTCTCATTGAGACAGGAACCTTATAAAGTGACCATGTAAATTCCTAGTGTGGTTAATCATTATCATTCATCATCATCATCATCATTCCCTCACCCTTGTTCTGGATAGAATCTCTCTGTTCTGGAAAACATCTTGGAACATCAATTTTCCAGATAGCCACACCCACCAAATTCAAAGTTAGTTGGGATTAGAAATGCCAGAAGCCACAACAAAATGCCACAGGAACCATTTAATACTACCTATCCCAGGCAAAACATATAGAATCCAAATAATTGGTGGTCCAAAACTCCAGCTGTTAACATGGACCCACAGTTTGGACTGTGGGTCAGTGGAACTGTGGAAAACAAGACAGCAGATATTGGGGACCTGCTGTATATCCAGTTTTAACTGGAATTGGAACGAGCAGCATTGTGACAATTCATTTTCAGTGGACTTTTTGGTCAATAATTTGATTCTTCTTCATGGGCTTTGGTTGCTATGATCACATGGAGACTGCTTGAATGGCTCTCTGGAGAGTGAGGACTCTGAGTGTGTTTGTAACAATATCTTCTTGTTTTTATGTGGGGTAGCTGTTAAAGAAGTAGGGACTGTCTTGCTGTTGTAACCTTGATGATAAAGCCAGAAGCAGATGAAAGCCAGACTTTCTGCCTGTATATTCCCTGTACATGGCTTGGAAGAGGAATCCATTGTTAACCACACAGCCAATCTGACACAGTACTGGTCTGATTGCAAGTACTATCAAGAATCAGTCTTTACCTTCTATCTGTGTTTTTGGCTTATTAATTAGTTTTTTTTTTTTTAGGATCTGCCTATTTTATTTTATTTTATAATTTTATTTTTTGCCTTCCATTGCGTTTTAAGGAGTATTTTTCAGGAAGAGCAATGCAGTATTGCACAGAAATCAAAATTTCAATGAAATTAAAATGGAAGTTCATGTTCTTGATTACTTTCCAGGTGTGTGTGGTCTTTTTTTATACAGAGAAAAAAATACCTCTGAAACTCTTATTTTATGCCTGCAGATCACAAGGAACACAACACCCATGTATCGGACTCCGGAAATAATAGATTTGTATTCAAATTTTCCAATTGATGAAAAACAAGATATATGGGTATGCATGCTTTTTGTGCATAGATTAGACTTTGTGAAATGTCTCTGAATATTACCTGCTCTTCATATTTACTTTGAATATTTCTAGTCCCTCTTTTCCCTTTTCTTGAATCCTTCAGGTAACTTACAGTAAACCTATAAAACATACATAAAATCCCATTGTGATACAGATGAATCATTTTATTAGAGTATGTTTGAATTTACAAGCTAGAAATTGGGCAGTGAAGCTACACGTGTCATTCTTGGGAACTGAAGGTACATGCCTAAGGAGAGTTTGGTGAGCAACAATAATAACTCGTCTATTTTATGGTGCACTAGTCCTTTCCATAATGGAGGAGAAACAGTTCTTAAGGATACTTGTCAAGGTAATGAGTGCCTCAAAAGAGATGGCAGGCTAGGCCTAATTTCCTGTTGAAACAGAGAATGGCAGCAGAGTCTAAAAATGACAACTGAAAAAGATCCTGAAAGTGCGATGTTAATTAAAATTAATTTTAAAAAGCTTGATTAAAAGTTGAGGAAAACAGGACACTTGTAGCTTAGGGGACAGTTTTACTTCCAGTGGAAGTCCTACCTCTCTGAGTAATTAATTTTGCTCCTGATTGTCTTTCTGTTGGCTTACTATTTATCATATATAAAGCATCTTAACTTCTGCAGCGCCCCCAGCTCAAAACCAAGATGGTCCATGTTCACAGGCTTACATTCTAAAAGAAGACACACAAAACAAAACAAAACAAAACAAAACAAAAAAGATGAGGAGAGAGGAGGAAAACTGGCAAGCTTGGGACAGCAGTTCTTAAAGTTGCATAGTTCTTAGAATGATGAGCTTGAATAGTTTCACTGAGGTAGTGAAAGCAAATGGATGAATCCAATCCATAATTAAGTTGCAATGTACTGCAGTGTACATATAGCTAGTTGTGAGCTGCTTATTTTCTCTTGCGCTGCTGGGTGTTAGGAAGGAGTTTATCAAATTTCTGCATTTGTTGAGAAATCTGAGGAAGAAGTAAAATGGGTCAAATTCTTTCAGTTTGCTGTGACAGTGGACAATGTGGGTAACTTGGGTAACCATAATTTATTAGGTATCTATTAAACTGTAACTGTACCTTTTAAAGTAGTTTTCTAGTTCTGTGGCTGTTGCACACTGAAGGAGGAATATGACACGGTTCTAGTGCTGGCTTGTCCTGTGTCTTTTGCTGCTGCCTTGTGCTCCCTTGTGGGTACTGTGCCACAGGATTCATTTTATATCACAGGGTGGTGGCTGGTAGTGGATGTGTTACAGTGACCTCTCCGTGGTCCATTAACTCCCCCCCTGCTTCCCCCCATTCCCTTCTGGGGCTTCCCCCGCATTCTCTTGCCTTTCACCGCAGCATGCATTCTCCATGCTGGGGCAAAATGCATGGGAAGGGGAGGGGGAGCTCTGGAGGAAAGATGGAAGATGTGCATGTGCCTTCCCCCTCCCCATTCTCTGCCTTTGGCCAGGGTGCACCTGCCTGCCTTCTCCACCTCCAGCAAAATGCAAGAGAATGGGAGAAGGAGAGTGGGGAGGGGGAAAGTAAGCGTGCGCCTCATAAATAATCAAATTTGTGAAGGTCAAAACTATGAATGTGGAAGGAGGACTATATTCTTTAAAAAAAAAAAGTAACAAAAACTATCCAATTTAGTGGCTCCTGAGAAATTGAAAGAAAAGAATTACATTTTAAAAGTTGATGTAAACTACTTTGAGGATGGGGATGGTTAGGAACTGTAATGGCAACTAATTACTTTTGAAGTAACTTTCTAAGCTCTGCATTTTGGCATGTTACTGCTTCATCACTGGTGTTCACAGTAATCTGAAAAGAGGTAGAGTAAATTGCTGGGTGTGAGAGCAAGATGTGAGGACTAGTAGAATGGAGAAGATTGGATTAGGTTTTCATTGAGCCTTGGATGGCAAACAAGTTTCAGTAGTTTTTGTCCTCCCATGGGAACCCAAGCTATAGTTTCAGAGGACATATGGGGCACTGCAGCTTGTCAAGAATTCTTTGGACAAGACCAAGTTATCAGGAAAAATAAAATAGTTGCTCTAGACCTGATACAGTTTAACTTGAAAGCATTTATGTTTTTTGATTTCTCATCCTGCTTCTGTTTACCTCTCTTTCTCTGGTATCTTTTCTCAGGCTTTGGGTTGCATCCTCTACTTGCTCTGCTTTAGGCAGCATCCATTTGAAGATGGTGCTAAGCTTCGAATAGTCAATGGAAAATATTCCATCCCACCAAATGACACAAGATATACAGTGTTTCATGATCTCATTCGTAAGTTTATACCAGGGATATAAAACTCCTGAATGTGAGCTGCTTTTTGTTGTTGTTTTGGTTTTTTTGTAGAGGCTTAAGGTGCATTTTTGTTTTCCTTTTAGAAATACAGTTGCCTCTTTCCAAATTGTTTTTATATGTGTAGTTTCACATGAAATGACAGTGTATTTGAACAGTTGAGAGAAGATTCATATGAGAAAGATAGAAGTGGTACTGAGGTTCTTAATATTTAAACATGGCAGTATAGGTGTGGCTTGATCCTAGTGCTTGTCTTTCAGATTCTATGACTGTTGATCATAAGAGTAAACAGAAGTGTCATTGTTACGTGTACAATTTCTTGCAGATGTCAGAGAAGTAAAGGTATTATAAAGTAAATACCAAATGTTATGTGCCTCTCCCTTTCTTTTAGCAAATATAATCTTAGCTGTTCGTGATTAAAATAAAACATTAACACCAAATGGCTTCCTGTTGTATTTCATTACAACATGAACCATACCTAACCAGTGTAGTCATTGTCTTGCTGGGAGCTGAAGTACAACACAGCTAAAGGGCATCAGATTAGAGAGAGTTATACTAAAGCCACATCTTTATTTGTAAATGAATTTATACAGTCAAAATCTTTATGTTACGCAGATATTTTAGCCACCTTGAAAGTTTCTGGCTGACTAGTAAGATCAAAATCTTAGAAGAAAAGAAGACTCTTCCTGGAGACCCACAGATCATATGGTGGTCTAACTTTTTTTGGTTTTGTTTTTTTCAATTTTCTCAGGTTCTACTTTGAAGGTAAACCCAGAAGAGAGGTTGTCTATTATTGAGCTTGTAAATCAACTGCAAGAGATTGCAGCTGCAAGGAATGTAAATCCGAAGTCTCCCATCACAGAGGTAACTGGCACTGCTGAACAAAATCAAGTGGTTTGGACTGCTTTGTATTTTTGAAACCTCTTTCCTCCAAAGATACAAGGATAGCATGCAAAGGTTTCCTTTTCAGGTATAAAGAAAACAAGCAGTTGAGGTATAAAGAGCAGCACGTGCTTTAATTTTAATAATAATACTCAGCTTGTATGTGTTAATAATTTCTGCAGTGCTTGACCTGTAAGCAAAATAAATAAATAAATAAATCCAAATTTTTTAACAGCCTCTGCACACAGGCATACATAGTACCAAAAAGGCTTATCAAGGGATAAGATTGCGTAGGAAGAGCAGGGACTGTGAAAGACGAGGAAGAACCCCTGTGAATTTAAGCAACGTATTGAGGTTGTGACTTGAGGGCAAAGTATGCAGAGGAAGAAGATCTGCTGCTATTGAAACTAAATGCTTAAACTATAGTCTTCAGCCTTTTTAGACCTGGCTCAAGGGCCAGCAACTCCCATCAGCATAGCTGTTGACAAAGGATTGTAGGAGTTGCAGCCCCTGACATTCTGAGGATCCCAGCTCCCTACCGCTGAAGCTGTTTCTCCTGAAGTTTTTGCTTCCACATAGCAATTGCAGATAATGAAATTGTAGAATGTTGGACTGAGATTTGGAAGATCCTGATGCCTGTCAAGTACTGAAACCTTGGGGCAAGCACTCTCTCTCAACCTGAGCTGCCGCACAAGGTTGTTAGCAGAATAAAAATGAGACAACTGGAAGAAAGATGAGATATACACATGACAAATAATAAATAATACCTACTCCTTGCAAGAAGTAAAGAAGGAGGGATCTATGAGGACTCTAGGAGCAGCTTTGAGACTAATATGTTTCATCATAAGCTTTCATGAACTCCAGTCCACTTCATGAGATTAAACATCTGATGAAAACATACTTCCTATATCATTCTTCTCGTATTTTTCACCTTCATTGTGATTTTAGGAGTGGTGTGTGTCATTATTGGTTCAATAGAGTGATCTATATTCTACATGACCAGTGGCCTCAGTTTTACTTATTTAAACTTTTTATGGGTGGCTGAGAAAGGGATGACAGAGAAATGTAGAAGTGTTGATGCTGGAAGTGTCTTTTTTTCAGCTTCTTGAACAAAATGGAGGCTATGGAAATAATGCTCAGCCGAGGACATCTTCAACTCTGGTTCCACAGAACTCAAAACCTGTAGGGCAGCTCAACAACATGTACAATGCAGGTATGTTGCTGAACAAACTTTCACAAAAAGTGTGGGCAACATGTGACCATATGGATACTGTTGCACTACTGTCAGTCCTCTCCACTGGCTAGGCAGGGTAAGAATGGTGGGAACTACAGTCCAGTATCTGGAGGGCCAGAGGTTGCAGAACTCTCCTCTAGGGATTTCAGATTCGTTTTATCCCTTCAAAGCCATCATTACATTAGATAAACGGTATACATATCTTTATTGTTAAAATGTAATGTATACAACAGCAGCACTGTGTTTACCTGGAATAGCATTAGCTCTTATACATTGCAAGCTCAGTGTTTTGTCTCTTGTTTATAATGGAATAATCAGAGTTCTTTGTACAACTTTAGAATGTGGAAGGTGCCTTAGAAACAAGTCAGTGCTTGCTGTTTTATCCAGGAATAAAAAATCATGTGGCCTTCTGAAATGTTTTGATCTGCAGCTCCCCTGGTTTTTTGATATTGGCTGAGCTGTTTATGATTGAATTGCTGGTTAAGGTTGAATTCTAATGACATCTAGAGAGCCACTACTGGTTAATTCCTGCCTAGCAATTGGCAAACAGCTCTGCAGTGCTTTGGAGGAATGTTTGCTTCATAGTGGGATAAACCTTCATGGTGAAACTTACGTACTGAAATAGATGTCAGTTTTTAAGAACTTGATTAAAGATGACTAGAGATGGCATTCTAAGGATGAAGTACTTTGGGTTATAATCCTGTGTTCTTGGTTTTAGGCCTGACTGTAGCAGAATGTGACCAGACCTATGCAGGGTTCTTCGATATTCTTAGGGGTGGAACAGAGAGGTTTTTCACAAATATCAAGGACACATCTTCGAAAGTGATTCAGTCTGTGGCCAAGTAAGTAGAAACATAATGGTGTTAGTAAAAAGAATGTAAATCTGTTAACCTCTCTCAGTTGAATGGATATTCAAATTACTGTGTTATTTTGTGATATTCCACTTTAAATCTTCTGGAAAGATAGGTAAGCAATTCAGTTAAGACCAGCTGGTCAATATTTGTTCTGAACTGGATTGTTATTATTTTTTTACATTTTTTTTTTTTAATAGAGAACATTTGCAGCATGGCAGTTTCAACTGGCTGCTTTACTCCAGTTGTAAACAATAAATGGCCAAAGGCACAGAAGCTGTCATTGCTGAGTTTAATGAACTCATAATATTATTGTGTATGTGCATTGTATCTGATTATGATGTAATTCTGAAGTGGCTTATATCAAGTATAGACAATTGCTTGCCCTCAAACCAGATCTGGCCAGCCTGGTTGGTCTGTGTGGCTGACTATTTCAAAGCCTGTCCTGCTTAAAGTCCACACTCAGAAGGAATAGAAGGTGTTAGAACAAGTGGTCAATGAGTTTGAGGTTGTGGGTCATTTGATTGACATCTCCCTCACTTGCCCCTATGTCAGGCAGGCAGGGGAAAAGAGAGGCTGGCTGAGCATTCAGCTGGCACTTTGAGACCCAGGTTGAGTTCTGAAGTTTGTGACATATCTGGTGCCTGAAGTGCTGTTCAGGTCTCCTTTACTTCCTCTTTGCTGTTGCTGTGGGGGAAGTTGAAGGAGGATTGCAACATCAGGGGAATCAGCTGGAGAGCTTTTCAACAGCGCTTTGGCTCAGAACTGGATAACATCAGGGCAGGGACTTATACCTTCTGACATCATCCAGCTCACTAGAAGTGTTCAGGACTGGAAGAACATGGCCCCTGTCACTGGCTTATGTCTTCAAAAATGTACACACAAACATTTTAAAAGAAAGTAAAACAACACCACAAAATATGTGCACAGCTAGAAACTTGTAATAACCAGAATTAAAACTGTAATCACTGGCACATACAGGCCTGACTCCTATTGTTAGTCCTAAGGAGATTTGACCCATTTGTGAGGGATTCCACCCTCCTGGATGGCCCCACAGTTCCAAACCCTTGGGATCCTGTCACTCACCATGCCCCTTTCCCCCTCAAGATCCCTCCCTTGATTGGCTACTTGGGCCTCAGAAGTTGATTCCTTTGTAGACCAGTAGATCTGTTGTTCTGTAGATTCACTGTGGTAAGCGTGACCAGACTCTCTATGAAAACTTAATAGGAAGAGCCAGAGACAGTTCTAAAAACAGAATAAACAAGTAGAAGTTTATTAAGACACAGTTAGATCACACATTAACCCCTGAACTATTTAATCATTCACAGCTCCCCAAAGTCCTGTACAGTTCTTCCCCTTGGCTGACTGTCCTATCTCTATTACAGTTTTTCCTTGTCTCTGTGTCATCTTCCTCCTACCTGCCTCTGTCAGAGACAAACCTCTGTCCTGTTTCTTTTCTTGCCACCACCGTAGGGCCTCCCTATACAGCATTCCCTGCTCTGTGATTGGCTGGCAGCAACCAGGCTTTCCCAGCTCTTCCCTTCATATCATAACTTGTAATAACCGGAACTGAAAATTTAATCAACAGCACATATTGGCCTGAATCCTGTTGCAGTCCCAAGTAGATTTGCCGCATTAGATCAATGGGATTTGCCTATCTGTTGACCCACCATTCAACAATTGATTCAATGGATTTACTGTACCTGGGGGACTAACAAATGGGTTTGAGGCTTAAAAATTCAGCAGGAGTGAAAAGATGTGAGCTAGGATAAAGTAGAAGCCCGTGAAATGAATTGCTGTCATGGTCTCTTCTACCTGCTGCTGGTTAATCAGGCTGGGACTGGATCCTTCCTCCTTTCACAAGTATCTTTGGGAGCAGGAAAGGAAGAACACATGAACTTTCAATATCATCTCTATAGTCAGGTGTTTTAATAATAATTTACTTCCTGATCTTATAGAAATAGTTTTAGGAACTTTATAAACTTAAGGGCTAGATAAAAATATCTTAAATAATAAGAATAATGGACAAAGTGAATGTCTCACGGAGGGCGAGTGACTCCATAAAAAGGGATCTTGATAAAGTCCTGGGTCTTTGTGTCTTCAAGGTAGCTGTAACACTCAAAAGGTGATTTTGTTGAGTAGCCAAAAGAAATGAAGGGGTTCAAGTGGGAGAATAATATCCTCTAATATCCTGGGTCCTAGTTATTTAGGACTTTAAAATGAAAATTGCCATAATGAGCAGATGCATAGAAAATGTAGTAACAAGTGAAACTCTTCCAGTATTTATGTTTCCAAACTCTTTCACCATTTCTAAAATTTTACTGATGTGAGCAAGAACTTCTTCATCCAAAATCACACAAGAATCACTGGGAACATGGTTGCCCACTCTAGCCAGCATGTCAGAGCCTCACAAAAGAAGATTGTGCAGACCTAATTTTTAGCTTCACTTTAGCCCAGCTGCTCAGTACTTTTGAGCTGAAACCAACAGCCTTGTGATCATAAGATCAGGAATTATAAAAGTTCAGAATGAGCCATTCAGTTAGGGAAGAAAATAAATGAGTCCAGAAATAGATCTGGACCAAATTCAAAGCATCTGTTTTTATACTTCTGAAATGCAGCTTGGAACTGGTCAGAAGTGTTGCTGTTGTTCTCTTCGCTGGTCTTGGATTCAATTTTCAAGTCAAATGAGCTGGAGTAGTAGCCTCTAGAGGGTTGTTTCCCCTGTGGTTTCCTCCCGTCGCCTCACTAATTTATGCAGCTCTGAATCATGTGAGGCCGTACTGAACATTTCATTCCTTCTTAAGCTACTGTCTGTGATCATGTAGGAAGAAGCATGGGGGTGGGAAGAGGGCATTCAGAGCAGTTCCATATGACTTGGACTTTCTTATAATGCCAAGACAGTGAGAGATTATTTGTACAGGTTTGGTTTTATTGTGTGGCTGCTCTGTTGTCTTCGTAGAATCAGGTCTCGTTTTTTTCCTTGAGTAATCCTTGATTTTGTGATACAGGTTTTTAAATTAATTTTAGTTTCATTTTATACTAATCCAAAAAAACAACAACACCAAACCCACATAGTAATAGCAGTAAAGAAATAAACATTAAACTGCAGCATTACATTAGGGTCACAGAGTCAGAAGCGGCTGCATATGGGCTATCTAGTCCAGTCCTCTACTCAATGCAGGGTCTTCAACTAAAGCATCTTCAGCATGTAGCTCTCCAGCCTCTTTTTGAAGATGTCCAGAGAAAGAGAAGAAGGATACAAAAACAAATCAGAAAACAGAAAATCAGAAAACAACAACAAGAACAAAACCCACAACGAAACAACTTTTGTATATCTGGCATACAGTTCTTTATAATTTACTAATCTTCCCCCCCCCAATCCTACTACTTCTCTTGGTCTCATTCTTGTTACAGATAAATCTGTTTTGAAAGATATGTTGCCAGATACGAGTAACTTGGTCTGGTGGTCCTGTTATTTCTGTATTTGTATTTACATACTGAATGAATGGATGCTGTCTTGCCCAAAATTTGTCACCCACCCTGTCTTTCTCATATTGATTTAACTGTGAATGTTAACTTTTCCATTAAAGCTGCATGTTGAACTCTACATAACCATTTGTTCATACATATTTTTGCACTTTTCCAACAATACTGTTTGCAATACACTTGAAATCTTCCTGTTGTGGTGGTTTAATTTACCACAGTTCAGTTGCTGCAGAGCTTGCATGAGTTGGGGACTTGGCCCTCAAATTAGAGTAGAACTCTGGTTTTATGCACACACACTCCTATGTTAACTTCAGGCCAGCTGGGCCAAGTGCGTTAACTCTAGACTGATTTGTAGAGAGCTTTGCCCTGATTCTTCCACTTTCTCCAACCCTGTACTCCTTAAACCTTGAACTCTGTTAATGACATGCTTGTCTTGTATTTAATGAAGTAATATAGAAAAGAATATTCATAGCTAATTATGACTGAGGGTATCTTTTTCTCACAGTCAGAAGGGTCCGTAGAGTCATAAGAGTCTTGTAGACCATCTAGTCCTCCCTCGTGAAGTAACTCCAGAACTAGAACATCCATATCTGGTGGCTGTCCAACCTCTAGCATGAGAAAGCCCACCAGCCCTGTAGGTAATACCTACTTCCTTGCAGTTTCTGTATCTGTATGTGGGAAACAGTATTTGCAGTATCTCATGGAAGTCAACTGCTTTCACTTAGATTTTATGGATTAAAGTGAATTTGGGAGATCACAGGGTATGTCTAGTTACCTTTGTACATAAGTCCCAAATATGTCTCATCTATATTAGCGGCATAAGATAGCTCTTACTTCCGCTTGAATGGTGTTTCCTTGGTTTTGTGTCTCCCATTCAGATGACTGGCAGTCATTTGCTTATGTCAGGTAAATTACTGCAATGGAAGACAACAAGGGGAACTGGGGCCACAGTTCTTCCCCTGAATGGTAATTGGAAGTGCAGCTTTCCCAGCTCTATGGAGGGAGGCAACTTGAGGGCACTGGGAGAAAGTGTTGGATTGGAGCTATAATGTGCCACTAGCCCCTGGTAGTCAGCAGCCCAAGCTCTACTAGAATGGACTACCAGGAGAGCAGGTCCGTGGCATTAGGTATTCAGACAGTGAGTGTTTATTAAAATTATCCATGAGAGGTCCAGGTCCATTACTCTGGAGTGATTATGATATCAGGGATAAGGTAACCAATCATAAATCACTCCACATGCATAATTTTCATGATTCATTTTTATTGGTTACGGTAACCCAAGACAAAGCATAGGGGCCCCTTCGGCCAGGAGTGGGTCAGTTGACCCCGCGTCTTTATCTTACTTAGACATTTGGGGCTTGCATGCTAGCTGCTGTATTCTGTCAGAGGGAAACCCCTTTGGGATGGACTGGAACTGTTTCTTTCAAGCGGAGCCTCTCTTGGGCAAGGTGAAATACTTGGGATTAGATCCTTTTGAGGCCTTGTGGCCCATGTGTGCAGCGATTTGACAATGATGGTGGGGAGGATTCTGTGCTGCCCAGCTAAATCAACCACTTAAACCTGCTAAAGATGCTGATTTTGGTTAGGTTCTCAGTCATAGAATTATAGTTGGAAGTGGTTCCAAGGGTCATCTAATTTAACTGGTGTTATAAAATTCATGAGACAGACTTTGGGAATATAATATTGAGAGTACATTCTTGGGAGTGTGTTTGAGAATATTCTTGAACCTGAGAATTTTTTAGTGGTTCCACTTTGTATTCATTTTTCTCTTGACATTTGCTAAATAAGTTTTACCTTTTTTAAAAAAAAATCAATACAGCGTAAAGAATCATAAAATCTCTCAATGGTTAAAATGAAAATTGTGGAAGATTCTGAGCAAAAGATCGTCCAAGTCAGCCCTGCCTGAACTGAGTGAATGCTCACAGGCAAGAAATGACTGGTTCTGTAGAATCTTTCCTGGCTGCAGTGAAGGAGTTATTTTCATCCTTCCTCTATCTTTTGAAGAAGGAAGGAAGGGGAGAAGGAGGTCAGCCAGAGAGAGGTGCAGCAGCATTAGAGAGCAGCAGTATCTCTGGAGGGTAAGCATGGTCTGGTAGTGGAGAGGGTAGTGGAAGAGGACTGAAATAGCAAGGAGTGGGATAGAGGAGGGCAACAGACCATGAGAGTACATTTAAGGGTGGCAGCAAAAATTTCCAAAACATTCTGGAATGTTTTATAACATTCCTAAACCAATTGAAATGTTCAAGAAATCTCTGTAACGTTCAGGAGTAAGCTAAACATTGATGTATTCTTAACAGAGATAATGAAACACTTTTTAAAAATTCTCAAATTTACAGGGATTCATCTTTTGGAGAATGTCCTGAGAATGTCCACATTCTTGGGGAATATTTTGGTGATAATATTTTCACCTCACATCACTAGGTCCAGCTCCTTGTCAGTGATGCTATGAAAGGCTGGAGTCATAATACTATTTGCTGAAGCTCTTGTGTGTAATGTTTATGAACCTAATAAGTAAAACCCACCACTCCCTTTCCCCACAGGGGGAAAAAAATCTCTCAGAAATCTATTTTAAAAAGCAGAGGTTTTATCATCTGCTTGGAGTGTTCTGTATGAAACCTGCAGCCAGATTACTTTCGTGTCCCTTTGAAACTCATGGGGAAATCCATCTGCAATCTGATGATATCTAACTGCTCATATTTTTAAATATGTTTTACTTCTACTTAAGCCTGGATCCTAAAGAACTGTGTATTTTTTCTATGTACCCAAAGTAGCTTGGAATTTGTAGCTTCTTAGCAGCTATTCCTCTGTCAGACACAGCAAACCCGTTCAGACAGTGAAGGGATTTTACCCCACCTCCAGATCATAGCACTGACAAATGATTTTCAAGGGGAAAAAATATAATAGAAACCCAGGATCCTTGGATATACCTAAAATAGGTTTTGGATTCTGTCTTGGTTAATGTGCTGCATGATAAATGGGGGCTTATGACAGAAATCAGATTTCCAAATTATTGCACTGGTTTAATTCATATGCAGAACATATCATAGGGAAAGCTGGATTAGACTCAGAGGAATGAGGTATGAAAATTGAGGGAAGAAACACCAATAATTTAAGGTAGGCAGGTGACACCATGCTACTAGCAGAAAAGAGCAAAGATTTGGAGTGACTACTATGGAATGTCAAGGAAGAAAGTACAAAGGCAAGGTTACGGTTGAACATGAAGAATACAAAAAAAATGAACAAATAATGAACAAAAATAATGAACACATGTGATTTCTATAACTTTTAAGTAGACAGTGAAGATGTTGAGATAGTTAAAGATTTATCTTTACTTTAGCTCAGTCATAAATCAGCTTGGAGGTTGTCATCGGGAAATTCCAGAAAAAAGATTTCAGTGGGGAAAAAATGGAAAGCCTCCATTTTTTTTTTCTGGTACCCTTCCCAAGGTCTTCACATCTTTACTCTTGACACCTGGGAAGTTTTCTTTTTCTGGCCATTAGCATACTAATTATTTGCTCTTGCATGTGTAGAAGTATTATGTATATGTGTAGGAGAGTACTTGAAATGAGAGTTTAATTTCTGCTCATTTTATAGAAGCAAAACAAATTGCAATGAATGATGCTTTTCAGAAGTTAATGTGGTAAAAAGGCGTTATTTTGGAGGGAGGACGAAGCAAGATTCTTTCGCGGGGAGGGCTTGTTTGGGTTCCCTTTCTTTATTTGGATCATGATTTTGTGTGTGATGTTTATTTCCTTGCCCATTTCTCCCGTTCAACTTTCATCATTCCATACCTACGTTCCTTAGCAGCCCAAGGTAAATATGCATAAATGTCAGTATGTGTTCTGTGTGTTGCATGCTGATAGGGTTGTTTTGACCTAACTTACGTGTGTTAACATGTTAACTACTCAGAAGTTTCTGAACTCTTAGGTTATACATGGAAGATGACTTGTTAGCTTTTGCTGCTAACCCACACGTCTTGGTAGAGCTTGTCATACTATGAATCAAAATACTGCCCTGTACAATTACATTGTTCTTAAGTGTCAAACCTTAGTTTAATAGTCCTCACACATGTATAACTTCAGAGCTTCTTTCCTGTGGTCATACAATGAATTGCAAAATCTTTTGTATTTTCTATTACCTTTTCTCCTCTCCTGATAGGAAAGCAAAGTGCAAGGAAAGTAGATTGCCTCACTCAGGAGCAATATTGTTATTTTTAATGCACAGAGGCCTCTCAATTCTGCATTAATTGTTAAGGGTTGGGAAAGTGAGTCTACTGCTGAAAGGTATGTGATGAGAGCGTGTAGGTGAAGCTCTGTTTAGAAAGTGCTAAATGAAAATAACTTATTTTCTGATGTACTCAGTTCTTGTAGTAGTATCGTATTCAAGTACTAGGACTTGCTCTCATGCAGAGCTCTTTATATTAGTTGATATATTATCACCTCTTTAGCCAATGAGTTGCAATGTCTAGTTTCTTTACCAAGAAATCTCCTTCCTTTCTTTAAGTAATTGAACTGTAGCCATCAAAATCATCCTTAAGACTTTGGCATCTAAGCCCCTCAAAAATTTTGTAGAGGTGTGTAAATGTCAAAAATGTGGTAATATTGTCCTTTCTCTGTTGAGTAGTGTAGGAGTGGCCAACTGCTGGCCCAATGGCCACATCAGGCCCTGATTTGGTTCTGTTTGGTGCCCAGTTTAAACCAAAGTAAGCCAGAATCTACCTACCTGGACAGTATTGCTCTCTGTGTTATTTGCTGAGACAAAAGCACTAGTTATGCTCATGTTTTGACATAGCCAACATTCCTTCCAGTGCTAAATAAAAGGATATCCTAGATTCCTCAGGAGTTCTTTGGAGTGGCATAAAGCAACAGCATGCTTTCTCTTCATTGTAGCTGTTGTACATATTGAGAGTTCTGAGGTTCAGAGGGATTGTTAGAATTTGCTCATGGACAGGATGTCTCTTTAAGCATTGAGAAGACACACATAACTTTATTTGCAGTGGTGGCTACTGAGAAGCAGTGTAGTGTAATTGTTTCAGTGTCAGACTAGGGCCATTTCTACACTATACCATTGTAGCGCTATTATTCCACTTTCAACATCCTGTGGAATTCTGGGGTTTGTAGCTTGCTGAGGCCAAAGATACCCCTTCCTAATCTGCAAACCTCAGCATGCCATAGGATATTGAAAGTGTAATAATAGCACTATAACAGTGTAGTGCGGAAATGGCCTAGGACTCTGGAGACTTCAAATTTCCACTTGGCCATGGAAACCCACTGGGTGACCTTGGACAACACACACACTCTCAGCCTCAAAGGATAGCCAAGGCAAACCCCCTCTGAACAAATTCTGCCAAGAAAACTCTGTAATGGCATCACCTTAGGGTTGTCATAAGTCAGAAATAACTTGAAGGCGCATAACAACAACAGGCTACTGTGATCATGACCATATGCTCACTGAGTAGTTTGAATGATGGCTGTTTATTTCTGTGAGCAAGCCCTTAATATGCCAGCAGTTATCATTCACTTGCTAGTTATCTAGGCCTGTGATTCTTCACCTTTGGTCCTCCTGACAATTTGAGTTTCAGTGCTCCCAAACTCCAGCCAGTATGGCCAGTGGTCAAGGATTCTGGGAACTGAAGTCTAAAACATTGGCGGTGGGGATGAGAAACATGGCCTAGACAGCCATTGTGCCACCCACTGACAGTTTATAAAATGACCACACTGCATTGGAACTTGAGCTGACCAAGGGTCCTTTGACACTAGCACTGTAATTCCATTTTAACTGCTGTGGCTGCATCTCATGGAATCCTGGGTTTTGTAGTTTAGTGAGGTACTGGAGCTCTCTGGCTGAGAATTCTAAGTACCCATCCCTAAACTTGAAATCCCAGGATTTCACATGATGTTTCCATGGCGGTTAAAGTGGAATCCTAGTGCTATAACTGTAGTGTGAAAGGTCCCCAAGTGATCTGTGCAATCACCTGTCACTGGTATTTTTGGAACACCTTCTGTGCACAGGTCTTTATACATCCGGAAGAGGACTAGACTATATCTGCCATCCCTAATATACTAATTTGCTATATTTTGGGAGCTTTTTTTTCTAGGAGAGCCCCTCCCCCTACATCTCACCCCTTGTAGACTTGAAATCTGTAGGCCAGGAAGGATTCTATGTAATTCTGTAAAATATGTAGTTCTTGCTTCAAGATGAACTGATAATGAGATCAAGCCTTGTCTTTAGGGCTTTTGTTGAAGGAAGGGAGGAATACTTTGCCTGGGAGTGGTGGTTTTTGATATACATGCAAGGGAAGCATAATATGCCTCTGTGTAGCTTGGCTGTAGCATAAATCCTAAAATAGGAGTGCTTTAAACAGTCAGTTAATGATAGTTTTAAGGGTAGTGATAGATTGAAATCTGGTATTTAATTTTCTGTCCTTACAGCATTTTATTAATGGCACTGTTTCTGTCTTTCAAACAGTAAAAGTACTTATCACTTCTAAAGAGTCTAAATGGCATCTGTGCTCATCTAATTTAACCTATTTTTGTGTCGCTTATCTTATTTCTTTTTACTGTCTACCTATTTATTATACTGGTTAATTATCTACAACTTGGAATTTTGTGGATTTCTTTTTGTGCAAATCTCTGAAGTTTAATGTAGTTCACTTTTAGTGAAATTCTTTCTTTTTTACTTGTAAGTTAACCAATCTTGATTTTTCTTTAGTGACTCTTTCAAATATGTTCACTACTCTGAAAAAAAAAACATGAATCTATCGGGGAGGGTAGCTTCCAGTCATATCTTTGTGAAGGTATACCTCACAAGGCTGTATCTATTTCATGAGAGCCCAAAATTCATTTGTTGCAGGGTTGTTGTTGTTTTTCAAAAAAGAAAAAAAACCCCCAAAAAACAAAATTTCTTGCCCTTATGGTCACCATGGTATATTTGAAATCACATAAGTAATACCTGGTGATATCTGTCTATATCTATATCTATCTATATCCATGCCCTATGAGGAACTGCTGCATATGAATGGCCTTTGGGTGGGACTGTAGGACGCTGATAGCCTCTTATTTCACTTCCAGTCTTCCAAAAGCAGAATGAGTTACACAAAGTAAAAGTGATGGCTCAGTTTTGCTTACCTTTCTATGTACTAAAAAGTTAGGGAGGGAAGGCACAATTAGCATCCAGAATGGGTGAGGAACCTTCCCCTTTCCACATTTTGGACCACAACTCTCAGAATACCTGGCTAGAAGGGGCAGCAGTAAGAGATTATAGGAGTTCTTGTTCAAAAAACTGGCAGGGCCAAATATTCCTACTCATGCTGTATACAGTCCTACATGTAACCTGCCCGGTTCGTTCACTGCCAGATACTACTGGATACTGTACTGAGACACCATAAGTAGGGGCCTTAGTATTGATAGTGGGGAAACAACATGTTAACCTCATCCTGGAATTTGGCCTTAGCAATGAAACATCTCGACCTTGCTAACCATCTGCAGCAGCGTATTCTTTGAATTCACAGTGCAAAAGCTACAGGCAAGGGGCATATCTGGAACAGGACTGGCACTGATTGTTCACACAGCATCCTGTGGCTTCCATTTTCCAGTTGGCTCAGGGAGTTAGACCAGTGATTCAGCCTTCAGCCATTGACTCTTTGTACACTCAGGGTTTAACATCTTAAACAGAGAATACAGGCTATGTTTACCCCACTTTGTTCAGTCAAAGAAGCCACTTTCGCTACAATGGCCTGAATTCTTTGTGAGTGCTGCATTGACCCTTTAAAGAATTTAAGCTCTTAATCTGAATTCCTTCATGCAGAGACCATTGAGAACAGTTTCCCCGCAGCCCCTGCTTTTATGAAAAAAAAAATTATTCTGCAAAGGCTGCAGCCTTAGGTTTTCATAAACATTCATCTTTTGGATGACTGGTGTTCACTGCATTCTGCCCAAGAGGCAGAATGCTTCCAGATAACTGGCCCATTTTCATCTCTGCAGTTGATCAAGATGCTTTTGGTACTGCCCTGATTCAGATATTTGAGACAGATGCAGGAAAAAGAATCTGGGGCAAGGGGAGAGCTTAACCAGCATCTTTCTAAAGGGTGAAGAAGATAATAAAATTTAGCAAAGTACCTCCCAGACTGAAAATTCTTTTTTTTTTCAATTTTTGAACAAAGTTCAATTCTGTTCACTTAAGCATTTCTCTTTATATTTTTTTCAGTTATGCAAAGGGAGATCTGGATTTATCATATATCACCTCCAGAATTGCTGGTACGATAAGACCACCTTTTCTAAAAATTAAATATTCTAGTTATGTTTAAACAAGGACTTTGGCCTTGACCATTTTCTTCACTTTCCTCTTTTCCCTCCCATCTCTACCCTCAGTGATGTCCTTTCCAGCAGAAGGTGTTGAGTCTGCCATAAAGAATAACATTGAAGATGTGCGATTGTTCTTAGACTCTAAACATCCTGGCCGCTATGCTGTCTACAATCTATCTCCAAGAACGTACAGGCCTTCAAGATTTCACAATCGGGTTTGTAAGCCAGTATTGCTTTTCCACTGTTTGTCATTGCGGTGTTTCTTTTTGGTGTGAACCTGATGCATCATCAAGTAATCTGATATTGTAAGAGTTATAAGAGGATGTAGCAAGTGGGCTGTTTGGCTTCCCTCCAACAAGGCCATCTTTGGTTGCATGGCCAGTTGTAATATAATCATCCATAATCTTTCTCAGTGGCTGTTGTTCCTCAAACTGGCATCCATCCTTTACTTCCCTTCCATTGGATAAGAGTTCATGACTTTGACACATGGATGGAGAGCAATTCTCACCAGCCAATATTGATCTTGGTGGCCAAATGGAATCTTGGTGTTCAGGCACATGACACACCTTGGACTACTTAAGATACAGTAGGGGTGTGCTTGTGCTTGTACCTTCACACCATGCTTCATAGTTTCAACTGGCTCCAGTTGGAGGTGAGATACTGAGCTAGATGGGCCTGTGGTCTGGACTAGCAGGACTCTTTTGCTGTCTATGGGAAGTCTCCTTGGCACTTCAGAGTGGTTGTAGGTGGTGATGATCGCTTATACCATCTTCTTGTATGTTGTAACAGAGTGTTGTGTTTCACATTCTGGCTCTCACATGGTAAGTCAATTCGGAATATTTGGTTGGGAAAAGCCAGGTAGAAAGCTTCTTACTTGAAGAAGTAAAAGATCATCCTTACATGATTGTTATGAAATGAAATAACCCTGAGTTCCTTGGCGTAAAGGAAGGATAACAATGTGACAGATTATTATTTTTTTTGTCACACACTGCTTTCTTTTAATATGGAAGATTTTAGGCTTTAATTTCTGAATGTGTGTAGAAAAAGGTTTTCAGCAGGTCTGAAAGTTATTTACATCTGAAAACTTTTTTTTAAAACAAGTTAGTGTTACATTTTAATCTAAATGGTGCTTTGTTTATAATGTTAATTATAGTGACAGCTGGAGATGTGCAGAAATTCAGCATGGTTAGCCTGGCATCTTCCAGCAGCTATGGTTTGAAGAACATGAAACAGATGTCGGGTTATCACGTACTTGCTAAACTGTTGAACTACCTTTTATGGTATTTACAAACTTGAAGGCTCAGATTTTGAAATAGTGCGTTTCAGATGTAGTTGTCTTCTCTGCTTCTAGGGATTTTTGCAGGCATGAGGAATACAAAAAAAATTATTGACAGTTATAAATAAACATTGTTGTTATTGTTTTAAGGCCTCTTCTTTCTCACATCATCCACTCAAGGAGCCTTAAAGAAATTATTTTATGTATTTTATGTCTGTATAGATTATGCAACTTTTTGAAGGAAAACTAGTTGCTTGTCAAGAAGGTACAGCAGTTTTGCATTGTTAATTGTGCATTTTTACTTAGAAGCTGAGTAGGGCCCATCTATAGATACTGCTGTACAACTCCCACAACACCTTAAAGAGTACTGACCATTCTGGGTGGAATGTTGTAGGCTGTTGTAGGCTGAAAAGTGGAGTTAGAGTTGTAGGCTAAAGGATGTGGAGGGCTATAGGTTCCCCAATCTGTGGATATTGAAATCATGCTATTCACTTGTAGGTGAGGAATGTGCTTGAAATGATCACTCTTCTCATGGCATGTAACAAATAGAAATCAAATTTTATAATATTTCATATTTTCATTCTCCCATTATTGTCCCTAAAACAGGTATCTGAATGTGGCTGGCCAGCAAGACGTACACCCAATCTTCAAAATCTGTATAGCATTTGCAAGAACATGCATTTATGGTTAAAACAAGACCCAAAGAATGTTTGCATTGTACACTGCCTTGTAAGTAGCAGTTAGTTTTGGGATATCACCATAGCGTCCGTAACACTTGCTATATATACTGAGCCAAAAGAAACGCTGATTCAGTAAAAATTGTTCATGAGTAGCTGAGGTGGAATGAGGACAATAATTCTAAGAGTGGTATGATAGATCTAACATTTAAAGTAGAGCTGTGGATCTCTTTTTTGTTTGTGGCCCCATTCTTCCAGGGATAATTTATTGGGGACTACATGCAAGTTGTAGGCAGCATTGAGGCCTGCAGTGCGTGGGGCCTGAGCCAAAAGTATGTGTGTGGTATGGCCAGTCTTATTTCTTCGTCCCACTTCCTTCCTACCCAGCAGCTATTAAGAAGAAGGGTAGATTCATTTCAACAGGCATCTATACTGGTTCAGTTGCAAACACACAGCTTTTGAAATCAGACTGACAGCTACCAGTTATCCACCTCTGATTTAAATGTCTGATGAACAGAGGGTTTTTTTTATTTTTTTTTAAATATAGAAAGGGAAACTTCTGTTATAATGTGAAATGTGAGTCTTCCTATGCCAAAAACCTGCAAGAGGAAGGATCTTAGTATTTGCACCAGATGTGCAGTAGTGGCAAACATTCAGTTTTTTAAGGAAAAGGATTCCAAATTCAGTGGTCAGTATTGTAATCTTCTATAGCAAAGTATGGCAGATCCATCTTTGGAGTAGTGTGTATGGTTCTAGTTCCCTTGTTTCAGAAAAGTTACTACAGAGTTGGGTAAGATATGGAAAATCAGTCAAGGGGGAGGGACAACTTGCGTGTTTCTCATAACAGGAGATGAGAAAACTCTATAAAATTATGTGTTGTGTGGAAGATTCCATGTTGAAAGAAAAGCATGCTATAATTTAATTAAAGGAATAAGAAGTAGATAGAACTTTTCCTTTCCTTCATAATGCTAAAATTTGTCCATAATTTTGGACTGAGCTATTTCTGTTTCCCTCATGGCTTCAGTAATGAATTTGTGGGATTGTTTCATTTAAAATGTAGAAATTACAGACAGTGATACTTTCAACCATCAGTTGGGATAATTAATGGTGTGTCCCAATCAATTGCTTTTGTATACAGCTTATATTTTTGTACTGTCTTTTTTTTTAAGATAATCTTAAAATGTCTTTTTTTTCCTTTTAGGATGGAAGAGCAGCGTCTGCTGTTGTTGTCTGTTCTTTTTTATGTTTCTGCCGTCTGTTCACTACTGCTGAAGCTGCTGTTTATATGTTTAGCATGAAGCGCTGTCCACCGGGTATCTGGCCATCACATAAGAGGTATAGTATTCACAAAAGCATTTCTTTTTTAGGAGGCTCTGTTTTTCTTTCTTTGTAAATGCTGAATATGCTGTGTAGAAATTAGAAAGGCTGAAGACTGTCAGAGATAGCTAGCAAGCCCTCTGTTGGATTGCCATTCTGTTATCTCACAGTAATGTAAGATTTTGTACCATATTCAGGGTCTGATTCTCCCATTTTATTCTGGTAGGCTTTTCTTGGGGGAGACCCAGGCTCTCCTACTACCTAAGCTCTCTCCCATTGCACAGGATGTGAGAAACACCTGAGAGTGCAAATGCTTCCCCCTCCCCAGTCTCAAAGGTGGAGAAGGATGCAGTGGCATCACCTGCAGCCCTGCTCCCTATTCCGGAAAGAGGAAGAAGACAGACAAAGACACCCACCTCCCCTTCCCTAAGGAAAAAGGCAGCCTATCACCTCACTATCACCACCTCACTGCAAGAAGGAGAACCCAAAATGCCTTCACCATTCCAGAGTCCATTTCTTCTATAGCTCTACTATTCCTTCTTGGGGCTCTGCGGTCACTACTTTCTTTTCTGAGGGGCACGGTGCAGGCGTAGCAGCTGTGTCCTCAGCTTTCTGGGGCAGGCAGGAGACTATCCCCCTTGGGCTTAGGGGTGTACGCTACAGAGGTGCGGGGATGGTGGTGGAATGATTGCTTTGTCCCATAGTAAGAATTTTCTGTGAAATTTGTCTTTAGTCCCGAAATTTTTAATATTGCAGAAAGTGAGAGGTGGAAAATCATTCACCCCTGGAATTTTTGTGTTTTCCATGTTCACATTCCCTTGCTAACTTAGCCTGCCCATTTTCTTTAAAAATTTCTGGACTGAAGACAATTTCATTTAGGTGGCACTATTGCTATTGGGGGGTGATGCCTTCATTTTGCTCCTCTCATAACTGCACTCTTGCTTGGACTTCTGAAGCAATTTGTCCATCATATATGGGCCAAACATAGGGTTGGAAGTGGATGACCTACCGTGAAGCACGAGGCTGAGCAACCTTTATGTATCCCTCCATATGTTTTTGTCTACAACTGTTACAAATCCTTACTGTTGGCCAGGCTGCCTAAAGTTGCTATGAGCTGAAATATTTGGATGGTCAGAGGTTCCTTATGTCTACTGTAGAGAACAGGAAGCAAGAACCCTCACCTATGATTAATTGCTGCGTGCCCCAGGGATGCCCCAGGGAAGTAGCAAATTGTCCATGTTGTAAGCCACCACCATTTTTGTAAAAAAACCTGTTATTTTTTAGTGTCAGCTTCACTTCAGTAAGACAAGCTTGTGAACTAGCCATTCATTTGGTGGCTTGAGGCCAGAGAAACCTCCAAGATAGAAGGGAGGGAAGCTTTTGCACACTGGAAGAGAACTGGTTTTGTTTTCATGTATTTGATATTATGGGACAAATAATTAGTGCAGATATGTAGCAAGCATGTAGTTATGAAAAAAAAATATTTGTATGAACTGGAAACTGTTGTAGATTGATTTGCAATTTTGTGTACAGTTGACAGAAGTCTGTACTGTGGTGATACTACAGGCAATTTTGACTATATACTTTTGATGCATTCTTGTGTTTTCATAGGTATATAGAGTACATGTGTGACATGATGGCAGAAGAACCCATTATTCCTCATAGCAAACCAATCCTCATAAAGTCTATTGTCATGACACCAGTCCCTCTTTTCAACAAGCAGCGCAATGGCTGCCGGCCTTTCTGTGAAGTTTATGTTGGGGATGAAAGAGTAGCCACTACCTCACAAGAATATGATAAAATGAAGTAAGTTTAAAAAAAAAATTAAAAGAGGAGTAGGTAATTCTGTAGTAGCTGGGGCCATTCCCTTCACCCCCCCCCCAACAACCTGCCTTCTGTCTACCTCTTCACATACATATACAGCAAGGTCAAACATTTTCCACTGCAGTCCCTTTCAAAGTGGTGAAAGAAAGTAACAGGTATCTCTTTGTCTCTTCCAGGAAAATGAAACCAACAAAAACTCTAGTTGCCCCTTAAAGTCTTAACAAAAGTTTATTGTGACAAGCTTTCAACAGGTAGAGCTCACTTTGTCAAACACAGCCTGTCAAAATAGGTTTTATTTAAAATATTTTTATCCTGCTCTTCAAGCAAAAAACTTCCATAGTGGCCCCAGAAAAAAAGAAAAAAAAAAAAAAAAAGGATGTAGAGAATATTTTTATCCTCAGTGAAAATAAAGTGTCTTGACATTGAGACGCCTATCAAGGAAAAGAGAGTAGACATGAGATTCTTTACTGGGGATAATTTATTATCACAATAAACTGATTGTTATGCAGAAAAGCTACAAGTAGTGTTTTTCTGCAGAAATCATGATTTAAGGGCAGAAAACATAATTTTTGGGCAAAAGGGAGTGTTTTTTCTTTCATTTTTGTTTCACTCACTGTTTTTGTGCATAAACTGAAAATGCGCTGGTTATTGCTTTTTGTACACAAAACATCTTTTCCACCTCAAAAACATGTTTTCTTGCAGGAAAGCTATATGTATTTTTTTTTAAAAAAATTCTCTGTTGACATATCAAAGCATGAATAGTGCTTTAAAATTACACCACAATCCTCATATTTCATGGAGTGTTGGAACATGCCAAAAAGATTTTGTTCTTTCATGCAGAGTCAAAATAAGAAAAGATTTACATTTTTACAGCCTTTCCTTGGCCTTACAGTTTAAAAGATATTACATCTCTTGGAAAAGACCAAAAGGTAGAGGAAGAAAAATCAACTACCAGTACTTGAAGTTATAGAGTTTTTGTAGTGACCAGTTGCTATGGAAACAGTACACATTACTACTAAAAATGCCAGTGTGGAATCCAAAGCCTGGGATCTTACAAATGGCACTCACCCAAGGAATGCTTAAGATTTTTGCTGGCACAGTGGAGATCAGGCTTTTCTGGTAATAGATCTCTGGCTGGTTTGCAGACATATCAAAGCACCGTTCATGCTTTGATATGTCAACAGAGAATTTTTGACTTCCAATTAAAAATAGAAGAAGCTTAACATCTAAATTAAGCTGTTGGGGAAAAAAAAGTATTCAGGAGAATCAGGAGTGGATATTTACAGGAAAGGATTTATGAGTTTGGTTCTGGTTCTTGTCACTGGACATAAGCTCAGAGGCAGCCTTTAGGGCAGAACTTTCCAAACTTTTCATGGCGGTGCCATACCTTTTAGACATGAATCATTTAGCGACACAGCAATTCAGTTTTACTAGCAAACCAGAGGTTAAACTAACCCCTTTGTACTAATAGAGATGATTCAACAGTTGATTTCTGCATAATTTCCCCTATAGCTGCTACATTTTGTTCATGGCAAACATCATCTTCACCAGCTTTTCGTTTTTTAGTTAGAAACTTATCCATTTTAGGGGTAATTCAACTGCAATTTAGCTAAACATGAAAATAACAGCACCAGCACTTCACTCCCGCCGTGATACAGTGAGAGAACAATTCCGTGTTGCACACACCTACAGATAGTGCAGACTAGGCGACTTTTTGTTGAGCGGCTGTTCGTAACTTTTCACATTCACTTCTGCTGTTTCAACCCGATTATGCATACTGCACGTGTGCAGTACTTGTATGATCCCTCAACTGCAGTGTACATACGTGGACATGATGGAAGGGGAATATATTAGTGCACCATACTAATTGGCACCTTTGCTGTGTAAAAATGCATGCAAGTTGGTATTGCTTATTTCACACAGACTCAGAGTTTTCTTGTTATATTCATGTGACATACCTACACACTGCAGCTGACACACTAACATGTCACGACACACGGTTTGGAATGCTCTGCTTTAGGTTATGTGCTCAGAGCATGTAGTAGGAGAAATGTGTGTGAAGACATGTTTGTATGCATCTCTCCTAATGTATGCATTTTTGCATATAACTTCTTCTGATGTATGATTTCTATATGGATTTTTTAATCTGAGAAATGTATTACAAAATCTGGACAAATGAAGGACAGTTGTCATCTGTTTTGCATATTGGACTGTGCAAACTTAAGGTGGTTTCTATTAAAATGTAAACCCAGACAGATTTTCCCCACATATCAAGTGTTGTCAGTGTTGGTTTTCTCAAACAGTTTCCCTTGGATCCTGGTCTAGAATTTGGCATGCCCGTACTACACAGAAGCTCAATATGTTACAAAAATGGGTAATGTGAAATTCAGTTTAATTTCAGCTGACCAGTATAAGCAGCTGTGAAGTATGGCAAATAGGTCTCATCTTAAGGTAAAACTGAACTATATTCCTAGATCTGACTTTTTTTACCAGCTGGGCACTTCTTGTATATTGGCTGTAGCATTGCCTGCGAAGTCTAGTTATGAAAAAGCAAACTCTTGGAATTTCTAAGTTGTCATGGAAAGGGAGGGAGTTGGAGGAATCAAATTGAGTATTCGTGATTTTTATTTTTTTACTGAATATTCATGATTTTATAGAATGCATGTTTTTTCCCTTCCCGTAGGGATTTCAAAATAGAAGATGGGAAAGCAGTAATTCCATTGGGAATAACAGTCCAAGGAGATGTTCTTATTGTGATCTATCATGCCAGGTCCACCTTAGGTGGCAGACTCCAAGCCAAGGTAAAGCGAGAGACATAAAGATATAATCCTTGTGTTCCTTATAAATAGCAGTGGCTCGTTATCTTGTGTCCCCAGGTGTTGTTGGACTTCAGCTGCCAGGAACCTCAGTCAGTATGGACAGTTTCCCCACACTTCTTCTGATTTGTACATTACCAGTTCACTACCAGTTCTGGGAACTTTGCTTTTGTCCTGTTACTTGCATACTGCCTTTGCTTGGATAAATGTGATCTTCACCCCAGCCTCAGATTACTATCTGCCTTGTGGGATTTTTCAGCTCTGGATTTCATTTTTTTCTAGCAGCAATTTCCTTGCTATCTGGTATTCTGCTTCCACCATAAAATGAATGATTTCCTCCTTATAGCTTTGTCAAAGCCTTTGATAGCTTGGTCAATAATCAGGTGTGGTTGAACAAACAAATGTTTATTCTTCAGTCATTAGACTGCTGCAGTGCATTCTTCATGGGCCTGCCCTCAAAGACAGCTCAGAAACTTCAATAGTGTAAAATGCAGGAAGTACATTGCTGACCAGAACAGCTTATAGGAACCTTATAATACTGATTTTAAAGGAATTGCACTGACTGCCAGTATTTTTCTGGTCTGAATACAAGGTTTTGGTGAGGACGCTTAATGGCCTAAATAGCTTGGGACCTCAGTGCTTTAAGGAGTTCCTCTTCCTATGTATGCCTGCCTAATAATTTAGATCTGCGTGGGGAGGGGGAAGGCTCCCCTGTGTCCTGTGAATGGGAGCAGTAGATTTTGTGAGGACAGGGAAGAAAGCTTTTACTGCTGTGCCCTCCCAATCGTAGAATGTCCTCCCCTTGGAGGCCCGGTTGTGGCTGATCTTGGTGTCATCGCAGCATCAAGTTAAAACATGGTTTTGTGACCTAATGATTTCAATCAAATCTGCATGTTAAATGCCACTGGTACCATTGTATATGTTGTTCTTGTGGCTTATGCTTACTTACAGTAAGATAATAGTTATTAATTCAAAAATTGCATGTGTTCATATCATGACAGTATATAGTTGGCCTGTTTCCAAGAAAGAAAAGGGGAGACGAAGGACTCACAGGCTACTTAAAATTATAATAGTACAGTATTAAATTACTATGATGTGAAACAAAATATTTGCCAGTCACCACAAAACTACTAAGCAAGAGACAACTAAGTCTGACTAACATTTGTGCCTCCGGTGTATATTGCTTCAGTAATATCATGTGTCCTGTTCTTTTTTTGTGTTCTTTTGCAAGATGGCATCAATGAAGATGTTCCAGATCCAATTCCATACAGGATTCGTCCCCGGAATGCCACAACTGTGAAATTTGCAAAGTATGTTGACCACCTATTTGGGAAGAGCTTCTCAACAAGATTGAGTAAAGAAACCAGCCAACCAACTTGTGCCCTTTTAAATTGTAAATCATTGCAGGTACGATCTGGATGCCTGTGACATTCAGGAAAAGTATCCTGATTTGTTCCAAGTGAATCTTGAAGTTGAAGTGGAGCCACGTGATAGACCCAGCACTGACCGAGCCCCCTGGGATAACTTGAACATCAAGGGTTTAAATCCCAAGATCCTTTTCTCCAACCGTGAGGAACAGCAAGAGATATTATCAAAATTTGGTAAAGAAAAATATTGCTCCAGTTATTGTTAATGTCAGTATTTTCAGAGGTTTCTATTGGATTGTGGGGTTGGGGAATAATTGCAGCGCGCGCGCGCGCGCGTGTGTGTGTGTAGGAGGGTGTGAGGTGGGATTTATGCACTTATTTTTTAGCATGAACACTTTTGCACACTTGTGTCCCAAAGGACAAGAAGTCTTGAAAGGAGTATTTCTAAATTTTGAGGGGTTGAATTTTCTCCCAATAGGCAAGCCTGAACTTCCTAGGCAGCCAGGGTCAACTGCACAGTATGAAGCAGAAGCGTCCAAGTCGGAACCATCTTCTGAGAGTACACCTGTGGAACCAGAATCTCCACAGAGCAGTGGCACAGATGCAAATTTCTTCCATACACTAGATTGGCAAGGTAAAGAAAAGACAGTCGCTTAATAGGCATTGTGTTGTTTTGCATGCTTTTTAAAAGCATGTTTTCTCTGCTTTTCTCTCAAATTGTCTCTTGGTGTACCTTACGTGTGATTAGTAAGAACAAGTGAGTCCTTTCCTGAAAACTTATTTTCTAAATGACACAATGGCAAAGGAAAAGAGGAAGAGAAGAAAAGAAAGTAATGGAAATTTGGGCACCATTTTTTAGTAGTTGCTATTATAAGGATCATGTGGAATGGAAACAGCACATGGAGAGGAGGAGCCATCTTGTGTCTCAGTCATGTCAACAAAATGGCTCTGCTTCCCATTCTCTGCCTTTGCTGCAGCCTAATAGAATGGCTCCTGTTTGGTGACAACCGAGGGAGGGAGGAGCCTGATTGAAGTTGAGTTTCAACATAGCCAATCAAACAGTGCTACTTTGTTGTGTGCTTTGAGTTGTAGCACACCTACCTACATTCACTCTAAGGATGCTGTCTGTAGCAATGTGCTAGTCTTGCTTGAATGGATAGGTCTCTGAATACTCCAGTCTTAACAATAAAAATTCCTCATTGTGGAGTTCTCCTTTTCCTCCTGGCAGAAGTTGAAGTCTGCAGCATGGTCCCTGAGCTGGAGTCAGATAAGAACACATCCCAAAGGGCCTTGTGATGGTTCAGGGGACTCTGATGTTCTCTAGTGTATGCAGGGTTCGCATACGTTGATCTTTTTTATCTATTCCTCAACACTGTCTCCAGTTAAGGAGACCTCAGACTGCTCAAACCCCATAAAAAGATAGCCTGCTGCAAATAAAACAAAAAGTTTGCTTTTTCTTGGCTTTCTTTATTAGAAGGCAGGGTGTGTGGTCCTCCATACATTATGGGGCTGCAACCCACACAGTCCCGCTTCATTGGCTATTGAGGCTAAGTGTGGTTGATAGTAGTAGGTAGCCAAAAATACCTAGAGAGCCACAGTCACCCACATGTGTTCTAGAGGAACAAAAACAGTAAACATTTTGCTTACTTTTTGGGTTCCTTAGACTTTTTGGTAGATACTCATTTCTAAAGCAGCTTATCCCACCCACTGCCCCCAACTTCATTAGGTTATGTCCTAAAATATCACTTGAGTCCTTCCTATAGAATTTAGATCACCATGATCAAAATGCCCCCGCCGGAAAACTAGTTGCTGAATGGTGGAACATATCACTCATCGTGCAGGAATGTAATGATATTCTTTTTACTGAACAGAAGGCAAACCTTCAGATACTGGACCAGAGGCTTACTTTTCGAAAGAGCATCCTGGGTTAATTGACGAAAGGGAAGAGAGTGAACCTTCCGATGAGGAATTTGCTGCATTTCCCAGTGAAGCTAGAGCAGCTGAAGAAAAAGAGAAAAACACATTGGAAACAGAAAACGGTGAGCAGCTTTTTGAAGCTGACTTTGACCAATCAGCTGCTCAGTCCAAAGAGACTCCTGTGGAAGACAGTGTTGACTTGCTTGGACTGGATTCAGAAGCACCACAAGAACTCCTCCAGCCTCCTTCAGAGATGAAAAGTTCTTCTAGCAATGCGGACTTGCTGAATGATCTGTTTGTTAGTGGTCTACCGGAGAGTTCAGAAGACTCTGCTGCAGACCTTTTGGGAGGAGGTGCAGACTTCTTTTTTGGGAGCCAATCCCAGCCCTCAGCAAATCCCCAAGGCAGTAGTGCTCCACCCACAGTAGCCACTTCCTCATCAGGTATGTAACTGGGACTTTCTTTTCATAGAAATCCCACCTACAAAATATCTGAGTGAAAAGACAGTTTAATCCCTCCCAATCTTTTCACTTATTAACAATATTATAATTTTGATTGCCTTTAGATTCTTTTCCATCTTGAAATCTCCATTCCCCTATTAGAGTGTGGAACAGATATAGGGCCTCAAGAATCTACACTTCCATTTTCATTTCAAAATGACACATTTCTGGCCTTTGTGGTTGCAGCAAGACAGAAAATGTGTTGGGAGGGAGAGATAGAGAGTGAGTAATTGAAGAGTGCTGGAATAAAGATTCCAGTAGACTATGGATGCGTTAATTAGAAAGGAGCTGTGAATTGTCACAGGTTTTTCTTAAGATTAACTGCTGCTACTGCAAGTGTAGTGCAGAATTATTACATACTTGGTGTGTAGTTTTTTGCAGAGTGAGATCATTTTGCTTAGAGTTGATTATTCTGTTAGCAGTCTTAGCCAGGGAGGAGAACCCAGCTGATAGCAGTGGGAGTGGCTGCCCCCACAAAAAAGCTCCCCAAAACAAGTGTTATGTTGTTAGCTATCATTTGTACATTGGCAGCTAGACAGCTGCCCTGCTTTCTGGGTTCCAAATGAGTTAAAGTAACTATATTAAGCAAAGCTTTCCAAACTGTGTGTCACAACATGTTAGTGTGTCGGCTGCAGTGTGTAGGTGTGTCGTGTGAATGTAACAGGTGAAGGAGCTACCTCTCCCGCCATTGCCACTGCTGCCCTGGGCCAAAGAAAACTGGGCGAGGGTGGTGGTGTCAGGCTAGGCCCAGTGGTGGAGCTTGGAGTGCATGGAGTGGGGGGAGCGGGAGGGCCCATGGCCATGGTGTGTGGGGGCATGGCCTCAGTGCGTGGGGCTATGGCTATGAGCCAGGACATCCCAAAAACATTGCTGCTGAGGGTGAACCGCTCCATTCCCACCCCCCCACCCCTTTGCACCTGGCTAGGCCTGGGTGGAGGGGCTGCCTCCACTTACTGAATTACTTATTGAACTACCATGTCACAAAATGATGCATGTCTAAAAAGTGACACCAACATGAAAAGTTTGGAAAGCTCTGATATAAAGAATCAGAATGGAAAAAGGGCGGTGCACTAGGAGAAATGAGGGTAGGGGAGAGAAGGATTTTCCAAATGTATTTGGTTTTGGAATCATCCGTTTTCTAAGCTTAAGTAAGGTCTTCACTGTAAAATTAATAGTTGTGCTTTCTAATGTTTTGAAGTACAGTTTGACATTTGGCTCTTCCACTGAGCTTGATGGAGTTTGTGCTGGGCAAGAATTGTGCAGCATGATCAGATGATAACCTTCTTCTCCCAGTTTCTCAGCCACCTTTGAGAACATAAGAAGAGGAGGGGGAGGAGGAGGAAAAGTGGGAATAATACATTTATTTCTATTCCACCTTCTTCCCAGTTTGTGATTCAAAGCAACTTACAACACATTAAAAGGCATATCATTAAAAATTCACAACATGTTTTTGAAAATCATGCTATTCTGCTGTTTACTAAGCTATTTTGGAGAACCACAGTGCTGTGATTGTTTTGAATGCTTGCAAATGCAGGATGAATCTGGAACCTTAGCTGGTTCTGAACATATGGTGTGTTCATTACTAAATGTTAATGATATATGAGGAAAACAAGGGGGTGGGAATGCCATGACAAGAAGGAAGTATTGAGTATCTTTCTGAAGTTGGTGATCGTGTCTCTGCGATGCCATTCCAAATTGTCTCTACTGCACCCAAGCTGCTATGAGAGTGTTGGAATTCTTAAAGGATTTTGACCTTTGAGTGCAGGAGTTGCAAGTGAGAGAGTGTCAGCCAGGCTCCCTGCTGGCCATTACATGCCACTCCCCTATTGAGTATAAATACTGTTCCCTGAGCGGCTCCAGTTAGCTCCTGTTTGACAGTGGTCAGTGAAAGACCTTCCAGCTGAAGGCTCCCTTTCAACATCTGTCTGCTTGTTCCATTGACCTTTTGTTCATCTTTCTGGGCGGAAGAGTCAGCAATGCCTTCCATTCAGACTGGTACAGTAAGACTTTTATGTTACTTGCTAGGGTAGCTGCTCTAGTTGGATTTTTTTTTCAAGAAAAATGTTGTCAGCTTCTGCTCTGCTGGCTATTTCCTAGTGTTTTCATTTGGTAACTTGATTTTCCTTAGAATAACTATGAACTGGTCTTGCAGATCGACTGATATTTTAAAGGTTTCCCCCTTATTTTTAGCTTTTTCCTTATTGAGAGCCACTGTGGAGGGAGGGGGAACTTAGCAGGCTGAATGTATGTAAGTGTCTGAGGGATTATCTCACTAGATCATTCTTCTCTCTCTTGATTAGAAGAAATCTCTGTGTTATGTAATCGCCGCTAAGCTTTAACATAAGAAGTGGGCGGCAGAGACGCAAGGCTTGAAAGAGTGCTAAAAAAAAAAGATATCTTAACATGAGATGTTCCTTGTGTTAGTGAAACACATGATCAGATTCTACATCATTCAAAATCCATGATGCTCAATTAAATTTTACTGTATCATAGATTTCTTAATTGTTAAGGTACCACAAAACTCTGTCTATGGTGTGTTTTTGGAGCATTTTGAATAATACCAGCCGTGTTGTGTTTCTTTCTTTAGCTGACCCATTTGATCCATTTACAGTCAATCCAGACAATCCAACACTTACTGGTCCTGATCTCTTTGGCGACTTTCTTACTCCAAATGCACCAACTGGATCCAGTATATTTCCTTCCACACATAGTGCACCACCACCTTCCTCTAGCACAGAGTTCCTTAATTTAGGTAAGTGCATGTTTGACATGGTTTCCTTCCTTATCCCCACCCCCAGTCACATGGCCTGTTGAGTGATTTGCTCTACTCAGATTAGTCAAGGTGGATTAGCCTCTAACAGATCAGCTTGATGGTATTGCTGTTTTAACAAGCTTTGTGTTGCAGATGTAAAATTATCATTTCTATTGTAAGATGGCTAATGTTTTGCAAATACTGTCTGTAACAGATCCCTTTACCCTGGCTGGCCCTAAAACTGCTGCCACTCACTCTGGCCTTGCTTTCCAAATTATTCCTTTGCTGGATTGGGTGGCTGGGCCTCAGGATGACCCCTTAAGTGTGGACATCTGGCTATGTTGCTGTGTGGGTTCTTAAGGTTTGGTATGCATGACCTTACTCCAATTCAGGTGTAACAGAGAGCCAGAGACAGGTTTAAAAACAACAATAAGAATAGGTTTATTGAACACAACAGAAGAATTTAATAACTTTTACATATATGTATATAATTTCAAGCTCCCTCCAGTCATAGATAGTTCTCCCTTCCTGTTCCAATCCACAGTCCTGTCTCTTTTAGCTTAATGAGGCCTCTCTGTCAACTCCACCCTGTCACGCCCTGTCTCCTCCAGAAGCTCACAAACCATGTCTCCTCCAGACTCTGTCTGAATCCCAGACAAGCCTCTGCCTTTTTTTTTTGAAACATTCTGTTCCCTGCAGCCCCCATTTCACAGCCACTCTTAGCTATGATTGGCTGCCTGCCTACCAGTCTACATAGGTCCTTCTTCACACTATCATTCTCTTATTTTCCAGGGGTAGGTGGGCAGTTGAATGAGGAACACAGCACATTACCTTTTGAAATGAATGCCATCACCTGCAATTCTTAAAACAGAAGTGATCAGCTGCTGTGTTGTGGATCACTTGAACTCAAGACATGTGCCAAGGGAAGATTGCATACAAAATCAAAAAGAGACATCCTGTTAAAAATGTGGAGCCTTTCTGTTCCTTATAACTTGGAAACTATTTCTTTAAAAGTGAAACTGCATATGTACTTGCATATATCACTTTTATAGGCTGAGTTGTGGAAAGGCAGGTAAAATTGCTCCAAAGTGCTAAATTGGGTTCATTGAACCCTCGTAGGGAAACCTTTAACACTCTTGATGTCTTGGCCTAGAACTCCCATGAGCAATGGCAAGGGGATTGTGGGATGGAAAACCAAAGACTCCTCATCCTAGCTTAAAAGAGTAATTTGTGGTAGCCTGACATTGATGGTTAACTATAGAACTGTCTCACCCTGGCAGATGGTAGAACAATGTTTGCTTATTAAGCTTTGATACACTATGTAGGGGGGCACAATGCTTGCCCACCTGCATCTAGTAATGAATTTAGTAATAATATACCTGACACTTAGAGATTACATATACTTTAAGAGCTCAGTTCATTAGTATCATTAGTTTTTTCAGTATAGAGCAGCTAGGCTGCTATCCCTTTGTTCAGATTCAATAAAACAAACTAGGCAAACTCTTAATGACAAATTGCTAGTGGGAACTATAACAAAATGCTTCAGTGTAAAGTATCTGGGTTTTGGCTAGAGGCTGGAACCCTCTCCTCTTCCAAGACACTCTGTTCCATCTTTCCTTAATTTTGCTTTTCTACCTCTCACAGTTATTATTATTCCAGGGTAGACATATATGCTCAGTCCTCCCAGAGCTTTGGAAATTGGGCATCTCTAAATGTTTGGGTTCTATCTGATAACCTCCCTGATTCCTCTGATTTCCACTGCTTGAGCCACGTGGCTCCATGAGGACTGGCTCTTGAGAGCTGTTAACTGTTAATACACTGTTAATACATATGACACTTAGGTTAGAAGTTCAGCGCTTGCCAGCTAGTGATGCAAATTGCTAATTGTACTGTTTGGCAGATAGCTTTTCTAAATTAGAAAAGATAGGCAGATGGAGATAAATAGGAAATTCAGTTCTAGGTTTCTGAAATTCCAAAAGTATAACACAAAATAATAAAATTGAAATGGCATCAAAATACTAAAACAAAAATTACAGTGCAGTTGGCCTTCAATGTTTGAAGGTTTAACTTTCACAGATTTGATTATCTGGAAGTTTTTCTAACCCCCCTGCAAGTGCTTCTTTCCTGGGGGAACCTTTCCCCCTCAGCAGCTCTGATCAGGCAGCACAGGCCTTTACAAACCTGCTTCTGGTCCTCTTCCACCAGCGACTGCCTGGCCAAGAAATGACTGATCCCAGCCCAGTTTCTCACACCAGACACCCTCTTCCAGTGTCCCCCATACCCTTAAGGAATGAGATCAGGGAGAGAGGGGGAGTGCGAGGCCACCATGGCAACCCACCCCTTTTCCTTCTTCTTTCCCTGACCTGGTTTAAACCCTGGATGCCTGTTCTCTCTACCATGCATCAGCATCCTTCTCGCAGTCAGACACACATTTTAATGTTAGTGGTTTTTCCACTTTTGTGGGGTTCCTGAGCCCCTAACCCTAGCAAATGCGGAGGGCTAACTGTCTGTTTTGTACTCCATTTTAAATGACAGTCTGACAGTTAGTTCAACACTACTGGACAATAAAATGCAAGGGAATGTGCATTTAGTTTCATAGTAAAAGAAACTGTTGGGTAGAGCCCAATGCCCATGTAATGAGCTCTGAATTGTTAGAGAAGGATGCATGTCTGTGTTGTTTAGGCTTCTCTACTGATTAAATCTATAAATAGGTGTTGGAGGAAGCAGGAAGAGATCTCTCTTGCCGACTTAATGGCACATAAATAGCATCCACTCCACAGTTTAGGTAAAGATGCACAGAGTCTTTCTAAAATTACAAAGTTCAGTCTATGCATGCGACTTAGTGGGCTTACTGTATGACACTGTTGGAGAATGAGCTTCTGGCTTCAGTTGATTTTTACACTGGGAATATCGTGGAGAGAGGATGTTGGCGAAAGGGTCATGCTGCGCTCTTGTCACCTGTCCTTTGTGCACTGACAAGTTTAAAAGAGTACTTGGAGAGAGAGCACTAAGATATTAAATGCCTTTCCCAGGCATTTTTTGCCTAAATGAGGATGTTTCACACAGTAATGAAGGAGAACTAGCCTTATAAAGCAAGGGTCGGTGAAATGTGGCCCATGCGTTACATTTAGTTCTGGGATCATTTTTGTGGCTTCCAGCTCTTTCCTGACTGGTCAAAAATTTTCTTTGCAAAAAAAACTTTAAAAAAACCAAACAATTTTTTGGTCTGTAAACTCCTCCAAATGCAGAGCAGTTTGCTCTCCGTTTTTGGTGGGGGACATTTTACTCCCAGAAAAAGCCTTTTTTGAAAACACGAAGTGAACAGGAATGACTTCAACTCATTTCTTATGATTAAAAAGACCGTTCCATGCCTAAAATGGCCCAAGGGGCCTGAAAACATGGCAAATATTCCTCTTGTCCCCAGAGGGCATTTTGAAGCAAAATTTTTATGTTTGTTTTTTGTTTGCATGTGTGTGAGAGAGAGAGAGAAAGAGAGAGAGAAAATGTGGCTCCCCATCTCTCCTGGGAAGCTAGTATGTCCTCCTTGCCTTCCACAGTTTCCAACATCTGCTATAAAGTATTAAAATAGGAAGATCTGATTTGTATTGAGGTTGGGCAAAAAGCCCAGAAATGATATCTCTGCTTCTAGACAGCTACCTTTTTCTTCAACTGTAAACAACTTAACCTTTGAGTTGTTCTCAGATGACATACACTGTCTTCCCTGATTTGATGCCTTCTTGGTTTTGTCTGGGGATGTTACGTGTTGGTTTGGTTATTTATTCCATTTCCTCGGTGCTTTTTTTCTTAAAAAAAAAGAGTTCTTGCAGATAAAATATGTGTAAGTTAAATCAAGAAAAATAGGTAATATTTAACAGAAACAACCTCTAGCAACACATAAATGGGATAGTCAATTGACCTAAAGGTTATCACATCCCATAAACCATCTGAGAGTACAGAAATGTCTTAACCTACCTTCAAAATAAGAACAATGTTGGAGCCAGATGGAGCTCCCTGAGGAGAGCATGGAGAGTACCTTGTCAGTGTACCAGGATCTGAGCTGTAAATCAAAAGATCTGGAAGATACCAGGTTGGGAGGAGGACTGGCATACACATTGCTTTGTTACTGCTTTTTAGGGTGGAATTGAATTAATATTCAAATCACTTATAAGAAAGAGCTCTTTCTCAAAGTTGGCAAGGTTCCTTAAAGGACAGTCTTGCAAAGAAACCCATTAACACCCATTATTAAAAGCAAACAAAAAACAAGACAAAACTGCTCTCCACAAACAACCTGAAAAACAAAGCAGCAGCATGTATGGACCCTCCCTGCTTAGTAGCTGAGTTGTGGTGGTTAACTTGCATAAGTGAGCAGGTATTTCAAAGCCTGATAGAGGAAGATAAGGTACAGCTTCAAGAGCCAACATAGTATAGTGGATCGAACATTGGACTGCGGCCCTGGAGATCCAGGTTCAGTTCCTCATTCGGCCATGGAAACCCACTGGCCGAGCTTGGGCATATCGCACACTTTCAGCCTCGGATAACCCCATGATAAGTTCACCTTAGGGTTGCCATAAGTTAGAAATGACTTGAAGGCACACAACAACAACAGTTTGGCTACTTGGCTTGCTGTGGGTGTGTATGTAACTGTAAAGGCAGCACTTTTAAGGCTATGTAGAGCTGATGACAGTTCATGTGTTGGAATTGTGATCAAATCAGAGACTCTACAAAGGCTTGAAGCAATTTTTGAGAGTGGCTAGCAATTTTAATTTTATGTTTTGGGAGAGATACCGTTTCCTGTGCAGAGCATGCTATAATTGGGCACTTATTCAGCACAAGATTTGCATGTGGTCGATTTGCAGAGCAAAACAGCTTTTTCTACACAGAATATAGCAGAAAATGCTGTTTTCTGTGCAGAAAATACAACCATTTTTTTTGTGCAAAACAGCCATATGCGAGCAGAATAAGTCCTGAATTTTATGCAGAATTAGTCCTAAATTGAGAATAAACTTTGAAAAATGTGATTTGCAAAGTCTTCCAAACAGCAGAAAGAGAATTGCTAATAGTACTCCTTGAAAAGAAACTAGAAGACAACAGTTTGGTGAAAGTTGTTCTGTTCTAGAGATGGAAATGCTAACTGCAGTTGCAGTTGAACTGCAACTGTCATTAGTCCTTGACATTGGCTACGCTGGCTAGGGCCTCTAGAACTTCCAGTCAAGCAACACCTGGGTGGGGGTACATGATTTCCACTCTGAGTTGCCTAAGTCTGGCATTGCTTTACCAAACAGAGGGCTTTTCTGGGCTGGTAACCTGAGTTCCTTTAGTTAGAGAAGACAATAAGGACTGAAGTTGTATTCAAAGCATATGCTTTTATTACTAAGTTATAAGCGCTCTCTTTTTTTAAAAAAAACTCATGTATAAAATTGAGGCGCTGGCAGTGCCTATCATTATTATTGTTAATGCTGTGTAAGAAACTGAATACTAATGGTAGAATTACTTAAATGTCTGCTGAAATGGAAGAGGACAGATTTTCCAAAGCACTAGGCATCTGACAGAGTTCATTGGATGTGGGAAAGTGGGGAGGCAAGATAGAGGATTTTCTTGTATAGTGATAACTTCAGGGATGGGGAGCCTGTAGCCCTCCAGATATTGATCAATTACTATTTTCATCGTTCTTCATCACTGGCAAGGCTGGCTGGGTCTCATGGGAACTGAAATCCAGCAACATCTGGAAGGGCACAAATTCTCCAGCTCTACTCTAGGAAGAATGGCCACCAAGTAGGTGGTCCTGTAGAACACACTTGAGGATTCAGAGATGGTGAAAACAAAGGGGTAAAATATAAGTGAGTCATTATGCTCTTTCTAGATGGTGGCAGCTGGATAATGAAGAGACAGTATGTGTGGAAGGAGGTCTTAGATGGCTTAAATCTTATGTCATGCCAGACCTGTACCTTGATTCTCAGGAAATCCTGCTTGTCATCTCTAATTAGAGAATTAAAAGATCTTCTGAGTACAGCATTGCCTGAAGGCCTTGTGGGAGGTGATTTGGCACAGCAGCAACTGAGAATTCTGCTGTTCAATCTAATTGTGCAAAAATGTGTTTTCCTAAAGAATCTGTACACCCCTATCCATTTCAGCCATAAGTAACAGTTGTCTTAGTTCATGCTGCTAATAGATCTTCTACAAAAGGTTTATGAAATGTCTGGCATCTGCCAGTTTTTTGTGTTCTTTACCTAATGTTCCACTTTGAGCAGAAACAGCTGTTTCCTAGACTCTTGATTTCTATAGTTTTTGTTTAGTTTACAGGTGGTGGTAGTAGAAGTACTACTCATAATGAAATACAAAATTATACCTATATCAGAACCAAACAAAATGACAGAAAACTATGCAAGCTTTCAGGTTTTCCAGATCTCTTTAGCAAGCTTACCTGGTACCCAAAACAAGGGAAGGGGGTGAGGGAAAGAAACAGGAAGTCTGAAATAGAGGTGGAAGTAATATTTATAATTAATTCTTCCCACTTTGAAGAATGGATTTTCTCAACAGTCAAGAAATCCTGCAGGAAGAATAATAGGCCAGTGAGAATTCTATAAAATTTTCTCCCGGTACTCAGATGTCCCAAAGTGTTGCAGAGAAAATATCTTGTTTAGAGAAAGACTTCCTATCTACACAGCAAATGGGCTTCCTGTACATACAACATTGCTTTCTGTGCAGGAAACAGATTTTTTGTTTAAAGAAAAAGCACACCTAACTCTACAGAATAGCTCCTCTACAACACTTTACAACCTTTGGATACAGGGAAAATACTGCAGAGCAGTATTCAGTTTCTTACACAGCAGGAAGAAAACTGTCACACTTTTTCATCTTTAGATGAAATAGTTGAGGACTTTTATCCATAGGCTGAAAATGAGGCTAGATGTTGTGGCCGTGAAATTTGAAGTTAGATGCAATCACAAGATCGAGTTTGCTGAATGAGTCATCAGTCACTGTGCAAGTATCAGATTACTCCCAGCAAGATACACTTCAAAGAAGAACTAATAGGCAGTATTTTGATTGATCCTGATATGTTCTTATATTAAGAATATAAGCTTTTTAAATAGGATAGCTCAGGCATTTCAGGTCATCTCATGACATGAAATGCCCATCTTTTTACTCTACATGCAGTGAGCCCTCTACTTTTGTGGACTTACCATTGGCGGATTTGATTATTTTGCGAGTTGTTTTATTTTCAATTTATTTACTGTATCTGCTCTCTCTAGGAATCTCTAGTCCTCCAGGGCAGTTCTGTGGTCCACTTCCATCAGATGCAGACCACAGAGTTGCACTGGGGGACCTAGAGATTCCTTGAGACAGCATTTGTCTCGGCATTGTGGATACTCCAGCATGACTCTATGGCCCATTTCTGCCAGAAGTTGATCACAGAATCATGCTGGAGGACCTAGAGATTCCTCGAGAAGTGTTTTCAGGTTAAAAAAAAAGTAGCATTCACAATTTTTATTTTTCTTTGCAGTTTTTCCACTTTTGCAAGGATCTTGCACCTCTGACCTCCCACAAAAGTGGAGGGCTGATTGTAGTTCCTTCTGCTCCTGTTGGAACTGCTGTGGCTAACCCCAAACGTGTCTCTTTCCTCTGCAGTGGTCAGACTTTTTAACCTACTAATTTTTCAGTTCTTACAGAGGTCAAATAATTGTGACTCTCTGGTTTTCAGCACTGGGTGGTCTCATACTTTTCTGTCCTGTAATTCAACGTGCTTCTAATTCTTCCACCTGCAGCTTCCTCCATGTTCGGTACCCCCATGGGTTTCGGACCATTTGCTCACTCATTCTGTTAACTATGACAGCTTGGGATTGTCACCGGTAGAGGAAGAATATGAACTTCAACAAGTATAAGTCAGTCCTCCACTTTTGTGGGCATTGGGGGTGCAAAACCCCCACAAAATTGTGAAAAATGCAAATATCATAAGCCCCTCAAACCGTATGTGTCACACACACGCACACACACAAGTACGTATACCGGTACTGGTGGAGTGGCTGGGTCTGGCCGCACATGCATTCCTTGTGTGAGTGAGCAAACCCACATGTGCAACCAAAATTAGTATTCTAGGTAGAGGGGAAAAGGACTAAATGCATGATAGCTGATATCATAGTCAGTATAATAGGCAATATACCCCTTTTAGTTCAGTGTCATATGGAAGTCAGCATCATATGGAAGTCAATTAAAATACATTTGAGATCTATTAATATAAATATAATCAAAGTGAGGGATTTTTGTTAATATTAATATAGTTTTCAGCATTATTTTATTATTATAAAAAACCCTTATACTTCCTTGAGTAAGTTAGTGGGAGTTTTAAAAATGAATTTAATATTATTGAACAAAAAATTCATTTCAGATGTTTTTAAATCTCTTACATACATTTTGCAAATTTTTAGTGCATATTTAATCAGAGAAAGCAAAAGTTTGAGAAACCGAAAGTGTAGCCCTTTAGCAACTGACCAACTTTAAAAGTGATCTTTGGCTCTGTGGTAGTTTGGCTAGGTCAGGGGCTCTGCCCACCCCTGACCTAGCCAAATGATAGCCAACCGTGTTTCTTCAGGAAGTGTGTGAAGTGAGTCGTCTAAGCTAGTGGTGGTCCAAGTGCCTTGCAAGAATGAAGTTTGTTAGTTATACATTATTTGAATAATGTATTCTATCCTGAACATAATGCCAATCAGTTTGTGTGACCTAAAAGAAACTTTGTATAAAAGGACCAGTTGTTTCTTTTCACATTGTTTTTAGTTGTATTATTTTTCCTCATGTCCCATCTCAATCAATTGATATTGCTACTAAATTAATAAATTGTGGGAGAGGCAGCCCCTCCACCTGGGCCTGGCCTGCCGCTGCTCTCACTGAGGTCTTCCTCGGCACAGAGCAGTGGGAGAGGCAGCCTCCTCACCGAGGCCTGGCCTGTTGTGGCGGTGTGAGAGGCAGCCCCTCGACTCATTACGTTTGTGCAGCACACCTACACACTGCTGCCAACACGCTACTGTGTCATGACACACAGTTTGGAAAGCTCTGTCTTAGAGATATGGGGTGCAGTCTATTGCACTCCGTGTCTCTAAGGAATTGGGCTATGTAGCCACAAAAATCTTATGTTGTAATACATCTGTTTTAAAACAATATGATATTCCATTATTTTCCTACTACTGATTAATTTATATTTAGAGCCATTAAAAAAACCAGAGAAACAAAAAGTTATTTCAGATGTTTTGAAACCGTGGTATCTCACCGGTTTTTGTTGTGAAAGGGACAGGACAATTTGAAGTAGCAGGAATGTTCTCGGGGAACTTGATACATTTTCAAGTAATGCAGCTTATGCTTTGGCTTGGAGTAAAGATTGTTTGGTTGGCTCATTGATGATGAGCATTCCATTTGATTATTGTAGCGGGCTCCCCAAGAGGGAAGAAAGCATTCATTTTAATAACCTGCCACCTCCTGCTGCATCCCAAAAAAGTACGAACAGACTTGGAGGATGGCAACAGCCTTCATTTCATAGGTTTCTGAATGGTGGGCACCATGGATGCTGTTTCTGTGCAGCTTCACTTTTGATCCCTTGCAATCTGCATTAGCCAGATGAAGGAACATCAAAACCTTTTCACTGTTCATGGTGTGTCATGCTGGCAGAGTTACGCTTGCAGTTAATGCTGATGAAGACACTGTCTTTTTGACCTATTTAGTAACTGTTGTTGTTGTGTGCCTTTGGGTCATTTCTGACATAGGGTTGCCCTATCATTGGGTCTTCTTGGCAGAATTTATTCAGAGGGGATTTGCTCTTGCCTTCCTCTGAGGCTGAGAGATCATGACTTGCCCAAGGTCACCCACTGGGTTTCCATGGCCCAGTGTCTTAATTCAACATTCAAACCACTGTAAAATGCTGGCTTTCTGTTTCTAAATAGAACTGAGGTAGGCAAGAAGGGGTGCCCCTTTTTGTCAGTAATCCACAGCAGCCAGTATCCACATATGTTCTCCCACTGAGAGTTGAACCCATCCTGAACCATGTGAGCAAACATCGCAGGACATACTTAGTGCCACAAAGTTATAGATGGTTATTAGTAATGCTCAGTAGAAGAAAAAATGGAAATTGAGACAGACAAGGGAAGTATGTGGTCTTGGATAGGGGAAATCAAAGCGTCTAGTATCAGCTTGATCACTGTTCACTGTCTGCTTTTCAGAGAATAAATTCCTTTTTGTCCACTGCCCATCTGTGCCTTGAGCAGGATACATGTATCATAAAATAAGTGTCCAATCACTACTGTTTTCTTAAAACAAGAGACATGAAGTCCTTCCAAAAAGTACACTTCTCAATATATGTGGAAATGGATTTACAGCAGTCCTTTAAATAATACCCTTCAGATCTAAAGGAGGACTTTAAAAAAACTTTTGCAGTATTGTTGCTGAATTTTCACCTACATAATGTTAAATGTATGCAGACCTTGCTGCATTTTTTGAAACTTAATCTGTTTTTGTTTTTTTCCCCATAGGAGGTTTAGCACCCGAACCACCTAAAATGACTTCCTCTGCTAGTCAGCCAGATCTTTTAGGTGGTTGGGATTCTTGGGCAGACTCCCCTCCAATTAACACCCCAGCAGCAGCAGCACCTAAGAAGACCAGCTTGGAAGGTATTGTCCAAAGGTGGCACTCAATTTTTCAGCTGCTGAGTACAAATAGGTAGTGCTACCAGTAATGTGAGGTAGTGTCACAAGGGATGTTCCTGCATAGCATGGGGTTGGACCCGATGGCCCCTGGGGTCTCTTCCAACTCTATGATTCTATGGCTTGACAGATGAGTGAACAGAATGACTTTAAAATATTGTGTATATGTGAACCACTTTGCTATATAATGGTCTCGGGGATCTGTAAAATAATAGAAATCCCCTGCTTTACTATCTGCCTTTGATGATGTGAAAGTCCAGCTAAACTAAACAGTGCTTGAATAGATGTAAATGATGAGTTTATAATATTAAACCAGAACTGGGAAAAATATGGGCTGCGTGAAGTCTCCTCTGCTGGAATTATTTTGGGGGTAGGGGTTTCTGCTGATTTTGCTGCTACTAGGTTTAGTTTTGGCAAACAAGTTAGAATTCACCATTAAAACAAGGCATACTGGGAGTATGCGCCCTGTTTTCAAGCTGAATTGTGCTCCTGAAAGCACGGTTCATCGGGAGAACAAGACATAGCACAATTTATTCTAAAGGCCAATTGACTGTCACTGATACTTTTAGCAGCTTGACAGCAGTGAGGATATGATACCTAGTGAGTTCACAATTTATAGATTTGTTCATAGTTGATGTGGAGTTGAGTGAAATGTAGCCATAGGCTGCATGGGCCTCTCAGGGACATCTTTGCAGCCCCCTGGGCCTCTGGGAATCAGAAAGTGCCCCTAATGCCCTTTAAGGGTTGGATGTGTATGTGAAATTGTCATGCTTTTGACATATTCCCAGGCCATTTTTGGCCCAGGAGAGGCCTTTTTCTAAACCAGTAAATGAATGGGAAGTTACTTATGATCTTTTTAGCAACAGGAAAAGTGGTCCAGGACCCTCCTCAAAACACAGTGAAAATTCCCCCAGCCCCTTAGAAGGCATGTGGGACAAAAAAAATGATTTTTTTTCAAGTAGTTATCCTCCAAAGTTTCTCAGGGGGCTAATGCAGCACTCTGCCCTCCCAGAGTTGCCAGCTCCCGATTTACTGCTGTGTATATTGTACAAAATTTCCTACTTTTCTTGTACTTTAAATATCTAATTGATTTTTGTGGGATATGTCTTCCATGAAGCACCTTAGTAGCTCTGGATAACATTCTCAAAGATGTAGAGCACATCCTGGCCTGCAGTCAGGAGACAGATTTAACAGCATAGGAACTTGAGAGATTTGCTATCGTGAATGTGTCTTTTGTACAGTATAGTAACTGCAATTTACTATGTAGGCCAAGCTTTTACAACAGGAGGCTCTACGAATGTTTCCTCAGGCCTTTCTTTCAGTCAAGCAAAATCACAGAACTTTGACCCTTTTGCCGACCTTGCTAATCTGAAAGCTGACCTTCCAGGTAAGTGTGTGAGTGACTAATAGATAGAGTATGTTAATATTCTGTAAAATTAAGGCAGATGATAGAGCTAAAACATAGGGTGACCTACAAAATAAAATTCAGTTGTTTACGAAAAAGGAGACTACTTTCTCATTTAACTAGAATTTTTGTTTTTCATTGAACCAGAGAGGTACTGTATCTTCTGAGTGCTATTACTGGAGCCATTTTTCTGAACAAGAGTCCTCTTTTACAGAACTTGTTTCAAAATTCAGTTTTCAGAAATCACTGTTGATCTTAATACTTTCCTGCTTTTAGGCCTCTGTGCAGAACCTCTGTGGTTTAAGACTGAAAATGAAGTCATGCTTGAGTCTGCCTTCTGCATTTTTGGATCTGATAGATTTAATTGGAGAGATCTGTGTAAGAGACTGAAACTGAGTAGCATCACGTGACAATATTCAGCATCCTAGTGTCTCAGATTGGCTGCTTGACAGGTTAAGAGCATATTTGCAATGTGACTAGGAGTATGCACGCTATAAGCATGGATTAACAAGGAGGTCTACTAGTCATAGGATTTGGGAGTATTTTGGTGTGTGCAAAAGGCTTGCAAATTTTGAGCTGTGTGTGATGTGCAGATGATAATCTGCAGGCTTCTAAGTCCTCAAAAAGGTCCCATGTTAGTCTCTGTATGGCTTCCACCACCACCACCCCCATTCATATTCCAAGAAGGCTGCAAGAACCATTTTGAGCAACCTCAATGAAGTTAATTGGGACTGCTGTCTGTTATTAGGACAGCGAAAGGATGTATGGTCAGGTTCTTCTGTGAGCAGTTTTCACAGCTGCCACAAGAAGCTCTTCTACACATTTTTATTTTGCCTCCAGGCTTATCGTAATAGCTTTCTCTAGCTTAGCCATGCCTTTCACTCTTCTAGTGAAAGTATCATTTACAACTGGGGTGGGCAGTATGTGGCATGCTGGTTGCTGCATTGTAACCCCCATCAGTCCTTGTCAACACAACCAGGAAAGAAGGACATCTAGAAAGTCACAAGTTGCTCACTCTTGCTTTAAATATGCAATCCAAATCAAGTAACCAAAGAATGCCAGCATACACCAGTATGTAATATCTTGCTTGTTTACACTGGTTAATATGTCCATCCACTAGCAGAGATCTCTTGCGGAAATACTTTTTCCTTTATTTTAAAAATACATGGCCCTTCGTTTGCGTTTTTATACCAAAGGCAGCTTGTACCATAACAACACAGCCGTATGTTTTGGCCTGTGCCATGACTTTATTCACTTTTCTGCTTCTGACCAAGATCAGCTAGGTACCCCTGAGAAGTTAATGAACAGGGCAGAATCCATAAAAATTACCTTTTTGGCAGGGGTGAGGAGAGTAGAGGCTTGTAGTGATGGTGGTTGGTAGATTCTGGGAGTTGTAGTCCAAACAAGTAATTTTGTCAAGCACTGCAACAAGATAAGAAGATAGCAGCCCTCCCTGGCTCAGTGTCCCTGCTATCTGGTGTTCAGTATTGTGCACAACTGCTGTCCACAGATGCTCCATTGAACTGTTGTGGCTAACACCTATTTTATTTCAGTTCATTTTCTGTTCTTCTAGCAGCAGTACATACTGGTCTTCCTCTTTAACCTCTTAATGCTTGTTCTAGAAGTCAGCCTGAAAGGCTAATAGGCACTACAAGTTGCTGTTTGACCTCCCACTCACCCTCAGTGCTAAGGGAGATTGTAGCATGTCCTGTCTCTCTTGCAGTAAGCTTGCAGATTGGTCTATGAAAGATACTGGCCTTCTTTTCTGCTAACCTCTCTCAACAAGAAATAGTTTTGAAACTGTGGTGTTTGAGAATGCTACACAGTTAGCAGCAGGATTGGTTTTGCCGTTAGGCAGAGTGAAATAGTAGCTTCAGCCATTGGACAATAAGGTTATCAGTAGCAGCAGCAACAGTTCCTTGATGGTTCTTCTTCAATCTCCCAGCCATTTCCCCTTTCTTGAGGGACAGAGTTGTCTGTGTTTGTCTTCTTCCCTAAACTGGCCTGCCTTCAGTTGTGGTGGAAACTATTCTCCATGTACCAGTGTAAGATTGAAATTCAACTGAATTTTCAAGAAATTAAGTTTTATTTGCTTCTTCTTTTATCTCTTTGTGAGCTGCTGTAAGGGCCAGTTCTGGGAAAAAGATGGGATGGTTAAAATAAAATAAAATAAAATAAAATAAAACAACTAGTTTTCGATGCAGCCTGCTTTTGTATAAAATGGGGAAGGGGTCCCATCTGATACTTCACCTTCACTAGGGAGGTGTCCATACCTATTACCATTGAAGCAGTCTTTGGCTTCTTTGGGTGTCCATGGGTGAAAGCCAAATGGAGTTTCTTACAAGTATAAACCAAAAATTCTGATCCTTGTTCTCCAGGTGCTTCAAGTGGAGGATTCTCAACTGGTAGTTTTGCTGCCAAGTCTACTTCACAAAAGGCAGGGCATCAGTGGCAGACGAACAAACCACAAACAACTAGCACATCATGGCAATCCCACTCACAGCAAAAACCATCAGAACAAGCCAAGCCGAGCACGCAGCCAAAACCCAACTACACTGTGAATTTCAGTGTTATTGGAGGGCGTGAAGAGAGAGGCATCAGAGCCCCAGGCTTTGGTAAGTTTCTTCATGTGATTACATACTAGATATTGCTTTATGTGGCTTATACTTTAGCAATATGTGGCCCTTGGCATTTTGTTGGGCTGCAACTGCTATAATTCTTAGCCAGCAGGGACAGTGGTGTGGGGAAATGAGAGGTACATTTCAACAGTTATCTCCCTTTGTACTTTCTAAAATACCTTGAACACCACCAAGAAAATTCTGTTTATTTCTAGTATTCACTTTTAAAATGACATACATAGAATTGGATCCATATTGAGCTAACCATGTGGTTGGTTTGGATTGTCTCGTCATATAGTTTTCAAGGTGAAAGACATTCAGAAGTATTTTACCAGTGCCCTCTGTTATACAATAGTAATGGGTGTTAACTAAAAAGTGCCACTGCCATTGTCTCTAAGAGACCTGTGAGCCCTTCCCTATTGATGTGGCACAGTAGCTTCTCTTATGGAGCTTCTCTGCTGTACTCACCATTGGAACTGTCAGTTCTGTTCTGCTGATGCAGCCGTTACTTCCTGAAAGGGATGGGTGCATCTTACTGTCTATTCTTGACTATAAGTGACTCACTGGAAAAGACAGTGTGTGTTTATGCCTTCAGGTCACTTGTCAAATTAGATGACCCCATGAGTTTCATAGGGTTTTCTTAAGCAAGGAATACTCAGAGGTGGTTTTTGCCAGTTTTTTCTTCTGCAATATAGCCTGCAGCACCTGGCATTCACTAGCAGTTTCCTATCCATGTACTAACCAGGGCTACCCTGCTTAGCTTCCAAGATCTGTCAGGATTTGGTGCCTTTATGGTATTTAAGCCCTGGGAAAGACGATACTGCTAGGTAAAGTCAAAGGCAGTAGGAACATTCGTTACAAATTGATAGACTCAATCAGGGAAGCCACATGTCTCAGTGTGCCACACAACAACAAGACTGTTAATAATATCTCTCATTCATCGGGGTTGCCATAAGTGGATGCTGACTTAGTGGTATAACAACAACAGTGGTTGGTTTTGTTGTTGTGTGCCTTAAGAGTTGTTTCTGACTTATGGAAACCTTAAGGGATTTCTTGGCAAGATTTGTTCAGAAGGAATTTGCCTTTGCCTTCCTTTGAGGCTGAGAATGTGTGTCTTGCCCAGAATCACCCAGTGGGTTTCCATGGCTGAGTGGGGGTTCAGAATCTGGCCTTTAGAAGAGAACATCTGTAAGTATGTATATATTGAATTTATATCTCACCTTTCACCCATTTAAGGTGGCTTACAATAATTTAAAAATATGCTGCTAATACATTAACATATGTAAAAGTTAAGGAATTTAAGATCAATATTATTAAAACATGCTTAAAGATAGTAAAAACACTTAAAACATATTTGAAACATACTTTCAATAAAAGATAAAAAGATCAAAACAACATACAATTTGCACACATACGACCACTCCTTATTTAAAATTCAAAATTAAAAAGCTTGCCTAAATAAAAATGTCTTCATCTGTCAGTGGAAGGAGAGCAGGGAAAGGGCCATTTTGACCTCCCATGGAAGGGAGTTGCATGGTTTAGGAGCAGCCACAGAGAAGGTTTTCATCCAAGTTCTCACCAACCATGGTTGCAAAGGGGATGAGGCTCAGAAAAAGCCTTCCTCTGCAGATCTTAATGCCGTTGCTGGTTTGTATAAGGAGATGTGGTCAGATAGTCTGGACCTGAGCCGTTCAGAACTTTTAACGGTCAAAATCGGCTCTTTAAATTCTGCTTGGAAATGGACCTGTAGCCGGCGACACCTGTAGCCAGCCCCTGTCAACAGCCTGTCCACAGCATTTGAACCTACTGAAGTTTCCAAGCAGTTTCCAAAGTTTCCTCATGTAGAACACACTGCAGTAGTCCAAACAAGATGTAATAAAAGCATGTGTCACTGTCACTGTCACTAGATCTGACTTCTCAAGAAACAGGTACAGCTGGCACACTTGTTTTAACTGTTCGAATGCACTCCTGGCAACAGCTGAAACCTGGACGTCCAGGCTCAGGTCTCAGAACATACCCAAGTTGTGAATCTGAGATTTTAGGGGCAGTCTAACCTCATCCAGCACAGGTTGAATCCTTGTTCCCTGATTGGCCTTCAGAATGATGAGGACCACTTTTGTCTTGTCTGGATTAAATTTCAGTTTGTTCACCCTCATTTAGTCCTTTACTGACAACAAACACTAGTTTAGTACAGAAACAACATCCTTGGAATTGGATGGAAAGGAGAGATACTGAACCCCAAAACTCTGGATGACCTCCTCCAGAGGTTTCCTGATGATGTTAAACAGCATGGGGGGCACAATAAGATCTGCGGGACACCACAGAATAGTGGCAAGGGTGTCAAACATGTATCTCCCAGCACCACCTTTTGAGTCAGCCCTTCTATGAAAGACTGGAGCCACTGTAAAACAGTGCCCCCAAGCCCTATCCCAGAGAGATGACCCAGAAGGATTCTACGGTCAATAATATCTGTGACTACTTTTTCTTATTGTGTAGAGGCACAGCATACCATGGCCAATACTATGCTATACCTCCACACTCTGTGTGTGTACAGATCCTCAGTACAGTGGAGCTTCTGCATCTGCAAGCTCCAGATGTGCATTTTCCACTGACCATGGAGTGTCGCATCCTATAAATAAAATGGCAACAATGTGAACGTGGATGTAGTGAAGCATCCATAAACATGTCACTACCATTTAATAAAATTGGAGACAGTCATTCACATTTTTTAGCATTCATAGGAATCCAGGAACCGAATCTTTGCACATCTGAAGGGTCCACTGTAATTGTTTTGGTCTGTGAAGCATCTGGTCAATTATAGAAAAGGAAAATATATGACTGGAAACATGTGTTCAAAAAGTCTCAAACTGCCTAATAAGGGAGTAAATCTCACTGAAGGAATTACTTTCGAGTAAGCATTGATACTGTTGGACTGTTAATGTGTAACTGTTTTCCAAGTGATAATAGATGGATGCCTTTTATTATGACTCATGTGACTTCTTGTTACAACTGTGTGGGTAAAAATAAAGACTTTTTACTCCTTTGTCAGTTTCAGTGATCAGTTAGCTTCATAGTTCTTATCTCATTTACCAGGACAAAAACCCAAAGTTTCAGAAAATGATTTTGAGGATCTTTTGTCAAATCAAGGGTTTGCAGCAAAATCTGACAAAAAAGGACCAAAGACGATTGCAGAGATGAGAAAACAAGAAATGTCTAAAGATATGGACCCTCTAAAATTAAAGGTTAGATATTTTTATACTGAATCCTTCCTGTACTGTCACTTCTTATGTGTATTAAAAGTTAGCACATAAGCTGCATGCCACACCAAATGGACTTTTAGTAGAAGAGGTAGAGAGGTTCCAAGTTCAATCCCTGGTATATCCCTTAAAAGACTTTCAAATAAATGAGTTGGGCAAAACCCCTGCCAAACACCCTGGAGAGTGCCAGCCAGTCAAAGTCGCTGGAGATGACATAATACAGAAAGAGCTAGTAATGGTATAATATAGCTTTGAATGTTCAGGCTCTGTATGTTTACAAAATTGTGGTTGAGAATTGAAATGACAGGTGAGATGACACCAAAAAAATATCAAATTTCTGTGTCTTTAGTGTACAACTCTACTTTTTGGACTACGTTGCCCAGAATTCCTTAGCCAGTATAGCCACTGATGGATTCTGGGACTGTAAGTCTAAAAGGTAACTTTTCTAAGCTTTGATTTAGTGAGTAGTGCTTCCCTTCAAATATAACTCTGGGTACCAAGTTTAAGCCCATTGATGTAAGAATTCTTTTTTATCTTCTGAGCGAAACCTAGAGATTTTGCCTAAAAGAACTCCCACAGTGGTGGTTGAGTGATGTGGATGGGGTTGTAGCTTAGTGGCTGGAGTTTTCTGTGTCATTAGGCCTATCTCTTCTATCCCGGTGAGTGGAGAGAGAAGCTATGGTGTTTGTTCTGGCGAAAGAGCTATGCTTCCCATAGATACATCTATGAAAAATGAGCCTACAGAATGTCCTAGTCCTCAAACCAGGCTTACCTTTCCATAACTCCATGACAGCCACTTACTGCTTGCTGAAAGCTTAAAAGAGGCAGGGGGATCTCAGCCTGTTCTAATCTTTGCTTAGCCCATTGGCTTTCTAGAAACAAGTGTTACTCATCACAGGCAAGCAGGCTTGTGGGAATTTTGAAAGCTTGCATTAAATAGCTACATATGAACATTTTGGATGGTAGTTTAAAGCAGACTTGGGATAACCTGGTACTTTTCAAATGTTTTGGAATACAAGTGTCATAAGCCCTAACTAGCACAACCAGTATTCAGTGATGATGGAGATACATCCTAAAACATTTGAAGGTTGTCAGTTTGTCTCACCTTGGTTTAAATGTCATTAATGGGTATGTGCAGGAAATAGAACTGGGTTCTGCGTGGTGGTTTTGGATATTTGAAACCCCTTTTCCATCTCTTTCTTTTTCTTTCTAGATTCTAGATTGGATTGATGGAAAAGAGAGGAATATAAGAGCTTTATTATCTACTCTTCACACTGTGCTTTGGGAGGGTGAAACCAAATGGAAACCAGTTGGCATGGCAGACCTGGTTACCCCAGAACAAGTGAAGAAGTACTATAGGAAGGCAGTGCTTGTGGTTCATCCAGATAAGGTGAGTCTTAATGGCTGGTCTTCAGACTGCTACTGTCCAATTGTTCCTCTGTATCTAAAAGAAGAAAATATAGTTCCTATGTGAGTTGCTGTATCATAGCCCAGGAACAGATTGCACTCTGCTGTATCCACTTGGGAGCCAATGTTCTAGCAGGGCAGTTCAGCTGGAGCCCATAGAAAGCATTGTCCATGTTCACAATGATGCACAGTGGGGCAGGCACTGTAATAAAGTTCTCAGGACTTAGCCCTGCAGTAGGTCTTGAACTGGTAAACAGAGTGATGCCAGGCAGAGATGCAAGCCTGCGTGCTTTCGCTGCCATGTTTTGGTTAAGAGGAGTGGAATACAGGGAAATCAATGGTCCTATGAAGGAAGCCTTTTTCCACCAAAAAGTCTAGAGCAAATTGGGTGCTTATAAAACTGCCTGTGTTGCTTGTTCGTCTGAGCAGCTAGGAGAGCTCTGCTGTGGTTGCTCATCACTGTATGCTTTTCTGCTGCCAAGACTGAACAAAAGATTCTGTGGAATCCAGAGAAGAAACAAAACACATCTTGAGATGCTTAAAAGATGGTGGTAGAAAAGCTTTTTGTTTTTCAGCCTATGTGTACTCTTAAAGCCTTCTCCATAGGCTGCTTAGAATCAGACTTCAGAAATTTCTGAACCAGGAACTCTCAAATGAAAATCTATTTTAGCAGTTTCTGAAGATTGGTTTTAAGGTACAGTATTTTCTGAGCATTTTGAGATGTTTCTCTTGTTTTTTCTGTTGTCTGAAAATAGCTTAGCCTGACAAATAGCTGACAGATAGCTGATGAATTCAGCTATTTAGCAAGAGAAAACAACAAAAGCAAGGTTTGCAACTGCAGCCATGTTAAGCTTTATCTGAAATACTGTCAAAACATTAAGGTAGCCCTTTGATTTCAAAGGGATACAAATCTTTGCTTATTTTGATTTCTTAGGTATGAATGTATAATTTAAAAAGATTCCTCTTCTCTGGATGAGATTGAGAGTTTTTATGCTTTTTTTCAGTGATTTTTTCACACTTTTGAGATTTCTTTGCAAAAAAAACAGTTTGTTGAAAAGATGTAAGGTTTTTTTGCACAAAAAATATATTTGTACAAAAAGGAGGGCAAAAAAAAGATGCATTTTGGCACAAGAAGCCTTAAGTTTCTTTGTGCAAGTGAATATTTCGTCAAAAAAAACCTCTTGAAATGGAAAAATTTGCAACAGTTGATCATTTTCTCAGCAAGGTGTTTTCCTTCATTGAAGTACCATTTCTGATGGACACCAAGAGTATTTACAAGTGTGCTTGTTTTGCTACAGTTGGGTGGTCAGGTTGTAATTCTTGTTCTCTTTTGCTTTCAGGCCACGGGGCAGCCTTACGAACAGTATGCCAAAATGATCTTCATGGAGCTGAATGATGCGTGGTCAGAATTTGAAAACCAAGGCTCAAAATCACTTTTTTAATATGCCTCCCTTTTGCACAGTGGGGGCATGATTTCAAAATGTATTGGCAGCAAAACTGAATCTTGAGTGCTGTTAGTGTAACCTCCTGAGATCCAAGTGTGGGGAGGGGGACCTTTCCCGGTTGTTGCACATTTTGAAGCTGAATACTCTCAAACAAGGGTGTGCATTGTAGGAAGCAGAGTATGAAACATTACAGAAATGGCACACTGGGTCCACTGGCACTACGAAGCGTGTGCCATGAGAGTGGAAGGTTCCAGGCCATCTCAGATGAGATCAGAGGCACCTGTCATTCTAGTGATGGGTCTTGACATGGGCAAAATTTGCTGTGGGAAACATCATCCACTTTGAATCCCTAATCATTAATTTAATCTATTTTTTCCCTGTCCATCTGAAAAAACACACAACCTCAGTTTGCATTTCCATCCCCCATGGCCTGTAGTCCTTGTGATTTTCATTTTCATTTTGTTATTTACTTGTTTGCCTTATTCAAAGTGCTTTAGTTACCTATCAGCTGTGAGATTGCTCAGCATCTCTTGTTCTTGTTTCTGTGAGAGGTGTACATTTTTCTTCTGTATTTTATGTAATCATTCCGATAATCATTTTGTAAATAATTAAACTGTTTTCTGACAACACCTGCATTCCTTATGCTGCATTGACAGTTGTTTGGCCAAATGCTTCTATTTCAGGAAGAGTTTGGCTAGTACGAATTTTTGGTGTTTGTAGGGTTTGGCGTTTTCTTAAAATGGAAATAGGTAATTGGATCTTGGCTTTAATTTAAGTACTGCATGGTCTTGTCTTATTTATTATGACCTTCTTGGGGACAAACTATCTTAAATTTCTATACTAAGGTGTGCATTTGCAAATGTATGCATTAACTTTTCCCCTCCAGACTTTACTCAATGGTGTATGTGCCTTTTGTTGGCATAGTTGAATTGTATAGGAAGTACGCAGGTTGACATACATGCAGGAACCTGAAAAGTGTGTGCAGTGATCCGCTGCTTCAATTTTTGTCAAATTGAATTGAGTAAATGTTGCATTGTTGGCTGTTGAAGGAGTGTGTGTGCTTTTGCCAGCTGTGGGTAACTCCTGCTCACATATTTGAAAACTCTGTGGATTCTAGATGTCTCTGTTATATGGATCAAAGATCAGGATATCATGTACTGTCTTTTAAGACAATCCTCTATTTGATGTATCATTGACTACAGGGGCTAGTTCTATACTTCAGTAGACTGAAGAATTTAATATAAATGTGCATTGTTGAATATGAGGACTAGTATGCCATCACCATTATGGTGTCTAGGTTGTAGTGGCATGGTAGCTTTGTTCAGGTTAATCTATTTACAAGGTGTTATGGTTTATTCGGCCAGGTTTTGAATTTTTTTTTTTTTTTTTACTAAGATCAGTGGCTTGACAGGGTTCAGGAAAGACTACTTTTTAGAAGAGTAGTTTCTGAATAAAGTTCAGAATTTGACCTCTGTTCCACTCCTACTGCCTTCAGCAAATGAAGATACAGCAAATAACTTTCTGTTCCTACAGTGTTCCCAGGGGAACAGGGAGCAGAAGTGCATTTACTATGCAACCTGTCTTGCTTAGGAGTAACCCACCTGTATAATTCTAATCTCCAGCTTGCTATCAATGCAGAAAAGATATACAGACCTAAAGAGAGAACACTGAGTTGTGGAATGTGTTGGCCTTTGTCACATTTTTTTTTTCCTCAGGAGTGAAACTGCAGGCAATGTTTGTTTTTTAAACTGTATTTTGATTGGATATTGTAATCGCATTGGAATTAGATCAGTAGAGTAGGTCACAAGTCATTTTTTTCCTGGTATAGTACATATAAGCTGACCTACTGATTCAGCTTGAATTGCCACCCATGATTAAGGTATATATTATACAAGGAAGCAAGCTATTAAAGCTGTATGTATTTTTTCCTTCCTACATGTCATCAATGTGGAAAAGAAACTGGACATTGGCTCGCTTGTGGGAAGCACTAGATTATCTTCAGACATAACATGAAGTCCTCTTTGGTGACATTGGGTTCCAGGGTGCTGAATGGAGCTTGGGCTGAGCTACGGCTCTAGGTATGCAGGTTGTTTCATCGACTTGCATATTGTGGATTGCAGACTGCTTTGAGTTAGTGGTAGAAGGTTAGTAGGCCCAATGAAGGAGTCCACTGATTCTTTGGCCCTCCCAACATTTCTAACAACATTTCTGAATTTCAACTTGAGTAATCCAACAAAACTACCAATGTACTTTTAAGATACCTTTAAAAAAAAAAATCTGTACTTCAATCCAAGTCTCACCTTTTCATACATTTAGATGACTTCTTAAGACTGTAATTTTGGGATTGCACAAAATGGGTTCTGGTAATGAGCACAAAGATTCCCTTTCCCCCGCCCCAGCTCTGTTACCTATGTTATAAAATGATGATGGATGGAAAAGTTCTGCATATCCTTTCATGGCTGCATGAAAGAGGTGTGGGACGGCTAACGTGATGAAGAGTAACTGCACATTTCTCACGCCAAGGAAATGCACTGGTAGCTGTGAGGTGCCATTTTTGTTTTGTTATGATGGTTGGCGTGATGGGTCCAAACAACAAGAATTGCTTTGGTGTATTCTCCCTTGACTATCTGGGAAAGGTAGCACTGAGCCATTTCAAGTAATGCTTGTGCATATCTAAATAATGTTCATATATCTCCATGAGTATTTATGCTTTTTTAGAGAGAAATATACTGTTGTTTTAGAGAGTAATTTGGACTTTTTAGTCTGAATTTTGGTAGTAGGGGAGACAGCAGAAGAGGAAAAGAATGAGTGGACAGGGCTATTAAATGGGATAGGAATTGTTCATAGTTAAGTGGAGGCCAATTTTAACTTTTGGGGTTGAGGGGAAAGGACATTTTTTTCCCCTGAAAAGATTATTTTGCTTCTGGTAAATTACTGTAATGTGGGATAAAAAGAAGAGGTTTATAGATGCAAAGACCAATGAACAAAAATGTCAGTTAAATTTCTTTTGTAATTTTTAGGGGAAAAGGTACCTGTCTTTAAGTTCTGATAAAATCCAAATCTATACATTTAACCAGTTTAAAGGGTGGTTATTTTAAAACAGGGTGGGCAACATGTCACGCTGAAGGGCATTGCCTGTCCCCTACCCCCCCCCCAAAAAAAATTGCTGTCAAAATCGGGAGGCAAACTGCTAAAAAGAAGAAAAAACTCCTGCTCACTTTAAAGTGGTTTTCATGATGGCAGACTAGAAACACCCCATTCTAAGAAGAGCTTCCCATTTGAATAGTTGTTATCAAGGGAAGGACATGGCTACAAAGAAGGGCTCCCATATTACACTCCCATATGCGGCTCTTGTGGGGTACCTGTTGCCTGTACTGACTGGCAGCAGCTTTCTCAGAGAAAGTGCTGTGCAGGCATCTTTCCCATCACCAGTGAGCACAGTGGGGGACAAAATGTGACCCTCCAGATCTTGTCAGACTCTAACTCCCATCATTCCTCACTAGGGCTATCTTGGCTAGGGCTGGTGGGAGTTGCAGTCCAAGAACATCTAGTGGTCCTCAGTTACCCACCCTTATCCATTGATTCCATTGCTTAAAAGTGTAGGAATCATAGGAATATGCCTGCTTCTAAGCTGGACTGCTGTTTTCATGAAAGCCAGTATTACATCAACAGCAACCTTCCCTAACTTGTGTGCTCTCTAGATGCGCTGGACTGTAATCCCACCATCCTCAGTCACCATAGTGTTATAGTTCACTATATCTTGAGGGCACTGGGTTAGGGAAGGCCAGTCTACACTGACTGGCAGAAGCTTTCCAGGACTGAACCTGGCATTGATTAATTTTCTGGAATGAACAGCTTCTGCCCCACTATGAGCGGTGATCTTTCCCCTACTGGCTTAAGCATGATACTTGTGGCCTAGCAAATTGGCCCTTGGTGTGCTGAGCCACACTGTTGGCTCCTAGTTTGTAAAGATCAGTAAGAACTTTGTGGGAATGCTGAGTTCAGGGCAGCTGGCTCTATGTCTTCCCTGGTGGAGCACATCAGTGTATCTGTTTGACATGCACCCCTGTGCTGGCTGCTTTACTCATCTTCTCCAACAGCAGTGTAATGGCAAATAAAAATAAACTATATAAAAAAACCATACATATCCAGAGTGTAGAAAAGCTACCTTTTGGGACTCCAGGTTCCAGAAGCCACCAAGCAGCATGGCCAGGGACATAGCATATGTGGAATTCTAGGAGTAGTAGTCTAAAGAAGTAACCCTTTTAATAAGACCACAGTGTAACTGCCGCACTTTGCTAACTTTGTGTCAAAATGCTTTAATTTCCTTTCTATTTACCTACTGCTGTAAGAGAGGCTACAGGTTGATGAACAAGGTTGAAAACTATGTTGCCAAGCATATAATTTGGTGAATTTACCTAGCAATCCTTCCACTAAAAAAAAAAAAATCCCTACAGTGTTGTCTCCTTTTCACCACAAGGGGGTGCGTTACAAGAACAGGTGACCAGGGAAGCAGCGTTCTGGTCACACTGTAAAATGGACTATGTAAACTCTGTGTTACTGTTTGTCTTTTTTTTTCCCCTCCTAAACCCAAACTAGTCCTTCCTCGTTCCCAGGGGTAATCTCAGGTCTTCTTTACCAACAGGTAGTTTTGCCTGCGTGTATGTAACTGGCATGCCTGTGCACGGATGAGGAGTGGTCCAGGTTTGAGCAAGGCTCTAGGTTTTCTTGTATTGATCATCTGAGAACCAGTTTGGACATGGGGTGTCCTGCTAACAATCCTCACAGTCAGTCGTTGTAGCCAGAGCTAAAGAGAGGGGTTTGAATTATGCCATCAAGATTCTTAGATTTATGCCTGGCTTGGCCAGTCCAAAAGTCTTCCACTGTCTGCCTGTCAGAGTATGATGTTTCACTTCTCAGTGCCCTTTGTCTGAAGAGCTCTTGGGGACAGAAGAGCATGTAATTCTAGGTTAACTTAAATTTCATGTCATCTCCAAGCTGAAATTTGTGTTACAAGTACTGGAACCCTTGTTATGTGATAACTCTTCTTTCTTTTAGACTATTCCACTAGTAACCTAAATAGTAATTTTTTTCTAATGATACTCCTTTCTACTTCAGGGCTTGCAAATAAATTGTTCAGAATATCAGGAATTACTACCCACCATTTTTGATTGCCTCATTCCCCAGTGCAGTAGCTGCAGACCACTGAACAATGGATATAAAATGCTTTTGAAAATTAACCATATTAAGGCAATAAAAGGAGGGTTTCTCATTCTCATTTGGAGCTGGAAGTGTGCAACGTCTGCATAACTTCCCCACCTTATTTTGCCCCTTCTTTCCCTGTGGCTTTTGCACACAACATTCAAGAATAAAACTTCAAAATAATTGATGCAACTGTCTTTTTATGAAGGGTGCATTTATTCCAACTTTTTAAATATGAAAGTCAAAACAGGATTTCGTGGCATTGTGGACACTTTTGGAAATCATTTGCTGAATGTACTGTATACAGTTTTATGGAACTGAAGAACATTACGTGAATGAGGATTTTTGATCACTCCATGGTATTTCACAATTTCATGTCCTTGTTAGAAGTCATCTCTGTGTGTATGTCTTTTGTGAGGGAGGGAGGGGGGTAAGTGGAGAGACAAAGGGAAACCAAAATCTTATTTTTGTCTTCATTGGGGGAATTGCTGTGTGCTGAGTAATTTTGGAAATAGTCAAATGCAAAATGTATAAATGTGTATGTATATAAAATGAGCATTGTCTTAAGGTTGCACCTTGTAAACAATTATGGATAATGTATTGAATGTTCGGCACATAATGTTTTGGATCAAAGTATTTTGCTTTGGAATTATGATCAGTGATTAAAAGAAATCAAACATTGCTGCCTTTATTCATAATTACAAAGAGTAAATGGTTACTTGTGTGCCTGCAGTCTGTTATCTCCACATGATATGCTTTATTGTGGCTGCCATACTTTAAAAAAGAATCAATGGATAAAAAGGTACAGAAGCAGAGTATCAAAAGTCCCTTTCATACCAGAACATAATTGACTGTACGGTATGTGGGATGTTCACAGAATTCGTGGTCTTTTGTTTAATTGAAAGGCAAGTAAAGGGGACCTGATAAAGGTGTGTAAAATTATGGTATGAGAAAGTGGATAAGGATCTTTCTTCTGATAGAATACTGAAACACATCCTTTTACAGTTGGCCCTTCACATTAGCTTGGTTTAGGGGTGCAGGACCCTCTCAAAAGTGGAAAAATCGCACATATCAAAATGGCAATGTGGTGTAGTGAGAAGGGGGCTGTGGCGTTGTGAGAAATGGACACCCAGGGTTCAAGCCACATCAGGGAAATCAGAAGGAAGAGGGGTGGGTCAGCATAGTGGCCCCCTCTGTCACCCATTTCCTTCCTTGGGTATGTGGGACATTGAGAGAGGATTTGTGGTACTGAGAAATTGAGCTGTGAGCCATCCTTAGCTGGCCAAGCAGTGGCTAATGGAGGAGGAGGAGGAGAAGAGGTGAGTTTTTAAAGGGCTGTGAGGCCTGACTGGAGCTGCCAAGAGGGAAGGTTCCACCAGAAAAAGAAGCACCTGAGGTGTGTGTGTGTGGGGGGGGGTAGGGGTTGGAGAAACTCACAAATAAATCCGTGAAAGTCAAACCTGCAAATGCTGAAGGTCAACTGTACAGTGAAGGAGGAGGGAGAAGTTTAGAACAGATACATGTTAACCATACAGCAGATAGTTAAACTTCGGAATTGGCCAGAAAAAGACTGGGAGAGCATCCAAAACCACCTGGAAAGCACACAACCAGGAGGATATTTGTTCTCTAGTCAAACTGTTCTGTGCACAAAGTTTATCAGTCTGGCAGAACAAACATTATTTTTCTCTTCACTTAACAGTGTTTTAGCGTGACAGTGGCAACAGCTGCACTCTATCTAAATTCTGAGAGGTAAAAGAAGCAGCAGGGAAGATAATCTGAATTACAAAGATGGCTTTTCTACATCCTAGAATTTCTTTTCCTTGTTTCTTCCTTCCTTTCTTTTTTTAAAAAGTGGTTCTCTTTACCCACACACATTTACTCTTCTCTTGGCCACCTGCAAATCTCACCATACCTTCCCCCATCTCTTCCTTCCCTCCTATAGTTAAACACATCACGCAAAATTACAGTTCAGCTTGTGTTTCAAAGGATGTCTAAAGGGTTTTGCATGCATGTGCTCCTCTGTTGCTCCTTTTGCTAATAGGAGCATATGTTTTTCATCATGAATGCTTTTGCTGTATTCAGAATCACACAGAAATATGCAGGCCATCATCACATCTGTTTGTAGTGGTGTGAAATTCAGTATTGTCATGAGTTGCATATGTTCAAACTGTAAATTCTCCCTTTGCTTCTGGAGCGTAAGAGGGAGATACAGTAGGTGTGGAGGAACCCCCCCAAAAAAGAACTTGGGACGTGGACATCCAAAGCAGCCTGATCAAGACTGAGCATGATCAGAAGCCACAAGGCTCCAAACGGATGTTGGGGGCATAAGAGTGGAAGGAAGTGAAATTCTGGGCAGCAGCACTCTGTTCTTCAGCATTTTCTTGAAGTTGCCAATTGTGTTTAATGCCATTCAACTCCATCCCTTGCGTTTAGTTTTCCTTTCATTTGATGGTGCCTTAACATGCTTCTAATACTTATTCTAATTTCTCATCGTAATGCCCATTAGTTGGGTCCTGTCAATTTCACTGTGGATTTCTGTAACACTAAGTGATGTTGGCACCCTTTCTGGCAGCTTGTTAATGGAATATTTGACCTCGCAGTCTCTTGTCTCTGGCTGCCGCTGCCATCTATGAATCAATTTTTTTAATGATTTGAATGTGGAGAGAAGGAGGTCTGTAGGAATGTAAATGTGCTGCTTTGCTTTAAAACTGATCCTGGGAATACAGAAGAGGATAAAATGAGAGCATGCAGGCATAAAAATCCTGCTGGATCAGAGCAACAATGTCCTTCCAGAGCAGCGAACCTCTGTTGTGTTGTAGGCAATATTCCTGTATAGGGCTTCAACTATCTGCTTTTTGTGTATTACAAAATCAAAGATTTTATTATAGGGTTCTGTATAGAGCTGAGATAAATATCATCTAGCATGCTGAAGATGTTGCTGAACTGCCCGCTGTAGCCCGCACAGCCAGAGGTGAAGTATTTTAGGAACTGCTGTTTAGCCTCTCTCTTTTTTAAGATTTCATACTTATTAATTTTAATATAAACATACAAACTAATTCACAGCTACAGGAAAAAGAACAAAAAAAGAAACAAACTATACATAAACAATATACATTTGTAACTAAAACTAGACTAAATTGAACTGACCTAAAGCTAAGGCATAGCAGTAAAACCTTTTACTAAAAGACTGATCTATTACCTTAAAACACATCCTAACTACACTAACTAAAGTACAAAAGAACTCTGACCCCTCATACAAATTATAATGAAAATAAAAATCAATTAACATTCCATGTGTTGTTCTCCCATTACAGACCTACGTACATTCAATGTATTAGAATTACTATTAATAATAAGCACAGATTATTACATCATTAGATTTCTTATTGCTCAAAAAATCAATAGCTTCCAGGCCGTCAAAAACATCTTCAATTGGTCTGTCTTTTAAAATTCACATTAATTTTGCAAGTTGGGCAAGATCTGCAAGTTTAATAACCCATTCTTCCATCATCAGTGCTTCAGTCCATTTCCAAATTTGAACAAACAGCATTCTTGCAGCTGTTACCATGTATTGAAGAAGTAGTCCATATGTCCTATCTAGTTCTTTTTCAATAATTTCCAACAAAAACATTTCTGTTGACATTGCAAAATCTATCTTTAATTTTTTTTCAAATTAACATATATATCTTAGACCAATATATCTTCACTTTTTTGCAAGTCTATCACAAATGAAAAAAAGATCCTTATCCTGGAGCCCAACATTGATTTGAAATGTTATCTTAGAATGTTTTGAGAACTTTTCTGGAGTTAAGTACCATCTGTTTATCATCTTGTACATATTTTCTTTTAAATTACTGCGCAAAGTAAATTTTATATCTTCAGCCCACATTTTTTCCAGTAGCTCCATTTGCACATTATGCCCAAAGTTTTGGGCCCACCTTATCATAAACTCTTTTACAGGTTCATATTCCATCTCTGATTTCAAAAGACATTTGTGCACTCTTTTGATTACATGATCATCATTGTTGCACAATTTTAAGTAAAAATCATTTTCTCCAGCCTCTTTAAATAGATCCCTCTTATCTTGTTTAAATCCCTTTTTAAACTGTAAATGAACAAACCAGCTAGGGTTTATGCCTCCCTTAGGGAGCATCTTTCTTGATTTAAGCTCCCAATTTTCTTTCTCCATTTATAACAGATCCTTGTAAATGGTTTTGGGTTTTTTTTTAACCCATTCTTTCTTGAAGAAAGCTTCCTTCAGTGGGGTAACTAATAATATCTTAGGGAAAAAACTTTGCTTTTGTTTGAACCAAACTTACAAAAGAGTTTTTCTGATAGAATGATTTTTAAAACCAGCATGAGCTTTGACTTTATCATATTAAAGATAACCAGAACCACCACCTCTTAAATTATGAGCTTCAATTTCCAACAGTCTTACATCTCTAAGCAAAATCCATTTTTTTCAACCGCATAAAACAACAAGCCTCATAAATACAGTTTAATAGTAATAAAGAAAAGGACCACCCATTTCTTTAGCATGGTACAATGTTTTAAGTTTTTTCTAGATTTCCTTGTCTGCCAAACAAATCTGGAAATATCTTTCTGCCATTGCACAAAAAGTATTCCATTTCTTATTATGAGGATCATTTGAAAATAAAAGCGTTGGCAGAACTGTAGTTCTCATAAAAATTAATTTAACTTTCCCCATTTTTCTATTTTTATTTCTTTCTGCATTCACTCATAGTTATTTTGAAACAGTGCACTCTTCTTCTTCATAATTTTAATTTCCAGATATTTGATTGCCCTTTTTCCCACTTTAAAATTAGAAAGAGCTGATAATTCATTTTCCTCTCCCAAAGTCATGTTTTCGGTCAACAGTTTTGTTTAGCCAAGTTTATTCTTGTTAACTGCTACCAAGTCAACTTTGACTTAATGGTGAGCTGATAAATGAGAGACCTCTGAGTCACCCTGTTATCAACAGTCCTGTTCAGGTCTTGCAGAGTCAGGGCTGTGGCTTCCATGATCAAGTCTATCCGCTTGTAATGCATTCTTCCTCTTTTCCTGTTGCCCTCCGCCTTACCTTACCAAGCATTTTTATCTTTTCTAATGAATTGTGTCCAGAGTATGACAGTCTCAGATTAGTTGTCTTGGCTTCTAGAGAGAGTTCAGGCTTGATTTGCTCTTGGGCCCATTTATTTGCCTTTTTGTTAGTCCATGGTATCCACATAACTCTCCCCCAGCATCACGTTTGAGTCTCTTCCTATCAGCGTTACTGTCCAGCTTTCACAGCAATACATAGAAATTGGAAATATGATAGCACAGACAATGCTGACTTCGATATTCAATTATATATCTTTACATATGAGGATTTTGTCTTGTTCCTTCACAGCTGCATTTTCAGGTCCTAGTCTTCTTCTGTTCTTCTGAATCATAGAACCGTAGGATCATAGAGTTGGAAGAGATCACAGGGGCCATCCAGTTCAACCCCTTGCCATGCAGAAACCCACATCAAAGCACTCCCAACAGATAGCCATCCAGCTTCTGCTTAAAAACTTCCAAAGAAACTCCACCACGCTCCAAGGCAGCATATTCCACTCCAAGGCAGTATATTCCACTACAGTCTCCCTTTTGACTGAGCCAAGGTATGGAAAATCTCTGTTTCAGTGTCTTCATCTACTTTAAAGTTATTTAAATAATCTGTGATCATAATTTTTATCTACTTGTCATATATGAGATGGTTGAAGGACTATCACATAGTCCATCTGAGTCTAAAACCAATTGTTAAATGCTCTCCACTTAATCTGGACTTCCCTTTGTAGCTTTCTCTTCCTCTTGCAACATTTTTTTTCTGCTGCTTTGTGAAAATAAGTTAGAATTTTGTTTCATTCACTGCTTCTGTATGGCAGCTTTCTCACAAAAATGCTTGCCAATCTAGAAGTGAATTCCAGAAGCTAATTGTGAAGAACTTTCATTTGTCCTGAAGATAGTATCCAGCTGCCAACCAAGTGCTCATGGATGACTCCAAGTTGTATAATGTTGAACAGAATGATTTCATTTATTACTTCAGGTATTCGAACAAACTTTCATCATGTCTCCTCTTAATGTGCAGTCTTATGCCAATATAATCAGGTCATGCTAGAATCCACACTGCGGACCACCTCCCCTTTTGAATAACCCACTTCTATCCCCATGCTGTGGCAGATCACCTTTAACTTAAGTAGAGAATTACATTAGCTTTATCTTGCAGTGACCATCACTTGCCACAGTGCCTATATCTTTCTTACACCTTACTGCCACATGTGACTAATCCTGTCTATGCCCTTGATAGCTGGCATAGATGTGGGACAACAGACTAAGGATCTAGTCCAGATTCAATTAAATATATGTAGCTTTATTAACAAACAATTCAGGTAATCCTTAATTTAATGAGTGAATGAATGAATGAATTTTTATTCATTTATTTTAAGTAATAACCATGTGTAAACTACATTAATTGCCATAGAGGTTCTATTTTGACCTACTACTTAACCGTAAACCAATTCCTCTATTCATCGCCAGCCAATTCCCAGGCAGTGTTCTAAAGCTAGATAGGCAGACTGTACTCTGGCTGAGTTTATCACGCTCTGGATTTCTGTAGCTCCACAGTGATTTACCATAGTCTCCCTTCTGGTATAGCCTTCTCTGTAGACCTCAGCCAGTGACTGACACTCAAACTTCTAGTACTCTAAAAGGTTGCTAGAGAAGTTCTGTTGTCCTTTGTCTTTAATTGCCCTTCCTCAGTTCACTTGTAAGTGACTGCCCTCTGGCTGCTTCATCTTTCTGCCTTCTTTGACACTCCCTTGATTCTTTCTGGTTCTGCCTGTTCTGACAGATGGACCTCCTTGCTAGGTGAAGAACTTATCACATTAGAGGCCTCAACATTTCATCCTATCACCGAAATGGACATTCCATGCCAATCACCATCCATGAAATGTTCTAAAACCCACCAATCACACTTGAAATTTGGATTTCCTCTGTTACCAAATAAGCAACTTTAGAATGCTTTCATAACCTATTCTTACTGGCAGCTGAATCGTGTAATTTGCAGCTAGTCTCCAGAGTAAACTAGTAAAAGGAATACTTTCCCCTACTGGCTGGTAATTCCTTTCATATATCTGAGGTATTCCACACAAATATACATCATTTTTTCTCCTTTCATACCTGGGCCTTATCTTCAGATAAACAACCTCCATTAAGTTCAGTCTGGCTTATTCCCAGGTAAGTATGGATAGGACTACAGCCTTTGTTTCCCTGTCCCAAACTTTGAAAACAACAACACTCATATCCTGTAGGCTTTCTTCATGGGAAAGTTAGCCTTTTTAATGTTATTTCAAGAACCATGGGTCTTCAACAGTATTGAACGTTCTTTCCAGGCTGAGATAGTGTTACCCCGATTTCTGGGGGTCCCGTGAGGGACACCTAAATGCGCTCGCTCCAAATTACAAAGTTGGGAATTGGCAAGGAGCACAAGCTAGCACTATTAGAGGCAGGGCAACGTAGCGAGATCTTTTACCCAGCATCTAAGGGGTCAGGCCGAGTCAAGGAACAAACAGATGTAACTAATAATTGTTGTTTTATTGATATACAATCAAACACGTGTATACAACACACTCACACAGAGAACTATAGAAATAAAGGTTGGAGTGGGATAGAGGGATTTTAAGAGGAGGTTTGGTTTGGGAAATACTTCACCTGTCCTGAAGCCCAGAAAATCTGAAGGAAAAGGTCCATTGAAGTAGAGTTCTCAGTACGAGGAGCTGAGGGGAAGGCTCGCTGAACAAAACGACAGCAAGGCGGGATGGAAGCCAAGAGTGATCTGAGCAATCCAAAGAAGTGCTCAGAGTCAGGGGTTCTTATAGGGGAAAATGCGGCTGCAGGCTAGTCCGTTCTTGGAGATAACAATGAGTTTTGGGCTGGAGACAAAGCCTCCGAAAGGTCAGTATTTTACATGATTAAGACCGAATTGTCAATAGAGTAGCCAGTATGCAAACGCAGAGTGCTTGATGATTGAGTGGCTGGTCAAGCTGCCTGCTTGGGGCAGGGAGTTCTTTGTAAGTAACATGCATACATAATGTGGTACTTGCCTTGAGGTCTCCTGAAGCGGCAGTCTGGCTATTTCTGACCTGCCTGTATTTGTTTGGAATATTACAGCGATTTGTGGCCGTACCTGTATGCGTGCTTGTCCAGGGGCCTTGCAAGCATGTGGGAACGAATAGGTGAAGAAGGCCAAATTATTGATATCAAATGATATCTAATATCCCACGAGCTCGGGCTAGGAAACTGCGGTAACAATAGCCAAAGTTGCTAACAGAGGTTATGCCACTTTATAATCCTTTTCAATTTAAGCTCTGCCTAAGCTACTTTTATTACGCAAGTGCCTTTTTATGAACAGAAGGGCATTTTTCCTTCTCTTGTATGTGATTTCTCCTCACCCTACTAAGTGGTATCTGTTCATGTCACTGGTTCTACACAAATTTTGAGCCTACTGTAAACAAATCTATCTTTGAGATTCATATGCTAATCTAAAGAAAATTCCCTTGCTTAAATAAGTGGTTTGTGGTGGAATTGGCCTTCCATATCCACAGATTCTTTATCCATAGATTCAACCAAATGTGGCTTGAAAATATCCCCCTGCCTTTAAAAAAAACCCAAAAAAACCCAGAAAGCTCACTTGGATTTTATATAAGGGACACCATTTTACTACACCGTTGCACATAATGGGACTTGAGTATCCATGAATTTTGGTATTCATGGGGAGTCCTGGAACGAAACCCTGGTGGACACTGAGGGCCCCCTGTATGTGTGGACTGACCTGTATGATTGCCTTGCTGTAATTGTGACAAAGTATAAGTTTTCTTAAAACAAGTTGGATTGCAGGGGGAAGGCATGGAAAGCAAGCTGGGTGGGTAAGTTTTGAAATGTTGCTTTACATGTGAACACACCCAAATCTGAAATGATAGCCTTGCCTGACTTGGTCATGAGCTGGTCAGTTAGTGGTCAGTAGTACATGATAGCCCATGGGTATCTAGCCTTCTTCCAATATACTATCAGAATGGTGCACCTTGTGTTTTATTTGGAATAAAGCAGGAAGGTCTACAAAAGAAGGTAAAATGCTGGTGTATATCATTTTTCTCTCTGTCTTTTCATTTGGATTAAGCAGTATCATGTGTTTTGATCTGGTTTCCCATTGGGCAAAATGATTTTCTTTTCTATAATTTGCTATATGAATTTTAAGCATGTGTTATACTTTGCCTGCCCGTTGTGTCTCTACTGCAAAGAGTGCTGGGAACTGGAATACTGAGATCTCCATGTGTGACCACAGAGACCTGTTTCTTCCTCCTGCTGCCCCCACTATGCTTTCCAAAGCTCCCTTAGGAATCGGAATGGCTGCTAATTTGGCATCAGTTCTCACTGTGGCAATAAATATGTGCTTTGGGCTATATCACTTCAAGATGCAGAGATGGGTCTTGCTCAATTTAATCCTCTTCTGTACAAAAATGAATACCAGCATTCTGTATCCAAACATAGTTGGCTCTCCACATTCGCTAGGATTAGGGGCATAGGACCCTTGCAAAAGTGGAAAAATCACAAATATCAAAATGTGCATGTGTGTGGGAAAGGGGCTAAGGCATGGCAGAGAGAACAGGTACCCAGAGTCCAAACCATGGAGAGGGAACGTAGGGGGGTCAGCGTGGTGGCCCTGTACTCCTCTCTCACCCACCTGCTTCCTTTGGTTTATGGGGAGCATTAGGAGAAGGTTTGCAGTGCTGAGAAATCGGGCTGTGAACTGTCCTTAGCTGGCCAGGCAATGGTTGGTGGAGGAGGAAGAGGACCAGAAGCAGGTTTTAAAAGGGCTGCATGGCCTGTTTGGAGCTTCGGAGAAGGAAGGTCCTCCCAGAAAAGAAGGACCTGGAACGGGGTCAAAGGTTGGAGAAAATTGCAAATCATCAAATCCGTGAAAGTCAAACCTGCAAATGTGGAGGGATGACTGTATAGGGTTGGTGTGAAGGAGCTCATATGAGCCCCCATCTGGTGTAGCCTTAAAAACCGGTGTTACCAATTCAGGGTCAATTTTTTTTATTTCCATCAACTAAAAGCAATGCAAGTGGCCTGTGTTCAGAATCTCAAAACACATTTTTTAAAATGTAGCTATTGGTGAATTAACTGAAAGCCAAGGTGACTAGCAATGTGTCTCTTCAACCATTAAAACAGCAGTCTGAAAAGTCTAAGTGGTTTCCTCCAGCAGTCTAAGAAATTAATTAAGCCAGATCCTCCTAATTTAGGGGACTACAGAGGGAGTACACATGCAGCACTAGGTCTGGAGAAAGTACAGCCCTCCTTAACCCCTTTCCCCAGGCTATCTCTGTGGCCTAAATCTTCCTCCTGCTGCTATTTTACTTGCCATTCAGGTGAAAATATACAGATAGCTATGTAGTTGTTTTTTTAAAAAAAAGTTTGGATTCTAAGTTAGGAGAAAAGCAAGATATAAAATAAAGAAGTAAAGTAATTCAGTAATAATCTGTTTTGTAAGCTGCCTTGGGCCTTGCAAAGGCTTAAATCCTCATTCACTAACAACAGTGTGTGATCCTGGTAGCTAATTCTCTCATATTGCACTTTCCTAAGGACCAGAGATCCTTCCTACTTGCGGCTACTAGATGTCTTGTTTTGCCAAGTAAAGTAAGCATATTGACTCATAGTGCCATCTGGTGGCACCTGATGAAATAGTCATACTGCTTCAACTGGGGAAGAGCTTTTCGCCCTGTATGAAGAAATCTTTTATCCTGTGTTTCTCCTACAGACACTTAGCCGCTTAGAATGAGCAGTGCACTATTGTGCAACTGAGATGTTTCTGCTGAAAAGTTGTACTTTCGGTTCCCATGATAGTTTTTTGCCCATACCAAATAGATCACCTTAACTGGTTTCTCAGTGCCCCTGTTTCTTAGCTCCCTCCCTAAATCTGCGTGTACCTTTCCACACCTCATACTAAGGAATCACTACAGAGTTCAAAGGAATCACAAGAGTTGTCTAGGGCAGTCACCTCACAATACAAGAATCCACAGCTAAGAAGCCCTGAGAGGCAACCATTCAACTTCCATTTTAAAAAATGCCAGAACTTTTAAAAAGAGGGAAAAGTCTAACCATCTCTAAGGTGGAGTTCATGTTCTGATAGCTATGCTATGCGGAGCTAACATTTTCATCATGCTATTGACCATAAATCCATGATTTCTTTCCTGATCAATTGCCATTGCCTCTGAGCCTGTGTGAGCAGTTAGAATTTGGAAGACCCAGTTTATCTTGAACTACATTTACCATTCTATTGCCCATTTGCACTGTTTGCAGAGGTCCTTTCGGAGCTCTTTGTGATTCTAAGGCTGCAAGCCTGTCCACATTTATACCATAACAAGATTAACTGAATACAGTGGTGCTTATTCCTGAATAAACAGGTGTGAGATAATACTGTACATGTTGCAGCCCTAAATCCCAGTCAGCTACTAATTCTCCTGAAACAGACCATAGAGATGGCTGTTGATGGTCCGTACTGTTACATCACTTTGCTATGTTTTGGTTTTGATGGACTTACACTTTCCTTACCTGCTTTTCTCAGTAAAGACAAATGTTGCTGAGCCTGCCCTTATTTCTGGTGAAATTCAGCTTGTGTATGGGGCTTGAGATGAGAGAATGTAGGCTTAACTGTTAATTTCTTAATGTCCAGCTGCTTGCTTTGCATTTAAGGACTGAACTGATCTTAATATCATTAAAACATTGTGTACAGTAAACACAATTAGCCATGCATTAGAAACTAATTCTGCTGGTGTCAAGTGTAATGTGAGTGGCTCCGGTTGATAGATGATGAATGAAAGGGCTTTTAATTTAAGAGCTATGCAAATGCTGTATTACTGAGAGTTCTCAAGGGCAGCCAAGTCCCCAGCAGGTCAAAGAGCATGCAACTATTATCCATAATGGCCTTCTGTTAGACTACAAAAACAATAAAAGGCTGAAAGAAAAGTGCATCATCGCAGCATTTGGCTATAATAACTGCATATTACATTGAGAAGAAAGCACCAGGCTAACAAGAGGGGAAAAATGGTGATGTGACCAGGCAAAAAAGGATATTATTCTCTGATTCTTGCTGTAGTGCTGTGATGCCTGAACTGTACACTAAGGCTTAAGGATTCACACTAAAGGAATGGGTAGTATTTTTAAAGAAATTAATTGAATGATTAAAGTTAACAGTGGGACCAAATTATATACCCACAGGGCCCCCAGAATCATTTTTAAGGTGAGGAGGGATCAACATCGACAGGCGGGTTGTTATTAATTTTGCCTGCTTGCAGGAACTTTCCAGAGGAAGGGGAATTTCTTTCCCTATCCATTATCGTGGAGACATCCTTAGATATGATGACTCCTACAAGGACAGTGTCTACTTAGAAGTGCCCTCTGTGTGTTTAGTGTAGTGTACACAAATAAGTGTGTGCATAGGATAGACTGTGGGCCACTTTTATTATTCCTAGGATAGCTTAGTGACAACAGCATAATACTTAATTATTTAGTATATTTTTGACTGATAATTCCTGAGGATGATCAACTTAGGAGTCTTGGTGGTCTAGTTTTTTAAGATCAGGGAGAATGCTCAGCCTCCACTGTAGCCTTAGGGGGTTCAAGCCCCCCGCCCCCTGTTTTGAGTCCATTTGCACCCACTAAGGAAAGCTGGCATCTGCATGTCTGGCTTGCCTCTCTATAATCAGCTGTGATCAGAAACTGGTTAATTCTGGCACAGGTCTAAGTGAGATTTCCTGTGATTTGATGATTCACTCTGTTAAAGGAACTTGGAGCATAGATTGCCTGCCAAATGTCCCAAGTTCAATACTTGGCAACTCCTTTGCAAATAATCAGAGCCCTAATACATCATGTGAAAAGCCATTTGTCTCAGAGCCCATAGAATTGCTGTCTGTCATGCCAGCTGTGGCATCTATAGGGTGTGATGGCTTGCATGTCTCATTCATGCCTGTAAGATCAAGAAACTGCAAAGCAAAATACAACCCTTTTTACCTTCCTACCTTCCAGACACTGAGATGGCTTCTGTCTTGCTCAAGAGAGTTTTCACATGTGCAAAAAATGATACCTGCAGAAAATGTGGAAATCTGAGAGTTAACCTAGGAGAGCTACTGCGTTGCAGCAGAGACTCCTAAAAATCAGAAGCATCAGAGGAATTGCTGTTGGCTTTTCTGTAAATCACCCAGTATCCTTGAGCTTGCTAGGTGCACTTGCTTTGCTTCACAAAGTGAACAGACACTGTGCGTGTGTATAGGTACCTTCAAATTGCCTGTTGACTTACAGCAACCTCATGCATTCCATAAGGTTTTCTTATGCAAGGAATACTCAGAGGTGGTTTGCCAGCTCCTTCTTCTGAAATAAAACCTACAGCACTTGGCATTTGTTGGTGGTCTTGCATCCAAACAGGGATAACTCTCCTTAGCTTCCAAGATGACACAAGAATCTGGTGCTGTTACGGTAGTTAGGCCCTAGTTTTTACACAATAAAAAAAATTGTTGCATTGCAGGCAAGAAATTTGGCTGAAGTGAATGAATTCTTAATGTGTAGAAATCACTGCTCTCATCAAGAACAAATAACTCCGTGAAATTTCTTCAGTATCTACTGTGGATAATAGTGATAATTTTTAATGCAATATAACACCCATTAAGAATGTACACAGAACGTGCAGTCATTGTTTCAAAACAGTAGAGACTGCTACATCTCCAAGCATCTGTCATTCCTGTTCATTTAACCTTTGACAGTTCAAACATGACTCCTCATTTCATTGAACAGGAACACGAATGAGGATCTGTGGCTGATTCTGTGCTGCACACATGTATACTTAACTTATGTGTGCAATTTGTAGAGATTTGTAGATAATTTGATGCCTGCATTATCTGAAATAACTGATAGTGGAATAAAAGGTATTGGTCTACACCATCCTGACATTTTACTGCTGGTACTGTTTCCTTTGTCTGTGAACTGCCTTGTGTTTTTGATAGGTGACAGTAGAGAGTCTTCTTTATTCCAAGCAGTCATTTACTGTGTAGAACCATTTGCTGTGTTGAACGTGAGCTGCTCTTGAAGAGCATTTATGTGTGATTTGAAACATATGTAAGAACGAAACATCTGTCTCCTGTCCTCAGTCTTTTCCTTGAATTGGATGTCAGATACTGCTTTGGTGTATATTTTCCCGTTAATTTCAGTGGAGGTCTTGTGCAGAAAAACTTGCCCAGGTCTTCTTGCCACATGAGAAGCACCTGTTTCTTCTGCTCTGTTCCCCTTTGTGAGGCAACCATCTTGCCTTCCTTCAAGGCAAAACCCTCCATCACTTGACTGTTGTTCTCACTGATTGTTTTCATAGACATACGCCCCTTACAGGGACATTTGGTGAGGACACAGGAAAAAGCATTCTCCATGGCAGGTTGCATGCTGTGGAACCCACCTCCCTGCTGTCTTTCCATTGGCAGGCAAAGACTGTTTTTATTTTGACAGGCCTTTGAGTTGTAAATCATATACCACAGTTGGAGTGAAATGGTGTGCTGCATTTTATCTTTTTTTTCATCTGTTAATTCTAATTATGATTTAAATGTTTCAACTGTTTTAATCATGGTCTTATTATATGGTTATTTTATTCTTTTTTAACTTTTGTAAAAAGAGATTGTAATTTAATCTAGTTTTAAACTTCTGGAAGTCCTCTTGGATTCTATTCTGAGAGAAAGGAAGGGTATTAATCCAATGGATAAATAAAATAAAACATAAATAGATAAATAATGTAATATGAGGAGCAAGCAGGATCAATTTTGTATCTGTGTATGTGGGTTTCACAAGTGTGTGGGCTTTAGTCGGGAAACATCTCTCCCTACCTCCACCTTTTTCTTCCAGACTCCTGGCTCTTGGGACTAGAGAATAAGCTGAAACTTGGGGCCTTTCTGCACTATATTGTTATAGTGTGTGTGTTAATGTGTGTGTGTGTGTGTCTGTGGGAAGCATGCTTAGGCATGGTGAGGAGAGTGGGCACCCAGGGCCCAAACCAGGTCAGGGAAAGGAGAGGGAAAGCAGGTGCGTCACCGTGTTGGCTCAGTACTTCCTCTTCCTCTCTCACCCATCTCCTTCTTTGGGTGTGTGGGCATTGGAAGAAGGTTTGTGGTGCTGAGAAATGGGCTGTGAGGCATCCTTAATTGGCCAGGCAGCAGGTGGTAGAGGAGGAAGTGCATGGCCTGATTGGAGCTTCTGAGAAGGAAGGTCCCCCCAGAGAAGAAGCACTTGAGGTGAGGGGGCACGGATTGGAGAAACTCACAGAGGGTCAAGTCTGTGAAGGGCAAACCTAGAAATTTGGAGGGCTAACTGCAATATATTTTAAAAAGGGCAAGACAAAATGGAAATAATGCTTCAACATAAAGTGTGGACTAGGTCTGTAAAGTGGAGCTGTTGTTGGAAGATGTATTGAGCCACCTATGCTGGGTGCCCTTTGTGTATAATTGTGATGGTTGCTTTCATCATACTTTGTTGTTTCTTTCCAAAGAGATGTCTCCCTATCAGCTCCCCTCACCCCAATGCGTGCTGAGAAAGGGGCAAGAGAGGCAAGGGCTTTTTGGTGTCAAGCCCAGACACCCTTCGCTCATGAGCTCACACTCCCCTGTGCTTTCCACAAACTGCATCCGTTCCCTGATGCCTGAGAGAATAATTTTGCTGACAGACTAGTCAAGATATGCAGGGACAGTTGCTTGAGAGAGCAGTCGTTTCCATTGCTCAAAGGCTTCCATTGTTTCAGAAATTGGTAATTGCAGCATATCTCCGTGTTGCCATCTGTGAACAAACCAAAAAGAAACAGGGGGAACAGCGAGGGGAGCTTGTTCTGTGCTACATCCCTAGATAATACTGAAATCTGTCAGATTGTTCACAAAATAATTGATTCCAAGTATGTCCAAATTTTCCATAGAAACTAGAAATGACAAAATGATATGGAGTGTGTGTGTCTGAAATATGAAACATCTCCGCTGAGACAGCTGGGCCAATTTTTGTGCATGTTCAAGGACTGAAATAGCTGCACAGATCTGGAAAGGAATGCAATGTTTTGGAATGAAAAAAAATCACACAACAGAGTCATCCTATCCACACCACAGGTAATCATCGGGGCTTCCAAGGGTTACCCGGGAACTGTAGTCCTGTGAGAGCTGGATAGAGTTCATCAACAGAGAACTGACCACACTAAAATTCCCAAGGTACCTTGCTAGAAGCCATGACGGTTAAAAAAAAAAATGAATTCAATGGAACTTTTGAGGCTATATGCATAAGATATCTCTGTTTGTTCCTCTATATGCAAACATAATACCGCCTCAGTTTAGAACCAGTTGGGTTATAATACAAATCTCTATGAAATTAACTTAAATTAAATTCCAATTGACTAGCTTTGTTGTATTAGGGCCAATTGGTTGGCTTCCATTTAAGCTAGTCACACTTTAGTCACCATGATGAACTTGTCCCACTGATATCAATGGAACTAAACAATAACTACTGTGTCCTGGATTTAACTCAGGATGTTTCATGTCTCAGTATGCTAGTTGGATTACTTATCAAGGGTTAAGGCAGGGCTTGAGAGCCAGCATGGTATAGTGGTCTGAGCTTTGGGCTATGACCCTGGAGGCCAGGGTTCGATTCCCTCCTCAGCCATGGAATCCCAGTGGGTGCCTTTGGGTGCGTCGTACACACTCAGCCCCAGAAAACCCCATGATGGGTTCACTTTAGGGTCCCCATAGATTGGAAATGACTTGAACACATGAAACAACAACAAGGCAGGGCTGGGAAACAGTGTTTGCACTGTTACCTCCATGACCCCTAACCAGCTTAACCACATAATGATGGGTCATGGAAATTATAGTTAACATCTTAACAGGCATATGGACCAGGCTCTTGTGATAAGGAATCCTAGCTTTGATAGCATTAATAAGTGAGAGACATTGCCAAGGACTTCTGATAACCTTTCAAGAAAAAAGTTGTGCTTTCCTTGCCTTCAGCCAGTGCTCCAGGAGAACTTGTATCTCCTGGTAATTGCTATGTCTCTATTCCAGGAGGTGAGTTATTGTTCTTGCAGTGACTTGTCTAGGTACATCACAAGTTATGTGTATTTGGAACAGGTAAAACAACAGTATCCTGTGGTGTGAAACATTGGTAGGCACAGCTCTCTGACTTCCTCAGCTGCATTCAGCCTGAAAAGCTCAGAAGTATTCAAAAATCCGATGAAAGGGAAAGAATTAGGTACATGGAAGATTCTCTCTTGTGAATGGCTAAATGAATCTCCTCTTTCTATTGCTTCTAGATGATCTTTTTGTTTGTTTGTTCTTCAGTCTCATTCTGAGAGAACTTAAGGCCCAGAGTACTCTCTTCTGTACAGTGAGTTCAGAAATTTCAATACATATAGGGAAGAAGAAACCAAGGAGACCTAAAGCAAGGTTCAGACACTCACAATTTACTATATTTAAGGGTATTTTGAAGGAAAATACATTGTGCTTAGTTTCTATTTTCAGAACAACAGCCATTTTACAAACCCCAGAGGGACTTGGGCCTTCTCCCTCTTTCCACTTTTAAGGATTTATGATTCTGAGATGCACACTTAACATATTTGCTATTGATCTGTTTATAACAATAGTCAGTCAATGCACAGAACCAATGCAGAGACAAAGGCATTCACAAGGGATTTGCTTATGTACGGGTATGTTGGTGAAAGTGCTTTGCTCCTTTCTGTAAATGGGTGATTCTGCTCTCTCTGTGTGTTTATGACAGTGTGGTATCTTGATTAGAGTGTTGGAAGAAGACTGGGAAGGGACTTGGGTTCAGATCCCAACTGGGTTATGGATGACCTTGAACCAGTCACCATCCCTCAGTCACATCTGCTTCACAGAGTTGTTGTAGTATGAATGGGTACCTAGAAAAGCTAGGTTGGTGAGTATACCAATCGGGGCAGTCTCTGCACTAGAACTCCCAAGGGATGTCTAGGGATGTTTTTCACATGGCCTCTAGTTCCTAAAACCAAGGGTGGATGCTCTAGCGCTTTTAATTATGTGTGGCTTTCAAATTATTTTAGATCAGTTTGTTTTTATTCATGTATTTAATACTTTGAATGTCTTTATCTGTCTTATATTACCTCAGGAGCATTGGAAGGCTGAAAAGCAAAAAATAAATGCCTTAAGTATATACTTTTTTTAAAAAAAAAATAAGTAGTCAATCCAGTTACCCCTGCATATGTGATAATCCCGAGGATTTTCGTTCTGTTTCAAAGATCTTGCTTGATCATAGATCGATCCATTAAACCAAATCAATATACTGCAATATGTCCTTGAAAGTATCCTGGCTGCTGCATACCCTCTAGCATTTCACAGATGAAAACTGGGACATATGTGGACAAACAACCTCAGAAGGTGGTCAAGACAGCAAAAATTATTCATGAGGAACAAGACACAAGCTTGGAAAGGCTGAAGCTGCTTGCTTATGCCTGAGCCTTCTGGGAATGGCAAGACTGCACACCTTTGTCTTCTCTCTTTCCTCCTCAGCTAAGGAGGGCAGACTACTTTTATATCTTGAACTCATTGTGCAGCAGTGGAAGTAAGCCGAAGGTAAAGAGGGAAAATGGGAGGAAGAGAGAGAAACTGGGACATTTTAAAATCAGCTGAAAAAGTGTGATAACAGAGGATTAGTTGAGACTGTCCCTGCCAAATCAGGACAGTTGGGATGATATGGGCTGTCACATAATAGTAAAAACAACTGTGTGTTGTGGCACCTTTAAGGCTAACACATTTATTATAGCATGAACTTTCACAGATGGTTGTACAAAATGTTTCTGTCCTCCAATATCATTCCCTAGTTGCATTGAGTTTCAGTGATCTCTCTGTCTCTCTTTCTCTCCATCTCTCTCTGTATGTGTGTAGATTCACATGCAATGGCTTTGCTTCAGCAACAAGTGATGGCTAGAGTAGGAGTCATAGAAACCAGGTAAATGCAAGATCAGCTGAAATAGTGGAATACCTTTCAGTGTTCCAAGGGAAATGCCATCAGAGGATTATGGGCCTGCAGTATTTGCTAGAATACTATTCTTTGTTAAGAAGAGCACTGAGATTTCATCTGTCAGGGTTTCTGCAGCTGCTCTGACAGTTGAAGGTATAGAGGGGTCACAGGTTAAGTAGTGGAAAGAAATGTTTGGCAAGGGGCAGCAGCAAGGTTTTGTGTGAGGTCAGAGCATTGCCAAAATATCCTCTTGTTAGTACCAGCAACTTAATGGTGACAGGAGATTCTGTCTGTGTTCTCTGTTAAGGCCTTATCACACAATGGTGTCATATCGTCAGGGCAATGTGTTATTCCTGGTTTGGGATCAGTCCTATTGCACAATGTCATTGCTTTCCAGCCGCTATTGCACTGCAATCTGTTTGAAATGTGCCCTTTTTTCATGCTGTAAAAAACCCATTAATGACCCCTCCACCCTTTCCCACTCCAATCCAGTTAGCTGTAGGAGTACGGTTTCCTCCTAGTGATCGTGGTGTGGATGTTCCCAGGTTGTCCTTCCCTCAGCAACTTCTGAGGGGATCTCTGCCCAATATCCTCCAGACCAGTCATGAGGTGTAGAGCAGGGAAAAGCACTGGGCAATAACACTGTAATGCAGAAGAAAGAACAGTGTGAATGATGCTACTCATCTACAAATGTTGAAAGGATGTGATAGAGAGTGTTAATGACCTGATACCATCATGCAGTATTAAAGTATGGTGTGATAAAGCTCTCAGTCTTGTAGCTGCACAGCAAGAGTCGTCCAGGGTGATCTCCTCTCATCATAGCAGGTTTCCAGTCAAGTCAGAGCTTAGAAGTCACTTTTTAGGCCTCAAGCATTGCTTGTGTGGGATCTGGGGATTACTGCATTATTTTTCACTCTTGAAATAATGAATAATGTTAACATATTATTTCAGAAAGAAAAAAAGAAAGAAAGAAGGAAAGAAAGAAAGAAAGAAAGAAAGAAAGAAAGAAAGAAAGAAAGAAAGAAAGAAAGATGCACATTAGAGACTTGCATTCAGATATGCTGCTCTATTGCCACTTCCTTAATGGTACCATATTATCTTGTAAGCATTCAAGGTTGTAAGCATTCAAGGTTTCCTGGAAGTATGCATTCTTTAGTTTCACTGACAGGACAGTGCTACAATGTCCTGCAACCACACTGCACTATTGTATAAAGTGAAAAAGAGATCATTCTTCAAGAACAGGGGCCTGCCAGGTATAATTCTTATCAGTCCCAGCCAGAATTTCCAGTGGTTAGAGATCATGGGAAATGTTAGTCAATACACCTCGATGACCCAGGTTGCTAACTCCACTCTGAGGATTGTGTCTGATTTTTGAAATTCAAGAAGCTAAAGATATGTGTGTAAGGAATGGTTTGCTGGCAGTTGTTGATACATGTCTTCAAGTCAACTCCAGATTGTTGTTACATTTATTTATATGTCACCTTTTTCCTGATTTGCATCTCCAGGCAAGGTACGAAAGTTAAAACAAATATATTCACCTTCTATAAAAAGTAAAAATGTAATTCAACCACTAGCAAAATTAAAACCAATTAAAAACACAAGCAGTTCAACAGATAACAACCAGTAAATAATATAGCACATTTACCATGACTCTATCATAGGGTTTTCTTGACAAGATTTATTCAGAGCAAGTTTGTCTTTGCCCTTCCTCTAAGGCTGAAAGAGTATGTTTTGCCCAAGGTCATATGTGCCAATTGTGATATTGTGTAATGTTAAACCAGCCCTTTAGCAAGAGAGTTTGGGTTCTCCTTTTATCTTGCATGTTGAAAGTGACACACTTCTGCACAACACTTTTCACAAAAAGGATATCTTGATTCTTTGGGGATCCAAAACAACAAGAGAGAGACTAACTTCAGTGGAAGTACACAGCTTTTGCATACAGATGGGTCCAGGGTGAATCCTCTGAATCTTTTATTAAAAGGATTAATGGCTGGCAATGTGGAAGACTGCCTGCCTGAGACTCTAGAGGCTTACAACCAGTCAAAACAAACAATACTAGGCTAGCCTAGATGAGCAAATAGTCTGACCTAATGCAATGTTAACAAAGCAGTTACATGTCCTCCAACATTTCACAGATGAAAAATAGGACACACATGACCAAGCAACATCAAAATGGTCAAGCTAGGAGAAGCTGCAGCAGTTTGGTTTTGCCGGAGCCTACTGGGAAGAGCGATGAAGTAAGCTGAGGACAAAGATGGAAAGTGGAAGGAGGAGAGAGAAACTGGGACATTTCAAAAATGGCTAAAAAGTGGGATAACAGAGGGTTAATTGAGACTGACACTACCAAATTGGGACAATTGGAAGGTAAGCAGTTAACATGGACCCTATACTTGCATACACACCTTCAGACATTCAGGCACTTGTGGGCACTATTAAAAATATGGAGCACTGTCACAAGGCTTGGCACTTTTAAGAGTTAAAGGGATTTGGAAACAGTTTCTTAACCAAGAAATAGTTCACTGAAAAGGATTGCAAACACACAATCAGACTATGGCTTGTATTCAAGCCGAGCTGTCACTAACATTTATTTATAGTGGGTTATAATACCTATCCACACTGCTTGAGAAAGATGAAAGAGGAAGCAATGGGGGGTCCTCTTCAGCAACAGAAAAGGGAGAGAAAGGAAAAGCATGAAAGATCTACATGATTCTTCTTGCCAGAGAAATGCAAAGCTACATTTTGGGTCAGACAGGACTTGCCACTGGGCTGATTGAATGCAGCTTGTATTCCCCCCATCACACATGGAATTTAATTATTAAAATTGAAAATAATGGCAAAATCTCTGTCCCTGGTGGTTCACTGAAACCTCAGATGGAATCATTAAAGTGCTTCACAATGTTGGTTTGTGAATATAATGATTGACAATTCTCCCCCACCCAACTTAAACAGGAAGGTAAATATTTAAAATCTGTGAGTATTAACCTTGCAACTCCTTTTACGGCTGATGAAATCAGAACTTGACAAGTGATATATAAGAAGCATGAGGAGAAACCAACGGTGTTTCTGTGCTGTCCCAAACTGGAATTAAGACCCAGACCCATTGGGAGTGCTTTGATGTGGGTTCCTGCATAGCAGGGGGTTGGACTGGATGGCTCCATGGTCTCTTCCAACTCTGGGATTCTATGATTCTATGTCAAAATATAGTGGCATTTGGTAGCACAGCTTCCTGTGTCCTCTGTCCTTATCACATCCACTTGAGATGTGATTCTGCTAAAGCCTTCAGAGAAACGTTGTCTTTCTCTTCACATGGGGTGCTCATGGTGGTGAAACAGTACATTTTGCTGAGGTTCACTGTAACCCCGACTAGATTTCAAGGAGATTCCAAATGAGAAGGCAACTCTGTTGATCCATATCAGTAAGCCAACTGCAGTACTTTCCAGCTCTACCAAGAGCAGGCCTTTTGTAAAGCTAGTGGGTCTTAATTAACATTCAAGATTAAGCCATCTTGGCATACTATGGAATAGTATTCTATAACATAGGAAAGCTCATAACAATTCACTTTTACTGAGAAAAAAGAAATCAACCTACTCTCCATCTCCACTGAAGACTGCAACAAAACATGGAGGGTACTGAGAAACTTAGGAGTGGAAACAGAAGGTGTTATTGGCCCTGCTCATAAAACAAGCAGAAAAATAAAACAAGCAAACAGCAAAAGAACAACTCAAACTCTCTGACCTTGCAAGCCCTTCAGCCACTGTGAGAGAAATTTTGTAGGGCTCCATATGAAAGAATGATATCCCCATTATATCTATATGTGACTCTCAGATCCTAATATGTAGGATGGGCTCTAACTATTTTAATATAATAAATAAATAGAACTAATTTCTCCCCTGTGTTGGCTTCTAGATGGGGATGGGAAGGGTATTTTGTTGAATGCTGGCAATGTCCACACATTCTACATAGGGCCATTTCTGCACTGGACTGTTATAGTGCTATTATTCCACTTTCAACCTCCTATGGAATCCTGGGGTTTGCAGTTGAGGGAGGGGCCTTTTGAATTCTCAGCCAGAGAGATCTTTGGCCTCAATAAACTACAAATCTCAGAATTCCACAGGAGGTTGAACGTGGAATAAAAGCACTATAATAGTGTAGTGTGGAAAGGTCCCAGGTCTTATTCCCTAGTCACTACAAGAAGGCTTGTTGCAATGTATGAGATGTGGCTTGCAAGAAATTCTGGACATGAAGTTTAATTTATTTTTTGTGCCAGGAATGAGACTGTTTTTTGTCTCCAAGCTTTCCTCCTCAACCTGTTGCAGCAGCCACCAACTCCCTTTTCAAAAGCTTCACAGTTTGGTGCATCTCCCAAGCTCCAACATCAAAGGGAACTGATTTCCCTCATATTCACCTCTCAAGTCAGCACCTGAATGTAAAAGAAGAGCTGTGGGGAAGCAAAGAGCTTTAAAGCACACAAGAGAGAGATTTTTTTTGCACTGCGGCTTTTTTATGTAAGAGGACTGAACCTTAATCTTAAGTAAGATTTTGCAGAAATTAAAACAAACTTTGAAGCTGAGAAGAACTCAGAAAGGATTACTAGGCCTGTCACTTTGTAAATTGACTGAAGAAAAAATGTTGTGCTGAGAATCAAAGGTCTGATGAGACTTGGATGGTGAAAAGGAAACGGGACGGTTGTGATGATCCCTTTCAACTTGGGAAAGGATGTGGAAGATCTTTGTTGGTCCAAAGCTGCAGTCAAAGTCATTGAAGGGGAAAGTCAGCAACTGATGTTTCTGAAAATGAAGGGCCAAACTTTACATTACAAGGAGAAGCATGGATTGGGCCAGCCTGTGCCGTCTTCCCAGTAACACGACATTGAAGGAAGCTTTATCTCTTACTCTTACACCCAACCTTGCTACCAATGAGCTCAAAGTAGTTTATGTAGCTGTCTTCCTCCCTATTTTATCCTAATGCCTGTGAAACAGCAGAAACAAGTTGGCCACAGGTCACCCTGTGAGTTTAATGGCTCAACGGGAGCTTAAAACCAACTCTTCCTGTTCTTACCCCATGTTATAGCCCAGTGGTTTTCAAATTGTGGGGTGGAACCCTAAGGAGGTATGTGATAGTTACTTGAGGAAGGCATAAGAGAACTCAGCTTACAAGTATGGGAGGTCTGGAAAAAAGGGCATGCCTCTGTGTGTGTATGTGTTTGTGTGTGGGCACACTGCTGAGGATTGACTGGTCCCTACAGAAGAACAATGCAAAGTGTCTTTCTCTGTTATATTTTCCTCCAACCTCAGGCATAGCAAAAATTGGCTTCCTGTTTTATGCTTTTCCCATTCAGCTTCTCCAAACGTTCTGTTGTTGGCACAGCAGGTGCATGCCCCTTAGTGACCACAAGGCAGTTTCTCAAATGGACCAGGAAGGAAGTAAAGAGAGGAAGCAAAGAGAATTCAGTATTAAGATGGAGGACACAGGTGAGGGGGAAGGAATTGAAGAGAAGAGGTGGAGAACATGAGAGTTCAGTGTTAAGACAGTCATCAACAAAACTTTAGGAAAAGTAATTTTCTGCTACTCCTAACCTGGATCACTCACACCTCTACTATTTCTGGGTCACCCGCAGCCCCACCAGAAGTAGGGATGCTAGAGAAATCTGCATTTCTCTACATTTAACTTGGGGGATGTGGAGGGCAGTGGGAATCCATGTGGTCTGCATGGCAGCATGGAACTTCCCCCCATGGGCTTCACATGGCTCATGGGCCTCATCTCTCCCATCCCCGAAGTAGATATTGTTCTTGTAAACATGTTTCTATGCAAGGCTGACTGAATAATAATGTATTGGATAATTGTCCCACAATAAGAATTTGAAAGCCACTAAGTCAGTTTCAAAAGCTTTCTCCAAGCTGGGAGACCTATTTCACCAGTACACCACAGCAGTATCTGAATGAGGTAGGAAGCAGCCATTTGGAATCAAGATGGGGTTTAGTTCTTCAGTTCATTTTGTTTCTCTAGTGTTATCCAAAATACAGAGTCAGCTTCACCAGTGCCTCTAAAAACACGAGACACCACATGTACACGCATCTACAAGATCAGAGACAAGCTCCTTGCTTCCAAAAGGGACCAAGATTCAGAGCTCCAGGGAAACCTCAAGAATACTTTGGAGGAACCTCAAGATAGTGCCCTAAGGAAATCTAAAAGGGGAAAGTTTCCCATTTCTGAAGCAGTTTTTCTAAGTTAAGGACAGTAGTAGTTTTAGCAAGTGGTGAAGGCTGCACAGTCACATAGGGATGTGGGGGCAGGGAGGCAATTTGCCCTGGGAGGCAGTATTTTTTTGGCGTCCTGGCCTGTAGCCACGCCCCCACGCACCCTGGCCATGCCCGCGTGTGCCTTGGCCACACCCCTGCACACAGTGGCCACGACCCTCGTGCTGTAGCCTTCCCTGCCCCCCCTCCACACACTCCAAGTTCTGCCACTGAGGCTACATGCCATTTCTCCAAGAAGGAAATTAGTGAAGGCCTTAAGCCAAGGCTCTGGTAGATTCTGGAGATACCATTGAGTCAGTTCCCCAAGGGACCTTAAAAAAAGCATCAAGCTTATTCCCAGAGGGCTGTAGAGATGGCTCCACACTAGTTTTCAGAGTGAATGCAAAGCATGTGATGTGTCCATGCCTACAACAGTGTGAGCAACTGCCAGGGGTGTCCAGCACTGGAACTTGCTGGAGCTTAGACAACCAATCTTCCCTCTTCTGTTTTTCCCTGAAGGAGGAAATTGATACTTGGCACCACCGGTTAAAAAAAAAAAAAAGGCTACTAAGGCAGGGACTCCATGTCTTTAAAAAGGGAAATAGAGAGAGCAAATAGGGAACAGTAGGCATAGTTTATCTCTTCAGTCCCAGTGGAAAATTACAGTATTACATTACATTATATGTGTGAACCTGCTTGGAAGAGAGGACAAACCTATAAAATGACAAGTTCTGCCTTGCTGCTTGGTATTAACAGTGTCTCTCCAGTCTGTAAGGAGAATCAGATGGAGTTTCAAGAGAAGGCTGCACCAGATGTCGAGTGGCAGAGAGAACGACTGATGATGTTTGGTAAAAATGTGAAGACCATGATAGCGAGACCTGCTTTTCTTCCCCAAAGCTTTGCCCTGACAGAAGAAACTAGCTTGTGGAACTTTTGTTTGCCCTAATGCTAACCAGGAGAAAATAAGAAATCTTTCAAAGCAGGTGTTCCTTAACAAGATAGCAAGTTCCTGGATCCCTGAACAGATGGTAAGAGGCAAAGGGGTTGTCAGAGATGCATGAAAGAAGGCATGGAAAAGTGGTCGTACTGGCTCAGGGATTCTGTTCAGAAAAGTAACGTTCCCATTCTCTGTGAATGCATTTTCCAGTTTTTTTGTTGAAGAGAATGCCGTGGTCAGCTCTGAAGTTTAGGGGCTCACTATGACAGTCCCCAAAGTACACATCATGAGAAGGAAAATCCAAAAAATGCAGGCGGTTGACAATCAATAGTCAATATCATATCGTTCTAAGGATTTAACCACCTTGCCCCTGTCAAATTCCCAGTGCAAATCATTCCCTTTGAGAGCTGCTACTAGCCACAGAGGGGAAGGGCAAGACAAATTCATATACTGGATATGTATATTTCCCCCACTCCACCGTTCATAGCAGCTCACAGGATTTGAGGGGAAAGACTGCTGAAAACTCTTCTCAATGCTACAGTCCCAATTTGAAACCTTTCCCCAAAGTAGTTGCATTGAAGCAGCCAAATCTTCAGTAATGATAATGTCTTCCATTTATGTACAAGTTTGGAAAATTACAAATTAGTAATAAAAGATGGCCTTAATTGTAACTTTGTGACAACATAGCTACATCTTTGACACAACATGCTATACTTCATTTCAATTGCAAATGTAATTATGCATGTCGGGTGTCTTGCGCAATGCCCTGTTGTGCAATAGCAGCTCCCAATGTCTATCAGTGTGTCTTGTACATTGCTCCATTGCACAACAGGGACTCCCATTGCACCAAAGGACTTAGGGTGCTAGAGCTACACTGCTGTCTCCACTTGTGGCATAGTCCTGAAGGTCCCTTTCTGCTCCCTTTCTGAAAATATTATTGTTATACAATGGTACAATTCACCTCTATGGGATTGTAAATCAGTTTATGATGACATAAATACCCAGCAGGATGCCAGCCAAGTTTAACAAATGGTGGACACACTCCAGCTTTCAACCTCATCTATTTTCTGCTTCCTGTACATTAGCTGAAGGTACCATGCCCCTTTGAGTGGCAGTGTCAGCTGGTGGCTGCAGTGTCAGTGGGTGATAAATGCACTCTGATTTCCAGGCTGAATTTTAAAGGAACTGTCTAAGGGGCTGAATCCTATCTATCAAATAGGTTCAGCACCTTGGATAGCAACTTCAAGATTTTTAAGGTCAAATGTTAAGTTTTGGAACCATAAATTCCAGAACAAAACCAACTGTCTCATAATATCTGTTCTTCTCTGACTTAATTTTGTGGTGTCAGGAAAAAAGTAGTACAAATATTTAAGTCACTGTGACTTAATTTTTAAAAAGTTCATGCTTGAAGTTGTGTGCTATGTCTTAATATTTTGGGTAAGTGAGTAACTTGAGTCTGTTGTCCTTGTGCCCATTTGGACTAAAAACAGAAGCCTAGGGAGGGACATAGTAGCAGCCAATGGTTTCCATGTCAGAAACATTGCATATTTCATGGACAAAACCAGAACAAGTGCGTGGAGGCAGTCTACTTTTGTCCATCCATTTCTTCTTTCCATGGTTTTCAGTGAGAGGGAAATTACTGCACCAAATGACTCAGCTGATTGGAGCTCAGTGAAACAATATTTTGCTGCCTCTGAAGTGGCCTGTTTTTTACCTTCCACACCACACCAATACTGCACACCACCACTGCTCAGGAGAGGCTTTGATGGATGGACCTCTTTCTCTGCAGGAGAAGAGAGGCCAGCTGGATCTAGAGGGCCCTCATGAGCTCTCCCAGGGCAGCATAGGATTAGTTCACTCCTACTATACTTGTTTGTTTAAAGTATTTCTGTCTCAACTCCCAATCTACTAGGGCTCCTGAAGCAATGAACAAATAAAAACCAATTAAAATATAAAGATAAAAATATATTAAAATACATCAAAATACTCTTTACAACAGAATCCAGTTTTGAAACAGTTAAAGCAGCCCTTTCAAACATTGAATTGTCATGTGGAACAGCACTGTTTGGGCTGCCCGCCAGTGCTGGTGCTTTTCAATGCCTCTGTTCAATGTGAAATCATCATCATGCCCCAGCTTTTCATACCTCAAACTGTGGGTACCGGAGACCTAATTAGAAGGGTTGTCATACCCTTCTGCAGATGAACATACTATGGGAATCCATAAATCTTTGATATTAAGTGTTCCAGTTCAGAATGAAAAAAATCCTTGGGGGGGCCAGCAGCAGAAAATGAGGCCTTGTTAAATAAAATCAAATAATACCAAAGTCCATCTCATATAGCACTCCCACTCTGTCCTCAGAACCCCAACAGCCAGCAGGTGTCACATGGTCCAGACTACCATCTCCCAATACCCACACACAAGAAAACATCTGCCTTCAAACATTCATTTTGTGAAGGGGTGGGATTTGTGACTAAAACAGAGGCTTCCAGGGTGCTTGATGTGTCATGTGTTTTGTTTGTAGTGACAAATATGGCAGTCACTGAAGGCACTCCCACATGTACTTTGTTTGCACATTCCGCAATTTGTTAGAATCAAAGCCAAAATGGTGTGATCAAAAGCCTAAGAATCATAGAATCATACAGTTGGAAGAGACCCCTGCCATGCAGGAATATACCATCAAAGCACTCCTGGCAGATGGCCATCCAGCCTCTGTTTAAAAACCTCCAAAGAAAGAGACTCCATCACACACTGAGGCGGTGCATTCCACTGTCAAGCTGCTCTTATTGTCAGGAAGTTCTTCTTAATGTTTATTTAGGTGGAATCTCTTTGGTGTTTCCTTGTTGCGGTTGTTGTGTGCCTTCAACCCATTTTTTTTTTTACTTAAGGTGACCCTAAGGTAAACCTATCATGGGGTTTTTCTTGGCAAGACTTGTTCAAAGGGGGTTTGACGTTGCCTTCCTCTGAGAGAGTGTGACTTGTCCACAATCATCCAGTGGGATTCCATGGCAGAGCAGGAATTTGGACCCTGGTCTTTCAATGTCCTAATCCAGCACTTAAAGCACTACCATACTCTGGCTGTTATTACGTCACACCCAAATGCTGAAGTTGTCTACATTTACTCAGTCTTGAGTGCATGATTTGTTTTATCTTGTTGGAAATTTGTCCGCTTCCCAAAAGATTAGAGTGCCAGTTACTGCAGAAGTAGAATTCAATCATCAGAGAAACCATGCACCAATTTTCTGGAAGATAGCCAGCTAATTAGGAGAACTCCATCTGTAGCTGTGGTTCTGTATCTCGCCTGACACAGCCACATGAGTAATCAACAGAGACTATAGCCTCTTTTGCTTGAAACTGCCCTAGTTTCCTACTGGCAAAATTATGAATCTGCTCAGTACTAGTGCTGGTATTGCAAACTCTTTTCCAGTACACTGCCTAGGAACATGGTTTTGACAATGAAAAAACAGGGAGAAATAAACATTAAAAGTAGAGAGTTCCCATTTTATTGGAAATATTTATTTGGAAAGGAACAATCTCACACTGTCATAGGAGTATTAAGGACTAACAGCATATTCGATTAAACTTTAACAAAATGGAAAGTGTTTGTGCATTCTTAACATCTGAAATATACAGAGGAATTACTTCCTAATTCTTTAGGTGGTTTGATACGTATAGATACAGATCAAACAATCTTGAGACTATGCACTTTGACTGCACAATATTATCTTAAAGCATTCAAAAAAAATTATGTGGTGGATTTCTCATTCCAAAGGAGAAAATAATTCATAATTGGTTTTTCTGTTTCTTCCAAATATCCAGTTTTTCTTTGAGAAAATGGGAAAAGTGTTCCTTCCTACCACCCTCTGAGTTGTGTAGAGTGTGGAAGGAGTGATCTTTAATTAGGATCAGTAGCTAAGAAGGCCAGAGATAATATGTGTTCCTTTGCCTATGGCCACAAGCCTCCCTCAGAGCATGGAAATGATTAGGTACTTATAATTAGCTCCTTTTCCCCACAGCTGGGAACATTATCTTTGAAAAGAAATTAGTTTCTTTACTTATTGCTCTGCTACCCAGCAGGTTGTTACCTCTTATTGTCACTATGGTCCATTTTGCATTTTGTCGAGTTACTCATTCATTACTGTTGCACCAGTGAAAAAATATAAGAAAATCCTCAATGCGTACTCGTCGCTCCACACTGCTCCGGAGATGAAAATGGCAGCTTCCGGTTGGTCGAGGGTCAACTGCTGAAGCTTGCCAGCCTAAAGCCCACTCCTGGCAGATCGCAGGCTCGCACTGGTGCGAGCCTGCAAATCTGCACTGGAGAGTGGGGATGGAATGGCATGCTCTGTGCTTTTGAAAGACTTGTTTTAAGCGGTCTTTCAAAAGCACACTTGATGACCACTTGGGGTCATTCCGGAGCGGGCTTAGGTGCGGATCTACATTAAGTAGGTCTGAACCAATCCGTTCCCGGCGCAGACATCCTCCCTGGAGGACGCTCTGTGTTACCCTGTTTACTGGGGGTCCCACGAGGGACTCCAAACGTGCTCAAATATTGGTGGGGAAAATTAGCTCAGAGCACAAGTTAGCAAAACGAGAGGCAGGGCAACGCAGCGGAATCTTTAACCCGATGTCTACGGAGTCAGGCCAAACCAAGAAGCACACCAATTGTGAAATAATAACTTTGAATTTTATTACATACAGGCAAACAATGTGTGCAACACACTCATGCAAGTAACTATAGAAAATAAAGGTGTTAGCGGTATAGAGGGATTTTGAGAGGGATTATTGGAGTGGGAGAGCCTACACCTGTCTGAAGCCCGGGGTAGATCAATGAAGAGGTCTGTACATACACAGTCTCGGATGGAAAGCTCGGCGGATGCAGCGGCAGCAAGGCGGGGTGGAAGTTCAGAGTGATCCGAGGAAGCTCTTGGAACTGGGGGTTTTTAATAGGGAAAATATGACCGTAGGCTAGTCTGTACTTTTGAAAGAACGATGAGGTGAGGGCTTGAGACAATGTCTCTGAAAGGTCAGAATTTAGCATGATTAAGTCTGAATCGACAATGGAATGGCCAGTATGCAGATGCAGCTTGCCTGGGTGGTTAAGCTTTTACGCGTCAAGTTACCTGCTCGGGGCAGGGGGCTCTTTGTATTAGCATGCATCTTTAATGAGGTGTTTGTCTAGGGAGGTCTCCTAAAGCAAGATCTGGCTGAGTCTGGCTTGCTTAGGTGGAGAAAGGAATGTTCAGCAATTTAGGGCCATGCCTAGCTCTGTGCTTGTTCGGGGGCCTCACAAACACTTGGCTGAGGGTGGCAAAATGGGGCCGAACTGTGATACCCAAATGATATCTAATATCTTCCAAAGTAAGGCTAGTAAATGGTAATAATTCAATACAATTAGTTGAACATTTTATTTCACTAAAGGATGGCTGTGAGTCTGTGGGCATAGCCAGCTTCTTGCATTTTGTCTTGAATATTTGCACTCATAACTGATCGAAAAGCAAGAGATTTTGTGAAACAGAAATAAGTGTGGCTGTGCCTTCATTTGTTAGTCTTTCCTGTGAGCACTAGGTCTGTCAATGCTTCTTAGAATTCTTCTAAGCCAATGCTTCTTTGACTTAGAAGAATAACTAGAACATCATGATTGGTTGCAGTACAACAATCTAGACACTATGGATAAAAGGTGTGGAAAATTTCCATGGAAAAGTATATTTATTTTATTAATTTAATTTACATCCCACCTTTCTCCTGGCATAGGACTCAAGCTATATGGGAGTTTACAAGTCACAACCAGCGTTCTGAATTCTGCGTTAAAATGGACTGGTAGCCAGTGAAACGGTTTTAAAAGGAGAGTTATAGGCCCCCTATTAACCAAACCCTGTCAGCAGTCTGGCTGCAGCACTTTGGATCCTAAAGTTTTTAAATAGGTATTTTCCAGAAAAAAAATCCACCCCCTTTTCTGCCTTGGAGAAACAGGAAAAGCAAAAGCATTGCTTAAAAGTTCTACCACTATAATGGCAACTACTACTTTGGGTCATGGAGTCATGGGCAACAAATCTAATATATAAAAATCAAAGTTTGTTTGTGTCAGGCGAGGACTTCGTATGATTGGCTGTCTAAGAAGATTATATGGAATCCTGGAGTTTGCAGTTTAGGGAGGGACCTTTAGAATTCCCAGCCAGAGAATAGGCCAGTTGCTATAGAGATGAGGCCTAGCAGCAAGGAGGAGGACAGAGTCAGGACCACAACCTCTGTTTGTTTATAACTCTGAATACAGATTGGATTGGGGAATATGGGGAAAGGTTACAGGTAAAGGACGAGACAGTTTGGGGAATTAGAGACACGGGATCTCAAATCTTTTTAACAACTGTTATCTATGAGAAGATAAAATCCTGGGCAATGCCAGGTATATACGTTAGTTGCTTTTAAAACTAAGGTTCCAAAAATGTGGATTAGTTTTGCTCAGTCCTATTTCCCATGCATTTCCTTGTGTAGAAGATGGAAGACGAAAGGTCCGAAACGAAAGGAAACCAATGTCCATTAGCAACTATGCAAACTATTTATTTCCAGTTCTCAACGGTCATACGAAATGATAGGAAGTGCAAATGCAAATAAGTCTGAACTGGAAATTCGGCGTGGGAGACCGTTCCGAGGAAAATAGTATGTACTTTTGAATCATATTTGAATGTATATTTTGTACTCACGTGCACTACAGGCAAAGCCTACCTGCCTTGTCTTTCCACGCAGACTCGCATGCGCACTGAGCAACGCTGAGAAGCGCCTCGCACTCCCCCCCCCGCACGCCACAGGGGAACCACCAACCCCGCCCCCGGCTCGCCTCAGCTGTGAAGCCCGGCCTCCGAGGCTTTCTGGGAACTGTAGTTTTCAGTCCACGCTTTTCTCTCTGATTGGTTCTCGGCTCGATGTTGTCTCCGGGAGGTTTCTACCGGAAGCCGGTTCCGGGGGATTGGTGAGCCGCCAGCCAATCGGCGCGCCAGCCTGGGCAGTAGCGCGTCCATTAATTGGCTGGCTTTTCACTCTGCCCGCCCTTGACCGCCACTCCGGCCGTCGGAGGGAGCCGCGGGAGCGCCTGGTGCCCACCTTGGAGCGGGAGGATGCGGCTGCGCTCGGGGGTCTTTGCCTCGTCGTGCCTGCTGGTTCAGGCGCTGGGGGTCGGGCTCTTCCTCAGGGGCTTCTTCCCGGTGCCGGTGAGGTCTCTCTCTGGGAACGGAGCGGTCGCCCCTCCCGCGCCGGAGCCGCCTCCCACAGGTAACGAGCGGTGCCGCTTGCGCTCCTCTTCCTGGGGCTGGCCTGGCAGCCTTAATCCGGCGGAGGAGAAGAAGCGGCGGGTTGCGCCTTTCCGGCCTTGGTCGAGATCCGCCCTGTGGACGCGCGCAGGCCCGTTTGAGGCTGCGCGGCGTCCTTGGCAATAGGCTTTACATGGGACCCCCCCTCCTTCAGAGGGCCCGATTGTCCCCATCGCAATCACAAGAAATGCGGTGCAGGCTGGCGGGGAAAACTTGGCAAGGTTGCCTGCGCTTGCTTGCTTTCTCCAGGAGGTGTGGTGGAGGGGATTAGGCTGCACGGTGAAGCCCAGAGAGGGAGAGAAGGAAAGAGGCAGAGAACTAGCCCCTTGCCCCACTCGTGTAACCGACCCCCCATCTCTTTGGCCAGCCAGAGGATTGTTTCCCCAGGCTCCGACTGCCAAAGCGAGTGCAGCCGGCCACTCCGCATCTGTGGGTCTGACTTTCACAGAGAAGAGTACAGTCAGCCCTCCACATTTGCGGGTTTTGCTTTTGTGGATTTGATTATTCACGGATTATTTGCTATCCCCCTGCTGCCTCCCGATGCCATTTTTGATAGGGACTGCAAGCCTTGTGAGACTGAGAAACTGCGAAGGAAGCTTGTGAGTCCCCTTAAAAATGGTGTGGGGCAGCCATGGAGGTGGCGGTCAGCCCCACTAGCCCCCCACTTCTGCTTTGTGAAGGAACCCTGATGCCTCAAAGGAATCCGTGGTGGGTTGAATGTGGTGATCATACTTTTTTGAGTGTTAAGTATGGTTGGGGCGGGGGTGAGAGTTATTCATGGTTCTGCCATTTTCACGGGGGTCCTGTGCCCCTAACCCTAGTGAATGTGGAGGGATAGCCATATTTGCAAGTTTCAGTGACCTTTTTCCCCACCACCTCAGCACTTCTTTTCTGGGGAGAAGCTTCTCTGGGCAACTCTGATCAGGCCATGTAGCCCTTTAAAAACCTGTTTCTGGTCCTCCTCCTCCTCCTCCTCCTCCAGCCACAGCAGCCTGGCCAATAAGGACGGCTCACAGTCCAATTTCTCAGCACCACAAACTCTCTCCCAATGCCCTCCCACACCCAAGAAAGGAGATGAGTGAGAGAGAGGAAATACAGGCCATCATAGCGATGTACATTCTTTGTCTCTCATTTCCCTGACCTGGTTTGGACCCCATTCTCTCTGCCACGCCTTGGCCCCCTTCCCACAGACACACACATTTTGATATTTGTGATTTTTCCACTTTCGCGGGGGTCCTGTGCCCCTAACGCTAGGGAATGTGGAAGGTTGGCTGTATCCAGTAACGAGGTGAGGAGCCTGCCTTTGTAGGGAATAGCTTCTCTTCCCACTTTGTCCTCTCCATCTCTTCCTGAGTGCCACAGCAGTGGGAGATAGTCCCAGTCCTTCCTACTGTGACACCTGGAGAAGAGAGGACACACCAGAGGGAGGCAGCAGCATCCACCCTTCTTACAATCCCAGGTTGTCAGTGGTTTAACTGATGCGGTTGCTCCAGGCTCTTCACTGTCTAGGAGCCCAGTGCTGAAGGAAAAAAAGGTGCAGCTTGTTTTCTCATCTTCCACAGTCACTACCTGAATGTCTCTGTATATGTTACCATCTACTTTCTGTGTTTTACTTGAGTAATTGAGTAAAACTTAATGGGATCAGCCTGTTCGTCTCACTGAAAAGTTGTAGGGCTGGAAATGGCTCCCGGTGCCCGCCCCGCCCCTTCATGGTGCTGTGCATTAAGGTTAAGATTAAGATTAAGGTGGCTGGGGTCCTGGAGAAGTTCTTAAAACAGTGTCCCCTTTGTGTATGTGTGAGAGCTATTCTATTGTATTGTTGTCTGTTGTGCTATTTAATTTATATGCCACCACTTTTAGAATAGTTTACAGACATACACAAAGGGGACAGTGCTTTAAGAATTTTTCTAGGATTCCAACCACCTTAATCTAGCTATGCATAGCACCATGGAGGAGCGGGGGTGGGGGCGCTGTATGTTCACGCACTTGGCCAGGAGCTACTGCCTTTTCCCTCTGTAAGGCAGCCAGCTCGTTCCTTCTTGGGCAGATTGGCAGGGAGGATTTGGACCAGCCCAAGTGAGTGTAGAAAGGTGGTCACTGGTCCGTCTCAGTCACTCACAGCACTGGAGACTGGAAGAAGCTATTGTCCTTCTGTAATCAATCACTTTTGTGTGCCTACTCTTTCTGTTTGGCCAAGGGCAGACACTGAAGGCCCAGCGCTTTATGCTGTGGCTTATTAACATTAGATCAAGCCATTTATATATGTGGTACTTTGCAAAAATGACAAGTTGCCTCTCAAAGAGTCTAAGCTGTACTGGGTTTGCTGTTGAGCAACTGGTTCTTTTCAATTTTTCTGTCATTTACTCAGTGATTTTCTAGAGAGACTTACTTCCCAATACATTTGCCTAGGTTGTGTACATTTTTTTTTCTCTTCATGGGATCTGTAAACTGCTGTTGAGTTTGACAGCTAATTATTATTGCTTGTGGTCTGTGGGAATCTCTTAGAAGTGTTTTTCTGCATGTGTTGGGTCTTTCTCTCTCTCTCTTTTGCATCCTAACCTTGCGACACACACAAGTAGGGAAAAAGATGTTGGAGAACAAATAATATGACTCTCACAACTCCTGACAGAACTCCATGACCCTTGACAGCATACTGAATAAAAGGGTAGAATGCAAGTTTCTCCCACCCCACAACCTAGTTCTTCTTTTCTAGTAGACAAGTTTGAGATGTTCAAGCAACCAGAAGAAAACAGCAATAGCTTTATGGAGATTAACAAGATTTGGCCTAAATCCTGTTGTTAGTCTTGATTAGAGTAGACCTATTGAATCAGTTGGATTTGCCAATGTGTTGATTCGCTATTCCACAATTGATTGAATGGATCTGTTCTAGTTGGGACTAACCAATAGGATGTCAGTTCTTTTGACGTATCTCTTAACACCACAATTAAAGCCATGGTCACCCATCTGATTATTGAGACTATATTTGTTGATTCATGTCTCTAAAGGGGATTGTAAGAAGCTAGAGTGCATTTATACTGGTATTTTGATTAGATAGGAACTGGCTTGGATTGATATCTTATATATTCCTTATTATATGTATATTTTCAGGACTTTCTTCCAACTGGACCAAGATTCCATCTCCTCTCTTTAAAAAGGCAGTCATAGTGTTAATCGATGCCCTGAGGGATGACTTTGTTTTTGGTTCAAGAGGCAAACAGTTCATGCCCTATACAACACAGCTGATTGAAAGAGGAACTTCTCATAGTTTTATTGCAGAAGCAAAGCCACCTACAGTCACTATGCCTCGGATTAAAGTAAGTTCTGATGTTCAGTGTATCAAAACAGATAGTTATTTGATTTCTTTATTTGTTCAGCAGTGTCTTAAAATGAGTTTCTTTTCCTGTGCTTCATTGGGAAGACTTTTCGTTTTAGAACCACTGTAATTTTAAGCCAGCAGTTTTTAAAGAGAGAGCTCTTTTTGTCTGTTTCAGCATAAATTTGAAGGGAAGGAGAATGAATGAATCCAGCAGTGCCTTTGAGACTCTTTATTCAGTACTGGCTTTCGTGGATGTGAATCTCCTTCTTCAGATGTATGATGCATCTGAAGAAGTTGGTTGATATCCATAAAAACTTATTCTGAAACAAATCATTTCAACTCAAAGGGTGCTGCTGAATTCCGTCATTTCCTTCTTCCTGCTTCCATTTTAGTTTTAAGTCAGAAACCAAATCATTGGTGTATATGTGCATGGATGTGCTTTGATAGCTGCCTTCTTTTAAGCATTTCCCACTGCTGAAGAGTTGGGCCTGCTTTTTAATAGGTTTGGCTATTCTTCAGCAGCAGTAATTAGTTAAAAGAAAATTAGCAATGCTCTGTATATGTATTTGGCTGTGTCTTGTGTATTCATATACATTCTTTGGATCTTGTCTTAAGCTTTATTTGTTGTTAAATCTGTTTTGTAGTCCAGTTGAAGTTAGAAGCTTTATCTTCTGCAAAAAGAACTGTATGCTGATCAGAACTACTACTGATAATGAACTTTTATTAACTATATGAAGGCACTGAGTTCAGACCATTATTATATTCAGCAAAAACTTTGTTTTCTGAGATAATACTAGCATTAGAGGTGGGCAAAGTGTAGCCTAGCTGCCATCTCTGGTCCCTCAAGGACTAGCTTTTTGTGGCCCTCAACTCCTCCAGAATTCCTGACCTTTTTGCAGCTCAAAGAAAAGGATAGATTGCTGTTCCTGAAAACTCCAGAGGCAACCATTTACTTTCAAGGGCTCCCTGTACAATTTAACATACATACTGCCTCATTTTTGAAAGCCAGAAGTGGACTTTTGGCCACATTAGGTTTTTGTTTTATTTTTCAGTGAACCATGTAGCCCCTCATGGGGCATAAAACCAGCCCCTGGACCGGCTGCGGTTGTCATGCCTGGCCTACACAATTAGAAGTCATGGTGGCTGGAAACTTCTATTTAACACACATGTGCATACACACACACACACCACATACACACAGAGCAGGGATTTTGGAGGAGCTGAATCTCAGTTCAGTATGTTGTCTTGTGACTTCTCTGAGCTCTGTTTTGTAGTTTTCTGGAAATGTTAATACCTATGCTGATCCATTTTTAGGAAGCTTCATGTTTAATCACTATTGCAAAAAACAAATCTTCTCCACTCATGGTTGTGTTACAGGAAACATGATGGCAAACTAATCCTTTTTTCCTATAACTAATTGTGTTTGGAAAAAATAATGATTCAATACACTTGCCTAAGCTAACAAACAAAGGCCGACCATACTGGGTGTGAAAATATACTTTAGCACTTCTATACGCTGAACTATTCCCATTCATTAAAGATGTCGTGATGGAGGGCTGTTGGTGACTCGTTACTTAAAGTGGTCAGTCTGCAGATGTTGTTGTGATGTTCAGACTGCTGAAGGATAGCGGTGACTAAATATTTATTAATATGTCCTACTAAACTTAAAAAGGTAATATGAGTTTTATGAACTGCAGACAGTGGGTCCCAAAACATGACGAGAAGTTGTAAAAACATGGACTCTCACTCACTTTATGTGTGGGATGATGGGGACTGCTTTTTCTGATGATAATGTGGCACTTAGTGTGCCTTAGGTTAGCTGAATAGTTGTTAGCAGTTTTAAAATGTGGATCCAGTCCAGAGCAGTTTTTGAACCATAGGGTACTCTGTGCGGGTGGGGAGAAGAATGATGAGCAATGCAACATTTGTTTTTGCTCCTCTTATATCACCTTAATTCCTTCCAGTGAGCTTGGGGCCATTGGAGATGTGGCCTAATGGGCTTGCTTTGATAGTCTGTAAACCTTTCCTCACCAGCTCAAACCACTGTGCCAGCTATGTGACCAGCCTCTTAACCTTTCCTTTGTTTTCCGGACTTCTTTGACTAGTGAAGTAACTTATGTTTTGGAAAGATCACACAGATTTTGTGCCTTTTTGGTTTGCCTAATAAAAGTATTATCACAATATGGACTTTGGGGTTTTCTTGTGGCCAACATGGCTCCCCAGCATTGGTATCTAGTTTCAGTTACTTCTCTACCCCACCCCCTGCCCTGCCATCTATTGTGTCATTCATCACCATAACACAGTGATCACCCACCGTCTGTTTTCTAATGGTGTGTGCAGTGCAGGAAACATCCAGAAATCATCTGCATATCGGTTTGTGTTTTCATTCTACCCACTCCACTTGGCTGCAAGTATTCAGAGCCATGCAGTTTTTGATGCAGTATCATTAACCATTTCTCAGTATAAAAAACCCCCCGTTCTTGTCTAGGTGTAATGCTATGGCAGCCTTCCCCAACCTAAGGCCTCCAAATATTTTGGAGTTAGCTCAACCAGCTTAGCCTGGGGACTATGGAAAAAGAAGACAAAAAGATGTGGAGGGCACCAGCTTGTGATAATAGAAAATAGTTCTGAAGAACTCCACTTATGTGAAGATTATAATACAAATGGAATTAATTCTCTTGTGTGCATGCTTTTTTTAATTCCAGTTTTAATAATGGTTTAGTGAGAGTGCTTACTCTCTTAATTCTCTCTCTCTTTTTTCTTGCTGGCATATCAGTAGTCAGATTTTTAAACCTTGTTATAAACAGTAGGTCAGTCTTTCCCCTACTGGATGCTCTACAGATGTCTTGGACTATAACTCCCATCATTCCTAGCCAGCATGCAAAGGTTATATTAGGCTTTTAATGCATGATAATTAGAATTGATTTTGATATGATGAATGATGACTTTGAGCCACTATTGTTTGGTACGTATTATTGTTCATTCACTAATAAATGCTGATTAAGGTTTATATGCAAGCATTTTTATTAGAATGAGACCAGCTGTATATATATTTGCATAATAAAGACACCTGGACCCTGAAACCAAAAGAAAGCAGAGCCCTGAAATTTGGTATAAACGTAGTACAAACCAATTTGATTACTTGAAAAATTGGAAAACTTGACCATACTACATTTCTTCAAAAATGGGGTGCTAAAACTTTATTCACACCAGCTGGGAAGCTAAAACCTGGCAAATAGTTTATATCAGGACTGGTATTCCTAGTATTCGAAATAAAGTTTGAAGGTGGGAATCTGTGCACCCTGTTAAAGATAGGCTGATATCCTGTTAGTGGCATATGCAGGCATAGGTCAACCATATGCCTGTATGTGTCAGTTTTTAGTTAATATGCAGAGACTGGTGTTTCCATCCATCCTGTGCACCAACCACATCCCCTGCCTTAACTTATTATATTGCTGCTGCGTCCCCTCATACAGCCATTCTGTGCCTGATAGAGAACAAGGAGATTGCAGAAGGATCTGGCTGTGTTCCCATAGCCAGAAGGGAAATGATTGCATCTTATGCTGAGACTTCTGGAGGACCTCTGTGGATGTCAGCAGATGATGGAAGGGTGAGCGGCCAGCTGTAACAGAGTTCTACCATGTTATGCTACAATGAGCCATGCAGAAGGCAGTCCCAGTGTGTATCCCCAAAATCATGCACTTTTGGACCAAGTAGACACCTAAAATTTGACAAAAAGTTCTAGACACTTTTAATAGAAACCTCTGGAAATGGCTTCTTAATACTTACCATTAGAAATATAAATTTGTAAATATTTCTTAGACGTCATTCATCTCCAAAAAGGGCCCTCAGGGAGCAATTGAATTACAATATATTTTTTAAAAACAGTGAACAATTTTAATGATAAAAATATGAGAAATCATCTTTTAAAAAATGAGCAAAACTATATTTGAAATCAATCAAATATGAGTAAAATAAAAGTTTTACCAGTTTATGATGGGACATAAAGCAGAGCCTCTGATGCAGATCCTCAGCTATGGGCAGGTTCATACAGAAGGAAAGAATCCTTCAGATACCCTGGTCTCAAACTTTAAGGCAGGAGTGAACAACTGCAGATACTTTTAATTTGTACTGTGATCACCTTTGGCTAGCATAGCTGATGGTGGAGGATTATTGCAGTTGAAAAATGACGGGTCATCGTTGTGCAACCACATTTTAGAGCAGTGGTTCCAAGACTTTGGTTCTACAGATGTTTTAGACTCCATCCCCCCAGAATTCCTGGTCAAGTTGGCTGGAGCTTCTTGGAGTTGAAGTCCAAAATACCTGGAGGACCAAAATTTGGGAACCACTGGCTTAGCGCATCATAGACAAGTGTGAGTACACTAAATAGTGCCTGGAAATTAGTGGCATACCAGTGCATTTCATGTGGGACTGGTGTAATATGCATTGGAAACCGTTGGGCTGCTGTATTGGCATGTGGCTGCAGTTTCTGGGCACTCCTTTCTGGCATCACCAAGTGCAGTACATTTCAGTAGTCTAAACAGAAGAAATGTGTCACTGGAATGAGAACCATCTTTTCCTGGAAGTAATGTGCTTAGAAGTGCTTAGCGCTTCAGCTGAAACTAGACAAGGCCATCCTTGGCCGCAGTAGTCAAATGAGCAGTGCCAGGTACTGGACACTTCTGGGCTGCAAATGTTGTCTTTTTCAGTTGTGTAACTCCATCCAGAGTGGGCTGTATTCCCAGTCAGAGACTGCCTTGTGTACTGACTGACAGAGTGTCTTGTTTGGATTGAGCATCAACTTGTTAGCCCACATGCAAACTTTCACTATCTCACAATGACTGAGAAGGACTTCTAGCATCAGCTGAAGAAAAGAGATGGTTCTGGGCATCATAAGCATAGTGACACTCAACTCCAAAACTCCAGATAACTTTTGCCTAATGACTTTATGGGGGCTGCAAATGGGCAACTTCCAGAGAAATGTGGGGCTATTCACAACCTTCCTCTAGACCTCAAAGTACTGTACATGCCCCCAATGTCTCTCTGAACAAAAGAGTGGTAAAAAAGCCCCTCTTCCTCTAGGAGCCATGAAAAGAAGTTCTACCATATTTCTCCCCAATCAGTTTAGGCCCAGGTGTGCCCTTTTATGATCAAAAATCATAAGTGACCAGAAATAGAGGTGGAAGATGACTTCTCTCTCAAAGCTGCAATCCACTGAATGGATGCTCTGTTGTTCACGGATGTAATGGACAAAATGGATTTCATAAATACATGTAAATTTTAGAAACAGGTGTGTATGACTAGTCATTCCCTTGGGGGTTGTTCACAACTGTCAGACTTCTAATCTTGTCAGAATATTATTCATGGCTTCTAATTCAGGAGTGTAGTAAGTATTGTATCCTCTTGCTTTGTATCCTCCAGCACATTTACGTTTCCTGAATGGGGAGGGGGAACACATGTGACAGAGGGAAAGCTAGAGAGATGCGAGAGTGTTCAGAGAGGAGAGGTTGTGAAACAAACACATTTCTCAGTACACACACTTTCACACAGGATATAGGATAAAGGAGGAAAAGGGGAGGTGCTTATGATAAAATGAAACCTGGAGAGCTGGGAAAAGGTTTTAAAAAGTGAACCACATACTTCTGTCAACTGCTTTAGGTTTGTACAAGTGGTATTCTGGGCAAGTCACATGGTACCCTTTGAAATAAAGGACAGTCCTCCCACATGCTGCCAGGTGGGTGGCCTCTTCTAAGTCCTCATGGAGCATCTGAACATCCATTGCTCTAAACCAGCCATCAGAGTCAGCTACTCCCTTCATGTCATGCTTTTCTTCAAGGGTAGGGTGGGAAACTTCTACTATAACATGCCCTGAGTATTGAATGTATAGACAGATACACACTTACAGATGCATACATTAGGATTTTTTGCACATGCAAGGTTGCATGCATTTCCATCCTATATATGCAATAATTAGGAACTATTCTGATGCTGAAAGTAAGTGGATGTGTCTGCTGATGGGGAGAATCATCAAGATCAGCTAGGAACAGATAAATTTCCCTTGCAGAAGGAAGGGAATGGTAACAGAGAATGATACGGGCAGATCCATGCTTCCCTAACTGGGTAGTCAGTTCTAGATTTGGGAAAGAAAAAGTTCTGCCCTCCCCAGTGTAAAATGGGTTGAGGGGAAAATGTAGTTAAATTGCCCACCATGGCCTATAGAGGGTGCAAGGAGATGTTCTCTTTCATTTTTTAAAAAATGAGGGGTGGCATATGGTAAATGTTAAAAAGCATATGTGATAAAACAGTGTCTGTAGGAACCCCACAGGCCAACAGTGAAAGGGTGAGTGGTAGACCACAAGTACAACTTTCTGTTAGTGCTCAGCCAGATAGTATCAGAGGTACATTTGGCTCTTCACATTTGTCAGGGTTAGGGGTGCAGGACCACCACAAAAGTGAAAAAATTGCAAATGTCAAAATATGTCTGTAAGAAGGGGAGCAAGGCATGGTGGAAAGAACAGGCACTTGGGACCCAGACTGGATCAGGGAAAGAAGAGGGAAAGGGGCTGGATTGGCATGGTGGCCCTGTAGTTCTTCACTCTTGCCCATTTCCTTCTTTGAATGTGTGTGTGTGGGAGGCACTGGGAAAGGGCTTGTGATGCTGAGAGATTGGACTGCAAGCCGTTCTTACACTAGCCAAAGAGTGGCTAGTGGGAGTGGGGGAGGAGGAGGAGGGTTGAATGAACTAATCAGAATAACCAAGAGAGAAGGTTCCCCTGGAAAAGAATTACCGGTGGTGGTGGTGATGGGGGAAGGGGCTGCAGAAACTCACAAATAATCCAGTCTATGAAAGTCAAATTCACAAATGTGGAGGTCCAAGTGTAGTGTCAAACAGTTCCTCCAGGTCCCAAAATGGCCAAACTGTTTTAGAAGGTTTCTATGACTGATGGTGTCAAATGTGCATAAGAAACCTAGAAGAACTAAGGCTCGGTTCCCCTGTCTTGTTCCCGGCGTAGGTCATCAGTCAGGGCTATTTCTGTCCCAAACCAGGCATGAATTCAGAGTGAACATAACAAGAGTGAACAGCTTGGTGTTAGGCTGGTTTTATCTGCTGCACCTGACTGTTACTGTTGTTTTGCCCTTTTTGGATATTGTTACATTGTTATTAAAGCTGCTTTCACTGCTGTGAGCTGAGTGGAAAGATAGGGTGAAAAAGGAAAAAAAATGCAATATGGGCATGGAATTTAGCTCCTAGCAGAGGTCAGCATTTAGGTCTGGGGAAACTATAGTTGGGATGAATTGTTTCCTGTTCAAGCTCAGATTTGAGACAGAGGCAACAAAAAGCAGTCAGCCACCAAGTCCTGTGTTACAGAATGAAGGTTTAATTTATCGGTAGACTATCTCTCCCTTTCCCCCAAACGCACTTGTGTACAGCCTCAATTCACATAATGAAAAATTATAACGCCTATATTATTGGGGAGAATTTGTTCAACTTGATGGAGTATGCTGTCAGAAAAATCAGGGGTAATCCCACATTCAAACTGAAGATCAAAGAGTTTGCCATTGTGGCTGACTTGTGTATTCCTTGCCTGTGAGAAATTTAGGAACAAACAAACAAAATCTACACACCTACAACCTGATCATTCTAAAAATAAATTCAATCATTCAGATGCCGGTAGCAAGAAAATGGAACACTGTTTTGTGCACCAGGATATTAATTCTTTAGTGCTAATGCTAAATGACTTTCTAATTAAATATCCCAGCATTGAGAAGTGCCTTATTTAGGACTTAATGAGCAGATGCAATTAATTTATATGTGTGGCATTAAAAGGTTCCCAAAATAGGATGTTGCAATCTGTATCCCAAAATAGTTGTTTGTGAAGACTGATTTCTATTAGTTTCAGAACGGCCAGGCTATAATAATGACCCATGATATTGATTGCGTTTATTTTGGTGAATGGTTGTGTAAGGTGTCAAGCCCCTTTGAGGGCTGATGGGCACATGTGGAATTTCAACAGTGTCATGGATGCTGTCAGAAAATAGTTGCCCTGGTAGGACAAATCACAAAATGGCTGCTGTAATTGCATATATTACAGAAAGGCAACTGGTGAGAGTGAGTAATAATTAATTCAGTCAAAATATGGGTCTCCTCCCCCCAAAACAAATGAAGTTTTTGAATCTACAATGTGTTTCTTTCTGTTGATCATCCTGAGACTTGCCATGCACTACATGAACCCACATCTGTTTAGCTCCCCCAAATCCTACCAACTCTCCCAGCAGGCTATTCTTTCTAGCTTGCTGAAGGTTGCCCTACCACCTCTTTCGTCAAGCATGGCTGGTAAGCAGACAACTGCAGCTAGATTTCCCAGATCTCAGTGCCTGGTCCCTGTTCTCTTGGCAAGGGGGTGGAATTCAAGGCAAGAGTGGTGTCCTGAAGGGTTTATTTTGTTTGTGGGGTAGTTTCTTCAGGTTGCTTTGGAGCAATTGCTGTAGACTTTCCAAGATGTCTTGGCTTTTTTCATCCTTCCCCTTTCTACTGTTAGCCACTTTCTCTCCACTGCTCAGTCTTCCAGCCTACTTTTGTCTTTTCTCTTCTTCTGCACCTTTTTTTCTCTTTCTCATTGTCTTCCTCCTGCTCACCAACTTCTTCTAACTATGCTCATCACCTTGCTTCTTCTTCCTTTCTGTCTCTCCAGCTGTATCTCCTTTCCTCAGAAACATTAATATGTTTGATTCCCAGACATTTAAAATTGTAGATCCCATTAAACTCAATGGAGTTTGTTTCTGAATAGACCTTCATAGATAGGATTGCCCTGATGGTCTCTGGCGTCCTGTAATCTGTATCCGTCATTAACATTGTCATCTCTTCCACTTTCCTAAAATACTTGTTGATTATTAGCATCATCATTATCATCATCACCATCATGGTTATGATTATGATTATTTGAAGGATGAGAGAGGATTTCACAACTGACTGTAAGAAAGAAAGAAAGAAAGAAAGAAAGAAAGAAAGAAAGAAAGAAAGAAAGAAAAGGTGGCCATAGAGGTGCACCAGCAGACAGAGCAACATTAAAAGCAGAATTTGGAAATCTTTGATTTTGCTTGGAAAGATATCTTTGTTTGAACCACAGTTTCCATGTGTTTTTAAAAGCAACATTTGTAAAAGTGTTGAACAAAACTGTTTTTTTTGTCCTATTTAATGCAGAGCTTAAGGAACTTTCTTTGGTTGTATATGATATTAAAAGCAATGTTTGCATTGATGTTAAAAACAGAAAAAAATGGGAAAATTATGTTTGTTTCTGTTCAGCAGAGAGTTAGGAAACCTCATTTTCCAACCAGATAGATGTTTCCTGTTTGTCAGACTCTGTGTGTGTGTGTGTGTGTTTAAACTGAAAGCCATGCTATTAGGGGTTGTGGTTGATAATTCAGATACATCGTGCTTAACAATATCACTGGGGCCTGCTGCCTGTAGCATCATTGGAGTTCGCATCTGATGAGATTATTAGGGGCCAGTATCAGATTTGTATCAGATTTTGGTGTTGTTCCTTCAAGAGAGGCTTTTGCAGGTTTCGTAGCTTGCCAGATTTCAGTGAAGAAGTGTCAGGCTTTCCCCCATCGGCCATCTTCTTGCATTGGAGCCATGCAGAGCCTAAAGGTATTGTTGGGAAATGAAATGATGATGACAAACCAAGTCAGCTATGTCGCTTTGCAGCTGACCATAACCAGCTAAATCAGTCAATCAATCAATCAATCAATCAATCAGGGCAGAAGACCTTACAAGGCATCAAGGGAGATGTCCATGGGTGCATTGGCACCCTTAAGAGTCTTGTTGCAGATCTCAGCTATAATGCTATGTTGTTGTTGTTAACTGCTGTCAAGTCGACTTTGACTTACAGTGACCCTGTGAATGAGAAATCTCCGGGTCACATTATCATCAACCACTCTGCTCAGTTCATGCAGATTCGAGGATGTGTCTTCTTGATCGAGTCTACTCAACTGCAATGTGGTCTTCCTCTTTTCCTACTGCCTTCAACATCATCAAACATTTTTGTCTTTTCTAGTGAGTCATGTCTTCTCATGACATGGCCAAAGTACAACAGCCTCAGTTCAGTCGTCTTGGCTTCTAGGGAGAATTCAGTCTTGATTTCCTCTAGGACCCATTCACTTGTCTTTTTAGCAGTCCCAGGTATCCACAGAATTATTCTCCAGATTTACATTTCAAGTGAATTGATTTTATTCCTATCAGCTTTCTTCACTGTACAGCTTTCACAACCATATGTAGAAATGGGAAATACGATTGCATGGATAGTCTTATCTTTAGCATTCAGTGATGTAGTTTTACCCTTGAAGATCTTGCCTAGTTCCTTCATAGCTGCCCTTCTGAGTCCTTGTCTTCTTCTGATTTCTTGACTGCAGTCTGCACTCTGATTAATGACCAAGCCAAGATACAGAAACTCTTGAATTATTTCACTGTTTTCATTATCTACTTTAAGGTTACATAAGTCATCTGTGGTCATTATTTTTGTTTTCTTAATGTTCAGCAGTAAACCTGCCTTTGCACTTTCTGCCCTGAGTTTCTGCAGTAATCATTCCAAACATTTGCTGTTCTTTGCTAGTAGTATAGTGTCATCTGCATATCTTAAATTGTTGAGGTTCCTTCCTCCAGTGTTCAGGCCTCCTTCCTCCAAGTCTAATCCTGCTTTATGTATGATATGTTCAGCATACAAGTTAAACAGATAAAGTGATAAAATGCAACCTTGCCTGACCCCCCCTTCCCAATTGGAAACCAGTCTGTTTCTCTGTATTCTGAATTAACACTAGCCTCTTGTCCTGAATACAGGTTATGCATCTGGACGGTCAAGTGTTGTGACACAACCATTTCTTTAAGAGTGATCCATAGTTTCTCATGATCTATACAACTAAAGGCTTTGCTATAATCTATTAAGCATAAGCTGATCTTCTTTTGAAATACTTTGGAACATTCCATTACCCAAGACATGTTTGCAATATGATCCCTAATGCCTCTTCTTTTCCTGAGCCCAGTTTGGACGTCTGGCATTTCTCACTCCAGATACGGTAAAAGTCTTTGTTCTAGAATTTTGAGTATGACTTTGTTTGCATGGGCAATTAATACAATGGTCCTGTGGTTACTGCAACTCCTAGTGTCTCCTTCCTTGGAGATTGGAATGTATATTGCTTGTTTCTTTTGTTTACCATATTTGTTGACAGATTTGATTTTATCTCTGTAGATTGAAGCAGCTCAACTGGTATACCATCTGTTCCTGGTGATTTATTTCTCCCAAGTGTTCTGAGTGCAGCTTTCACTTCACAGCTATATTGCAATCAACTAACTTTCACAGTGTTGAAACAGCATCATGTTTTTCATGTTTGCTTGTTTTATTTACATTACTTTTGCTGTATAGCTGGAATCTTTCCAAGTTCTTAGAACTGGGATCTAAACAAAACTCATAGTCAGACAGTACCTTTCTTAGGACCAATCAAAAGGCTATGAGTTTTTAACAACATGTTTTTTGATATGTTGTAAGTCACTTCAAGTCCTGAGCTGGAAAAAAAGACAGAATGTAAGTGAATAAATAAATAAATGAAGAATAAGGCCACAAGAAATGTGTGAACTTTTGAGTTCTTCAGAGCTTGATACCAGAACTAGATGATACAGTGGCCCCTCTACTCTTGTGAGAGTTTAGGAGGCAGAACCCTCGCAAAAATGGAAAAACCACAAATAACTCCCCTGTACTTCCCTTTCCATTCCCTTCTGGGGTGCCCACCTTCCATTCCCTTGTCTTTTGCCCTGGTGTGCCTGCCTGCCTTCCCCACACCAGGGCAAAAGGCAAGGGAATGTGGGGAAAAAGCCCTTGCATGCCTTCCTTCTCCATGCTTGGTGCTCACCCCTCCCATTCCCTTGCCTTTTGACCAGGAGTGAAGAAGGAAGACATGCGTGCCTGGGCAATAGGCAAGGGAATGGGAGGAGGGGAATGGGGGGAGGTACACCCACACCTTGTAATTAATGAAATTCATGAAGGTCAAACCCCCAAATGTGTGGGGAGGACTGTACAAAGCTAGGGGTTGGGGAACAAACAGGAAAGCTTTTTTTTTTTTTTAAAGCTATATTTTATGGACATGAAGGACTAAATCCAGTTGTAATTCTCAACTAGAGCAGACCCGCTGAGTCAGTTGAGTTTACATACTTGTTGACTTAAAAATTCCTCTTAAATTCACTGCCTATTGTAGCTGAAAGTAACAATTGGATTTATCCCAAAGTTTGAAGTTAGACCCAGCATGTTTAGAAGTCAAGACTCCCAAACTTTGGAACTGTCTCCATAAGAAGACTATGATGGCTCCTTGCCTGCTGTTGTTACACTGGCAAGTATAAACATTCCTATTCTCTCAGGCTTTTAGGAACTGATTGTAGTGGGCTTTTGGTGGCTTGTTGTTTTGTTTATTTTTATATTCTGCTTTTTAATGAGTTTTAAATGGCTTTAACTCCATAGATTGTTTAATTGTTTTTAGATAACTTCTGTTTATTTTTACTGAAGCTTTTGTATGTTTTTAGTCTGTACTCATTCTAATAGTTTGCAAGCTGCCTTGGTTTCCATTGTTGGGAAAAGGTGGAGGGATATAAATGAATAAAATAATAATAATAAAAGTAATGGTGGAAATTATGATTCAGCATTATCCAGGAGGCTACTACTTCCCTGCCCATTGTAAAACTTTGAGGGATCATTGGTAGATTTTGCTTGACAGTTGTGTTCTCATTAATTGGTTGACTGTTTTCACTCAAATGTCATAGGGTTGGCTTGTCAACTATGCACACACATGTCCTGCTTCTAAGGCCCTTACTGCATGATGTCGCCATCCTGGCATGGCGGTGCTTTGATCCTGTTCTGGGATGCATGCTATTGCACAGTGGTGTTGCTGACCAGGTGCTGTCACGTCCCCATGCGTTGTAAACACACCATATACCATTACTGGAAAAAATTCGGTAATGGTCCCCTTTCCCACCATGATCCCATTGGCTGCAGGCATATGGGAACGGTGGAAGTGCTTGATAGTGCCTCCTTCCACAGTATAGCGCAGGAAGAGGTGGGGAAAGAGACTCGTCATTCACACTATACTGCAGAGGGAAGAAGAGTGTCCCTAATGCTAGCCATCTGCTGGCAGCAGACCAGGTGCAGTGGGGAGTGTTCAGTTCCTAATCCCATCTCGGCAATGACACTGCTGGGATCCCGCCCAGGAACAAAGCACTATTGAGCCATAGTGTAGTAAAAGCCCAAGATGATCTCCTTGTCAAACTCAGTCAAACATTTTTCTCCCATTCTTTTTACCCCCCCTTTTTTTAGGCATTAACAACTGGCAGCATCCCAGGCTTCATTGATGTCATCATGAACCTCAATTCTCCTGCCTTGCTTGAGGACAACTTGATCTGGCAGGCCAAAGCAGCAGGGAAAAGGATAATTTTTTATGGCGATGACACTTGGGTTAGACTGTTTCCAAAGCATTTTGTAGAATATGATGGAACAACATCCTTTTTTGTCTCCGACTATACTGAGGTAAGTTCATTAGGTGCATTGATGTAAGAAGTGGCATGGTTGGATCAGCATGTATTTAATTGCTCATGTGAACAAATGCTCTATGTGTGTTTTAAGAATTACTGTAATGCCTGCTGTTTGCAGATTGGATTAATTGAACATATTCTTAAACAGTCTCTTAGTCACTGCTTATTTTCAAAGTTTGATCATTGTTATTTTTTCTTTCTTGTGTTCCAGCTGGGTGGATTTTTTTTTTGAATGCCTTCCCCATTTTCTTAGTAGCTGAGACAAATATTTGACACCAACATGGTGTAGTGGTTTGAATGTTGCACAACAACCTTGGAGACTAGGGTTCCATTCCACTGGGTGACCGTGGGTGTGTCACATACTCTTAGCTCCAGAAACCCTGTGATAGGTTTGCCTTATGGTCTCCATAAATCCGAAACAACTTGAAGGCACCCAACAATGACAACTATCTTGTCATATTGATGAAGTTCTAAATCAGGTCTGGGCAGCCTTGGATGATCCAGGGTCCATTTCTTACCACTCCTGGATCTCCCATAAGTCTTTCCTAAAGAGAAGTTAACAGTTTCTGGTTTTAAAAAATCAGCAGCAGGGGTGGGGGGACAAAATGCAGGAGGAGAATTGTGCTCCTTGGAGGCACAGTTCTTTTTTTCATGAAAATATTGAGAGGAGGCACTCTTGGGCCTGCAAAAATTACCTTAAGGATCTCATGCAACCCCTTGGCCATCTGATTATCACTGCTATTCTAATTGATCCATATGTGATCACTTCAAAATCTCAAATCAGCCAATCTTACTTCAGCTTGAGCAAAATCCCAGAGACTTTGGAGTGACCTCAATAAGCACTATTGGCCCATCTGTTCTCGCTGACAGTAGTTTCTAAACAATTCAGGATGATTTAGTCTTTTATTATTTGTTCACTATATTTATCTATTATTCTTTTTCTGCCAAAGTTGCCTTATTTTTTGAGAGTAGCCTTTCTCGAACATGGAGCCCCAGAGGAAAATAAACATAACAGCACTTAATCCCAGCTGTGCCAAGGGAGGAGATTCAAACTTTTTCCTTCTTTCTTTGCTGCAGCCTGATAAAATGTCCCTCTCCTCCCCCATGATGCATTTCACTGGAGATGCTGGTGACTGAAACCTTTGACTTTTGATATGCATAGCATGTTATTATTGATTTGCTCTTTAATTTTATGTCTTGTCTTTCCATATAATGGTGTCCAACGCAACAAGAGAAAATGTGAATAGGAATAGAACAACTAAAACCATATCATGCAATGCAGGCAAAATGCAGATAAACAAAACAGCTGGTTAAAATGAGAGCAGGAGAATACAATTGGACCTTTTTTGTACTTGTATCTTGATGCTTGAACACCTGGCCTTTCTTATGTTCCCCCTTAATCACTTATCATTGGCCATGAGGCTTCTGGGAGTTGTGGTTTAAAACATCTGGAGAGGCAAAGTTTCTCCTAACTCTCATCAGTGTCTCTTCCTCCCTTCTTCTAGTTCCCTCTCCACAGATAGCCTACAAAAAGCCAAGCCTCAGACATAATTCTCATAATCTTTTGAGTTGCCAGAACCTTCAGTAACTATAGAGGAATCTCTGCCCTGCTCTCTCCAGCCTAAGAATCAAGGTGGATTGGTAGTCACTGGTCTCTGGCCCTTTTGAAATTAATGGATTGCATTCCTTGCATTATTTGCACTGTTGAATGTGCTTTGAACAGTAGCAAGAATGTAAAGCTCTCACAGTTCTTGGCAAGCTTTAACAAAGGGAGCAGCACTCTGATAATGTGGGTTGCAGTTGATTCAGTCAGCCACGTGCCTGCAACAGACTATTTCTGGAGATGTAAACATGCTGTTGAAGGCACACAACATCAACAACAAACATGATGTTGGTTCATATATTTGTTTAACATGTAGGTTTCTGACTAAGAGTCAGTTTATGTAAGCAGCAGAATCAAGTTGCAGAACTTTTCTTGGGGTGTCCTATTTCAGGCTACAGCTGAGAGGCATGGTTGAATGCTCCCTAGGTGAAAACAACTCTCTGGAGAGTGTAAATCTGCTTTTTTGGTATCTTATCACCTGCAAGAGTGAGTAATTTCAATATGTTTTTCACTGCTGGGCAGATTATGTATTTCCCTCTCTTTCTCTCTTTTCATTTTTTGCAGGAAACTATTTTTTTTGTAAAATACAAAAAAACCAAACCCTATTTTGTACAAAAAATACTCTATCTGTATAAAATCAGGGGGTTTGCACACATGCACACACACACACACACACACGCATACAAGGTTTATTTCATACCAGCAAATTTTCTGTATAAAATCTCCTGAAATGTGAAAAATCTCATGGGAATTAACCATTTTCTGGACTAGTTTCTTAGTGTATTAAGCCATGCTTTCTTATCAAGGACAAGAACATTTAGAAGTGTTCTCTACATTGCTAATTGAAAGTTAGCATGTCTGACAAATGTGTCCAGCCTATGTTTCTCTCCTTTAACATGCTGTTTTCCCTTTGCAGAAGAACTATTCGTCTTCTTAAAGAATTATCCCACTGTGCAGCATAAACCCTTTCCACTTCCCATTGGGCACATTCTCTGTACCAGAGATTTTATTCCTAGGTGAAGGTTTTGTTGCCTGATCCTGTAAACCTAATAAAACAGAAGTATGAACAGTATAGTGAGGTTGAATGCAAGTTTCAACTTACTGTGGCTTTTTGTTTCCTCCAAAGGTTGACAATAATGTGACCAGACACTTGGATAATGTACTGAAAAGAGAAGACTGGGATTTGCTCATCCTTCACTACTTAGGGCTGGACCATATTGGCCACCTAAGTGGCCCAAACAGTCGTTTAATAGGGCCAAAACTTTCTGAAATGGATAATGTCATCAAGAAGATCCATACTTCTCTCTTCTCCAAGGTAAAATGCTTATTTATGGATGTGAATCTTGTCTAATTTTGAGAAAAGGAACTTCATGAAAAGTACTCAGATCCAGTCATTTTTTTTTTTAACCAGTGAAAGCACCACTGCATTCAGTGAGGCTTATTCTCAAATGTCCACAGGAATTCTTACTTGGGTGAAATGTATTAACATTACCTTCGTTTTTTTCGCAAGTTAAACTGGCACATTAGAATGTGTTACCAAATATATTACAAAGATAAGAAATAAGGAGTGGCAATTAATATAATCAGAATGTCAGGGCAATGGAAAACCTAGGTTTGCCCCTTACATATTCATTTAACAGGGAACCATTCCCAGTCTCAGCAGTCCAACAATGCAGCCATATGTGATATGCATATTATGCCTTTATGCGACCAGTAGAGCTCTAAGTTCTTCTTCGTGGTCTCTGTGCCTTACACACTAGGAGTTTTCGCGCATGCGCGGTACTGTTCGGAAAATTCTAGAGCTTAGTAGCTTGGCGGGAACCCCTTCCCCCATGTATCCACTGAGCATGCTCAGCCCGCCGAGCTACGGTCTCTCCTCAGTTCTTTCTCGTCCGCCGTCGCGTACGGAGGTTCTGAGCTTAGAGCGTTTCTTCTTGGCCTTCTATTGCAAGTCTTTCTGGTTTTTTGACTCGGTTTTTGGCTTCTTGGCTACTCTTACGGATTTCAGACTGGTTTGTTGCTTCGGTGCTTGTCCCCCTTTTCTTTCTGGGACTATTTACCCCGACTTCCCAAACCCCCCCCCTCGTCTTCATCGTTCGTCGCGTCTCTTCGTTTGTCTTCAACCTTTCCTTGGACTTCTATGTCGACCCTTTTTAAACCCTGCAAAAAGTGTGGTCGCAAGGTCGCTACTTCTGACGGGCATAGCGAGTGTCTTCTTTGTTTGGGCGAGGCTCATAACATCAGAGCCTGCCCCATTTGCAAGGACTTCACCTCGCAGACTCTGAGGAACCGGCTGGCACGCCTCAAGTCTTTCTGTTGGGAGCAGTCTTTGTCTCCTCAAGACCCTGCCCCAGTAAGGAGCCCGTCGAAGATGGCAAAGACCCGACCGACGTCTGCACTCCCGGGGACTTCTGCGTCTTCCGATCCCGCTGCGCTGACGGTACCGGGCCTGGTACCGGTGCATAAGCTACCAAGGATACCGAAGATCTCAGCGGCCTCCTTGTCGGTGACTCCTGGAGAGGCCCCTGCGGGCTCACAGGGTGCCAAGCCCTCTAAGACGCTTACTGCTGCCCAGCGTAAGCGCTTGGCGGCTTCAGAGTCTGAGAAGGAAAGGGAGAAGAAAAAGAAGAAGAAGAACAAGCGTGGGTCCCCGGCTAGACCACCTGTCCTTACTCCACCTTCCACCTCGACCCAGCCAACGGTTGACCCCGGTGAAGTCCCAGAACCTCATCCGGTCTTTGAGGTCTCTGATGTGGACGACCCAGTGGCCTCCCCGACTCTCTCGGAGCCACCGCTTTTGGAGGAGGAGACGTCCCCGACTGGATGCCCTGTTCTGGCGGCCCGCTCGGAGGATAGTCCACCTGCTCCCCAGACCTTGCTGACATCTCGAGGCTCTGCTGGTAGAAGCATTTCGCCTGAACGGCGTTCTTCCTCACACCACCAGCAGCTCTTCCCTGACTATCGGGACCGCCCGGTCTCTTCGGAGCGTGGGTCTGTGCACCTCTCCCCACGTCGCCGGGATCTTGAGCGCCACGCTCGTGACAACCGAGGGGACCGTCCCGAATACAGACAATCCCCCCAAGGCATCGGGAAGACTATCCTGGATGGCCACAGCCGCCCCGGGACTCGCCTTACCCTTCGGCGTCCTACGCCCTGAGATATGGCCGGGAACATGCCTGGAGGAAGTATCCTGGCTCCTACAGGTCATACTCTTCCTCTTACCGGGACCGTTACCACCCTGATGTCGGCCGCTGGCCCCCTTATCGCCGCTTCAGATTGCCTTCCAGGGGAGCTGAGCATCGCCCTCGCCATGAGCGTACTCCATCGTGCTCCCCAAGGCGGGCGCCCCAGCATTGTCGGTCCCGAGAGCCTTCCCCTCGTCACTGGGCAATCTCTCCACCTCCACGGGTGACGTCTACGGTGTCCCGCCCGACAGCTGAGGCTGCCTACACCCAGTCTGCTCCTTCTGCAGTCACCACTGTCATTCAGGTGCTTCCACGTCCAGTGCCTTCGCTGGTTCCTCCGCCGACTGCTGTGCAACCACCTGTGGCTCCGAAGACGGTCTCACTGCTGGTACCGTCCCGCGCCCAGTCACCTGAACACCGCTCCGACCGTTCTCCGGACAGGTCCTCCACGGCGTCCTCCCAGGATTACGATTCTGAGACGGACTCTAAGGACTCTACACCTGCCTCACATGAGTCCCCTCCCTTGGCATTCGGGGATCCAGCTCCTGAGTCGGCTCCTGAGGATGTGCGACAGTTCTTGGACATTCTCCTCCGCATGTCCAAAACCCTGGGTCTGAAGGTGGCGGATCCGGCCCCGGCGGTGCAGGATCCGGTTTTCCACTATGTGGATACCCGCCCTCCTGCAGCAGCCCCGTACCATTCCTGCCCGCCTTGATGGAGGCCCTCAAACACTCCTGGCCTCAGCCGTCTTCAGCCCAGCCCATACCACACAGGCTGGAACACCTTTATCGGACCCAAAAGGAGGATGCCGAGTTCTTGTTTAATCATCCCCAGCCCAACTCCGTGGTGGTGGAATCGGCTCAAACTAAGGGTGGTTCCAGGCCCCACACGACACCGCCAGACAAGGAAGGGTGTCGTTTGGACACTTTTGGAAGGAGGTTCTATTCTGCCTCCTACTTGGTGGCGAGGGTGTCCAACACCCAAGCTTGCATGGCAGCCTACCTGCGCAGTCTCCTCGACAAGGTCGCCCCATTCTCTCCACTGTTCCAGAAGAGAATAGGGTGAGCGCTAACCAATTCTACAATGAAGCGGTAGCGCTCGCAAATCAACAAATCCTCTTGTCGAGATATTCTGTGGAGGTAGCATCCCGAGTCATGGTCGGCTCTGTCGCCCTCCGTAGGTATGCCTGGTTGCGGTCCTCAGGCCTCCAGGAGGACACCCGGAAACGCATCGAGGACCTCCCGTTTGACGGTAAGGGTCTTTTCAATGAGTCGACAGACGAGGCGATGGACCACATCGTCAAGGCCCGTCTGACGGCCAAGAAGATGGGGATCCATTAGCCTCCACAGACCCGCCGTGGCCCACGGCCTGCGTGGCGCCGTTCGTCCTCTGCGAGCTTCCGACCTCACTTACCCAGGTCTGGATCCTCCTGGACTCCCGCCACATCTTCCTCCAGACGTCCTGCACGGGGCAGACAGACGGCTTCCAAGAAGTCTTCATCGGGATCCAAATCCCACTTTTGATGGGTTCTGCAGGACCCTGCCTCAGCCAACCTTCCGTCTGCCATCAGCCCTAACAAACCATCCCATGCTGGCCAAACACCTCGACTCGTGGTGATCGATCACGTCGGACTCTTGGGTGCTCACCATTGTTCGGCTTGGTTATGCCATCAAGTTTGCAAGTATTCCACCTCGAGGCGTTTTCTACTCCACCCAGGCCAGCCTGGCTCTGCTGGAAGAGATCCAGTCCCTCCTGCAGAAGGGAGCGATCGAGCCGGTCCCGCCCTCGGCCACTACCACCGGCTTCTACTCCCAGTACTTTACAGTACCGAAGTCGGACGGGACCCTGTGACCTATTTTGGGTCTCCGAGGGGTAAACGAATACATCCACCCCAGGAGGTTCAAGATGGTCACCTTGTCTACTATCCTACCCTTCCTCCGCCGGGGAGACTGGTTCGCTTCAATCGACCTGCGGGATGCTTATTTCCACATTTCCATCCGCAGCACAGACGATACCTTCGGTTCGCGATCGACGGCTCCTCCTACCAGTACCGGGTGCTGCCGTTCGGCCCCTCCACCACACCGAGGGTGTTCACAAAGTGCGTGGCCCCTGTGGTCTCCCACCTGCGGACGAAGGGCATCACTGTCTTCCCCTACCTAGACAATTGGCTGCTGGTAGCGTCCCGCAAGAGCGAACTGTACTCGGACATACATCTAACACTGTCCCTCCTGACCTGCCTGGGTCTTCGGGTCAACCCGAAGAAGTCTCACCTCAAGCTGGCGAGAGTGTTGGACTCCATCGGAGCCACCCTGGACTCGGTCTTGGCCAGGGCCTACCTGCCTCTGGAGCGGGCTTGTACCCTCCGCCGATCTGCTGTGGCCGTCCTCGACGCCCCAACGATATCGGCGAGGAAAATACAACAGCTCCTGGGCTACATGGCCTCCACCACGGCCGTCATGTACCTGTCGAGGCTGCGAGTGCGCCCCCTACAACACTAGTTTGTCAGAGCCTTCAATCCGCTCCGAGACGACCAGCACCTGCGACTTCTACTGCCGACACCAGTACGTCGCTTTTTGCTGTGGTGGCTCTCGTGCCGTCATCTCCTGTCTGGGATGCTGTTCACACGACTGACCCCTTCGGCTCACAATCACGACTGACGCCTCCCTCTTCGGATGGGGAGCGCATTGCGATGACCTCAGAGTCCGAGGCCGATGGACTGGTGACGAGACCGCTCTCCACATAAACGCCCTCAAGCTGCTAGCCATCGGGAAAGCTCTGAGAGCGTTCCGCAATCTGGTTGTTGGATAGGCGGTGCTGCTCCTGACCGACAACACCACGGCGGTGTGTTATGTCAACAGACAAGGAGGGACCCATTCTATCACGCTCCTGACCATCGCTCTCCAGCTCTGGGACTGGTGCGTGTCCCTCCGAGTCCACCCTGTTGCCGTTCACCTGGCAGGGCAGGAGAATTCGACAGCAGACACCCTGAGCAGGGACACTTCTACCAACCACGAGTGGTCCCTCTCGGAGGAAGCGTTCCACTTGATACGGTCCCGATGGGGCGATCCCAACATCGATCTCTTCGCCATGGTGTCGAACGCCAAGTGTCGCCGGTACTGTTCGAGAGCCGGCCGGGGACCGAACTCCCTCGGCAACGCGTTCCAGTACCGATGGACAGAGGGTCTCCTGTACATCTTCCCACCGTTCCCTCTGCTGGGCAGGGTGGTAGCCAAGATCCTGGCGGACCGAGCCGACGCCATACTCATCGCCCCGTACTGGCCGAGGCAGCATTGGTTCGCCCCGCTGCTCGAGGCCTCTTGGGGACGGCCGCTCAGGCTTCCAGCAGTGCCCGACCTGCTGTCTCATTCCGGCGGTCGCGTTCTCCATCCCGACCTGCCTGTCCTGGACCTCCACGCGTGGAGGATACAGCCCTAGATGATCCCGCTATCCAGGACGTCCTTACCGCAGCTAGAAAGGAATTGACCCGCCGCAACTATGCCTACAAGTGGCAGCAGTTTGTGACTTTTGCAGAGGAGCGTGAAGACACGGTATTGCCAGTTGCTCTCGGTACTGTGCTCCGCTTCCTGCTTCACTTGAAACAAGAGGGTCTCTCGTTTTCCTCGTGGAAGGTGTACCTGTCTGCCATTGTGGCCTACCAACCCCGAGGCTCTCCTTCGGCAGCGCTCTTCCGGGATGCCACGATGAAACAGTTCCTGAAGGGACTTCACCATCTATACCCGCCGGCATCGCCGCCGTTGCTTCCCTCGTCCCTATCTCTGGTACTCTCTTAACTTACGAGACCACCCTTTGAGCCTATGGCCGCTGTTGATGATAGGCTCCTGACTCTTAAGACTGCTTTTCTGGTGGCTGTCACCTCTGCCAGGCGTGCCAGCGAATTGACAGCGCTACGCGTCGACGACCCCTTCCTTGTTTTTCACCGGGATAAGGTGGTTCTCCGCCCAGACATTTCTTTCCTCCCAAAGGTCGTCTCTCATTTCCACCTTAACCAGGACATCATCCTTCCTACCTTCTATCCTAACTCGACGACCCCTCTTGAGAGGTCTTTGCACACCCTGGATGTTCGAAGGGCCCTGGCCTTTTACACTCAGAGGACTGCGGCCTACAGGCAGACCCCTCACCTGTTTGTCTGCCACGGTCATCGTCGCAGGGGCCTCAAGGTGTCCACCCAGAGATTCTCCAAGTGGGTGGCCCAGACAATTCTGCTTGCTTATGAGATGGCCAAGCAGCCTCCTCCTGACTTGTTTCGGCCGCACTCCACCAGAGCTGTGGCATCCTCAGCAGCCCTCTTGCGAGGTGTGGACCTTCAGGAACTTTGTCGAGTGGCGACCTGGTCCAGGCCCTCGACTTTCATCTGCCACTATCGGCTGGACTGTCGGTCCAGGAGGGATACCTGGTTTGGACGAGCGGTGCTGGCCTCCGTACTCTAGGACCTGACCCACCGTCCTTCTGGTAAGCTACAAAGTCTCCTAGTGTGTAAGGCACAGAGACCACGAAGAAAAAGAACAGGTTGCTTACCTGTAACTGTGGTTCTTCGAGTGGTCATCTGTGTCCTTACACACACCGCCCAACCGTCCCCTTTTTCGGTGGACTTGTAGAACCGAGGAGAGACCGTTGCTCGGCGGGCTGAGCATGCTCAGTGGATACATGGGGGGAGGGGTTCCCGCCAAGCTACTAAGCTCTAGAATTTTCCGAACGGTACCGTGCATGCGCGAAAGCTCCTAGTGTGTAAGGGCACAGATGACCACTCGAAGAACCACAGTTACAGGTAAGCAACCTGTTCATCCTCTAGAGAGGCCTTTCTCTCTGTCCCACCAATTTCTCAGACATGTTTGATGGGAGCAAGGGAGAAGCCTTTCTCACTGGATACTCTCAGACTTTGGTACTCCCTTGCTAGAGATGCCAGGATAGCTCCATCATTGGAGCTGTCCATCTCTGTCTGCAGGTCAAAAATTTTTTTTGTGATATCAGGCTTTTATGAACAGACTAGGATTGGGCTCTTAATGTTGTGTGGTGTTTTTTAAATCATATATTTATACTTCTATGAATGCTTTCTATTGTTTTTAATTTGTATCATTTTATATAAGTTGTTAGCTACCTTTAGTCCTATTGTCAGGAGAAAGATGGGATATAATAATAATAATAGTAGTAGTAGTAGTTATAGTTGTTGTGTACAGACTTCACAGTTTTTGGTAAAACTGGTATGTTGAGTGATCCCCCCAAGTACTAACAAAAGGGAAGGGGAGACATGGTGAGCAAGATACAGATATTATCAATGTTCATTTGGTTTCCTTGCTCAATTTTATACAAGAAGTTAACATGTCTGAGTGGTGTGTTCATCCTGGCCTTTTTCTCTAATATGAAACCTGGGTTATAATATGTTTAGAAAGAGTTGAGTTGTTACTTCTCTTGTGTACCTTGGTCAAATTGCTGACTTGCCTGTGTGTATTCATTCCTGAAAATGTTTGAGTTGTGATCTTAAATCTGTGAGGTAGGGCATCAAAATGGCTAACCAAGTATGTCAACAGAGCTTGTTAAGTCCATGGAAATTTCCTTCTGTTCAGGAAGAAGGAAAAATGGCTATGCCCCCTTTACTGGTTGTCTGTGGTGACCATGGGATGTCTGACACAGGGAGTCATGGAGGTTCCTCAGAGGGTGAAGTGCGGACGCCCCTGCTTTTGATCAGTTCTGCTTTTGACAAGATAAATGGTAAGAACTCTATTTTTCTTTGCTGGCACTGTGAATTCAATTGTTGTTGTTGTATGCCTTCAAGTTTTCTGACTTATGGCAACCCTAAAGCAAACCTATCACAGGGTATTCTGGGGCTGAGAGTGTGCGACATGCCCAATGTCATTCAGTGGGTTTCCATGGCTGAGTGGGGAATCAAATCCTGGTCTCTAGGGTTCAGTGCTCATCATGCTGGCTCTATGAGTTCAATAGTGAGGTTGCTATGCTCTGTTCAAAATGGTCATGGAAGAGTAGCTGACTGAATCTAGACTGTACCACTCTAGTGGGCAAGGGCTCACCTTGCTGAATGCTCTTCTGTACCACCTCCCCCAGAAAAATTGGGTCTCTTGCATGTAGTTCCCTTATTGCATGCTAGCACTCTTTTTAGCACATAATTTTTTTAGAGGTATTTTATTGTATGGAGCAATGTTCAGTTGCATGCTGTCCCCCACCTTCAGTCTGAAGTGATATATCTCAGGTGCAGGCTTACCAACTCAGTGAGAGCTAGACCTTGAGAGTTTTTCTATTTTATTTAGAAAAGTGTCTGCTATTCTAATGTATCTAATAATGTAGGTTCTCGCCTATAAACCAGCTCAAATTTCCCTGCTCTTACTGCTCCATTAACATTAAAAATAGCAACAGGTCTTCAGTCAGTGGCATTATGAAGACCATGATTGGTACAATAAATATGTTAGTATTTTAAGGTGTCCCAAGGTCACAGGCAAGCAGAAAGGTTGGAGAAGCTAACTTTGAAAGCTAGCTTTATTTATTTATAATAAATTATTTCTGTCTTGTCCTTTATCATGAGATCTCAATGTGTTTTCTGCCTTTTAGTGTATCTAACAAAGGTGTCACTGAAGTCTGTATTTGGGACTTTGTTTTTGTTGTTGTTGTTTCATGGCCAGTACAGCTACTGCTGGTTTGTCTGTGTGTGTATCATGACGTTTTGATACTGTTAAACCTAAAGCAAGTAATTGCCTGGATAGGAGACTTTTCTGAGCTTTCCAAAAGAAGTGTGGGATAAATATAAAATGGGATGTAACAGAAACTGTACAACCAGAAGGGATTGTATTTCATGAACAATTATTCCTTCATGTCATGGAAAGCCAATGTGGTGTTGCGATTAAAGTGCTGAATTAGAACTGAGGAGGGGGAGATCCAGTTTCATATCCTCACATGGCTATGAAACTGATTGGATTACCTTAGGCCAGTTGCACACTCTCTTAGGGTCTTTCCACACTACACTGTTGTAGTGGTATTATCGCACTTTCAACATTCTGTGGAATTCTGGAGTTTGTAGTTTATTGAGGCCAAAGAGCTCCCTGGCTGAAAACTCTAAATGCCTCTCCCTAAACTACAGACCCCAGGAATTCCACAAGATGTTGAAGGTGGAAAAATAACACTAGTGTAGTGTGGAAAGTCCCTTAGTCTAACATACCTTGCAGGGATTTTGTGAGGTATAAATGGGAAGAAGGACTTTGTATGGTGCCTTAAGCTCTTTGAAGAAAAAGCTGGATGTAAACATAATTTTAGAGGCTATGTAGTAAGCTGCTCGTGCAAAAGGAGGCAATTTGAGAAGCCTGGGTTTGTTAATGGTAGATCAGTGGCTGAAGAGGTTGTGTGTCTTCATCAAGGAATAAAAAGAGAGAGAGAAGTTCACAGGCTATGGAAATCATAGCAATAGTAATATTAGTAATATTGTGAACTTTTCTAAGTTAACATAGCAAAGGAAGAGGAAAAACCTAAGTTATTTTATTGAACTTCAGCACTGAAAGGGAAAAAATGTTGAACAGTAAATCTCCTTACAGTATAATATATTTTGGAGAAGGTAATTAAATAAACACTCCTTTTCCTCCTCTTCTTAGGTCTCCCAAAACCTCCAGAACTTGTTCAGCAGACTGATATAGCTGTTACACTGGCACTTGGCCTTGGCCTGCCAATTTCGAGGAACAGCGTTGGGAAGCTGTTGCTACCTGTCGTGCAACAGAAGACAATGAGAGAACAGCTACGGTACTTACATTTAAATGGATTCCAGCTCAGCAGACTTCTCCAAGAGAATGTGCCAACATATGAAAAAGGCAAGTAAGTTAATATTTGTGCTGGTAATTAACAAACATTCTTCCCCCAGAAAAAATCCGCTTTTCATGGTGAAAGGAACAATGTCATATCCATATCAGTGAGGAAACTGAAAGAGCCTGTTTGCTACACCACCAAAAAGTAACAATTGACATTAACAATTGGATGAAACTGCAAAACTTTAGCTCATTTTTCTAGAACAGGGGTAGACAGCTACCAGAGGCTGAGTGGGAACGTATGACACCCCCCCCCCCGCCAAGAATCCTGAAGATCTATTTCCCCATTTTCTGCCCTCTTATCTCCCAGCAGTTTGAGGTGTTAGAGTTTTAGATTCCACTTTTCCCTCTCCACAACGGCAAACATGCTCATTATATCCCTTTCTTTGATAACAACTTTCTGGAACAACTGAGGGAATGACATTAAATCTAGCTCTTCTAAAGGCCAGATGATATTTGGAAATATTTAAATTGTCCTCTTTGAATGCTCGTTCTACAAAGATGATCAACTGAGACTGATAAGTCCCATTTTAAGAAAATACCCAGGAAGATCCTGGAATTAGTTTTTAAAATATTTATTGGATGACTCTGATAAAAGGGTAACCGAAGAAGTAGCAAAATTCTTTGTATCACCTGCTCACTCCCATATAACAATTCTGTAAATGTTACAGTAACCCAGACCTCGCTTTGTTATGAAGTGATGGTTATTTAATTACAGGTGAATGACTATGCTGAGTATGATAGATAAAATTTACGTAATGTTAATGGTCTGAATTTAACTTAACTCCCTCTCAGGTGATTCATACATTTTATATCGCTAAGAAATGTGTATTAATAGAACTCTTGTAAGTTATTAAGTAATGCAATTTGTTTTTTTAAATGCATTTGAAATAAATAAATGCATTTTAATGATGCAAATGTATTTTAAATGTAACTGTATTTTAATGATAGTGATGTGCCTTATGGTTTGTGAACTGCAATAAAGGCTGATGGTGATGATGATGATGATAGAGTTTATTGATTTATTTGTTTTGTGTTGCTTGAAATTTTGCTGAGCTCAGGTGTCTTTTTTGCACACCTTTCACCTGTTCCAAGCCAGGGCAAGCCTTATTTCCAAAGGATGTCACTTGCTGTTTCAAATAAAGCCCAATTGGGGGCTTTAAAAGGTGATAGGAGACCTTCCCCCAGATGCAGCAGTTGACCAGTAACATCCTCACAGAGGCTTTGGGTGGTTGCCTTTGACCAACAAACCAAAAAAAAAAGTATTGCCCAGCAGTAGAAGGGCACAGGAAGTGTATGTAAGCAATACTCCTCCATCTTTATTCTAGAGCAAAAGGCATCAAAAGTCATTAAAGCTGTGGAAGAGGCTCTGTTAATTTCAGATGGATTTGTAATCTGTGAATGGCACTTTCTGCTGCATAATGCATAATGCTGACTCCCTGTGTAATGCAATTTGCAGACTGGGATCAAGCACTGCAGTAAGCTCCCCTCTCTTCCCTTGTTAGCAACTCTAACCATGGCTGCTGCTTGTTTGCTCATATATATTTTTTCTGCACTGTCTTGTAAACATTCTGGTTGGCAAAGTAGGTCCATGGTTACAATAGAGTGTTTATAATTCATATTTGCTTAATATAAGTAAGAAAAATCCTTTCTACAGAGGCCTAAAATGACTTCCTGACTGTGTTAATGTCTCTTATTACTAGATCCTGGATTTGAACAGTTTAAGATGTCAGAAAAATCTCATGGAAATTGGATCAAGCTTTATTTGGAGGGAAATGCTTCAGAAACTCTCATAAATCTTGGCAAAAAGGTCCTAAAGCAATATTTGGAAGCTCTCAAGATCCTGAGCTCTTCTCTAAGCAAGCAAGTGGCGCAATATGACATGTATTCAATGATAGTGGGAACAGTGATTGTTCTGGAGGTAGGAACCAGCATGTTGAAGTCATCAAAATGTGTTAGTTCAGTTTAATAAATCAATAAATGGGGTAGGAATTGTGCTGCCCTCCAGATGTTATTGGACTGAAACTCCCTAAATTCCTCACCATTGGTTGCATCTCCTAAAGCTTCTAGAATGTACAGTCCAACAACAGTTGGAGGGGCGTGTGATTGCCGCCTCTGCTCTATATTATCCCTGATTATGTATTTAAAAGCATTCTGTTTATGCTTTGGAGCTGTCCTTCACAGTGTCTGGTTGTGCCCTTTCATATTATGTAATTTTAGCACTAATTGATGTGGTTCCATGTTATGGAATCCTGGGATTTGTAATTTAGGGAGGATACTTAGAACTCTCAGCCAGAGCTCTAGTGCGTCATCAAACTGCAAAGCCAGAATTCAGTGGATGCCATCATACCAGAATCAGCTGAAGTCAAATAGCAGGCAGCTTGAATAGGGAAAAGACATCTTTTATAGAAAATAGACAGTCACACTCAAAGGCAATTGAATGACCAGAAAGACGTTGTGAAAAAGAGATGAAGGTGGCTACATAAGATCTCTGTCTGGAAAGCCCTGCTTCATTTTGAACTTTTAGGATGCATATACACTTAGGGAAAAAGATGTAAACACATTCGATTTTACTGTTTGATCAGAAATGTAGTTTCTACCTCTAGAACTTGCCTATTGTGCTATGGTACTAAAAGGAGCATAGGATCTTCCTTTTACTGGGAACTTACTGTAATGGTCCTCCTTTTGTGGTAATTGTATTCCACCCACTGTGACTTTCTGGAGTGGGCTTATTAGAAAAAGAGGGAAGAAATAAATGGGATCAAGGGCTGGAGGACTGCATATCTTCATGAGGTGGACATTTAATGTAGAGGTGTTGAGCTAGAATCCTCTGTTTTTCTTTTGCTAGTGACAGCAAAAGTACCAGTCTTTTGTCAACAGTAGTAGAACACCCCGCTTTAGAGCCGTAACTTGAGATTTCAACCAGAAGTGGCATATTACTAAACAGACCTGGAAACACATTTCACTACAGGCCTAATATCAGCAAGGAGATGTCCAGAGTACTGATCACTGGAAACCTTTGCATTAGTTCTTTCTCTGTATGTGGTGCTGCTGCAGGATAGTAATGTTTTAAGGGTTTGGCTGATGTGTCTACATCTGTGTGAGTGTGTGAAAGATAACATAATTCAAGCCTGTGTTGTGAAGCTACAGATTTGTAGAATGTTTCACTCATAAAGGGCGACGTGAAGTTACATTGCTGGACTTGTTCCATCATTGTAATGACTCCTCATCTCATTCCGTGATGCCCCCATTGTGAATGGGGATGTTTCACAGAGGAAAGCCTGCTGAGAGCTCTACACAGTTTGGAACCCTGTGTAATTGGGTTCCAAATTATGTGAAAGCCATGTGCCTGGGTTTCTTGTCTTCAGTCCATTTGTAAGGTATGGAAATTGGGAGTATGGTTGAGGAGGTGTACAGTGGATGTGGGTGCAGCAGTGTGGCATCATTTCCCTTTAATTGCCCAGAACCTCCTTCCTTTGGACAACACAAAGATCTGGCCCATGTTTTGTCTTTCTCATCTAACATTTTATTAGCTTGGTCTATACATTTTAGTAGATGTGCTATTCTCCTTGTGGCAAAAAATAATTATTTTATTTGGGCCACATCCAAGCTCACTGAGGGGCACCAAAAGATTTCAGTGTTCCCAGTGAAGTTTCTGACTCTTCTCCCGTTGCCTCCTTTCTTCTCCCAGGTAGCAGACCCATATGTTGTGTTGCAAATTCTCTCTACCATTTCAGAGTCAGTTCATTGGGAGGTAGGGGAGTGGTCTCCTTTTTGAAAATTAAAACCTGGAACTCTTAGAGAGTGGTAGACCACATTGTGCTCTTCTTTTGGATCCTATACTTTCATATGAAGTCTCTAGTTGCAAATAATAGAGCATTATGTGGAAGAATGGGTGGTCTCTGCTTCCTATAGTAATAATGGGCAGGTAGCTACAGAAGAACATTGTTATACACTATAGTTCTGCTCAATGCACTGTGTTTTTCCTTGTGCTTGAGGTGAAGTAACACAAGACCAGACTTGCTCCCCTGTTTCCTTTGGCTTTGATTCATTGACTCGCCATTTTGAGCTCTTCCTTCCTCTTCCCACAGGTGCTGCTGCTACTCCTGCTGAGCACTCCAAAAGCCCTGAGCAGCAGGGCACAACTTGAGGTCCCTCTCTCTCCATTATGCTCTCTGCTGTTCTACCTATTGTGCCTGATGCTCTGCGCCGTTCATGTGGTGGTTTGTACCTCAACAGAAAGCTTATGCTATTTTTGTAGCATCTCGTGGCCAACAGCCGTTGGAGTGATTATGCTGGTTTCCGGGCTTCTGTGTGTCATCCTGTCTGCTGTGGAAAAGGAGTTTGTAAATCCAAAACAACCAGCAAAGGTAAGATACGCAGGACTCTGTCTTGAGCTGTTCTTCCTTGTTGCTGTGTAGTTCAGCTCTGTGGAAAGTGAGCAACCTGTGTGTTAACTCTTACTTCCCCTCATGCTTTTGTTCTTTTGAAAATCAACATGCTTTTCTCATGCTGCTTAAACCTTTACAAGGAGAAATGAAACTGGCATCTGTATTGTTCTCCTGGAAATAAAAACAGCTAGAAAATGATGCTTTGAACAGAAAAACTGAGAAAAAGCTAAACTCTGTCTCTTTCTCCACACCGGTCTTCTGCTTTAAATTACTGCTTATAAAATTAACTGCAGAAAGCACAGCTTAGAATGCCAAGCATGATAAATTGATTGCACATCCGATTTACAACAATAACAGTCCGGGTCAATAAAGCACATTTGAAGAATGTGGTCATTGCATTTGTATTTGGTCTCCTCTAAGATGGTCAGGTGGTCCTGTTTGGGACCTAGTCTAGTGTATCATCTTACTGTGTCATGCTAAGTCCTGTTTCTTATGTGTTGTGGGAAGAAGCAATGTCTTTCAGCAAAAATCTGCTTCTTATCAATTTCACTGAGTTCCTTGAATCCTCACATAGCAGTATTTAATGCCCATTTGTGGCAGATGGGTAGTTGGTGTGCATTCATTCTGACTATTCTGAAATAGGAGCTCAAGTGGAATAAACATGATGGCAGTCATGGAATTGCCACAGAATGTGGAAAGCCTGTGTTGGCTTCTGTTTCCTCTTTCGGTGATTCAGAGTTAGGAATATATGCTCTCCTAGCTGATGTTGGACTACAGCTCTCTGTATTGGCTGATCTGGCTAGGGCTGCTGGGTGTTACAGTTCAATGTCTAGAGCAGTGGTTCTCAACCTGTGGGTCCCCAGATGTTTGTGGACTTCAGCTCCCAGAAGCCCCAGCCACTATGGTCAATGCTCAGGGCTTCTGGGAGCTGATGTCCAAAAACATCTGGGGACCCACAGGTTGAGAACCACTGGTCTAGAGGGGGATGAGTTTCTCAGACTTGCTGTAATGTGTATTTAAGCACAGACTGTTGTCCTGTTGTGAATTTCCTAGAAATGTAGATATGAATGCTGTGACATCATGCATATCCTAAACTACAGATTTATATTTGTCATCTGTGCAAAATACCCTGTCTAGTTGTGATGTCAGGTATGAGGAAGTGTCAACCCCAGTGTAGTTTGCAATATGCCAGTAGGTCAGGAGCTTATGAGTGGGGCTGTTGTACATCTGGTAACTTTTATCCTTTGCCCTAAAAGCACCTTTAAAAAGCCCCCACATCTTTAAGAGGCCCCACTTTTAAATGGTCCCCACATCTTTATTTGTTTGCCTGCCTAGATTTTTATTTTTTAAAAAATCAGCAGCTCCAGACATTTTTGGTTTGGGTGGTCTTGCAATCAGATACCACCAGAAATGAGCTGAGCCTGCCAGATTGTGAACATTGATTTGTTCTGGTGAAGATATCATAGCCTAAAAGATGAGAGGTACTCCACTGTAATGGTTAAATAATCAGAGCCTCAGAGAATAGTTTGGGGGGATTAGTGGCTTGATTGTGCCAAAGAACGTTGAAAGTCATCTTATAATCTTTGAAAATGACTGCAGGAAAGTGGCTTCTTCCAGTGATTCATGATGTCTGATATAATAATAATAGTGGTAGTAGTAGTAATAATAATAATAATAATAATAATACAGTCCTGGTTTTAAAGTGGCATTTATAGATTCCCTGTAATTGGAGAAAAATGTGCTTCTTTAGCAGACAGTTTATTGTGAATGGCTTTGAAGAATAGTTTCATATAAAGGCTCTATAAAAATGTTACATATAACTAACAAAAGAGAAATATGGGAAAGCAAAGAAAGAAATTAAATTCTAACTTGGTTTTGACCAGGAATCTTGGTTTTTGCTTTGTGAGCAGAGGTTATGGTAACAAGCTAACTACAGTGATTGCTTGGTAAGTGAATCAGTGAGAGCCAACATCAGTGTGTTAAAAAATGTCTGTTGATTCTGATGCACTATTGTATTAGAGAGTGAAAAGAGAATATTAAAGATGACTTTTCCCTCCCAGCTATGAGTGATGCCTTTTCTTGACTTGTGAGTTACTGCGTACCTCCTTCATTGTCATATATTGACATTTGGGTAATCTGGAAAATTAAATGGCAGATAAGCAGCTGCAAATATTTAATTGCTTACTTTATCCTAATGAAATTCTGAGCTTCAGGGTGCTTTTCCTGAGGTGGGTCAGGCATCCTGAGAAATGTCAACCAAGGAAACCTGAGCAACTTTGCTTCCTTACCTACCTCCTGTGGGTCCAAGGATCCCAGAAGTTGTTTTCAGGGACTGGAAATAACAGGAGAGGAAGCATGAATCATTCATACTTTTCAGTTATCACTTTTTTGAGAACAGTAAAAAGACCCCTCTTGTATCAGTAGGTGTCACCCACCCAGTGTTCTGCTGGGTGGCAGTGAAAGAACAGACCTACACTGAGGGTATGAGCAGGAAGTGAACGCATATTCTGGAGAACTGTACAGACTGTAACATTCCGTTTGTTTGTTTTATTAGATTTATACTCTGCTTGTCTTTAAAAAGATCCCCATACACGCACAAACATTTTGTTGACAGAAGGATGAGAGAGAAGAAGCCAGCCTAGCCTCCTGAGAAAGGAGTTCCATAGACTGTGAATAGCCAATGAGAAAGCTTCCCTCTCCTCCCTAGACTTGTGTATTTTTCTTATATATGTGACTGATTTGGTAGCAATTTTGATCTGTGTGCTGTTTGGCCAATTACAGTCAGCAGTCTTGCATCTGGATGTTGTGTTTTGACATGGAAGTGGCACCTCCAACTCTTGGGTTGAATTCAGATTAACAGGCCAGCTTGTGGGGCCTCAAAAAAGGACAACAGAACAACCATTCCACAGAGTGATCTTTCAGGCTGTGTATCAGCCTTTCTGCTCCCAGGCGTTTCCTAACTGAGGAACCAGGAGGAAAGCCCATTCAGAACTTGGCCTTCCAAGTCATTTCAGTTCTTCCTGTTTTCCCCTGTGAAAAGAGGAAAGCTCACAACACCCCAGGCATCTTCCAGGTGTCTTTTCTGGATGGGGCTCTGGGACAAAGGCTCATCTACCAAATCATTTGATATCTTTGAGATGATATCCAATTCCTATCACTGCTCTGTATGCTTGCTACCTTTCACACATGTTGTAAGCACTATTTAATAGTCTCCCAAACTGTTGGGAGATCTCTGAAAGCATGACCTGTTTGCCCAAAACTCTCCTACTGAAAGTGTAAAAAAATCTCAAACATAGCAGAAATATAAATTTAGAATGAAATATGCAACAGAATATCTTTTTTACCTCCAATTTTAACAATTAGGACTTTTCAGTTTAGAAGAAGAAAAAGATGTGTAATGGGAGACAGGGTAAAGGTGTATAAAAATATTTTTTGATGTGAAGAAATTGAATGCAGATACACTTCTTTCTCTTGTAATATTAAAACCCAAGGTCATACATTGAATCTGAATGATGGGAGGAGATTCAAGACAGAAAAGTAAGGAAATGCTTCTTGACATGGTGCGTAACAGAACTGTGGAATTTGTTACCCAAAAATGTGGGGATGGTGGCCAACTTTGAAAGGATTAGGTAAACTGAGGCAGCAAATAGGCTATTAAGAATTGCTTGCTTAAGAAAAAGCTACAAAATTCATGGGATCACTGTAAGTTGAAAGGTGACTTGAAGGTACATGGATGGGTGTGCATGCGTGTGTGCATGCACACACACACAAGGCTGTCAGTGGCTACTAACTGTGATAGTTATGTGCTCCTTCCCAGAACTAGAGGCAGTATGCTGGGAAACAAATTGGGAGAATTTGATTTCCTTCATGTCTTGTTTTTGGACTCTTCAGTGGCATCTGATGGGTTGGGATGGGAAATGGGGTGCTGAATTAAATAGACTTTGTCCTGATCCAGCAGGGCTTGTTGTGTGTTTACAAGGGCCATTTGCAGAAGGACAGGGCTGCACCAAAAACACAGGAATAGATATTCGTTCTGTAAATAAAATATTGACGTTAAGAGTAAAAAGAGTTTGTTTGGGGGAGAAGAGTCTAAACTAAATGTATTTAACTGTTGTCTCAAAATATAGGCCCAAATGGTTTCATGTTGAATAATACCATATTCAGACCAATCTAAATGTGTGATGTAATGAATGTTCATACAATGAAAAATGCGAATGATGAAACACATTGATATGCTGTATCAGAAATACTAATGCTCTTACTCCTTATCCCTTTTCTTTGTCCTTATTTTGCAGCATTTGAAATCCTAGTTCTTAAGACTCCAGTTATTTTGCTCATGTATCCCAACCCATACCAACAAAGAATACTGTAAATTGTATTTTGACCTTTGTAAAATTTCCAGTTACTTAGGTGGTATTACCTGTCTGTACTCCTGATTAAAAAATATTTGAATGATAAGGTCTGGAACCAGATACACACCATCAGCACAGAAAATGTTCTGTCTAGAGAATGTTCTTCTTGTTGCCTTCGTACGGCATATTGGAGTGGACAAAGAACAGGCCTCCTGTCTTTGTGTGCCTGTAAACAAAGGTTGGGAGTTGTTGTTGCAAGTATTTAGTGATATGCCTGTAGACCTTATGTGGTGATAGTTATTGTTTCAGTGCGTTCTATATCTAAAGTTGAATGCCTACAGCACTTTCACTCAGCCATGAGGACAGGCAGTGCTTCAGAAGATCTTGACATATATAGTGGGAAAAAGAGTGTTTCCCATGCTTAGTGTAGATCAGAGTAGGGAATCATGCTGTCCTCCAGATGTTGTTCAACTACAAGTCTCAGGAGCCCTAGCTCACATGGGAAACAAGGCCATGTGATTTTTGACCCCTGTAGCAACCTCATAGGAGACACACATCAAGATTTCAAGAACTGTTTGTGCTCATGGGTGAGCTTTCAGGAAATGAGCTGACTGACCTTCTATTTTTTAACTCATCACATTTGGAGAGCTGAGCTGCTGTTTGTGGATCTTTTGTAGTGGTTTATTTGTCCATGCGATTCAATTATTTTGCAGATGCTGTCTTTGTCTTGCTTGATTATGTTTTTTTACTGTTGTCATGTTTTCTTTACATCTAAGTGAACTTCAATTTACTGAAAACGGTATATCAAGGATTTTTGAAGGGTTTAGATTTCCTCAAATCAGTCCGCTCTAAAACTTATTAACATATAAAATGTCTCTTTCTGAGGTAACCTTGCGTGACAGCTTTTAATGAAATAAACCCATAGTTTCAGTATGTGCAACATAATAACCAGGAAATCAATATTCTGCTTACGGTGGCTGTTAAACTTCATGAATGAATATAATTTTTTTCCCTGCACTGCAACATGGTGGAAAGACTATGAAGGAGATGAGGAAACAGCTCCCCATTTACCTCCTTTTGAATTTTCTGATTGCTAAAAGATTTCTATTTTTAGTTCCACACGAGCTGCTTCCTACTCTGTTGCAAGACTAGCAACAAGATGAACTTTAAATGTTACACTGGTTATTCACAGAGAAGCTGCACGCAGTCCTTGAAGGAGAATATGTAGCGTTTCAATAGGACAATTAACTGAGTGTTGACTGTAACTCTGAATTATACTGAAATTAACCTTGTTTCAGAGTAGAAATGTAGGAGAATTACATAAAATATAACAAAAATACCGTTGTCATTGAAGAAGCAACTGTAAGCAATTTTGCATTCTGACGATTCTAATGATATGTTGGATTCTTCAAAATTATATCACCAACATATTTCTCTCTTTACAGAATCCAGCTGCCTCCACTTCCAGCTGGTCTGAATTAGATGTACTTATCTTGGCAGGCACCATTGGCCATGTGTCAAGTCTGGGTGCTAGTAGCTTTATTGAAGAAGAGCATCAAACGTGGTACTTCCTCATCAATACCCTTTGCCTTGCCCTGTGTCAGGAGATCTGCAGACACTATTTCTTGGCCAAAGACTATGATCTTCAGCTTCTCTCTCCAGCAAAACCCGGCTCAGAAGAAATAAAGGGAGTATCTTCCCACCATAGAAATGATGTTGCCTTGTTCCAGGATGACTTGAAAACAGGCAAGGTCACCTCCACAGAAAGCATCAGTGGTTCTGAGAAGTGGATGGCATTAGTGACTCCATGGGTCATTCTTATTTGCTGCCGGCTGCTTCGATCGTTAAATCAGACTGGAGTTCAGTGGGCTCATAGGCCAGATTTTGGACACTGGTTGACAAGGTAAAGATCTGATTTGTTATGCCATTGGAATAACATTTCTAAATGGCTACTAGCCCATGAGGAGATGTAGAATCTCTTCAGATGACCCGACCAGGAAAGCATAGTGAAATGTGCTTCTTTAGGGCAGGAGTGGACAAATGTGGCCATCCAGATGTTGTTGAACTGAAATTCCCATTAGCCCTAACTAGTATAGCCAGTCTTGAGGGATGATGGAAGTTTCATTTTACCAATATTATTCATTAGTAACAATGAATAGATTTCAATGCAATACTAGGCAAGTCTGGCAGTCTCTCTTGCCCATAGAAAAAGAATCCTTTAGCGAAAGATAAGGTGGTTGACGTAGCACTGAGTCAGATTTTCCTCCATCTGTAACTGACATAAATAGTGCAAGTGATTTTAAGGCCCAGTGACCTTGCTGGAAAAGAATTAAACTGTTGGAAGTTGATGAGTGGACAATCATATCATGTCGTGCACAGTTTGTTAGTTGTATTGAAATTAGTGTGTCAACTGTTTTCAGTGTCTTTCCCCTTTAAACATAAGTTAAGGAAGCAAAGTATAATAATAAAAATCTAAATTCAAGTTTTTAATAAAAATAAGTTCAACACAAAGGTTTGAATTTGTTTCAATATACTATTTATGGACATTATGCGCTTTACTTTTTCCCAGTTAAAATAATAGAATTGGCTGGAATCCTAAGCCCAACTGTTTTCCCTTGTAGGACTGTACCACTAAAGCCATCTAACTTTTGTTTAAAAACTTCCAAGGAAGGGCAGTCCGTGATCTTCAAAGGCATCCATTCCATTGTTGAATAGCTCTTATCATCAGAAAGTTATTCCTAATGTTTAGTCATAATTTTCTTTCATGTAATTTGAATTCATTTTTTCGTGTTCTGCCCTCTGGAGCAGTGGAAAACCCATTCACTGCATCTTCCTCATGACAGTTGATATATTTGAAGATAGCTGTTGTGTCACCTCTCAGTCGTTTCTTGTTTAGGCCAAACATAGCCAGCTTCCTCAACTATTGATGAGAGTATTGTTCAAACACTTCTGGCCTCTTGGAACATAAAGTATAAATATGCTAAGTGAGATCCTGCTGTATTTGGGCATTAGAAAATCACTGCTAGTCTTCCTCTTCTTGCTCTTATTATCTTCATATTAACCAATGAGGTGTTGAAACTGGAAAACCTGAGGCTGCCACTTGGTGGAGATCAGATTTGAACTGAGGACTTCTTGGTTTCTTCTTATATTCTGTTGCTGGACTACCTGTAGCATCTATGAATTCAATGACTTGGAGGTTGTGACTGATGCTTTTAAAGATGGGGATAATCGAATTTCCCTTGCCACTCTACAAGGTGTTCTGTGCCTTCAGTGAAGAAGCTGTATTTTGTCACACAAAAGTGCCAGTTCCCTAACCACAATGTTTCCATAGCAAATTCACTTAGCTTTTGAAAGATGCTTTTTCGTTGCAAGTCTGTGCAATTCGTGATCCACCAGGTTGAACATTGCATGTCTACTGTGTATGGCAGTACACAGGAGGCTTGATTATTCAGTGTTCTAACCAGCACTGTGTTCCTACCCCATCTGGGACTACAAAAACATGCATATACTATTGTGTATGAGACAGTATGCAGCATGTTACAATAATCATAGCAGTGTGTGTTCTGTTCTAAAAATAAAACAAGAACTGTGCACCAAGGCAACCCACGTTCTGTGATGCAAAAGCTAAATTATGCTACTTCTACAAACTATATGAGTTTGCTAAATTTCTCTTGTTTGTGGTAATTCTACAGTTGGTACTATTTTTGTACTGCTTGTTCTGCTTCAGCTCATTGGAAAGTGCAAGGAGCTTAGTTTTGGCCAAACAATTCCAAGCATGTGTTTGCAGCAGTTATAGCTAGAAAATAATTTTTTAAAAAAATTAAACCTGATATTCTTAGGAAGCTGAGGGCAACACATTTTGTGCTTCTTCTGAGTTCCTGATGCATTCTGGAATACATAGAGATATGACAAGTCTAAGACTGACTGTTGGTTTAACAGATCAGATAATTTATAGGGAGTGATCAACTTGCCCTTCTGCTGAGAATCAGGTGACTGCATAATCTTGATACCACTTCACTGAGAAGCTGTTTGGGCTGCCGTATTTTTACTGTTTGGGCTGCCATGTCTTTATTGTTTCAGGAGATAGCTGTTGAATACAGCCACTGAATTGTGTTATTGTAAGAGATGCCAAGCTGGCTGCTAATGGATTTTTTTTTCTGGGACAAGTATGTATTGGGGATGTGGAGAATCAGATTGAATCCAGCCTCTCTAGATATAAGAAGAATCCCATTTACCAAAAACCGATTGGTGAAAAAAAATGGTGTGGTGCTCTTAAGGAAGAGCATTGTACCACTCTTTTAATGGACTGGGAAGCTGTTGTTTTTCTTCCCTTCTGCTAATCAAGGTGATTAATAATTTTTCAAAGGAGCTTTCAGAATTTTATGTTTGTGGATGTGTTTTCAAGCAGCTCTAATTCAGTAGTGTTTTAACATTCTAACTTTTTCAGTCTTTTACCTATTTTTGATTTTTTTAATTAAACAAAGACATACAAAAATGACAGAACAAATACAATCTAACAGTCTAACAAACAATACAGAAAAAAGGAAAGAAAAGGAAGAACTAAAAAAAGAAAAAAAACCTAAGAAAAACTAAACAAAGGTAAAAGTAATAAAAAAGCTACAAATAACTAGAAATTGGTTCCTGTCTTTGTTGCAAAAAGCTCATATTACTTAAACAAATACACCTATTAACCATCATTTTATATAATGCTTATTACTTATTTCTAACCATCTATCACCATGATTATTTAACAACATATGTAATTAATTACTAATAATCACTTATATAATAATCACTTATAATCACTTATCATAAGTCGTCATTTACATGGTTATATACTTACTTAAACTATCATCAAAAGATAATAACCATCAAAAATAGTAAATAGTAGTAATAATAGAAGTGGTCTTTGTAGGAGATAACCTTTTATGGCAATAAACAAAATACATTATTCAATCCCACTTATACACTTTGCATATACTTATATTGATTTTAGATTTAAAATTTGAGGTTAAAAAACCTATTATAATTAGATTGCCTTCATTCTTTTTTCTATTCAACCAAAAATTATATTTGTGTTCTGCCATTAATCCTGTAGATAAGCTTCTATATCTCTTCTCCTTTAGAAATAAAGAAAATTACTGGATATTATAAACACATTTAAAAAAAAGGAAAACCCTTCTGCTTAAACCTATCCTCTAGTATCTCATCAACACTAATATAAGGCAACTTTACAGCCATCTATCCTTTTTTGCTTCCTTTACTCCAGTGGTTCTCAACCTGTGGGTCCCCAGATGTTTGTGGACTTCAGCTCCCAGAAGCCCCAACCACTATGGTCAATGCTCAGGGCTTCTGGGAGCTGAAGTCCAAAAACATCTGGGGGCCCACAGGTTGAGAACCACTGCTTTACTCTATGTAATTTAATATTCTTAGGACCATTACCTCACCTAGCATAACCAGACTCTTTTCAACTTAAACATCTAGACATCACTCAGTTCAGTGTCCATATTGCAAGTGTGAGTCAAAACCAAACATTCCCAATACCTTTAGATTTAAAAAAGAAAGAAATTTTATTTTTGTCCCACCCCAGTCTTTCTAAAAATTTTCACATTCTCTTCTTCTATAACCACTTCTCCATTGTTTTGCTCTAAAATAACATCCAAATACTCTGCGAACATGGATATAATTTCCTGTTTTCTTCCATTATACTATACAACAAAATCTGTCTCCTTCCTTCTTCTCAGTTTAAAAAGGTTCTTTAATTCCCTTTTAAGTCCTTGTTGAGTCTCTCCTTGCATCTCTTCTGGCCCAACCAACTTCAGAACAACATCTCCCTGAGTCTCAAATTCTTCTGGATTCTGGATTTCAAATTCTTTCAGTATATGAATGTTTTCTTCTTGCAGAGATACTGTATAAGCTTTCTGCAAACCTCCTTTTCCCTGTCCAACCTCCTGTAATGGTTCCTTAAAATCTTCTGAAGATAAATCAGGCTTAAGTTCATCCAGAACTGAGTAAGTTTCCTCTACTCTGTCTTTTTCAAGTTGAGCACTTTCAGTAGAATCCTTATAGTTCAATTCCAGGAGATCTGTCAGTTTTCTTTTCAGCACTCCAAACTTCCTCATTTGTCCATGTTTAAAATCTCTAAATTCTTCCCAGAATTCCAGAAAGTATGCAGAAGCATCCTCTTGTTCAAATTGTTAATTCATTTTATTCGGTAGGCTAAGACACAGAGATCAGTTCAAAAGGGTACAAACAGAGAATGCCTATCTGTCCAGTAGGTCAGACAGTTTCCAACAGATGGCTTCTGGAGGTATTTCACCCAAACTAATATCTCCATCCAATATCTTTTAAATCTCAATTAGTGATCCAAATTGGGAATTATAAAAATCCAAAATAAAAATGTTAGTCAAGATCAATCAAAAAGAGGATTTAGCAGCCCTTCACCTTCCTTTTTAAATATCAACTCAGTTCGTTCCATTGTTCCAAAAGGGGAAGAAGTTACGTATTTCTTTAAGTCCACAGGCATAAAAGGACATCAGCAGCAAAAAGAAGTCTTTTTCAAAAAATCAATCATTAACTCCCTCCCATTCCATACTAATAAATCCAAAGGAGAAACAAAGAAGAAAGAAGGCTGAGATGATAATTGTCCTTTATGTAGTCATCTAAAAGAAAAGAGTACTGTCTCTTTAAATTCTCAGTCTGGTGTGAAGGCACTTTAAGCCGAAGGAAATAGATACAACTATTGTAAACAGGGGCTTCTTGCCTTTCTTATTCCAATAAAGCTACTAATGTCAAAGCTTGTTAATGCACGTGGTCCAATCTAGGGTGAGTATAAAAATGTCTGGTATTTTGTAAAAATGTAAAATAGTGTGCTGCTTGGAAGCATATACAGTGGCATCTTAGGTTTTTTAATTTTTTTATTGTGTTGGATGGCAGCTTGCTGACTCTAAAGCTCTATCCCCCCCATTATATTTTTAATATAATGTGTGTATATGTGAACTTGCAATAGTTCGATCTTGTAAAATGGGTTTAATTTGAATTATTCTTATTGTGTTTTACAGTTCTGAACATAAAGCTGAACTTTCTCTTCTGGCAGCTGTATCCCTAGTTATGATCTTTACTCTTGTTCAGCAGAGATGTTCTCTGGTTTCGAAAATAGCAATGGCACTCGGACTCTTGGGAGTGTACAGTTACCGGGCAGCCGTTGGAAATGTGGAATTTCCATGGCAACAAGACAGCAAAGATATTTCAAAGTAAGTTCATTAGCAGCTATGTAAATGTATTTAACACTGCAAGGGCTAAAAGTACTATTATGAGAGAGTACTGTGTTGATCTAGACCTGTGCTTTAAAGAAGGGTGGTCAAAATTCAGGCTTTTGGGTTCTTTTTTGCCTTTTACTAGCTGCAAAATTCATCTACTGGAGCTGGGTATGAAAGGCATACACTGAGAATTAAAGAATTCTGAGCCCAAAAAGGTATTTTGAGTTTCCAGAACTGAATGCAGCTCACTGACTTTCTGTGCTTCTGGCTGTCCCATACTTTCTTAACTTCAGCGACATAATTCAGTAGGGAGGAAATCAATTTGCTACTGCTGTTGCTAATCCTTGCTGCAGATCAACCAGAGATTTACCAGTAGTTCTAGATTCACCTTTTGCTTGTCTCTACTTTAAAAGTTTCTACCAGCTGGCATCAACAATGCAAAACAGGAAGCTATCCCAAATATTGGCAATCACTGATTAGTTGCGACCAGTTGAAATCATGCCTCTCCATGTATAAAACATAAAATGACAGTCATGGTTGTAGATCTCTTACCTTGTCATCCTTCATTTTGTAAACTGTAAAGAGAAGATTCTAATTTAGAACCCACAGGTCCTTTTTAAAAAAAAAAATTATTGAGACTGCAGCTATACAACATAGTTACAGGAGTTTAATTCCACTCCAGCTGTCATGGCGCCATTTTATGGGATCCTGAGAATTTGGGACCATTTCTGCATTATACTCTTATAGTGCTGTTATTCCTCTTTCAATATCTTGTGGATTCCTGGAGTTTGCAGTTTAGAGAGGGGCATTTAGAATTCTCAGCCAGAGAGCACTTTGGCCTCAGTAAACTACAAATCCCAGAATTCCACAGGATGTTGAAAGTTGAATAATAGCACTAACAGTATAGTGTGGAAATGGCTTTAGTTTGGTTAAGTCCTTGGAATTCTCTCCTAGAGACGCTCCCTTGAACTGGAGCACTAAAAAGACCACAACGCAGACCCTAGGTAAGCCTGTCTAGAGAGGGCGCTCCGTAGCTGGGGTGCTCCCACCAAAAAGGCCTTCTCTCCGGCACCTACCTATCCTATTCATTTAGCAGGAGTACCTGAAGGCAGTCTTAAAATCAAGTAGGAGTGCATATCATGGTCTGGAACACAATGGAAGAAAAACAAGAAGATGTGACTGTGCAAGCATGTGGAGAATTCTGAGGAGAAGGCTAAGGAGGCCATGCTGGTTGCAGGAGGCTGTCTCACCATACACAGAGATTTGAAGGAGAGTGGTTTCTGTATGGAGGCTTGGTGCATTGTGCATTTACCTGCCATTCCTCTGAAAACTGTAAAAAACAGTTGGAGACAGAGATGGCAACATACATGTAGTTCTATTGGTCTGTGATCTTGTCTGGTTCTTTAACAGGCTATGGTGATTTATTCCTAAGTAATTCAGATATACACATAAAACCATATAGCACCCTTAGAAATGACTATTCAGGCAATGATGACTTTAGTATCCTATCCCTTCTTCCATGGTGCTGCCTTTCCATCTCCCCAGATGCTGCAACAAATCCCCATGGATTGCTAAGAGGTATCTCATATGCACACTGAAGGTTGAATACAATTAAACTGTAGTCAGAATTCTTCTGGATTAGGCCAAACATCCATCTAGCCCAGTGTCCTGTCTCCAACACTGTCCTGTGAAATCTTTCTGAAGACTTGGGAGGGTACAAAGATAAAAGTACTGTTCTCTCTCCCCAGCATCTGAAATTCAGAGGTATCTTGCTTCTCAGTATGGAGGTTCTGTTTAGTGACTGAGCACATTTTTTTCCTTTCCTGGAGTCACTACAATTTAGAAAGAGAGCCATGTCTCTGTAATGTGGATCTCTACATCCCATGGCAAAAGAAGGCACCTGGTTACCTGCAAGCAGTTGTTAGTAGTCACGGGCGACTAGCCAAGTGTTAAATTACAATGCTGTATGTACTTAGGATTCAGTTTGGGAGTAGGGTTACATAAATCTCAGTTTTCCAGTTGACCGCTAACTACTCTATGACAAATGATTTGGGGACTTCTAAACTTGAAGGATAATCTGTCGAACCTTCAAAGCCGCACTTCTGAGCTTGACTGATTCTCCCTTATAGCTGCTGGTTTAAATATCACCATTACAATGCAAAGAGCAGTTAACGGACATATGCAATTTGAGGTTTTTGAAGTGCTGCATGATAATGCTACTTCCAAAAGTCCATTGCAGTGCTCATTTTGATAGCGAGAGACTGAAACCATTTGTGACTGAAAGGAAAAAAGTAGATATGAAATATAACACCAGGATGCATTCTTAACAGCATTTTGGGCGAAGGGATGGAATGGATATTTTTTATTTGATTTATGAAGCAAGCAGGATGCATTTTTGTTTACAGACTGTGCATTGTAGAATGCCATATTCCCAATGGTGTGATCAGATTCAAAGAGCAATTCTTACATCCAGAGTAAATCATTTTGCACTGGATGAACATAGAGCATTCCTACACATTTGTCTACTTCTCTTCCCTTCTTTCATATGGCTTTACTTTCTTATGGTTGTACAGCTTGTGTAGTTCAGCAGATATAGCCAAGACTAGATGGGGAGTAGAACCAATATAAGAAGGTATTTGTATTCGACAGAAATAGCAGAAAGTAGAACTTATTTTCCTGTTCATAACCTTTATTGCTAAATCAATAAACTGAAACATGTTAACTGGTAAGATGATAGAGCAGCAAATAAGAAAGGAAAGAATTATTCTCTGTTTGACTCCTAGGAAAGTTGGATTCTTGGAACATGGGCCCGGTTCACTTGCCTGTAGGAATCCTCTTGGAGACTAGCCGTTCTGTCAGCTGCATACAGAATACTAATACATCCTCCAGTGGCTTAGTACAATCAGCATGATAATGTCAGTTAGTGTAAATCAGAGTGGCTCTCCAAATGTTGATGGACCGTGACTCCCAGCAGCCCTAGTCAGCCTGGTGAATGGTGAGGGCTGATGGGAACTTGAGTCTAAAAACATCTGGAGAGCCACAGTTTCCCCCTCCTGGCGTAAATCTTAAGTGCCATCCTTCTCTTAATCTTTTGAATACAATGATTCACTTAAATGGCTTATCTTTGTTTATGCAGTGGTTTTCAAGCCTGAAAGGCACAGAGTTGATGTTTCTCCACTAATTCATGCTGAAAGAGGCTTTAAATCATGAGTGAGGAATGTGTGGCTTTCCCAAGTGTTGTATAATTCCATCTTCCATTATGATTGATCATTGGTTGTGTTGGCTACAGTTGATAAGAGCTGCAGTTGAACAACGTTTGGTCAGCTGCAGGCTTCCCACCTCTGCCTGAAAAAGGAAATAGTTTTAAAAATTGTCCAAAGCTTGGATTGTTTCATAATGAAAGGCCATTTAAAGTGTTCAAATCTCTGGGAGTCATTCTGCCAGTGTTACTTAGAACCTTTTCTGTACCACTTAGCACTTCATTATAGTATCTTTAGGAGAGCAGAGATGGACTCCTATCAGAAGGGCGCCAGATCTTGGGTGAACAAGCATAGGTTGTGAGTATCATTAGCATTTACAGGTAATGGATTTCAAATTCCATAGCTTCTTGTTACAAACCTACAGAACCACCTTTAGGCAGAGTAGCGTGTCTTATAGCATATTTATGTATTCATGTGACAGCTTACTACTGTCAGCTATATTGGTGTTTGAAGAGAGGTATCCCAGTCTGGAGAGGACATGCCATTAGCTCTTAAAGAGAATGCACCTGTTGTGAAACAAGTCTGTTGTCTTAAGATTTCGTCTGCTAGTGCTGTTTGTTCCAGTGTATTATATTTTAAATTGAATATCCAACAGAAGGTCAAAGGCCATTTCTGCACTACGCTGTTATACTGCTATTATTCCACTTCCAACCTCCTATGGAATCCTGGAGTTTGCAGTTTGGGGAGGAACCTTAAGAATTCTCAGCCAGAGAGCTCTTTGTGCTCAGTAAACTACAAACTCTGTGATTCCACTGGATGTTGAAAGTGGAATAATAGCACTATAACAGTGTAGTGCGGAAATGGCCCAAGAAAAAAATTCACATGTCACAACAAGTCATGATCTGATTTGCTGGAATCTGGCTTGTTGTGATGTGAAGAACTACTTCTGTTAATATGCCATGGGTTGTGAAAACAAATCAAAATTTGAACATGTGGTTTTTTGTTTGATTATGTATCCTGGCTTGTTTAAACTATGGTTTGTCCTAATGTCCAAACCCAGAAAGGTCCCTTGTCTCTGCTGTCCGTCCCAAATGAGTTGCTGACAGAAGGGGTGGGAGAGAAATGAACTAGGGATAAGAAAATGAGTCTAAGCTATAGTTTATTTGGTCATCTGCCAAAAGCCATGGCTTACTATGACTTAAAACACCTCTATATAAATTTCTATATCAGTGTAGAAAGTTGATAAATGTATACTCAGCAGCCATACAGATGGGTCTCCACAAAGGATCTGCAACTTAATATGCTGTACCCATTCAGGGTTGTTAAAAGTTCCATATAATGTAAGTTACACCATTTGCAGATTTAACTTTCATGGATTTAATTATTTGTGATTTTCTCCAACTCCTGCCCTCTCACTTCAAGCCTTTCCTTTCTGGAGGAACCTTTCCTCTGGGCAGCTCCGATCAGACCATGCAGCCCTTTAAAAATTCACCCCTGGTCCTCCTCCACCAGCCACTGCCCAGCCAGCTAAGGGTGACTCATACCTTGATTTGTCAGCACCAGAAACCCTCTCCCAATGCTCCCCATCCACCCAAGGAAGGAAATGGGTGAGAAGGAAAATATAGGGCCGTCATGCTGATCCACTCCCTTTCTCCTTTCCCTGGCCTGGTATGGACCCTGAGTGCCTGCTCTCCCACCATGTCTTGGCCTTCTTCCCCCCCACACACACATTTTGATATTTGCATTTTTTTCTACTTTTGCAGGGGTCCTGCACCCAAATCCTAGCAAATGCGGAGGGCTGACTGTAGTCTTTGTTTTGGGTCAGGAAATGAGATCGTTTCCTTCTGAAAATTAAGTCTTGTGGCACCTAAAAACACAGAAAGCTATTGGAGCACGCACTTTGGTAGAGCAGTAGAGTTCACATCTTGCATTTGGTGAGGTGGGCTCTTGTCCAGTGAAAACTTACATCATAACTTTGTGAACTTTAATTGTGCATTGACTCTTTTTCTTGCTGCAAAGTTTTCTAACGTTCCTTTCACCTTTTGAAAAGGGAACTTTTCAGGTAAAGTAGGAATTCAGTCATGTACAGGATCTCTACTTGTCTGTTCAGACACTACCATATGTTACACAGAAGATAAGAGATGAGGCAACTGTTGTCCTTCACATTTTGTTGGCTTACATCTCCTGCCACTCCTAGTATCAGTGTGCTGACTACATGTCCCCACCTTTGCAGTAGGTGAAATGGAGTTTTTTCAAAAATGAGTGGCAAAACAGAATAAAAGGGCTGGTGGAAACCTCAGATCAAGGGAACCATCTGTATAGAAACAACATGGAGACAGATTTGATGTTGTAGCCCACCTAAGCCAGATCTGTTCCCCTACACCACAGCTATGAGTGTAATAATCTCCTCTCTGTGAATCCTCATGGTCCTTGGCAAGAGAATCAGTAGTCTTGGACATGCTTCCCTAAAAATTGGCTCATTTTCCATTGCAGCTGTTTCCCAAGAGATTGTAGCTCCTGTTGAAAGAGAGTGTTAAATGAACTGTAGATCTCACTTTCAGTGTTTTGGGGACAATGGGACTGGCAAGCAATGTGAGTGCTAGTCATGGACATAATGTGCTGTGGGTTCTTCAGATTTCTTCAGTTGGTGAGATTATGTGGGAAACTTTTCCTGAAGGTAGAACATTTGAAAGCCACTGTAGAAAATAGTGTGAGGTTTTTTTGGAGTGTGGTGGTGGGATTGGATGTATAATGAGTTTAAACTCCAGGTTCTTTCTGGTTCTTCAATTAAAGCTCCAGGTCTTTCATAGTTACCTACTGTAATTCCCATAAGCTGTTAGAAAGTGCAATTCATCAAGTAACAGTAGGTTACAGAAAACCAGGTCTTTGATATGTGTTTGTTGTGTCCAAAGTCCAATTGCTGCTGATGTTCAGAAGGCATGTGAATGATGGAAATCAGTCCCATTGACACATCCTTGTTCTTTTTACTCCTTTTTTCTCTCCTGAGTCATTTGAAGAAGTTTGGCAGGGGTCTGATTGCTTTCAAATGCCACATCCTCCTTGAAAGTTATTTCTGGAGTGATGGAAAGAGGAGAGAGGAAAGCCCTCTAACCTTACCTCTTTTCCTCTTTTCTCTGCTTGTGAAGGTAGTACTTGACAAAGGAAACAACCATGGAAAATACGGTCCTCAAGAAGTGAGGGGATGGCCCTGTGTACCATTATGTTCTGTGTATTTGCTCAACTGAATTCTTTTGTGTGTATTTGAAATTCTTTAGCAGTTTTCACCTTGAATATTTTGATATATAATTGCAGTCAAACATACTTTTTCCTGCTTCATGTTGCCCCACATGTCATACTCTAGGTTTTACAGGTGAAAGAAAGAAGGGGGAAATGGCGTCATGGATTGCGGGCCATAAGATACTTCAGGATTCCTTGAGGTATCTTGCTAAAATCCTTAACACAGTAATTGTTCATTTCTATTTTTTTAAAAAAACTTTAGATAGGAAGCTTATACTTAATGTGACCATTGGTTGATCTAGACTAGAACTGCTAAATCTGACTGATGGTAGCTGTTCAAGATTTTTAAGCCGGAGTCCATCCTAGTTGTAGATTGCTAGCAGTTTCCCATTCAGGTAGTAAGCAGGCTCAGTCTTGCTTAGCTTGTAAATTTAGGCAATATTGAGTACGTTCAGGATAATATGTTGGTAGAGGTTTCTAGTCCTTATGGGTAGAAAGATGGCAGCAGACTATGAAATTAAGTGAGGGGGAAAACAAGTCGAAACCTATTACTTAAGCATTTGTGTTTTTGAAGACAAACACACATTTGTGTTTTTGAAGACAAACACAAGCCTTAAGTGTTAACTAACAGCCCTCACCTATTATCTACTAGTAAATTATGATGTGGCTTACCATCTCGTGCCTGTTTCCTGTTCACATTTTCAATTGTAACATTGGCATGATGATAAATGCCCCTGAAACCCACTTTAAAATCCAGCAATCCCCATCAAAATCAAGAGTTCTGCTGTGCTGGTGAGTTGTGACTGGACCCTGAAGGGAATCTCTGCTTCTGGTTGGTGCACCATCATATGCTGCCAGCAGGGAGCTTCAGGGCCACCCCTCCCCAGTGCTACAGAGCACTATTCCTTAGTCTAGCTGACTGGATTTTAGGGTGCATTTCAGGGGTCAAATCAAGGAGATGGAGTGCAGCTACAATATTGTGGCTAAATGTCCGCTGCAGGATCTCAGCCAATAATCATAGATATTGTTCTTTAGTGAAAAATACATAAGCTTGCAACATTAAGCTGTGCTGAAATGGAAGCACTGCAGTTGTGCTTCCAAATTCTGTACCTGGATAACCATGAAGCCATTATGAATGACCAAGCAAGCCTTAGTTCATTTATTGTACAGGGCAGTGGCTTTGGCTGATATTTTGGTATTCATTAGGTATTCATTGGTATGTTGAACTGGAGTGTGTGTATGTGTGGCTTATTGTGTATTAGATCACTTTTCTTGGTAGAATTTTTAAAGCGAATGTGTGCATTTTTAATGAACACATGATTATATGTTTTATAAATTGCTTTTGAGTTCCTTTTTATAGTGGGTAATGATACATGAAATGTCATAAGTGATGGGGACCAAGTGGCTTCCAGATAGGTTGAACTGTGACCCCCATAATCCTCTTTGATTAATTATACTGACTAGGGCTCCTGGGAATTGCACTTCCCAACATCAGGAGAGCCATGTGATTCCCATCCCTGTTCTGTGCAGTAGTCAGTAACTTAACTGTTTGTGTGTAATTCAAATGAGTAGAGTGTGAGGGAGGTGCTTTATTCCTGTCCCCACTACTTCCCATCTCCCAATGTTGCTGGGAAAAGCCTGAAAAGGAGCTGTAACTGCCTTCAACTGAGTGTGACTGTGAAATTCTGCATGACCAGAAACCTTGATAAGGCAGGAATTTTGTTTGCATGGAGTTGTGTAATATGTTTACCTGCATGCAGCTATACCTTCTTACGGTACAATCTAGCATATTTATTGCAAGGTTAGTTTTAACTGAAGTCAGTAGGATCTGTCTTTCCTTTTCCCAATTGTGACCTGAGATACTTTGGTTCCTGCTGTGGCCCTCCAGGAATGTTTCCCTGCATAGTCCAGGTTTATTTTAATCTTTGTATGGTGTTTTTTTTAATGGAAAGACTGCAGTCTTGAAAGCCTACTAAGAAGTACATAGACTAAATATAAATGAAATATATTCTACCATCTCTAATGGCAATACAAACCCAGTACCTCATTTTCCTTTGTAGGAGTACCTTAAGTGGTTTTCTCCCCAGCTCTTCTCTGGTATGTGTTCTGACAAATAGGTGCTTGGATTGGCCAGTATCCAATCCAAGCACCAGTATCCAGAATTAATTCAATATTTTCTCTGCTTTCTTTTTAGGGGCATAATTGAAGCGCGGTTCGTTTATGTCTTTGTTCTTGGCATCATTTTCACGGGCACCAAAGACTTGCTCAAATCTCAAGTTCTCTCTGCAGACACAAAAACCAAGTTTATTGGTTTGTGGGAAATATACAGTGGGCTGGTGTTGCTCGCAGCACTCCTGTTAAGACCTCACAACTTGCCAGTTTTGGTCTTCTGTCTGCTCTTCCAAGCCATGATGACGAAGTATGTTTGGAAGCCACTGGAGTTTGATGCTGCTCAAGTTACTATAATGCACTACTGGTTTGGTCAAGCTTTCTTCTTTTTTCAGGTAAACGAAGGACATCATGTCATTAGATGGAAAGTGATTTCTTTATTCCTCGGGCAGCTAGTATCTGGTTTCAATTCAGAGTGTTGATCTTACCCTTTAGGCTCAAAACCAGTAACCAGTATTGCCAGAGACAACTTTTAGGAGGGAGTTGAGACACATACTGGCAAGTCCCATTATCTAGTTGCCATTCTTTCTGTACCTGTTTTACCTTAATATCAAGGAACTCAGGCATCACAGAGTCTGGATTTATTCCAGAACCACACACACCCTACACCATTCCAAACATATAAACTGATCTTTAGACAGGGTATCTCATGTAGTTAATTTTCCTGTCTAGAGGATGTTTATGGTTCTTTATGACTTGAACTGGGGGAAGAATTCAAATTCTTATTTCCTTGAGAGTTATAGGAATCGGAGCCTTATCTATGGGACTCTAGCTTTTCCCATGGTGTTGCAAGGGAAAAGCAGGGAAATGTTTGATGTGCTTTCCACTTTTGCAGTGTTTCCTATCATCTTGCCCTCTTGCCATCCCAAGCATTACGACCAAATTCTGCAATGAGGAAAGCCTACTTAGCTCACCTTGTATTTTAGAACCTTGTAACATCTTTGAAGATCATAAGACCTCAGGCAGTCCTGTACTTTCCGTTTAGATCATACAAATCTTTGGCCTTTTACTGAAAATCATACATTTCAGACATGGTCATACAGGGGTAGGCAGACCTACAGATATCCTGACCCCCAACCATTTTGATTTTTACAGATATGAAGCTGCACCTTGAACTGGGCTTGTAAACAAATTGGAGGTCAAGTTGGCTGTTACAAGGTCTATATTTTATACTTCAGGTTCTCTAGAAGGTATGAGCTAGACAACAGATAGCCTCATTTTGCACCAGCTGTAGTTTACAAGCATTCTTCATGGAGAAGCCCATGTCCAGAAGACCAGGATTTGAATCCCTAGTCACTCACGGAAACCCACTCAGTGACCTGTGGCAAATCATACTTTCTCAGCACAAAAGGAAGAAAATGGCAAACTTCTAAATCACTCTTGCCCAGAAAATCTCATGATATTGTTAATGTGAAAGTTTAGTTGAAAGCTTATAACAAGACCCATTAGTTGAGAAGTGATTAAACACTGTTCAGTGTGGCCAGATATACTTTATCCAGGAGGGGTTCCAGCTGGTGTACCAGGCTCAGTTGGGCAAAGTCACTCCTGGGCATTGCTACCACTTGATCTGCCAAGGTCAGCACTAGATCTGAGAATATTGCTAAGCTCCATATTTGATTTTCAGAAGCGCTACTGCATCCAGAGAAGAACACTCCCACAATTCCTGGTCTGGCTTTGATTTTGTCTTGAAGGAAACAAATGTGGCTGCTGTTAGGTGCTTTTCAGAAGGCATACAAACTTTTCCTTTTTTTCCAAAAAGTCATTTGTTTTGTTTAGTTTTCTTGGTTTTGTTCCTCTTAGCTAGCTGGTGGATTGTTCGCTATCTATGTTTTGTTTGCCAGTTATATTTATCTGAATTGATAATCACTGGGGCAACATGGAAATACATTATTGGATGTCAGTGAAGCATTTTGGGAGCCTTAGGTTTCAGGCAAGCTCACTTTTTATCTGAGACATGAAGAAAAGCATATTGTTCTGAAAGTATCTTAAACCACTTACCAGGAAGCTTCGATACTGACATCAGTGGCCTAATTTATCAGGATAACTCAATTCAGGGGGAAAAAAAAACCTGGACTGAGTTATTTTCAAAGATGAATTGTAGCACTGGCAAAAGGCATCCTCATATGCAAAGGAGTGAAATGGTCTAAATAATTTCTGTGGGCACAATTGTGTTTTTTGTGTTGCAAAAATATTTGTGTCGGGAGACCAGACATTTGAGGAAATGAAAATCCTAAAATATAGAAAATCCTTCTCACCCAGTATCCCCTCAGGGCTCTCAGAACAGCTTCCAATAAAACACATATTGAGAAGTATTGAGAAGTATTTCAGATACCTTGCTCTAGGATTAGCAGTTCTGACAAGTCAAAGGAACTTCTTATGCTTTTTTATATTCACTGTTTGTGCTTTGAAATCTGTCCTAGTTCCTATGAACATACTGGCAGGAATAAATTCTTTTGGTATTCCTTCATTATTGATAGAAGTGCATGCCCTAGCCCACCCCTGTAGAAGTAATTAAGATTTCTTCTCTTGTGTTTGCGCTAAAAGGAACTTGAGGGATTAATGGGCAATCTGTTTTAAAAGATCATTCATGTGATCAGTCCTGTAACAGAAATCTGAGGCTTCTGTAAGCCTTGGGAATACTATTTTTGGAATACTGTTCAATGAAACTAGTTATGTTTTCTCTTAGAAACTAGAGATTGAGCAGTGTTCACATGAATGTGTGGTGTGCCTTCCTTACATAGTATAGAAACTTCTCTGTCTCTCTTAGAGAGATGTTTTGGTTCATACTTATGTTTAATGCACACTTAACATAAATAGCAGTCTGTGGAAGGCTCCAATTATTTGTCCATGCCTTGTGTCAGTTCCATGGTCACTATTTTATACTGGGGAAATCAAAGTTGATAGTGCCTTCACTTCTGCTGTGAAGCAAAGTCAGGCAACTCACCTTAGGCTGCAGATTTGCCAAGTAAAATTAGATAAAGAACTGAAGATTATCCAGTTATTTCCCTTACTGTTAACATTTTTGCCATCGTGGCGAGCACCATCTGGATCTTCTGCCTTAAGTATCAAAAGTCTACAGCCATCACTGGTTTTTTTGTAAAGTATCTGTCTTGTGGCCTGTGAATTTAGCAGCAGCATCCTGCTAGGCTAGGTGATTCCCCCACCCCCACAAGTGCCTGAAAATGTGGCTGTTTTCTTCCCTTAAACTGCCCCGCTGAAGCTTCCAAACCTCTCCCCAAAATCCCAAAAGGAAAAAAAAGTCTGAAAATTAGCCAAAAGAGTGATGAAAGGGAATGTTGTATGCATTGCTGTATGTTACATTACATTGTACACTTGATCACCACTGCTCTCTGGTTTGAGGTGTAATCCTTTTCCATCACCTGCTACTTGTCTTTCCTTAATTGGTAGTGACAATGTTTGAGGATGGGATCTTCTGCATGATAAGAATATGCTTTTGACCTAAAATGTAGTCTCTTTATAAACAGTATTGTCTTTATTTATTGTTGTGTGCCTTCAAGTTGTTTCTGACTTACGGTGACCCTAAGGAAAACCTATCATGGGGTTTTCTGAGGCTGAGAGCGTGTGACATGCCCAAGGTCACCCAGTGGGTTTCAATGGCCAAGCAGGGAATCAAATCCAAATCAAATCCAGGATCTTTAGTCCAGTTCTTAAACTACTACACTGAGCTGGCTCTCATCCTCTCATTCCGGTCTTTTCCCCAAGACTGGGATTCAGGACAACTTAATGATTAAAACGAGTACAATATAGCTGCACAATTACAGTATAGCTAAAAAATGTACAAGAGGTCAACATTAAGAAAGGATTAAACAGTTTACAGTGTTAGAAGAATTTAAAACATACAATTAAAAATAATTAAAAAAATACAGTTAAAACTGTAAAACTGAGATTGATGTATCATGCTTAATGGGACTGGGACTGGTGACAGGTGGTCCTTCCTAGTCTCAGATTTGACCCTGGTATAATCCTAATATGCTTTTTGAGTGGTGGTGTGCGAAGGCAGCTTCTGGCTTGTGGCCCCCAACTGTAAGAAGAACAAAGTGAGACAGGCCAGTTGTGCAAATGCCTTTCTCCGCCTCAGAAAAAGGGAGTGGGTAAATCTTAAGATCTGAAGGGTTTATGTACAGGCCTTTTGCCATGCTCTGTGTGGGGTATGTGTGCACATAGGCATACCAGACATTTATTGTCTTTCCTCATTGGCCATAAACCGTACCCACCAGAGTGGTTTCTGAATCAGCTCTTAAAGGAACATGACAGGTGCTCAATATTGCTGCTGTACAATGTAGAGGGCTTTTCTTTTGGCCTGTTTCAGTCTACCTTATGCATTAGAACCTAGACTTCATTAAAAATTAGTGTTCTGTTCATTTTATTTCTAATGTGTGTTCAAAAATTTATCACAAACAAAAGAAATCATTTGTCTGCCCAGTAAGACCGGCTGTTGGAGCAGATAGATGTTGTAAGACAGCCACTAATGTACAATCTTTTCCTCCTGGTGTTTTGTCTTCTCTTGAGGTAAGATTTGTAAATAGTGTTTATAGGGTGGCACTTTTTGTGAAGGTGACATGCTTCTGGAAATGGAATTCATGTGGCATAGCTTTAATATTTAAAATATAATATCACTGCAGTACATTGTACCTCAAGGTATTCTGTGTTCTGAATCACAAAACGATGGGGAACAGAAAGCTGATTTACTTCAAGTGAGGAGTCTTTTAAATATTTATATAAATAAAACTGAAAACTGAAATGAAACACTTAAGTTATTTGTGTTTAGTAGTACCATGCTTTTGAAAAGGTGTGTGCTCAGAATTTGTGGTCTCCTTCCACTGACTGCTTTTTTTCACTCCTTAGTCCACAAGACCAACAGCAATAGGGACTTTGGTTGAGTTGCCTACTTTGATTTCATTTTCCTTTGTGAACCAGGGCAAAGAAAGTGTAAGGAGTATAACAAAAGAATTCTTCAAATGTAAAGTAGGTGTATCTTAAGGAGAAGCTGGAACCAGCTCTTGCCCCCAAGTTGCTATTTAACCTGCAGGGAAATGCCTGTATGATTTTCTCTGAGGTAAAGGGGAGAGGGGCCTGGATTAGATTGAGAAGACTGTGATAAAACAGTTATACCTCCTCTCTTGCACTGTGGTGCTAGTCTGTCATCCTCTCCCCTCTCCCTCCCCCACTTTGCACATATACTGATGGAAATTATTTCAAATTGGGATCTGATTAAATCACCAGATGCTCATTCCAACTGGTAAATAATGGTGGAAACTTTTGCCATGCATACTAGTGTCACTCTGGTGTGTAAACTGTATCTTATTCAATATTTCCTTTCCAGGGTAATTCAAACAGCATTGCCTCTGTGGACATTTCAGCTGGTTTTGTTGGGCTAGACAACTACGTAGAAATCCCAGCAATCTTCTTGACAGGATTTGCGACATACTCAGGACCTTTGCTGTGGGCAATTCATTTGCTGTGCTATTTGAGTTCTGAAGTGCACAGGTAATAATTTCTAAACTGATTGTGATTCATACTTGTTCCTGAATGTTTAACTTCATATTCCCTATGTGTTAAATGTTGTGGTCCATGTTCCAGAGAACTAGCAAGCCCAGGAGAAAAATAGACAGCGGGTTCATCCATACTGCACAATTACAGCAGTTTGATACCATTTTAACTGTCCTGGCTCTTTCCCATAGAATCCTAGGGTTTGTAATTTGATGAGGCACTTAGAATTCTCTGCTACATGGCTCTGAACTGCAGCACCAGAGTTCTCTGACAGAGGAGTCAAACTACCTCATCCAAATACAAATCCCAGGATTCTATAGAACAGAGGCAGTGGTATCAAATCGGTGTAATTGCATAGCGTGGATACCCCTAGGTTTTTGAAGTGGGTGGTCTCTGTCTTGTTTTGACAGAGAAAATGATTAATTTACAGGTGAGGATGAACAGATAACTAGGAAAGCTATCTCATTAATTTTAAGGTTTGGAGGAGGAAAGGTGTTAAAAATTGCTGGTTCTCTGGGCAGGGGTAGAGTTGTAGAATTTCTAAAGAGAGAACAGTTTGTACAGGAAAAGGGATAACTCTATATTCCTGCTGATAGAGGAGTTACACCAAGATGAGAATCTTTCTTCCCTGGAGATATGCATTCCTCTAGAGAAAAGTAGACAGGGCCAAAGTATGTATAGTGCATTGTATACGATACCTATACATGGACACTGTTCGACATTATTTTTTATAAGTGCACGGAGATAGCCACTTCCTCTATTCTCGATTCCTTGTTGACAGAGAAAGTCTGCAAAGGTGCTGTGAACATGTTGAAGAGAACATGGTTATAAAAGTCTCTGTGTTTGGGAACCCTGGCTCATATAGGCTCCCAGTTATAGGAATCTTTGTAATCTTGTTCATTTAAAACACATTCACAGCATATTGGCAGACATTTCCTGTCAACATGAGGAAGGCCAGCAGTGTGGAGGAGCAACTGGAACATGTTTGCATCTGTGCAGTTTCAAAAAGTATGCTTGGATAGGACTACACTTGCTCTCACCCAGGCAGCCATCATATGTGCAGGTAAACAAAGTGTGCTGCACGTAGAGTCAGACATGGTTTTACTGCCCCCACCCCCCTGCTTTACCAAAAAAAGGGAAGAAAAATTCTGAGACAGTGAAAGGGAATGTGGATTTAGGAAGGAGCCCCAGTCTGGATAAAATGCAGATACAATCATGTTCTGGTCCTGAGGTTCCCCAGTTATGTATTTTTCTTTAATGTTTAGCTTGGCCCTAAGTGACATGCATGAGTCAAAGGTGAGGATGAATTGTTTAATGGAATCAAAGAGCAAGGCAGGATGGATGAGGACCAGCGGACCAGTAGCAGATGCTAGTGCAAAACTGAAGTATTGGTGCCAGAATGGCACAAGTGGGGAGCTCACAGGGAGTTATGGGAGGAGGAGAAAGAGAAACATTCTTTTGTACTCTTCACTCCGCTACCTCATTCCTCAGCCACCTGCTGTTTCCCCCTGCTTGTCCCGTACCTGAGTCTTTGTTGCTTCAGGCTGGACAAGTCTGAAGCCTTTCAGCAGTGCTAGCTTGGTGTCCAGGACAGGCAATTCTTTCTCCTCAAGAAGTGGAGAAGGTGCTGGGGTAGAGATGATTTCCTCATCTAGCCCCGTGTTGTTGTGTACCTTCAAGTTGTATCCGACTTATGGCAGCCCTCAAGTGAACCTGTCATGGGGCTTTCTTGGCAAGATTTGTTCAGATGGGGTTTGCCTTAGCTTTCCTCTGAGGCTGAGAGAATGTGAAGGTCATGTAGGAGGTTTCCATGGCTGATTGAGGAGTTGAACCTTGGTCTCCAGAGCTGTAGTCCAACACTCAAACCACTACACTGGGTCTCATCTAGACCCTTATGCTTTGGGTATAGAGGAAGTAGTGAAAGATTGGAGGGAAGGGACCTCCTTTTTTAAGGTCTTGAGAGGTTGAGAGATGGCAAAGAGATACGTAAGTGGAGACCCCTAAAGAGGTGATAAGTGGATCCACGCACATACCCATAGACTTTATTTGACAACTCTGAGCTGATACTTAAAGCAGAGTTGGCTATGCTGGCTTGTGCTGATGCAGGCTGCTCTCCAGCAAAATCCAGAGGGCTGCACATCCTCGGCCACTTATTTTAAAAGTAAGCTCACCCTCCTCCCACTTCCATTTATGAGCCAGCCTTCCTCGCTGAGAAAGACCAGTCTCCTCAGAGAACCAAGGGCAGGAGTGGTTTTAAAAAATATTTTATTGTTTCAGATTTTTCATTTTATGAGTGAAAGAAGTTTTATGAGACAGTAGCAAGGATTGATGCCTTTCCTGAGGCTTTCACCTCAGAAATCAGTCTTGCATTTTAGGCTTAATTCTCACTGAGATAATAAAGCTGTGTATATGTTGTAACCCTACAGATTACAGTTGTCAGTTCATGTGACTAACAAAAAGTATATTAAAAAAATGAAGAACACTACATAAGAGCACTTTTCCCAATATGCCAATTTTCAGTGTGGATGGAATTTTTTTTAAAAAATGTGGAAGAGCTGCAGATCTTGTTTGTTATATCTTTACCACTGTGAAGTATTAGTTCAATTATCTTGCAGTGAAAATCCATCTCAAGCCAAACCCGTCTCTCCTCTGAGATGGAGTTTCCTCTGATACTTCATTCTCTACACGAACTGGGTTCAGTGTATCTCTGGAGAAACAATTCTTATTTGAGAGCTTCAGTTAGGTGAGGGATGCTAGGAGCTATAGTTCAAGAAAGTAACTTTTCCAAGTTCTGCACAGAAGTGATACTGCTGTTCTGAAATTATATATACCTCTAAGGTGTTTTTTTTTTTTTTTAAATGTTTCTATACTTAACCCAAGCAGCTTTGGGTTGGGTTTTTTTGTTTGTGTGTGTGGTTGTTGGCTGTACTTGTATTTGAGAAATTTATATTAATTTATGAATTAATTTTCAAATGCTTTTTTTGTACATACCATCCAGGATGGCTTGGCAGACAGTGATAAATTAACCAAAGCTAGGGAAGGATACTTCTTTGGACTACCACTCCCAGAATATCCCAGCCTTCATGATGCGCATCCATGCTGACTACAGGATTCCAGGAGTTGTAATGGAAGTAGAAGCTTTCCAAACTCTAGTATAAATTATGTTCCAGGCTATTCTTGGAGATACAGTGGAACCTCCTCTTTTGCAGGAGTTAAGGGAGCAAGACCCCCATGAAAATGGAAAAACTGTGAATATAAATAAAAATCACAGATGATATTTTTTTTTAACCTGAGAGAACACATTTCTAGGAACCTCTCGGTCCTTCAGCATGACTTCAACGGTCAATTTCTGGTGGAAGTTGACCACAGATTCACACTAGAGTACCTAGAAATTCTTAGAGAGAACATAATACCCTAATCAAATCCTCAAAAGGGAAACCAGCAAATGTGGAGGGCCAGCTGTATTTGAAAGTCTGCCAGGGCTTCTCACTGTGGTAAGATCAGTCATGAGAGGCAGCTTGTTGCCTACACAGCTTTCAGAGGAGTTTTGACCAAGTACCAGTGTATTTATGCAGTTCCTGCAGTGCAACAGAGTAGCCTAGACTTCTTCAGGCATTCTTTTCTCCATTAGTTTTTTTTTTTTAGGGGGTGAGGGGAGCTACAGCTGCCAGCCACTGTCAACTGCTAGCTCCCATCTCTGCCTCAGTTCAAGCCTGCCAATTGCAGACCTGTCAGTTGCTTTTGAGGCCTAATTTAAGGTGTTGGTTCCAGCTTTTAAAGCCCTAAGTGGCTTTGGGGCCTGGTCTCCTTAGTACGCCTTTCTCCTTGTTAACCTGTCTCTGTACTAAAGCTATAAGAGAATCCTTCTTGAGAATACATACTATCATGAGTCTGCTGGATAGGCATGCAGGAGAAGGCTTCCTTTTGTGATCCTCCCAGCTGCATTTTCTTCAGAGCCGAGATCATTTTTTCCACATTGCTATTAGGAGGGGTGTGAAGACACATTCAATTTTAATGGTTGCATTGTTTAATTTGTTTTTAGACATGTTGTTAGCTGCCTTGAGCACAATTTTGAGCGGAAAGACAGGATAAAAATGTAATAACATAAAGTAACATAAAATTAACAGGTTGGGTAGGGGAAGGATTACAGCTTCTTCTAAGGTATTCAGAAGACCTTCAAGGAGCTGTTCTTAACCGGCCACTCTGTCCATCTGTCTTTCCATCTGGAAAGGTTGTGGGAAGAGTGACTGGCAAGTACAATTTTTGGCTTGTAGACCTCTGTATAGCAGCTCTAATGCAGTGTAATTTTGGTCAGTATCAGCAATCACAGGAACTTCAGGAGATCTTTCAACATTTCCCTCCCCGGTATTGAAACTGTTTTAACTCCAGAAAGTTGAGGCCTCTTAGAATGGCTTTGGATTGATCCTAAGACCACTAACAGTAGATATGTGCCAAATGAGGCTTCCAGTGTGGATTTAGCACCTACTCCTCATCAGCTAAGAAGGATCACTGAAACCTCCATCAGCAAATCTGGTGATGAGGAATCCTTTGGCCAAATAAAAGCTGAAAAAATAAGCAAAACCAAGAAACACTTACAGTGTTTAATTTGAATTTTGAATATTATTTATTTATATATTTATTTACATTACTTACTTACTTACTTACTTACTTACTTTATTTATTTATTTATATAGCACCATCACTGTACATGGTGCTTTTCAAGTAAAAGACCATCCACAGTGAATGTAGTTCCCTGCCCTCAGGCTTACAATCCAATTAAGACGTGACACAAAAGAAAAGGGGATGGCAGTGTGCTGGATTCAGTCCAGCAGATAGTGCCTCATCTCTCTTTTTGCAGCCAGGACAGGGGCAGTTGGAAGGAATACAGTTGCTAATCTCAACTCGAGTTTGTTATTGTTGTTGTGTGCCTTCAAGTCACTCCTGAATTATGGCCTTATCATGCTTTTGGGGGGGGTAGGCAGAGAGGGGTTACCATTGCCTTCCTCTGAGGCTGAGGGAGTGTGACTTGGCCAAGATCATACGATCGGTTTCCATGGCTGAGCAGGGTTTTGAATCCTGCACCCCTATTGTCCTTGCTCAGCACTCAAACCTCTACACCACGTTGGCTCTACCAGCATGGCCCAATTAGAATAGCCCCACTGAATCATTTAGTGAAAGGTATAAGTGAGCGCTTGTGTCATTGATTCACTGGAACTGCTCTAGTTGTGACCAGCAATTGGCTTTAATTCTGTTTAAAAATACAAATACAAAAACTCACAACTTAGAACAATCATCCAAGAATACAGAAAAATATTAATCACATTACATCAGAATGACAAATTTCCTGCCTGGACTGTCTGATTACATTCCTCAACTGTTCATCTACAAATATTGTTCAAGTTTCTAAAAAAGATTCTACATTTAATGGCGGAAGTGTTCCATCTGCCTGTTGTAATATCACCACATGGCTGCATTTCATCATAGGAAAGTTTAGTTCCTTTTAAAGAAGAAAAACACTGTTATGTCGAAGGCGTTTCCCCAAATTTGTATGAACCAGCTAGTTTAGTTCTTTTGGTGACTGTAAAATTAACTCCAAATTTTTATTGTTTTTCATTCTTTAATGTTTTTCATTCTTAAATTATGAAATACTTTATTGCTAATTAATGACAGACATTGGGATGTGTGTGTGCTCATATGTGTGTGTGCACGCACATGAACACATGAAAGAGAACTACAAAAATTAAAGGCAGTCAAACAATGCAAACAAGGAGGATGTTGTTTCCGTATTATGTTACATGAAAATAGATTAATAACCAGGAGTAGATTTAACATTTTTGAGTTTTAAAATTTTTGGCTCCTTCCTTCCTCAGTAATGCAGCTGGGATTTTGATTAAATGCTGGAAGCAAAGTGACAGTTATATTTCTGCCACCCTGAGTGTTCTTAAAACTGTCACTTTGGTTCCCCAGTGTTCATTTGAAATCCAGACTGTGTTAATGAGGAAGGCAGAAGCCATCATTTAGCTAAACAGGGTTAAATCAGTGTCTGGTCACTCACTTATTTTTATATCTATATCAACAGGTATTAACAGCTGTCTTTTTTGTACTCCTGGAGATGGAGTGTCTGTGCTCTGCTATAAAACTGGCAAGCCATATCTCTTTTGATAAATATGGACTCCAAAGCCATTTCCCTGTTTAGTATTCTGTTTTTAAATCTTTTCTTTCATATCCAGCTCAGTCAAAGAGCAGGTGATAAAGCACTGACAAGGAACCTTCAGGAAATTTTAGTACCAACAACATCTTTCATGGATTTATATTCATGTTGCTGTGTACTGTCATTTGACCTAGTACAAGGATTAGGGTAGCAATAGCCCTACTAAACACTTGTTTATTCATATTTGATATGTATAAAACACTTTATTCAAAAGATACCATTTCAGTATATTTTAAAAATGTTCTTTATAGCTATGCAAATGTCACCAGTGATAACTAGAGCCTATGCAGGTAGAGCCTCCCTTATCCAGAAATCCAAAAACTTCCAAAACCCTAAATGTTTTACTGCCAGCTGCCCACTCCTACCTCCAAGGTGCATCTGTGGCACTGCTTCATCTCTCAGATCCCCAGTCTTTCTCTTTTTGCTGCCAGTCACCCACTTCCACCTTCAAGATGGCGGCTGTGGTGCTCCTGCTCATTCATCTCTCAGATCCTCATTCTCTCTCATTTTGCTACCAGCTGCCCACTTCTGCAACAGGTGCATCTGTGGCACTTCTGCTCACTTGTCTCTCAGATCCTCAGTCTCTCTCTTTTGCTGCCAGCTGCTCACTTCCACTTTCAAGGTGGCAACTATGGCACTCCTACTGTTTGATCTTTCAGATCTGAGGAACACCACAGCCGGTGTCTCAAAGATTTGGAAGTTGGTGTCTGGTGGCAAAAAGAAAAAGATCTGTGAAATGATGGGAAGTGTGGATTTGTGCTGAGCATTATGCTTGGATTCCTGCCATCTCACAGATCATCAGTCCTTCTCTAGCCTTGTGTCTTATACACAACACAAGTAGCAAATGAATAAGAAGGAGGATTATTTCAAAATGTACTGTATTCCTAAATCCATTAAAAATCCAAAATATGGAACACTTCTAGTCCCAAGCATATCAGATAAGGGACGCTCAATCTGTATCTTACTAAGGGCAGAGAGGGGCTGTGAAGTGGCAACCAAGTCTCTTGTCTTGCTCACAAGAAAGAGCAAACTGCTTACTCTATGCAGTGCTGCTTACTCTATGCAGTGCTGGTCTATAATACGGAGGCTTGCATGGGACTGCTCACATATGCACATGGTCCCAAGTCCTTTCTGATGAAAAAGCAGATCCCCTAGACAAATTAATGGAACTTGTGTGTATTGCAAGCATTGAAACAGTGGGATTCTGTCAGTCCTTCTTGTCTACAGAGGCTCACTTGGGCCCACACATAAGCTCCTTGCAAATGAGCTCAGAGGGAGAAAAAAGGTACCAGCCAGCTGAGGGACTCTGCAAGCAGTGTAACCAGTCAGCCCCAAGTGGGCCTCTGTAACTCCTTCATGTTCCCAACTATGGATGGATTGTACTTTTCGAACTTTTCCGCTTTCTGATAGTGCTTCGGTCCCTATCTGGTCAGATAAGCAGGGGAAGACTATATGTTTTTTTCCCTCCACTTCTTCATTTCCATTAGTTTGGGCAGTGGCTGGACAGAACATGGCTGGCTAGTGGCCCTTCCCTCCCAGTGGAAATTCTTAAAGGACTCAGGCAAGCAGGGCACCCAGTAGCACTGCTCCATCAGATTCCCTCGTTTCATCCTCTTCAGTTTGCCGAAAGCCAGCCACAATCCAGGTATTTGTAACTGAAATGGGTAGCCCTTCAGAGGCCAGAAGCCAATCAGGATGGGAGCAGTTTTTCTTAAAAAAACAAAACAAAACTATGGCATTTGGGATCTTGAAAAAGAAGTTGCAGGAAAGGAAGCACCAGCATTAACTGTGACCAAAAAATAGATTACTTGCTTACTTCATTTAAGGTTTGTGTGGGGCTTGGAGCCCTTGGCATTACAGTTTCAAAAATGTGTCTCCTCTTAAATGGGAACCCTGTGGACAAGTAAATGATTACAAGGTGCAGGAGGGGAGTCCCCTGGAGTTTCTAACCCCTTGCATTCTCTCTCCCTCTCTCTCTCTCTCTCTCTAACTTTTTTATGTTTTTAAAAAATGCTATCCTGGGGGTGTCATAGATATTTCACTGTGTTTCCTCCCCTATATCTTTATTTCCCTATTTTTCAGTCACAGTATTGAAGTTACCTGGATTGCCAGTCAAGCAGGGAAAAAAGTGGGTTCAAAGAGATGCTTTATTGTATTACTGTGTGGTTCTAAAATGCCACCCTCCCAAACCTTTTGTGTTCAACTCATTTTAATAACTGTAATGTCTGTGGCTCAGTTTGCTCTTTGTGTGTAATGGCCTTCCCCACCAGTACCAAGGAGCACTGGTGCCACTGTTGATAACAAGCATTTATAAAATTCATTCAACTGCTTAACCATTTGCTATCTTTCACTAAGGGCCTTTCTGCACTACACTGTTATAGTGCTGTAATTCCACTTTCAACGTCCCATAGAATTCTAGGATTTTCAGTTTAGGGAGAGGCCTTTAGAATTCTCAGCCAGAGAGCTCTTTGGCCTCAGGAAACTACAAACCCCAGGATTCCACAGGATGTTGACAATGGAATAATATATAACAATGTAGTACAGAAAGGGCCTAATTTAAACAGCAAGACAACAAAACAGAGTTGCAGCTTTTCATTTTTTTTTCCACAGCAGAAGTGTGGAACCCAATTTCCATCATCTGTAGGCATCCCTCTGCTTAAGGGTATACAGGGACTCTTTGCTATACCTCTTTCCACTATTTGGTGTGGACCATGAGATGGGACCCAGATTGGCCAATCTTCTCTGCAGGAATTCTGCAGCTGCAGGAGAAGAGTTAGGAAGGCTTGCTTCATGTTAGAAACGATCAGAGGTTTCTGTCTCTTTCCTGAATGATTCCATTCCCCTGCTTTCAGTTTCCCAAAATAGTAATCATTTTGTGAGGGTGTGTGTGACAAATTGTACTTGCCCCACTGACTTCAGTAGAAGTTCTTCGTGGGAAATACAAAATTGGGCTTTTATTGTTAGATATCTTCAAGTCATTTTTGACTTATGCTCTAAGGCAAACCTATTATATGGCTTTCTTGGTAAGATTTGTTCAGAGGGAGTTTGCTAGTGCCTTCCTCCGAGGATGAAAGGGTATGATCTGGCCAAGGTCACCACTAGGTTTCCATGGCTGAGTGGGGATTCGAACCCTCGTCTTCAGAGTCATAGTCCAGTTCTCAAACCGCTACACTAACTACTAATCAGTAATCCTGACACAACCTGCCTGAAAGTAACCGTGGTAAAAAGTGGGGGTAAGGAGCCAGGACAAAATTCTTCAGAGCCCAATGACTGGCATCACTTACTCCATTCCAGAATGTTGGAGAAAAACATATGTCTTTCAAATTGCATTTTATTCTTTTAACTAGAGATTTGAGATGTTTTAATGTTGCAACCAGTTTAATTCTGTTGTAATGTTTACTTTTTGTACGTGTTTAACTCTTTTGAACCGTAAGCCACCTTGAGTCCCAATTCTGGGAGGAAGGCAGGATACAAATAAATCTAAATCTAATGATGATGATGATGCATTCCCTGATAGGAGCATCTCTTCATCTGCTGCTCTTTTCCAGAAGCAGTTAAATTAGATGCTACATGACTCTTCATTTTTGTTCTTGATGCTGCAGGCTAACACAGCTACTCCCCTTGAAATACAATATTCTAAATATAATATTATACGGAAGAGATTAAGATTATCTTTAGGATGTTTGTGGTATTTATAATTACAGATAAGAATGCTTAATATAGTAAATTACTAAATGGATGCAGATTATCTCAATGATACCTAAAGCAAACTGTTTGGTTCACAATGCTTATCTCCATTTTGCAGGCCATGTGTCTATGTGGCCTGTGTGTCTCCTGCGGGAGACAGAAAAGTTGAACCAAAGATTTCTAATTCAGAGTTCAGTTGCTTAGCATCTTTGTTACACTTGAGTTGGGAAGAACCTATATGTAACTGCTTGATTCTCTACTTCGGAGAGTAAGGGAATATATTCCAGCTTTTGAGCTACTACAGATTACAGTGACTCTCTTCCACCTTATGACACTTTACTGAAAATGGAGCTGAACTCTTTACTTCATTGCATGATTTTTTTTAAAAAAAAAATATTTTTAGGCCTACAGCAAACTTTTTCTGCTTGTATGCTTCTCATTAAATCCAGCGGCTAGTAAATTCAGTGCTGCATTATTTAGTTTACTGAACACTTTGCTATTTCATCTCTGCAGACCTATCAGGCACCTACTGTGTATCAGAGAGATTGCTTGTGCATGCCTAATGCCGTTTTGCATTACAAAACCTGCAGCACATTGCACCCCCCACTCCAATCCTTTATTAAACATAATAAGCTGTTTTTTGTGCAGTACGCAGTCCCACCTCTCCTTGCAAAGTCTGCATAAATATGTTCTCCCAGGATGCAGAGGCTGTGTGTTGTCAGAGTCCCATAGCAGTCACCAGAGAATCATAAAATGTTATCCGTCGTGGTGTTAATGCTCCTCACACACGCCAGCACGTGAAAGCTTTCTTAGCTGACTCTGGTTCATCAGCAGGTTGGCAATGGAGAGGTGGAAAGCCTTATAAAATGTAGCTTGCAAGAAACTTTGCTTTAGTTTATGTATCAGAATATATTCTCTATTTCTTTTTTTCTGAGCTCCATTCCTCACAGGAAATGTGTGGATGTAGCAGTGGCTAACAAATGTTAATAAAACATCCAACAGGCACATGTGCCTCCAGTTTTAATACAGAATCAGACCTATTTTTCATATATCAAAACTGAGGAAACATTGATCTGATATGATGATTGCAGTACAATTGAATGAATGGAATTAAGTGGTGCCTATTATATGTACACATTGTTCCATGCACTGATTTACTTAATCAGCTTCTAACTCATAAGCATGTATGCAACTAACCTTTGTGCCAAGTTGGCATATATGTGAATTGTAATGTCATCTAAGAGGTCAGTCTCCTCCTTGTGTTTTCAAACTGAAATCAGTGATGAGCTCTAAAGGTGCATGTAGAATCTCTTGTGACATTGTTCCTTTAAAATTATAATCCTGAACCTGTGATTCAGGAAAAGGGAACTGTGGGGTTCCCTTATCAGAGAAATAGAGAGATCTGCCTGTATTCTCTCAAACTTTGAAGAGCAAATTGGCAGAAGACCAACAGCAAGCAGGGAGCCAAATGGCCAAAGCCTAAATAGGTTAGGCTTTCTGCCAGCTTAGGTCACTACAATCTTGACCGTTTAGTCTTTATTAATGAAGCAGGTTGGCACCTTTTGGCAGTTAAAAGCAAGTTTCTGCTTTCTTGAAATGCAGTGAGCTGTGGACTGTTCTGCCAAAACAAACAGTACAGTTTCTTTTTAGATTTTTCCTGTTTGGCCTTGTGTATTAGATGGAATGTTGCATTCAGTAATCTTGTATAAAATCTTGGAATGGCGCTCTGTCATCTTCTGGTTTCACCTAGTTCTGCTTCTGTCTTGAGCAAAAGAAGCCAGTTGGGTGCCGCCTTCTTCTGCTAGAGTAGAACTTGGATTGGAGGTACCAGTTATGATTTCTTTTTTTGAAAAGTGTGGTAGAAAGGTGAAGAATACTTAACTGGCTAGCTGACCTGCCCAGCTTTGAAATCCATTTTAGAACCAGTCTAGAGGAAGACTAAGGTAGAGCTTGATTAAGTGATTAGTTCCAGTCATTGTGTCAGAAGGAGAATATGAACAGAGAAGAGTTTGAACTTACTGCAGAACCACCGAAATGATTTGATGAGCTTATGTCTTTGACTCTTCCCACAAAAAATGTCTTGTCTCTAAGCTTCTACAGTAGCAGCGAAAAAGACTGAGAGAGACATTTTGCACTGGGAGAACTTAGAATGCTAAGGCATCTGTTGAAATTCCATTGTGTTGTTGACTTCAACCCCTTAGTCTGGAATGCTATTACTACTAATGTCATAAATGCATAAAAGAAGATGTGATGGGAGGGAGTTGGGAACCATAACACCTTCACTGTCCACTGTTTTAAAAATCAAATTGATCGAGTGCTTACGAAAAAATTATAAAGTCCAAATGAGAGCCACGCTGTGTTTGGTTTTCACATTTGATTAGAAGTGGAATCCCACCTAGGATTACTGTCATGCCAATGGTGTAGAGGGATTAATAGATAACTGTTCTCACTTTATCTTTTTCATTATTTAATTTTTCCATTCCTTACCATATAATATGATAGGCAGCTCCCCTACTCCTCTCTCTCATCCTCAGCCTTTACTCTCTCTCTCTCTCTATATATATGTATCACTGACAGTCACTACAGATATAGTCTTTTTTTAAAGGATCAGTATTATTCAAATGCAATTATTCAGGTGTTCTTTTTTTTACCAGATTGTAGTTTAAGTCCAGAATTTGTGTGAGTAGACAAGAAAGGGCCTCCAAGTTTCTCCAAATGTATCTTCTTTGATTTGTCCTCTTCCTTGTCTAAATTTATATGTTAACCTTTCCGATAATGCCATAGACCTACACTCTAACTAGCCACCTTGCTATAGAAAGTCCTTCCAAGGTTTTCTACCATCTTGCTATTTCTAACCTTGCAGTGCCTAATAGAGCTGCTATGAGTTCTTTGTTTGGTAATCTTTCATTTCCATTTTCAGATACAGATTATAACAATACAGGTGCTCTATAGTGTGCTGTTTGAGCTAACATACAGCTATTTTCATTGATATGTTAGGGTGATGCTAGTTTATAGTTTTGAGTGTTGTATGTGTTTCACTTAACCTTTTGATCCTTACTTACTGCAGACCTTAGACAAACTCATAGAGTTTGTATTTTTTTTTAACTTCCAGAAGAAACATATCATTAAATATGAGTTGCTCTTTGGGGGGCTGGGACTGAAATTGGGCTTCTCATTGGGGAATCTGGTTGGCTCCTGTGTGAAGGTGGCTGCTGGACAAGATAGACCTTTGTTCTGATTTAGCAGGAGGTCTTTGCTCATGTTCATATGTTGCCCCTGGCAATGCGGTTTCCTAGGCAGTGTTAGGATTTTATTCATTGTTCACATTCTGCCTGACTACAGTCTCTTGTCTCATAGGAAGACCCATAGGAAGACCTTGCAAGCTGAGTCAGATGTGCTCTGCATAGGTCCAAATTGTCATTTTTTAATTATGCAGGAGCAAAGTGGAACACTGGAAAGTGGTCTTTGCATGTTTTTTTTAAATCTTAAAGAAGACTCTTTTTAAAACCCTAGTATTTCTGATCTTGGAAGCTAAGCAGGCTTAGCCTTAGTTAGTACTTGGATGGGAGAGTGCCAACAAATACCAGGTTCTTTAAGTTATATTTCAGAGGAAGGAACTGGTAAAACCACCTTGCCTAGGTGTTACGTGTTCCTTACCTAAGAAGACCCTATGAAATGCATGGTGTTGCCATAAGTCGACAGGTAATCTGAAGGCACATATACCCTTAGATTTCTACACAGATCTTAAGCAGATGACAAAATGGAGGATTCATGCACACTCAAATAGATTATCTTTTGCCTTCTTGTTTTTTTACATTGTAACCAGGAATTCTTCAGCAATGGGACATGGCTGTTTCTGTTACGCGCTGCTGCGTTCCATCCCTGTTGCAGTCTATATCATCTTGGTCACGGGTTTGCGGTACCATCTCTTCATCTGGAGTGTCTTTTCACCAAAGCTTCTCTATGAGGGGGTACACGTCTTCATCACGGCAGGTATATGCACCTTCTTCACAGCAATGGATCAGAACCACTTGCGCAAAGCCCAGGAGTGAAAGCGACCGTCAGGTGGAATTTGACCTGATTTCCATCAAGTGACAGAATCTGTACTGTGGATTGTGGATTCTTGCCTTTCAGATTGCCCAGTGAACTTTAAAGATCAGTCTGTTTTTAGCAAACATGTTTTATAAATCAGCTATGCTGCAACGAGTCCATCCTGAAGTGCTGTTGCAAAGATAATAGAGGTGATCTTTCAAACTCTAATTAAAAGAGTGAATGGATTGCTAGGTTACGTGCTCTCTGTCTTTTCCAGGACCAGATCTCATGGCCTACAGTTAAGCATTACTTCTGCATTGATCTAAAATGCAGTGCAGTCCCTATCCATAAATAGGATTCTTACCCAGGTCCTGAAGCTGGTTAAATTGATTATGTTGGAACATCGCTCATGTCAATTACAGTGAAGATGCACACAGAATGCTTAATAGTGGTTAGAGTATGGGGAAAGAAATTGGCAGTGAAAGAGACAGAAATGGCAACCTATGATCAGCCTTTTAGTTGCAATTGAGGGATCACCTCCATTACATCATCCAAAATGATCTAGCTTTGGACATTAGGGAAGGATTAGCCCAAAGGAGTTCTTACTCTTTGCATTCTTTTTTGCTGTAGTTACTTTTCTATATCCAAAGAGAATCTACCAGACATTAATAGATTTCTGATGGCAGGGTAAGTCGACTTCTGTCTGTAAACAGGGCTCTTTGCTGAAATTTTATTTCAGGATGGTTCCCCAATTCTCCTTTCCTAGAGGGGAGTTATTTCTTTGGTGACTAGTTTTCTGCCCTTGACAACTTCACTGGAGAGCTGGCTTGGGGCCAGTACTTGAAAGTGTAGAACTGTGAATTACTATCCCTCTTTACTTTTTATTATGCAGTGGGTGAAGGAAGTCAGAGATGAAATGCTAAAGAATGGTCCATAGTTGAATTAAGTCTTATAAATGTGAGAGCAAGAGTGTTTCCAAAGCATCTGCTGGAACTGGTTAGTAGAAAACATGGAAATGCCAGTTTCCTGGGTGGAGTAAAGAATGCTATTTTTGCTTCTAACCAATGCCTCTGCTTCCCAAATCATCCACTACAAAGTCGATCTTTTGGGAATGCTTTCCCATTACCCAGGATCTAGCCTGGGAAAGAGGAGTAGAGGTAAAAATGATGTAGTTCCGTTTCACAAACTCTGGAACTGGTTTCATTGGAGGGAACTAATGCCTATCAAAGCTAGATTCTAGATTGTAGTGGGAGGAGAACCAGTCAGAAATTGCACTACCTCTCCTTCCAGGCTGCAGGGTTTGGGGATACAAAGCATCTTCCAGATGCCATCCACCCCTCACTGGTTGCCTAACCTGTTTCTTTTGATATGCTCTGAACATGGTGCCACACAATGTGACCAGATGTTGTAAACTTGAGAATATGTGTATATATATTAAAAATGTAATATAATGTACACAGAGCAGCTATATGAATGTAGCTTACAGAGTTTCCTATAGTTTGCTTTCATTATTCTGTTTCTGCAAATAGCAGCCAAAGAATATGAAAGAGCTCTGGCAGACTCAAACAGCTGTCATATCTGAAAAACTGTACAAAATTCCTTACGAGCAATAATGGAACATTTTGAAACTAAAACCAACCAATTACATTATTTTTGATAGCTGGGTCCTGGCACGGAAATGTTAGATACATAATTATAAATGTTACTTTGTATCAGAGAATGTCTGCACATGTGGAGCTGACAACAAGCTTTGTGTAAATAAGAAATGTAAACCATATGTTTTTAAAAAGAAGTTATATTTATATGCAGTTTTATGGTAGCTGTAGTTCTCCTGAGTGAGAACTTATTTTCCTATATAGACCTTTTCAGATGCTACTGGCCTCTAATCCTGGTGGTATCAATGGCAGTTGGTCTTGAGTTTTCCTTCACATAATCATAATGTCTGAACCAGGGTTTACTGCATTTATTTATCTATCCCAATCCAGCAATCCATTCTCCAGTGAGGGCTTGAGAAGCTCGCTTACACATAAACGCGAAACACCCTGCTTCTACTTTACATTCTGTCAGATGCTGGTCATGTTTTGTTTATGTATTTGTGAGGGCATGTTAGCAAACTAGTTACCACATTGATTGCATTGTCAAACAGTATCCAAGCCCACCCCTTATAATTTCAGGTTTGCTTATGGGCAACAAACGTATATCGGATCAGGCATGTGAAATATCTGGCCCTCCAGATGTTTTGGATTGCCACTCCCCAAATCATTTATCACTGGCTGTGCTAGCTGGGGCTTTGGGGAGTTGACGCTTCTGTGAGTTGAAGATACCCCACCTATGCCTTTCTGGGATATTCTTTGCTTGCTCTTCTTGTGTGGAAGTAGAAGGGGAATACTGTGACCATTTGTGATTAACAGCATCCTTTTATTCATCTCCACAATGATACAAACAAGGAATGCAACAGGCCTAATAATGGCTTTTCTGTAACATTTGCAGCTGTTAATCCCATTGTCTTAAACTAAGCAGTTCTAAAAACACTTGATTATTAACTCTTTATTGAAAGCTCTTGGAATGGTAAGTGGTGGCTGAGCAAATAACGCTGCTCTGGCAAACCTCGCTCGTTGTTAATATTTTCTTTGCTTGGAAAGCATCTTGCTCCTTACATTTCCAGAACAGTGTCCACGAAACTGCTTGCCTGCAGCAGTCATTAACCCCCACCTTGGTTCAAGGTGAGCTGTTGTTCGGGTGTGCCTGGAGCAATGACTGATGCACAGTTGCAGCAGGTCACCCCCACTGTGTGTGTATGTGTGTGTGAGGGAAATTCTGCTATCTCTGAGAGTGACTGTATGATTCAACCTTGCCTGAAGCATGGGGGCAACAAAATTGCCTGAGGCCAGAGCATTATGTCATTATCATTAGCATTATGAACAATTGTGATGATGGAAGGTTCACATCCACTCACCATGGATTATTGTGTTGTTGTTGGTCAGGTTTGAAGTTTGGTGGAAGGGCAGAATTTAGAAAGTCACTTTTTAAAAAAGTATTCCATTTCTTTCCCTTGTTGCAATTTAAAAAAAAATTAATGCATTATTATTACTTGTTTCATGACTTACTGAGTTACTTGTTAAATTATTCAGTCCTGTTCACCCTGTTTTGGATAGCATCAGGGAAAATAATCCCTAGGACTGATAAGAGAATGGCATAAAACTCCCCTCAGAATGCCTCTGAAAATGTTCTCCGAGCTTAATGAGAAACTGTTGCTTGTCATATTCCCACTACCAATAACACCAGGCCCTCTTGATGTTTGTTATTTTTGAAATGTTAACTACACTATGCCCTTGTTGTCCCCCTATAATTGCTCCCAAGCTTAGTCAGAGGACTAACCAAGCGCTCTTCTTTGGTTGCAATCCTGCATGTGCAGACACAGCAGGTAGTTTATTCAAAGCCCTCCGGAGCTTAAGTGTTGTTTTTTTCAGTCTATTTATTGCAGAATGCTAGTGTGCCTCAGCATAAAGTTAAGGAATTAACTGTCCTAAAGCAAATGATCATTTGAGCCTTGTTTTGTTAAGAACATAGATCGCAAAGAAAGCATTTAGTCATGCCGCTTGTAAATAACTTTTGTGTTTATCCTCATAACTCTTTAGGAATGCATGTCTGTGCATGCACATGGACATAGGTAAATGTTTTTGTTGTTCTTTTGTACTTTCAAGCCATTTTTGACTTAGGCAACCTTAAGACAAGCTTATTATGGGGTTTTCTTGCTAAGATTTGTTCAGAGGAGGTTTGCCATTAGCTTCCTCTGAGGCTGAGAGAGTGGAACTTGCCCAACGTCACCTGGTGGGTTTCTGTGGCTGAAGGGAGATTCAGACCCTGGTCTCCTGGCCAACATTCAAATCACTACGACACACTGGCTCTGGCATATATAAGCACACACACAAATAGGTATCTTTTTGTTTAACATATGCATATACAGTGGGAGCGGTGGTCGCTGCTGTCCTTGTATACGTATGGAGATGTATATTCTATAATTTCTGTCCTTAAATGCATATAAACTTTGTAGTTCCAAAGGTAGGCACCGCAGGGCCAGAGGCTTTGGATTATAGTACAAGATTCAAAGGATCTGTTCAGTTGCAAATCAATGTGTTTTAATTGTTACAGCAACCAATTAGTATGCATCCTTGTTCAGGAAATAAATGATTTGAAAAATTGGAAACTTGATTTAACATCAGTGGTCTTAAATTGGCCTTTCTCGCCCTTTATTAGTTCCTTTTACATCATATGGACTGAACCTGCTTCTGATTTTTCAAAGTCTTAGGCATTTGGAATTGATGGGTGCTTTTGATGTTTTAGTGGGAATTGCTTATACTAAGGGCACTTCAAGATGAATCTGGAAACATAACATTTTACAAAAGTTTCAGATGTTATCCATTTGCAGTTCTCTCAAGGTTTCCCACCGCATACATCTTTTCTTCTGATCATGGATAATCCCTTAAGAAAGAAAGCTCATAATAGCTACCCCGTGTCCTGGATCCAATGGTGTACATCCATTTATGAAAGGAGCTCCATTGGCAATGCTAGGAAAGGGAGATTCCATTCCACAGGCATCCTCAGTTTGTGCTATGGGCAGACTTTCAGCTGATGTGAAGGACAGGGATGAGGAAAAGGAGAAAATCCAGTGGATAGCATCTGAGATTGGTTCATGGGGGCAACGATTGGCCTTATTTTTTTACCAGCAAAAATGAAGGCTCCAAACCTGAGTTAGGAGAAATAAACTAATACATGATGCTCTATCTTTTCCAAACATAGACTTAAGACGTATTAAGATTAGATTGCTGTTTGCACACACACAGGTAAATGCACCCAGAACTGAATGCAACAAATGAATTTAAAAAACATATTCCAGGAAGTGTGGCAGAGAGCTGGAATTGGCTGTATCTCCCTATTGAGTTCAGCAGATGACTCATCCTTCATCCTTTGAACTTGAGTGTAAGAAGTATCAGTATTTTATTACGATAATTTATTTAGTGCTTTCTTGTGCTTTGCACAGTAATATAAATGAAAAGACAATTCTTTGGACTAAAGAAGTTAAAAAAATTTTTAAAAAATTAAGGGGTGGTTAATAGCTTTATTAGGTCACTAAAATTTTATTTAAAAGATGAACTCTTGAGTCGTGCAGGATGCTTCATCAGGCTTGGCATGGGGCAGAACTCCAGAGATCCAAAAATTATTCCCACAGTTGAAATAACCTGTAGTTAGACTAAAGTCCCAGGATGGAATCTGTACTGGAGAATGAGTTTGAGATGTGTTGATATCAGATTTCATGTCAGGGTGGGGAAACAGTTGTCTCTTCTCTTGGTTAGGGATGTGAAGAATGTTTGTTGTATTGTGCTTTCCAGTCATTTCTGACTTACTCTGATCCTAAGGTAAACCTAGGACTTAAATATCATAAGGTACCAGATTCCCATCTGTCTTGGAAGCTAAGCAGGGTCAGCCCTGGTTATTACTTGGATGGGAGACTGCCAGTGGATACTAGGCTGCATTTCAGAAGGAGGAACTGGCAAAACACAGGGTTTTTGACCATTTATTCCAAAACATCACCAAAATGTGGTAAATAATTACTGAAAAATGTGCAAACACCCCCCACCCCATGAGAAGAAAACTCATTCTTGCATGTGAGGACAAAATAAGTGAAAACTTACATTCCCCCTCTAAAAAAGGGCCGCCAGTCACTTGATAAACTTACCAGGTCCCCGGGATAAACAAAATACCAAATTTGGGTATCAAACAATACAAAGCCCGTGGGATCTTATTGTCTACATAAAAATGGACAGCAGAATGATAAGTGATACTATGTCTGTTGGAAATGAGAGAGATTTGATGGATTTCTTCATAGCAGAACAATTAGCACACAAAACAGAAGTTTGAACAGTTTACTAGCCCATCGTATTGCCCCTAACACACTTCATACACTCCAGCTGAGAAGTAAACACAAACTCAATTTGGTTTAAAAAGGTGTATGAAAAAGGTATTATTCACCGGTATTTGAGTATAAAGAAAAAGGTAAACGTTTACATGGTTAAATTGGAACTTCTCCTCTGAAGTGCTCCTGGCCACATGCTTGAAGGAAGGCAGGCAGAAGAAGAAGAGACAGAGACACAAAAACAAAGGATGTTTATGTGCTAGAGGAAGAGTGGGGCCATTTCCACACTACATTGTTATAGTGCTATTGTTTCACTTTCAACATCCTGTAGAATTTTGGGGTTTGTAGTTTCCTGAGGCCAAAGAGCTCTCTGGCTGAGAATTCTAAAGGCCCTTCCCTAAACTGCAAACCCCAGGATTCCACAGGATGTTGAAAGTGGAATAATAGCACTGAGGATAGTGTGGAAATGGCCTGGGTGAGAACAAACAGGAAGTAGTCTATGGGTTTTTGTGCCCAAACTTACAGAGTAATCATGCAACCTAACTAGCCGTGAATTCAGAGCATGCAAAGGTTACTATTCTCAACAGAGTCAGCCCTGAAAACATCTATTCTTTTTGCTGTCCAGAAAAGCACAGTGCAGACATCACATACCTTTAACATGAAACATGTGCTTGATCAAGTAGATTAGTATTAGCATTAAATGCAGGCCTGATATGGACCCTAAGTTTACAATCAGATCATGTTTGTTAGCAAGATCCTGTCTAAAGAGGGCAAAGGATCTACTTATTAACTTGCAACGCTGGGAGGCTGTAGGAGCAGTGGAAAGCAACCTGAAATCATGATGAGTTTGATGGAGAGACAGTACTTTAACCGATGACAAACTGTGGCTTCATACAAGTGATTAATGGCCAGTGTTTAACCATGTGTAAGACTTGATGAAATGTAGGGCATAATGAAAGCTTGAGCAAAGCTTGGAAGCACTGGAACGCTTCCTGCATTGCATTTACAAATTTGTAACCTAGAGTTATAGATGTGTAACACTTAACCCCACCTTAAACTCTAGGGAGCCATTATTTCACTCAGAGTGGATCCTTGGAGTTTAAGGTAGGTTTTGAAAGTCAATTCATTAGGTAAATATAGCTATGAGTGCAATGCAGAATCTTTACCTTTACTTTTTTTTGTGCTGGACTCCCAGAATCTGCCCCCCCCCGCCACTTGCTTTGCTCATTTCAGGTTTTTTCTTTTAACTAGAATTTCTCAATTGCCTTTTCTTCAACTAACTTTAGTTGGAGCTTTCACACATCTCATCTTAAAGCATTCTTTGTCTCTGTACTACAAACAACTAATGGAACAAAGAGCAACACGTTCTCCAGCTTTGGACTTTGCTTTAGAATCCATATAAAAACAGCAGCCTTTCCTGTTACTAAAGTATTGTTTAACTAGCTACATGCTTGTGAGGCTCACTGTTCCCAAGAGGTTTGTAATGCAACTGTCAGGCTTTCAGTCTAACAAGAAATTCCTCTGGGGAGCAGAAAACAACCAAGCTGCCCCTTTGAATTTGCAGAGAGAAGTTAGATAGGCATGGTGATTATGCACAATTGTGTAGACTGCAAAACCCTCAACTGTTTGCAAGGCACTCTTCTTTTTTCCTACTTCTTCTTTTGACATACAAGTGAACACCTGTGTTATGTGTTCTTTAGATAGAAGCACAATATTCCATGATATTCAAAGCCCAGGACTGGTTTAGGAACTGACATTTCTTCTAAATCCATTTTGCTTAATAAGTAAATCTACTGTAGTTCAAATTATCTTCCAGGGTTTGGAAACTATTCATTACAGTGGGAAGGTTCACTTATTTGGAATATGAGATAAGGGCCATTGTTCAAAGGCCAGTTTAGACAAGTGGTTAAATCATGGAGGAATGTTTTTTCCCCAGTGATGGTACTTGTGGGTATCAATGTCTCCAAATGTAGGTTGGAGGAGGCTGTATACTTATATGCTTCTCACTGCACTAAAAACAAAACAATAGGCTACGGTGTCTAGGCCATGTCTAAGTTGAACCTGTCTCCGTTATGTGACTGTTCAAGAACATTTTGAGGTGTCTGGAATTTAAAATGGAAATAGCAAAGTATAAAAAATCATGCAAGTGGTCATACCAGTGGGGCTGACAGAATGGATCTCCTGGACTAGATATACTTGTTGTCATGAACAATTTATTTCTCGTCAGCAGACAACCATGAAAGCCACGTATTATGGGGAGGTAGAAGTAAGGGTGCAGTATAATGACAATGAAAAAAAAAGAGAGATTCTGCAAATTTTGACCAAGATGCTAAGTACATGTTTAGGAATTTCTTTTAATTCTTTGATAACAAAATAAAATATTATTGGATTGTATAATATCTAAAGCAGGATCTAATGTATAATGACTTGTTGCAGTGCAGAGTGCTTCATTAGAACATTCTCTACACTGCCTGCCCAGTCCTCACTGGGCTGACCTGAAGAGTTTTGCTTGAGGCTTTTCTCTTAAGAAGTTTCTGTACTTTTACAGTTTTGGGTTTCCTCAGCTTAGCAGTATGTGAGAGAGAGAGACGGTGGGGGACCATGCTTGGAGAATTCAGATCACTATTGTTTACAAAAACATTTACATAAATTGAAAGTAGGGTTGATTTTTTTTTTTTTTTGGACTGACTAAAATTGCAATCCTTTGGGTATTTAATCAGAAGCCAATGTGTTTCGTGGGTTTGACTTCCAAGAAAGCGTGGATAGAATTGGAAAGATGGGGAGAATCTTCCATCCATGAAACTAGAAGAACAAAGAGCATTGCAAGAGCTGAAAGGACTTCTGTCAGGACTGTAAGTGGCAATAACAAACCATTAAGGCCACAGCAAGGCACCCTGAAGACCTGACAAGATGCTGAAGGTATTGCATGACTCAATAATATGATCTTTCACTGCTGGCAACTTCCAAGTCCTTATTTTCAGCTTATGTCAAAACTTATTTCTGTTTAATCCTTGTTTTCGCATGTGGTATAATGTGATTTTGTTCTTATAACTTTTATTTCAATTATTTAAATAAAGCGTTTCTTACTGATTTGGCGTTCTGAGTGATTCCTCTTGCCATCTAGAACAGTGATTAGGGAAAGCTCAGTCCAGGGGATGAATGTGGCATCCAAACCCCACTTTTGTAGCCCCTCAAGTTCACCACCAGACCCCCATTTAAAAAAATCACTTCTTTGAATGGAAATCATACCCAAAGCTCCCCCCAAAAGTACAAGTGACCAAAAATCCTTTCCTGGCCACCCCAGAGTCCTCAGCTGCCAAATGCCTTCCTTTCTGTTTTCCTTCCAAAATGGTGACAGAAGAAGTAAGGGCACTACAACTAGACATTTTAATATTCTCAGGGGAGTGTAGCCTGGGGGGAGATGGGAGGGAATTGTCTCCTGATCACTATACAGTTACCCACCCCAATCTAGAACAAGAGTGAGCAACTCTGGCCCTCTAGATGTTGTTCACCTTCAACTTCAGCATCCCCTGCCTTTAGCTGTGCTGGCTAGGGCTAAAGAGAAGTGCAAACAGCAACAGCTTGAGGGCCACAGCGCCCAATCTCAAACAAGGACATTTCCGGAGTCATCCTTGGAGCACTTTCCTCCCTGCTTTTTAACAAAAAGGTAAGAATGGCTGGTGTACCTTTGGTGATATATGCAGGTATAATATTAAATTGTACTTGCATGCATCCTTTTGTGGTCATTTCAGGAGGATGCATTCTGTCTATGTTCCTACAGATAGACATATGATGGCTAAAGCATCTTCAAGGGATGCCTTCATTGTTCTGCATTTGACTGTAAATTCCTTGGTTGTTCTCCTACTCTTCCTTTGCCTTTATACAGCCATATTAGGAGTAAGAAGTAAGGTGAGTGCTCAATATGGGGTGGGGACAGGATAAAGTTCCATGTGGAAGAATGTCATATTCCAGCAGATGATGCAGGAACTCTGCCAGTATCTTGTGGTTCTCATTTTCCTCCCTTGTTGTCATGTCCCTGTCCCAGGACCCTTCTCAACAGCCACAACACAGAGACGTGAGAAAGGGAGTCTCAGAGAATTTATATAATAAGGACTCATTAATTAGGCCAATAGCTGTGGAAGACTCTGAGCCTATATAAAGAGGGACCAGAATGGGAGAAAGCTGTTGCAGCCAACTGTTCTTATCAATGGAAGCAGCCCAGCTTACATTTGGATGCCTTGCTTGCACTCCTAGAACCTTTGATCTCTGTCTCAGCTACAGATTTTGCCACTGGACTGTTGTTCTGGATTTACTGTGAACTTGGACTACAAAACAATGACCGGTAATTTGCTAGCAAACTAAAACTTTGTTCACTGGCTACTGGTGACAGCTATAATTAGACAGCTATAAACCTTGTCTGGCTGTTGGCACAGGATACTTGCAAAGCTATCTGGTTTCTATCTGGTGTCAGTAGAGGCTTTCTCACCACCTGAAGTGGAAGGACATGTTCTGCCACCAGCCAGCCTCCAACTGCCCCTGCTAGGGACCCTCTTAGAACATGCTGGGGGTAGGAAGACCCTCAAGAAAGCCACACTGGCTGGGGAAAGTGGCTGAGGTCTCTAGATAGCCAGGGTTGCAGGCCCAAGTCTCTGACAGCTACTGCTCAGAGCAAAGGACCATGAGAGAGCTGGCCTTGAAGACTGTCTGGGCACAATATGCCTTCAGGTCTTTGAGATCACTGTGAAAGGCAGGCATTTTTGTTGAAACTTTCTGAATAGTTGCACTCTTTGCTTTCACTGGGTGGTGTGGCTCTCCAAAGAGGCAGGCAGTTGAACTGGGGACAAGGGCTGAGACAGATATGGAGGCTGGGTGGCTACAATTACAAGTGTTTGGTTGCTGATGAGTAAAGAATATTACATCCATATAACTTCTTAACATGTGCTTAATCAATTGTGTTATTATATAATGTAACTGTACCTACTGTCTGGTCACCACACCACTGTTATTTTCTGAGAGGATTTTTATAATCACAAAGAGAAGAATGAAGAAAAAGGGGAAAGGAAAACAGAATATGAACATCAGCTAGACATATTTGATACTATAAATTGGTCATACTTCCAAAAATATGTTTTCTTGAAGCTGTTGTCTATAAAATGCATTTTGACAGGTAGGTAAAGCAATGAGATCTTCTGAGCTATACCACTTTTATGCCCAATATTAGGCTAAGACCCAAATGAGCAGCCTTGTATACACACACTGTGGGAACAGATCTAGTGTGAATCCTGGTGGAAGCGCTACCCCTTGGAAGAGTGGGGGGATTTCAAGATGATGGTTAGCAGGGTGATCATCACTGTGGGACCATCAGAGTGCCTGTTCTGAGGAGCCTTGCTGGCTGTTCTCCTGCTCTAACATTTGCCATAATAGTAGCATCTGTTACGATGCCATCCCAATCTAACAGTGAAAATTGTAGATCCTCTCGGCTGTGCATGGGGAGGGGGGAATCACCACATCTCCCATTCTGCTGCCTGTGAGAGGGTATTTACCTCACCTTGCTACCATATCAGCTGAGCTATGAAAGGAGATGCTACATTCTCAGGTATCCCGGGTGGTAAGAGTTAAGCTGTGATGAATGGGAACCTGTTCCTCCAGTCCTTGAGCGGGGGACAGATTGCCAAGCATCAGTGATGTATTTAAGTCTTTTATTCCAAGTCTCAAGTCCCTACCTTCAAGTCTCAAGCTGAGTCCCAAGTCCTTGCAACATGCTTCTGAATCAAGTCTCGAATCATCTCAAGTGTGGGAGCCAACTTTTAACAGGAAAAAACAAGATGGTAGTGGGGTGTTTGTGGGGGGTCAATGGGCTTACAACGGTCTGCAGCTTCAAAATTAGGTAACAGGATCCTTCTTATTCCGCACCCTCAAGCTGGAGCTTTTGTGTCAATGGGCATAAAGAGTCTGCAGCTTCTGAAGTGGGCAATAGGGAGCCTTCTTACCTCTTATTTCCCAAGTTGGAGGCTTTTTCAGAAGTGGGGAATAGGATTCTTCTTACTCTCCATTACTGAAGCTTCAAAAGCTTTAGAAGGAAGGATCTTTCCTTGTGTCCTGGGGCCATCTTGCCTTCTGCTGTCAGAAAAGATTTCAGAAGTCTCATGCAGCAAGGACAGGCTGCTGAGCAAATCTCAAACCACCACCACCCAGCCTGTTGCCCAACCCGTTTGCTGTTCCCCTTCAAGAAATACACCCACATTTTGGGCTTGAGACAAATCATCATGTGACCAGGAGGCAAAAAGAGATGGAAGCATTGTTCAAAATCATAGTTTCTGGATGAATGGGTTTTATTACTGAACCAAGGGCAACAATTCGGACACTAAAAATATACAAGTAACAAATTGAGTCAAGTCAGTGTGTTATTGCTGAGTAGAGTCCAAGTCAAGTCACTGAAGTAACTTGAGTCTGACTTGGCTCCAAGTCAATTGACTTGAGTCTACATCACTGCCAAGCATCCTCTTTCTGCAGGGGTATGGTTTTTACTGCCACAAACACAAGGAGTAAGGCTTAGCAATTGTTTAGTCACTCTCAATCCGCACAGGTGAAAACACTAATTTTCACATTTATAGAAAAGGGTAGGCCTCTTTCCCACAATTTCCTTTAAATGTCTTCAGAAACCTAGTCAGCATGTTTGCCAATCAGCCTAGGCCAACTTTGAATTTGCAAAATAATTCCAATTTCCCTCTAATTGTACTTATTGAAGAACCAAGCAGTTGCTTTTGGTTTGAAGATATTATGCCATATCAATTTTAGACTGGAAAAAAAAACCTTTGGTGTTTATAGGCACACATGTTCTGTTAAATTATATTATATTACTGAGACACAGTAATTTCGCTAATAGTCAATGCAGTTAGTTGGATCTTGCATGCTCTTACTGTTGCCAAAATATTTTCCATCCACACTGCTCTATCTGCTCATGAATGTGTATTTATCAATATCCACTTCAAGAAAATGTATTGGAAATACAGTCAACTTATATGCCTAGTTTAGGGAGGGACCTTTAGAATTCTCAGCCAGAGAGCTCTTGGGCCTGGCGAGTTGCTGTGGAGATGAGGCCTAGCAGCAAGGAGAAGGAGAGCAGTGTGCTCCCTCAGGATCTCAACCTCTGTATGTTAATAACTCTGAATACAGACTGGATCAGGGAATATGGGGAAAAGTTACAGGTACTGGACAAGACAGTTTGGGAATTGGAGACACAGGGTCTCAAATCTTTCCAACAAGTATTACCTATGAGAAAATAAAATCCTGGGCAAAACTGGGCATATACACTAATTTTGAAATAAAGTGAAACATAGAATTGGCTTAAGATTTGGGCAATTTACAGTCCTTAGCATAACTTCTCAAAGTAGCTTGTGGAGAGGCATGTGGGGCTCTGCAGCATAGCTTTGTCTTGCCTTGATTGTCTTGGAACAGACAAAGCCAAAGGCACGTTACTGGAAGGAGAATTCAGACTGACCCATCAGTTCTTGGAATAATCAAATTATGTGCCCTTCTTCATCCAGATGATTCTTACAGGTACTGATTTTACTTAAGTGGATGTGGGGAGGGGGAAGAACCAGCTTTGGTTGAGTAGTAATGCTGATTTAGGCTTCCCTAAATGTTTAGTCACATCTGAGCATTTTCTTCCTTCAAACAGAGTTCTGGAAAGTGGATGAGAGGTTGGATTTGTCACACAAGTATAGAATGGAGACAATGAATTTTAAGATGTTTGCTAATGACTGGGAGAGCTTGAATTGACCAGATCTCAACAAGCAGCCAGCTTTTCAAGCAAAAGAGGCAGCCAAAGCAAATGTATGCAAACAAGACTAGAAACAGAAACCCACAGCTGATCAAGCAGAAAAGGAGCCGAGGAATAAAAAAGATAGTAGTGAATGAGCTGAAAACTGAAGAGAGATGATAATGAGGGAATCATGGAGTGGTTAATAGCTTTTAATAGGCCTATCCTCCATGGATTTGTCTAATCCCCTTTTAAACTGGAAGCACAAGAAATCCATCCCAAAACAAACATGCATGAGAGAACAAAAGAATACTAGAAGATGAAAACAAAGTAACATCGACAAAACATAGATGGAAAAACTCTACAGTAATTTGTAATACTGTTAAACTTAACAGCAATGGACAGAAGATGCTGACAACACAAATACACAACTAGACACATAGCACATTAACAGAGGCATCAGCTTTCTCTGTCCAACCTAAATCTAGCTAAAAGGGATAGATAAAATGAGATCTTTTAGGTACAGTAAGCAGAAAAGAAATTGATTAAATGATGATTAAATAATGCAATTGCTGAAAAAGCCATCAATTCAGTCAATATATTTTAATGTACTCTTGAGTAAATGCTGATGAGAGCCTGGCACATTGATCCATTTTAGATGAACCTGATTTATAAGAAAGATAGTGGCAAAGGGGAGAAAATGTGCTGTGTGTACCGGACATTAATTGTTACATCAAAATTTTGCCCAGAACAGACTTGTCTTTCTATCTCTTACCTGATGACCTGGAATTATGTAGTAAAACTAGAGATAGACTCTGGCAATTATAATATTTTTTAAAATGTTAAATGTTATGTTGTGAAATAGTCTGTGAAGAAACATATTTCTTTCAGTACAATAGCAACCTGTTTTTAACACAACACTGCTATACTGCTATTATTCCACTTTCAACATCCTATGGAATCCTGGGATTTGGAGTTTAATGAGAATCATTTAGAATTTTCAGCCAGGGAGCTCTTTGGGCTCAGTAGGCTACAAATATTGAAAAGTAGAATAACAGCACTGTTACAATGTAGTGCAGAAATAGCCGATCCCTGCTGCAGTCCCAGGAGAATTTTTTTTAGCTTCACAGCATAAATAGTTGATGACCAGTACTTTGTTAACTATGTATAAAGGCATGATGGTTTTCCTATTCTCTTCCCAATAAATAAGGATCATATGAAATGTCAGTGATCCAGCATTCCATTGGGAATACAAAATTCAGAATACAGAAGTTCTTTGTCTTGTATAAAGTTGGCAAGTGCCCAGCAAACATATCTATAGTCCACGAGAACTAGGAAGGGGAAAACAATCCAGTCTCAAGGCTCTCAAAAGGTGACAAACAGAAGCATGACTCAATCAGCCCAAGGTTCAAAGGGAGAAAGCAGGAGAATTGCCAGACATTTAGAATATAGATGGGGATTGTAACAGGAGAAGTACCTTTAAATCTTGTAAGATAACAATATTGTTTAGTTCTGGTAAGAGTGGTATAATGGTAACAGTAATTAATGTGTGGGTTATATAATGAACGCAAGGAGATCTTCGTCTATAATGTATCATTCTATGAAGCAATAATTCCAATTCAAATTGCATTTTAAGTTACTGTGATGGATACAGTTATTACCTGTTATTCAATCACAGAGTATGTGCTGCCTTTAATTAATAAATATTAATAAAAAAGAAGTCATAGAGTCAAGAAACAAAAGATACCAGATAGGGATGCTTGGAGGTTTCAGAGCAGTTGTTCTGCAACAACAGCCTGGCTTGGGATGAGTTAATTTATAGCCAGCAGTTAATCAGCCCAGCTGGCCTTATTAACTCAGCATCCTGTATTTAAAGTGAAGCAGGACCTTATCTGACCTTTTGCTCTCTGCACTTTAATTTATGTGGCTCAAGAGAGTGAAGTGCCTCCACTTTCTCCTCCTGAATCTGCAGCTGAGATAGACTCTGCTTCTGCCAGTGCTAGGAGAGGACTGCCACCCTTTGGCTCCAACTGGAGTCCATCATACTGGTTCTCCTGTTGCCCTTCTTTATTGAAGGAGACCTCCCTCAGGTAGGACATCTTATTCTATAAATTTATTGCGTGTTGTATGATGAAGTCCTGATGCCTACCTTTGGCCAGCTGTAAGCATCTCTGTAGCCTTAAGCACAGGGTTGTCTTCATCTCACTCTCCCCTTAATGTACATGTTATGCACTCATGTGGAATTGCGTGTTAGACATAGCCCTATATACTGTGCTTTTATTGATTGGTCCCAGAACTAGGAATATGCAAAATAAATCTATTTCAAATCATTTTTTTTGCTGGTTGGGGATAGATTTTGCCTGGCCTACACTTCCCATTCTACTTGCAAACTAGATTTCTGTTGCACTCTGGAATATGATGTCAATAAATATCTTCAGATGTATTCAAAAACCATGGTGGGCAAACTGTGGCCTGCAGGGCACTTGTTGTAGCCACTAGGGGTAAAAAAAAAATATTTGTTTTGCAAGATGTTTTCATTGTTTTTGCTCCAGAATCCTTTCAAATGCAGTCTAGATGGTGTGGAGAGAATTTCCACCATATTTGGAGGCCCCCTGGACCCATCCAGAGATCAGAAACAATTTTTGCATTTTTTTTTAAAAAAAATTGCCTCCAAATGCTCCAAAATGTCCACGAGGGAGTGTGCAGTGTGTGTTTGCCACAGTTTGTAGGCCACCGGAAGCTTTTTTTAAACCCGAAACATAGTGAAAATGCCCCCAGACCCCCCCTAGATGGTTAATGTGGCCTTTTAGCCTTTCACAGCTGCCCACACGTGCTCTAGAGGGGAGGGAAAAGCTCAAGTTTTTAAGATGTGACCTAAAATTACATGGAAAAGGTGGCAAAAAAAATTGTCCTGTGATAAGTCACCAATGTGAGAAGTGGTCATGGATCAGACATGGAGGGAGGAAGCCTGGAGAGATCGACTTTCTAGATGTTTAGGCACATCCCTTCTCAGGACTGTGGTACACAGATGCTTCTTTCTTGCCTTCCAAATGCCAACATAGACCTGAGGACCTCCATGTTAATTTTAGTTTGCTAATAATGGCTCTGTCACACCTTCCTGATGGTGACGGTTAGAAAGAGGCTGGATCGTTAGGGTCTCTTGAGCTTTTCTGAAAAGGCATGTTTTACAGTCTTAATGAATGCCATGAACTGATATGGAAATTGCCAAATTGCTCTTAATGAAACCTCCTCTAACTTCACACTGTAAAGTAATTGCTTTTAATTGCTAATTTTCTTCTGTGCCTTGTGCAATCAGGAAGCCTGTGTCTCTCTCTATGTGCTTTCTGGACTCCTTAGCCTCCTCTAAAGGGGGAGGGGAAATAAACATGCTTGGTATGAAGTGTTCAGAGGGCAGAAATTTGGGATTTAACCCACATATTGTTTCTGCTGTCTCTGCCAGGGAGACAGATCTTTCTGCAGTGTGTACTCAAATACTTCTAACTGCCTGTGATTTAGTGTGATGTCCAGAGCCCTTATATGAGAGGGCATTATATTTTACAAAGGCCCAAAGATTCAGAGGGGCTCCCGGACAGAGTTCTCAATACTATGAACGGAACACGTGAGGCTTCACCATGGTGTTACATTTCTGTGGTGCGAGGCAAGAGGCTATGTCAGCAGTTTCATTACTACTGGTCTGGTCTGATTTCAGACACGCTTTTGCTGAAGAGCCAGAGTAAATGTGCCAAAATACCTTAACATGGGGAGAGAAAGCTATTGGGCAGTAGCAGTTTTTGGGAAACGATTCTGGTAGAGAATCTCTCAGAGCTAAATGAGCTTACTCATTTAGCTTACTCATGATAGTACTGTGCAGAACAAAGAATTGGCAAACCTCTCTTGAATGTCTTTTAGCTCAGTAATCAACTGATGATGAGACAGTCTAAAAGCAAAAGATAGTGCTGTAAGATGAGACTTCTTGGGTGGAAGGCACTCAGTCAGTTATTGTGGAAGGACAAAGTAGAAATAGCACTGCGTTTAATGCTGTAACTTGGCTGACGCTGAAAGGACGTTAAACTGCTAACATGCTCGGACGTGAAAGGAAAGTAATAAACTGCACAGCACAAATGGTAGGAACATGGAATGTGAAAAGTGTGAATCAGGGAAAACTAGAAAATGTAAGACAAAAAAATGGAATGTTTAAACATTGCAATATTTGGCCTGTGTGGGCTCAAGTGGCCAGGAATGGGGCATTTTCAGTTGGATAACTGCATGGTATTTTACTCTGGAAATGACCATGTAAGAAGAAATGGGATGGCATTATTAGTGAGGTGAGATACAACAAAAGCAGTCCGAAGGTATAGTGGCTGAATAGTATTAATGAGACTTCATGGAAGACTCATATAACCATGATCGAGGTTTATACTCCAACTACAGAAGCAGAAAAGGAAGAAACTGAAAGATTCTGTGCTGGAGTTCAGAAGGAAATTGATCAAACATCAAAACAAAAATTAAAATAAAGCCTAAAAAAGCACACCTAATTAGCTATAGTCCCCAAATGCAGCCTAAGGAAAATCCTCGTAGAGTTTAAAGGCCATGCAAGAGCACTTTGGCAGTTTTAAGCCCAGCTTTTTAAGCTCAAAAACCAAGGACACCATCAGGGAACAGTGCGAAAAAGAGACTACCTATAGACAAAAGAAAAAAAAAAGGCTTTATTCAAAAACAGAGGAGACTCCTCAAACAGTTAAGGACAGATAAGATGCAAAAGTAAAAAGAAACAGGGCCAGAATGCTGAACGAAACTGTTCAATGGCTTGTGCACAGGGACAAAAAGAACTATTACAATAATCTGCACAAAGAAATAGAAGACTGCCAAAAAGGTAGAAGGGAGAACCTTTTCACAAGATATGAGGGATACTGTATGACCAACAGGAGAAAATGTTATAGGATCAGAACGAATGCACTAAAGAATGGATGCAATACACCGAAGACCTATGTAGAGGATGACAAAACTTTCAAAGAAAAACTCTTAAATAATGAATCTGCAATTTTAAAAGGAGAGTGGAAGAAGCTCTCAAGGCACTTGGGAGAAATACATTATAAGGAATAAATGGCACACCAACAGGGCTGTTTCAAGCTATAGAAGCAGAATCTTTCCAAATTCTAAAAATTTAAAAAAAACAACACCCTGCCAACAAGTACGGAAGACAAAACAATGGCCCACTAATGACAGTTGTTCCATATACATCCAAGTCTGCAAGAAAAGGGACACCAGGGATTGTAGTAGGTATTGGACCATTGCATTCATCTCCCATACAAGCAAAGTAACACTTCAGATATAACAGCAAAGACTTTTACTATGACGAGGGAAGAAATCCAAGCTGCATCCAGAGTTAATCTATGCTCTGGGCAAGAGGCCACTCTGAGGACAGAATTAGAGACAGAATGGTTTAGTATTGTCAAACAAGTCGGAAAAGGCAGCATGTTTTTATCTTTAGTTTATCTTTAGTTTATAGTTTAGTATATATCATACGGAAAGCAGGATTAGATTTGGACAAAGAAGCTGTGAAAACCGGAAGAAGAAATAACAGTAATTTAATAACAGTAATTTAAGATATGCAGGTGGCACCATGTTACTATTAGACTTGGAATGACTGTCAATGAAAATTAAGGAAGAAAGTGTAAAAAGCAGGGTTACAGTTGTGTATTAAGGGGGGGAAATGACCATGGATGAGTTACATAAAAGTGGATGATAAGGACTTCAGAATAAATATCTACTATATCCTGCCTCACTGATAACTCAAAGTGGAAACTTTAGTTAAGAAAGCAGGAAAAAACTCTATGACTCTATGACTTATGACTTGGGCCATTTCTGCACTAGACTGTTATAGCACTATTATTCCATTTTCAACATCCTATGGAACCCTGGCATTTGCAGTTTAGCCCCTCCCTAGGTTGTTGAAAATGGAATAATAGCGCTATAACAGTCTAGTGTGGAAATGGCCTTGGAAGGGCAGCTGCAATGGAAATAGATAAGATCCTCAACAGAGATGTATTTAGTATAAACAGCACCCTAGAGCAAGCGTGGAAGTTGCACTCCTACCTCTGGGGCTGCTTTCTCCTCCTCCACTAAATCTTCAGGCATGGCTTTTTTGTGCGCCCTTGCCATTGGTGCCCAGGGCATGTGCCCTACTTGCCCCACTGTAGATACACCTCTGATCCTCAAGAGTAAAACTGTATCTCATTAAATACCTGTTAGAATAATCCAGGTATTTCAGATTTCTATGAATGGTTGTGAAACCTAGAGAGTGAAGAAAACTGACAGGAAGGAAATCAACTCAGTTGAAGTGTGGTTGTGGAAGAGAGTGCTATGGATTGCCAAAAAGATGGACTTTTTGAATTGCCATGGATTGCCAAAAAGACAAATGGATGCAAGAGCAAATCAAGCCTAAATTCTCAGAAGAAGCCAAAATGACTAAACTGAAGCTACATACTTTGGGTATATTGTGAAACAATATGATTCATTGGGAAAGAGCAATAATACTGGGAAAAATAGAAATCAGTAAGAAAAAATGAAACCCACATTACAGATGGAGTGACTCTATCAAGGAAGCCATAATACTGAGTTTACAGCACCTGGCCAAGGCTCTTGGACAACTCTTATTGAAAAGGTCACCCTAAGTTGAAGCTGACCTGACAGCAAATGTCAACAACATGCCTGAGGATATTTATAGAAGCTTATTTCTTTGTACCTATTATCCAGCTCCTTTGCAATTTGCTAGAGCTAATCAGAAACAGAGATTGCTGTGCCAGAGAAATCTCAAGGAACATTCTGAACTGCTGGGCCTCCTGGCTGCATTTACGGCCCTAGAAAAGACAGAGACCAGTGCCCTGTATGGCTCAGCAAAACACAGCAGTTCTGCATGTAGAACTCTGCTACAGCTGACCATTCACTGACTGCCAGATTGACTGCAGCCCACCTCTGCCAATTTGTGCTTGGTGGTAGTGCTGGAGAAGCATTTGGCTATGTCTCCACTGAGGTCCCCTGGGGTCCTCTGGAGGTGTCAATGTAATGATTCTGCACCTGGCTATCGGAATCTAGCCAAATACTTCTCCAGTCCCTCTCTGCACTCTTCGCTACACATGGAATGGCCGTGAAGGGAAGGCAGAGTGGCTTTGTAATAAATCCAGAAGGGGGCTCTGGTCAGTGCAGAAGGAGGAAAGAAATACCAACATCTACACTGATGGAGAAAAGAAAGATACGTGCAGATATAAAGTTGACTTATTCCTGCATATGCCACTAATAGGATACCCGCCAGAAACTGTTCGTATAATTAAAGTAGGACTGGCTGAGAACTGGCACTGGGAGGTTGTGTCTTGGCAGAAGAATGATAATCTCCCTCTCTCCTCCCAGAAGGTCCCCCTTCCATTGCCATTTAGCGGCTGGTGGAATGAAGGGGGTAGCTGAGAAGTGTTTGGCTTTGCAACTATAGCCTAATGCGGAAAAATGACATACTGTAGGACCACTGGAGGATACCTGGTAGGTCCCAGAGGAGGCTTTCATTGTTGTGCACATAGGCCTATGGCAAGACGCTTTTCAGCTGCCTCTCATTCTCCAATAGCCATTATGTAGTGATTTCAGCAAGGTTGGAGGAGGCAGAATGAAATAGGCAGGTTTTCGGTGTGTGTGTGTGTGTATTACTGCACAATCAAGATAGATAATTCTGATTTTTCCAGTGACCCTGTCTCCTAAAATATATATGCAGGCATATGTCACTAACAGGAAGCCAGCCGACTGCGTGAGATGGAAAAACAAGAGATACTTGGTTTCCTGTAGTTGACAGGATCTGTCTTATCAAGAACAAAGGTTCTTCTCCATAGGAAAGAAGGAAAGACATCTGGTAGGTGAGCCAAAGCACCAGAAGACAGTACACATAGGTACCGTTCCTCTTCTGGTAGGATTTGCACTCACAAACATGGTTTTGGATGATGTTGTCTGCGCACTACAGCACAAATTCAAACCAACTGAGAACATTTGAGTTAAATTTCTTTCGTTCCTAAAAGACATGACACTGTAGAGTCTGAGGAACTGGAAAGAACTTCTAAATCTCTGTTCCACAAGTATCCCACAGATCTTTCTGAGAATGTTTCTTTTTAAAAAGACGCATCTGAAGCAAACTGCAAGTCTACTTTTGGAAAAGCATATGAACTACTTTGTCATGTGCCTTCAAGTAACAACCCCTCCTCCTCCCTCATTCTTATTCTTAATGTATCTTTGGAGAGGGTGCCTTTGCCTCCATCTCAGGCTGAGACAGTACAACTGAGTGGAGATATGAACCCTGGTCTTTCACTCAAACCACATTGGCTCTCCAAATATGAACTTGTTGTGTGCCTTCAAGTCATTTCCAACTTATGGTGACCATAAGGTGAACCTCTTAAAGGATTTTCTGGGGCTGAGGCAGAAACTGAAAGAAGTTTCAGCAAGTTAGCACTCATGAAAATCTGCAGGTCTTTTGCAATTGGGAAGAAAGAGTTAAATTCCTTAACAATCCTGGCTATTGTGTGTGAGCTTGAAAATGACTTTGGGGTGCTAATCCACCATTTTGCAACAACAACAACAACAAGCTTTTAAAGTTAATTGGCCTAATATTTGTGTCACTTTGCTCCATCAGGATTCAAAATCAAAACATTGATGGGACAATCCCTTTATTAATGACCAAAATGCTACAAAATAGTTAGCAAACTTGTAGGACTTTCAGGGTGTGTTCAGATTCTAACGTATAATAATGTGTGAAGCGATGTCTATAATCTGTGAAGAAGAAGAAAAAAAGCAGGAGTGACTAAAAACTGGAAGGTTAGTGCAGATAGTTGGCTGATAAAAAGGAAGCTTAGTATGCAGTGAATCCACAAACTGCTGTGAATATGATGGAGGAAGGTATGTAACATTGCAACAGGGTGAGAATAAAGAGGAGAGTGCATGAATAAGGAATTGAATGAAACAGGGCTGGAGTGAGATTGGCGCAAGAGGTACTGATTGAAAGGGAGCTCCATTCCCACTGCAGTCCTGGTGTTTCTGCTCAGACTGCCAATTGCTTCCTCTGAGTCAGTGCTTAGTCACTCCTCATTAGGGAGCTCTTGCTGGGTTGTAGCTTTCTCTAGCTGCTTTCTGAGAAGCAGTGCCTCTGTTGCCCAGCCCTGGCTGCTAGCCTTGCAACACCTGGGCAGAAGTGGGCAGAGGGGGAGAGAGAGCTGTAAAAGTCTTTCATTCTGTTTTGTAAATAGAGTGGTTGGCTTGGACAGCAGACCAAAAGGTAGGCTTGAGTGTTTGGCATGCAGAACGCCTTTCATCTTCTTCAAAGGATTCTGTGAATAGCCAGCCTGAGGAAACTAAAACAGTTCAGTGTCCAGGGCCAGCTCAAGACATTTTGCTACTTCAGGCAAAGAACAAAATGATACCCTTGACCTCTCATTCTGGGCACAAAATTGACTGGATTGGCAAGTGATGGGACAATAATCCCCATCACATTCAAGGGCAGCAGATTATGAGGATGTGGACAAGGGCAGGCTATGTGGCACACACAGCGATCTCCTCCAAAGCTATTACTTACCAAAATCTGATGCCTGAGGCACATTGCCTAGTGGTAAGGCTGGCCTGTCATTCCCCCCCCTCTCTGCTTTTCAGTGCAGGATTCAATGCAGGATTTATTTTGCATGTAGCCATAGTGGCATGGAAGATGGTTCTGTCTGGTATATTCTCTTGCTTTTCTGAGGCAGCATGCTGGAAACTTCATGGGTTATGGCTAACGATGTGGCTCTTTCCTTCATGTGTGGCCATACTTTCTTAAAATGGTACGAGATAGCACATGGGGAAATGTTGCCCACGACACTGCTACATAGGTGCATTTGAAACAACCCGCGGGAAGCTCTGGAAGTGTGCATGCTCCAGGGTACCACATACAGAGATTCCTTAGCTGATCTTAAACCCTGGCTAGATCACCACTGAGTTGGAGGTAGTCCTTTAAGTACATGGAACCTCAGCCATTCATGACTTTGTACACTAATGCTTACATTTTGCATTGGTTGTCACACAGTCATCAGGTCCCATTTAAGGACTGTCAGTGAGATGTCAGACACATTTCACTGCCCTTGTCAACATCCAGGCAGCAGTGTCTTGCACCAATTGTAGCCCCCAGCCTCTCTTCAGGGGAAGCCCTGTGTAGAGTTCTTCTCAATAGTCCAGTTGGAAAGTGGTCAGAGCTTGGACTACTATGGCCAGATCATCTCTGTCTAAGAATGACTATAGCTGGTGGACCAGATCAAGCTTAGCTGGCCATAGACACTCCTTGTCACTCCTTGTCCAGTGGCAGCTTTTGATTGACGCATACTCTCAAATTCCACTGGGGGAGTCTATGCCATCCAAAACAAATTATGGGAAAAGAGATTCCTCCTAAAGATTAGGAAGAACTTGTTGATAGTAAGAGCAGTTTGACAGTGGAATATGCTGCCTCAGACTATGGTGGAGTCTCCTTCTTTTGAAGTTGTTAAACAGAGTCTGGATGGCCTGGAAGTGCTTTGATTGTGTATTCCTGTATGGCGAGGGGTTGGACTGGATGGTCCTTTTGGTCTCTTCCAGCTCTATGATTCTGTGAGGACATCTGCCTAATGCCCAGACCTAGGAACCACTTACCCACTATCTTATTAGGATTTAACTTCAAGTGATTGGTTCTCATCCATTCCACCACTGACTCCAGGCATGCATCCAGCACAAGTACACCCTCTCCTGATTCAGATAGAATAGAGAAGCAGAGTTGTGTGTCACTTGAATATTGATGATGTTGTGCCCTAGACTGATGAATCTTGGTGCTTTGATATCCCTGTTAACTAGTATAGAATATGATTGTTGTTATGTGCCTTCATATTGTTTCTGACTTACGGCAGCCCTAAGGCAAATCTATCACAGGCTTTTCTTGGCAAGGTTTGTTCAAGATTTGTTCAAAAAAGGGTTGCCTTTGCCTTCCTCTGAGACGGAGGGAGTATGACTTGCTCAAGGTCACTCAGTGGTCTTCCATGGTTATGTGGGGATTTGAACTCTGGTCTCCAGAATCAGTATCAAACACTCAGACAACTGCACCAGGCTGGCTGTCATAGAAGATGATGAAACACTGCAAAACCTCACAGCTTAAGCTCTATGGAGCTGATCAGAAGTCACCAGATGCTACTTTTTTGTAATGATCCTAGGAGTGGAACAACAGTAACACAATGCTTCCTACATCCCAACCCACTAAGCTCCTCCTGGGATCAATGGTATGGTGGATGAAGAGAATCACCAAGCTAGCACTTCCCCAATTTCTTTCTCACTGTCCCCTTCCCTCTCTGACTGTCATCAATGAGAGTGATCACAGATGTTCTGTACTGAGTCCAGATCTGAAACCAGATTGAAATGCGTATAGATATTCCTCCTCATTCAGGAATACCTCCAACTGATTGAGCAACACTGTCTCAATTCCGTTGCCAATGAATGAGATTTGTACCTGGATAGAAATGATGTAATGTCTCCATGTCCAGGGAGAACCTCTGGGTCTAGGGAGGGATACACCATAATCTTCTTCAGAACTATGGGCGTAATGGCCTCCTGTAACAAGGCTTTTATCACTTCCTGCATATACTTGTCAGCTTGTCTGTGCTAAGGTGTACTAGCTGAGAAGGGCAGGGATTGAGCGAACACACAACTGACTGAACCCTAACAGGTCTCAGAGTTCTACTTCCAGAAGTCCTAGTTGACATAGTTGACATAGCTAATGAGTCAAGATTTTGAGATTTGTAGTGCAGAGGAATTGAAAACCAAAGGTGTAGGGAAACAGTAGAAAAGTTCCTTGCTAAGGCCATTGCCTTCATATTACGAGGAAAGATTGGAACCTTGGCTCTAATACAGTCAAAGCACATGCTATACTTCTGAAAGGGCCAAGGTTGTGGGTAGATTGTGCTAAAATGTTCTAGAAGAAAACAACTACACAGTCTGGCAAAACCTGGCAAACTGCAATGTTACGGAATATGTGCAAACTATTGAATTTCCTAGAATTCTAGCTTGATGAAGAGTTCTGGAGAGCTCAAAACCTTACTTATGATAAATTTTTATTTTAAATTGTTTGTTGATCATTTTTAAGAGCAAAGTTCTTCCAAGCAGGCATAGAAGCTGAGAGCAATAAAAAATTCAATATTTGTTCAATGAGATGTCAAGAAAAAATAATAATAAATAATTGCACCAGTAGCCTGCAAACTATAAAAAAGCCAGGTGGATCTTCAAAACTCCAGAAAGCCAGCAAAGAGGTCTGACAAACCTTTGATGGGGTCTAATAGCACAAGTGCAAGGACTACCAATGAAAATATCCCTTCCTTCATATTCCCAGGCTTAACCATCCTTCTGATAGTTGGGATGGCCCTAATAATGCTATTGTCTAACTGCAGATTAAAAATTAAAATCCTATTGCTAAGCCAACCAATTTCTGCAGCATGAAAATGAAGACCCAGTGATTTGCATAAAATATACAGTTCTTTTATTTTCCATGGTTTATTTTGCTTCTGCTCATTAACAGGAAGGGCAAGAAACTACTCAGGAAAAACAAGTCCCATCTCCAACCATTGGAATTCGTATTCACCCAACATTCTGCTTTCTGGAAGTTCTGCAGAATCATTTCTTACATGCTTTCAAGAATATCATCAAAGTCTTTGGGCCATTTCCGCACTACACGGTTATAGTGCTATTATTCCACTTTCAGCATCCTGTGGAATTCTGAAGTTTGTAGTTTACTGAGGCCAAAGAACTCTCTGGCTGAGAATTCTCAATGCTCCTCCCTAAACTGCAGGCCCCAGGATTCCATAGGATGTTGGAAGTGGAGTAATAGCTCTTTAACAGTGTAGTGTGGAAAGGCCCTTTTTAAAAAGAAAGAAAAGTAAAGGTTGTAAGGCAGCAGAGCTGATTTCCTAGTTCTACATTCTGCAATCAATGTGCTGGATCCATGGCAAATGTTGTGCCATCACAGAATTACAGTGTGTTTTTACTGTTATTTACATGGCGTTATTTTAACATTGTTCTTGGTCCCTTTGAAACATGGGAATAGGATTGGAGTTGTGGTAGAGTTCATCTTGGAAATGTAAAACTGTGACCAGAATGGACCTATCAAATTTTAACCTGATTTTTCAATGTTAAATGGAGTTACCATGTTACTAACACAGATGTAGTACCAAGTACCCAAGATGACATTTGAGCAGAAAAAGAAAAAGATAGTTGCTACTTTCCATCCATTGACTTGATATGCTCTGCTAATGTCCTCAGCAAAAATTACCTAGTTTTTTTTAAAAGTGTGTTTTTAAGTATTGATTTTCCATAAATGTTATTACATAAACTGCCAATTAAGAGAAGCAATCCAATAATTCACCATTCATATAAGCCTCAACTGATTTGGGTCTATAACTTACCTGCATACAAAAGATTTTCATTACTTTCCAAGACATCATTAATTACTTGAGAAAGAAAAGAAGGAAGGCTGTAACAGAAATGCTATTTGTGGCACCAAATAGAAAGGGGATGCTATCTCTCTGCTTTTGCTTAACTAATGGCTAAAAAGTCATGATGAAAAAATAATTAATAGCTAAAAAATAGAGTTGCTCACTGGCTTCTGTAGGCTTCGCAGACTGTTGAAGTATCCATCTTATTTTTGGGGGGGAAAGTGACTGACAAGTCAATTAAGCATGCCATTTTAAATCAATTTTCCAAAAGGCAATGTTGCTTTCATCATAACAGTTATCGCTCTTTCAAGATAAAAAAGGTCTGGTGAGTTATTAAAAAGACAACTCCGTATTTAGAAACACTGGTTAAGCTGGCATTTATAATGGGCTTTTATTTTGGAAACTGTTGTTTCCTTGCAATAATCTTTTAAAAAGAAAGAAGAGAATCTGTTTATTTGAGAAATAAATAAATGAAGTGTGTGGACTTGTCGTATTTGGTCGTCATTTTGGTGTTATTTCTTTTGATACCAAATTTTGGGGCAGTAATTTGATTTAAATTCTCCCTTATTTAAAGAGAATGGTTATATAGTGGTAGGCTAACTGTTAGGTTATATAATGAGTTTACTCCTGTCTAGAGTAAGCCCGTTTTAATCAAGGGACCTCGCATACATGCTGGCTTACCGAGTTCCCATTCACTGAATGGGTCTATATTCGCTGGTACTGATAATTGAATTTAGCTCAATATGTTTTATTTGAATCATTATCTCCAGATATTGTGCTAAACAGATTAGTGTGATTGAACTTAGGTTCCACTCAAATCAATGAGAACTCCAACCGATTTTATGGGATAATGGTATAAGTCCCACTGAGTAATAGCTTAACTCCCACTGATTTCACTATCAATCTATTTAGTCTGGATCTAAACCCATGGAAACAAGTATCTTTTCCCAGTCCTAAATAAAGGATTTTAGAACTTTTGTGGTTTTTAAAGGAGCAAAGGAGTTCTTTCAATGATCTTGTGACTATGCAATTATATTCTAGTGTGCTTTCTTTGTGAAACAGTTTTATCTAAGAATATTAACACGTATTTATTGTCAGTATTCATTAGTATTAATATGACTTCTAATGTGATTTATGCTTCTTAAAAAGGCTGAAAAGCTGTAAAATAGCATGAGTGTTTGAATTTTGATCTGTTAAAAAAAAATGATAGTTATATTTCTGCAGCTAGATCCCAAAAGAAGAGCACTGTTCAATCTGTGTTCATATTGAATTGTTAAAGGATTTTAAAAGTTCAGTAGATCCATGCTGCCTCACGTTTGTGGATGCATCCCATCCACGCCTCTTGTGTATCTACTTACACATGCTACTGCTTGGGTAGAGGATCAGAGAGAGGGCCTTTCCACACTGCACTGTTACAGTGTTATTATTCCACTTTCAACATCACATGGAATCCTGAAGTTTGCAGTTTAGGGAGGGGCATTTAAAATTCTCAGCCAGAGTGCTCTTGGGCCTCAGTAAACTACAAACCCCAGAATTCCACAGGATGTTGAAAGTGGAATAAGAGCACTATGCCAGTATAGGGCAAAAAGGCCCAGAGTTCCCAGTTTAACAAGATGGGCAGCAAAGGATAAAGAGGACTATATCTTTCAATTGGCAGTAAGTAAGACACTTTGGTTTGTGATTCCTTTTGCCAGGTTTTCAAAACTGCAGTAAAGGACAGTGAAAATTTGGTCTTTATGAAGAACTTCCACCCCCAAATAGGGGATTTTTTGACCTCTTGTTAAGTCCATATATAAGAGGGAAAGCTTTCAAACCCTCAAACAGAAGTTGTTGTTATTGTTATTGTTGTGTGCCTTCAAGTTGTTTCAGACTTATGGTGACCCTAAAGTGATCTTCTCATGGAGTTTCTGGGGCTGAGAGTGTGTGTTGTGCCCAACGTTACCCAGTAGGTTTCCATGGCTGAACGGCGAACTGAATCGTGGTCTCCAGGGTTGTGGTCCAACATTCAAACTATTACACTATGCTGGGACATTGTTCATAATAAGGGGCACATGCCAGCCCTATAAGGGACATCTCTTATAATAAGGAATACCTGGCAACCCTAGGTGAGATGCAGCCTGCACCCTGCTCTGAGGGAAGGAAATTGGTAACTCCTTAAAGCAGTGGTTCTCAACCTGTGGGTCCCCAGATGTTTGTGGACTTCAGCTCCCAGAAGCCCTGAGCATTGACCATAGTGGCTGGGGCTTCTGGGAGCTGAAGTCCATGAACATCTGGGGACCCACAGGTTGAGAACCACTGCCTTAAAGAATGATCTTGCTTGCCCAGGTTTCTGTGGCTTCCTCCATCTCAAATAGTACTTTTCTATGAAAATGGATGCTATAAAGCCACCATAAATCTTTTGCATTTTGATTGCAGATGGCTACTGCTCCAGTAAATGGTAAACCTTTAAAAAACTGAAAGGTTCTCTAGTTCAACAAAGTAGGGAAGGTAAAATTATTCTGGAACTGTAGTAGATCCTAAGAAAGGTATTGTCTCTCTGTAGATTTGGATTGTAAATACTGGGTACGTGTCATTCAGTTGTAGCGAAATCTTAGTTGACTAATTGTGTATATGTAGGTTAATGAATAAAATCTGCATACATTTTCATATGCTTAAATGTACTTTCTAAAGATCAAAGCATTGTGTTTTGATTTCTATGGGGTACACTCCCAAGTTTCAGCAAATGGTATCTTAATAGAGGCATTATCTCCTGTTTGTATGAAAGAAAGAAGAATGCTTCTATTAATATGGCAGCTGCCACCCATATTTTCTATAAACAGATTTAAAATAATTCAACTCTCTGGTTAAATAAATAAATACAGGAATAAATTTATTTAGTACTGTTTTAGTCTATTAAAAAGTATTTTTAAAAAAAGAAAATAGAAAGCTGTCTTAACAACTGCTTGTTGGATGGATCAGGAAATTGATCCAGAATCTTCTAGAAGCATCAAGCCTGCTGCTGCTTGGGGCAGGGAAGCCATGGTACAATAAGTAGAACAGATTTCACATCTTGGCTCCACCAGGTATTATGAGATTTCCAGAGGAGGGTGGCCAAAATGGAAGAAGGCTTGGAAACCATGCTCCATGAGGAGAGGCTTAGAGAGCTGCATGTGTTTATTTTGAAAAAGAGAAGATTAAACATGATAGCTATGTTTGAATATTTGAAGGGAAGTAATAAGGAGGATGGAGTAAGCTTGTTTTCTGCTGCTCCAGAGACTAGGATGCAATGGGGCAATGGCTTCAAACTGCAGGGAAATAGATTACATCTAAACATTAGGAAGAACTTCCCGATGATAACAGCAGTTCAACAGTGGAACACACTACCTTGGAGTGTGGTAGAATCTCCTTCTTTGGAGATTTTTAAATAGAGGTTGATGTCCACCTGTCAGGAATGCTTTGATAGTGTATTTCTGCATGGCAGAGGATTGGACTCAATGACCCTTTGTGGCTTCTTCCAACTCTATGATTCTATAACTTCTGGTTCCAGAAGCCTCAAGTAGCATAGACAATGGTCATGGGCTTTAGGAGCTGTAATTCAACAATAGCTCGGTATCCAAATCTGGCAAAACAGAGGTAAGGAAAGTCCAGCCCTTCAAATGGTGTTGGGTTGCAACCCAACATCAGCCAAAGACAGCAGAGCCAATAATTGGGGCATAGTTTAGAGCCAGAGCGCCCAGGGAAAGAAGTGGAAGACACCCTCCCAGCAGTGAGGGAAGGTCAGATAGTAGCAGTATAGGTTCAAATAACAGTAGCAGTGCTGCTCATGCTAAGCACAGGCTGGGTCTTTTATTTCCCACACACTGTGGATGGTGTAGGAAGATAGGGCAAGAATTGGGCTGTGAGGCAGGCAGAAGCAGGGAATGCCCCCTAGCTGGCAACTTGGTGCAAGGGCTCTTCCGGGCTACTGGTAGCTATGCCACTGCCAATAAGGAGGAATGCTGGAATTTGCAGTCTAGCAACATCTGAACATCAGCACTTTGCACACCCTTTCAGTCTAGAAATCACTTAGGAAAAGACACAGGATTCTTACTTATGTTAATCTCTGCTCATTATAATAGAGCTTCACTCCATTGTCGGACTTCCACAAGAGACTAACAGTAGCTCTCAAGGAACTAGATAAGATCATCAAATGTAAAGATAAATAATTAAATACAGAGTCATTCATGCTGTAGTATTTCCAATTTCTAAGTATGGTTCTGAAAGTTGGACAGTGAAGAAAGTGAACAAAAAGAGAATCAACTTGTTCGAAATGTGCTAGAGGAGAGTTCTAATGTACCATGAACTACAAAAATGACATATAAATGGGCCTGAAACCAAATCAAGTCTGAATTTTCCCTAGAAGCCAAAATAGCCTAGACGAAGCTACAGTTAGCTCTCCACTTTTGCTTGGGTTAGGAGCATAAGACCACCACAAAAGTGGAGAAAACTCAAATACCAAAATGTGTGCGGGGCCAAGGCATGGTGGGAAAGTGAGGGCCTGGGTTCAAAGTAGGTCAGAGAAGGGAGAGGGAAAGGGAGTTAGATCAGCATGGTGGCCCTATACTTCCATTCTCTTCCCTATCTCTTTCCTTGGGTATAGGGGGCATTGGAAGAGGGTTTGTGGTGCAGAGAAATTGGACTGCGAACCATACTTAATTGGCCAAAGAAAATCTATTTTAGAGAGAACGATTAACCACCAATCAGTATACAACTTCCACAGGAACTGAAAACTACTATTATAGGCCTTAAGGGAAGAAAAAATCACTGTACACCTCACCTGCTTGAGATCAGAGGAAAAAAAAATACATTGTCTGAAGGTAACCAGGAAAGGAAAAACATACCACAGAAGAAAATGAAGGGCTTTATGACGCTTTAGATATTGTTGGATTGCAGATTCCATCAGCCCCAGACAGTGGCATAACTTGAACTTTTGCCACCGAGAGCAGACAGCCCCCCTAGCAGCACTACTGAAAACAGACTTTCTTTGTCAGAGGTTTTGTTAACTGAGGTATACCCATGCTTACCAAGATCCCATATGGGTCTGCTGTAAATTGCCAGTTGGATCCAGGTGGCAGAGGGGGAATCAAACCAGCATGCCTCCCCCTTGGTTATACTAGCAAGGCATGATGGGATTTGCAGTCTGGCCATTTATGGAGAGCCACATGATTCCCATCCTGATTAATGCCCTTCAGCACTTGTGACGTACAGAGCCTCTGTGTGCGCGCGCGTGCGTGCAAGTTTTAGCCAGAATGTGATGACAGCTCTTGTATTCAGTAAATGAAAAAGCACACTATACATACTCAGGGATTATACACATGCATCCCAGAGGCTGCATTTTGGCGAGTGGGTTTCAGAAGTGGTGGGGCAAGGATTCTGAGCATGGGACAGACTCCTCGCTCCTCTCCTTTAAAAGTCCCCCTTTCTGTGCCTTGTCCTTCAACACTGGCTGGTGGAGAGGAGTGAACTGGTGGGCGGGCGGGCTCAGGGAGGGGTGAGAGGGCACTTGGGAGTCCGCTCTTTGGCCGAGGAAGGAGCTGGACTTGAAAACTGGCTGGGGAGGAGGGTGGCTTATCTTTTGCCCAGCTGCAACCAGTTGCGGGTCAGAATCTGTGGATAGGGCCTATGATGCCTCGCTCGGCAGCTGCTCCTTCACCATCACAGTGGCTGGGGCTCCTCCCTGGTGACATCCCCCAAAAAGTCCCACCTGGGGTGGACTGCTCTGTCCACCCCCCTAGCTATGCCAATGGCCCCAGATAGCACAAACATGGCAAGGAGTAAGGGAAATGAGTGGCATACATTGACTGCCCCTGTCCTAGGTGTAATGAGTGCTAGGTGAGGATCCAAAGATAGAGAAGTCTTGAATGCTGTGGATGTAGCATATCTTGATTTCAGTAAGGCCTTTGACAAAGTTCCCCATGACATTCTTGTAAAGAAACAAGTAAAATGTGGGCTGGACAGGGCTACTGTTAGTTGGATTTGTAATTGGTTGACCGACCGAACCCAAAGGGTGATCACGAACGGCTGCTTCTCATCCTGGAGAGAAGTGACTAGTGGCGTGCCACAGGGTTCTGTCCTGGGCCCAGTGCTGTTCAATATTTTTATCAACAACTTGGATGAAGGAATAGAGGGCATGCTCATCAGATTTGCAGATGACACCAAATTGGGAGGAGTTGCTAATACGCCAGAGGACAGGATCAAAATTCAAAATGACCTGGATAGATTGGAGAGCTGGGCCAAGGCTAACAAAATGAAATTCAACAGAGAGAAGTGTAAGGTCCTACACATAGGTAGAAAAAATGGAATACAGAAATATAGGATGGGGGACACGTGGCTGGATAGCAGTACATGTGAAAGGGATCTAGGAGTCTTCATAGACCACAAGCTGAACATGAGTCAGCAGTGTGATGAGGCAGCCAAGAAAGCCAATGCAATTCTCGGCTGCATCAATAGGAGTATGGTGTCTAGATCAAGGGAGGTACTGGTACCACTCTACTCTGCTTTGGTTAGACCTCATCTTGAATACTGTGTCCAGTACTGGGCACCCCAATTCAAGAAGGACATGGTCAAGCTGGAGCAAGTCCAGAGGAGGGTGACCAAAATGGTGAGAGGCCTGGAAGCCATGCCCTATGAGGATAGATTTAGAGAGCTGGGTATGTTTAGTCTGCAGAAGAGAAGGTTAAGAGGGGACATGATAGCCATGTTTAAATATTTGAAGGGATGACATGTAGAGGAAGGAGAGGGCTTGTTTTCTGCTGCTCCAGAGACCAGGACAAAGAGCCATGGATTCAAGCTGCAGGAAAGGAGATTCCACCTGAACCTCAGGAAGAACTTCCTGACAGTCAGGGCTGTCCGGCAGTGGAATGTGCTGCCTCGGAGTGTAGTGGAGTCTTCTTCCTTGGAGGTTTTTAAGCAGAGGCTAGATGGCCATCTGTCGGGAATGCTTTGAGGGTGTTCCTGCATAGCAGGGGGTTGGACTGGATGGCCCGTGTGGTCTCTTCCAACTCTACATTTCTATGATTCTATGATTCTATGATTCTATGAGTTAGCAGAAGGATCCTTTGTTCATGATGATTTATGCTAACAGATGAAACTCAGGTGAGAACCCAGCATATGAAGCCACAAAAATGGAGTATCATATTCAGAGAGGTTCTTGGAGTCCATTTCCCTTCTGGTTAGGACAGGGTCAGAAGGAAGAGAAATATAATATTAAAACAATACAAAAATAGGAAGGTTGGATCAAGCCCTTAAATTCTTTATTTGACTTCTCCTATTATAAAAGCACAGAAAAGAACAAATCCTTGATTATTTTTCAAGCTGTTGAAGTAGGAAATTGCTTAGGAAATCAAGGCTTTCTGCTCTCCATCTTGTGCAAACAATCTTAGAGAAACTTGTTGTACAAGGAAATTGATTGTACCTAAAGGGCTTGCCTGCCTGTACAAGCAAGTAGATGTTGGAGAAGGTCACCAAAAGTAAGGGCATCAAAATCAACCAATCACAGATGTTGTCCTTACCATGATGCAGAAGATATTGATGTGTGTGATAAGCAAGATCAGAATTCTGTGATCTTATCAAGCATGAATGACTGTTATTTGATATCATAACTTACATTACGTAGTGTGTGGTCCTTTGGTAAGGACATGTGAGGAAAAGAAACCCAAGCTGCAAAATGAATTATTGACCATAGATGGCTCAAGAAGGTTGTGCCCCCTCAACTCACAGAGGTAGGGTGTACACTGGAGTGGCTGGAGAGATATACTTGACACTTTGGAGATTCAGTTTCCTTTTTCCACCTTGGCCCGTGACCCTTCACTAAGAGATGCCCACTGCACATCAGAATGAGAGTAGAGTTAAAAAAAAAAAAAGAGAGAGAGAGAGAATAGGGAGCCCCAGTTCTAAACTTTTGTACAAAAACATGAAGCCCATCCTGCTTTGAGATCTAAATTTACTAAACACCTCCTAATGCATTGCTTCTCCTCCACTCATGAGGAGCAGGTCAGCAGGTCAAATCTCTAATTACAAAGCTCCTACAAGCATATCTGGCTTTTAAAAATGTCCAACTTTAGGAATTGGCTTTTACTACAGAAGTGTTTGTGTAAAGGTCAAAACAGCACTGCAATAAGTAGTTGACCAGGGTGGCCAGAGGCTTTCATATCAAAGATGCAGCAAATCTGCTCTGGCTGCTGTATCAGACCCTAAGGAGCTATCCAAGGTCCTGAATCTGTTTTGAAGTTCAGTACTTTGGATAACTCCTTTAAATCGATAATAAAAAGCAGAACAAATTCATCACAGCCTGACATAGAAGCCGCTGGTCATCCCTGTTAAGTTAACCTTTTCATAATTTAATCATACAGAGAGGGTTCCATATGTTGAACTGGAAACAAAGTGTGTTTCTTGTCCTGATCCTAGGAATATGTGGCTTCTACACCCACTTCAGACTATTTTTAGTGCCATTTTTAGTTCCCTTCACAAAGGGAAACCCACATGCATAAGCTTCTGAAAACCCCACTTCTTTTCTGTAGTTCAAGTTGACATCCATAAGGATTCGTAGCGAACACTTGTAAGGAGTAGATTGCATGTTCATGGAAAGTTTGCTTAAATATTACTGTCTTCCTATGTGCCTCATCCTTAATCTGTTCAGCATCAACTTTTGCGATGGCACTTTCACCTTCTTCTTGCAAGTTGAGTTTGTGTGCCCTTTTTCATTCCTTCCTAGTGCCTATTCGTGCTCATTAGTTGCCTAGTAATACAGTATACCACGTTTCTACCTTGATTTTGTGACTGCACAAAGCATTGCTCAAACTGAAAGGCACTTATTAAATAGTCTTTTATGAAGCTAGATTTTTTTACCTCATAACCTAGTGAGTGAAAGGTACTAACTGTGTAAACACAGCACTCATTCCCAAGGTCAACAAGTTCCTAATTCCTTCTGAACAATTTTGCTGACCTACAGTTAGACCTCTTTTACATAAAATGTAATAACAAGGCTTCAGGATTTCTGGACTGAATATAAGGCAAGGTATGTATTTGGTATTTATGACCATTACAAGCAAAGCCTTAGCATTATAAAATACTCCACATTCATTCATTTTGTTCGGCAATCAACTCTTGATCAAAATTCCACTGACAAAAAAAGGAAGGTACATCTCATGATGCTGATGTTTATTAGTTAAAGGAACCAATATTTCCAGGCTATCTTCAAGGGGTCTATTCAAAGAGTATAAAGGACAATATTTAAATATATATAAAAACCATAAACAGCAAAAATTATAAAGTCATTTTCATATTTGTACGTTGTAAATAGCCTGGACATACCTACTGAAAACAGAAGTCTGAAGAAGTTTCTGGTCAAGCAGGCTCTGGTATCATTTACTGGCAACTGAAAGCTTATGATCAGAGGCTAACAGTTTTCATATGCTGTGAACAGATGCTAGAACAAATTGATGACTGTGATTGTCTCTGAGCTGATGGGAAAAGGAAGTGCCTGAAAACTCCAGAAGTTTGTAAATGAATGGAAGAAATTTGTCTTCTTCATTGTGGACCAGAGGGACCAAGGTTTTTAATTTCAACAGGATCTTGTCATTAGTAGAGTTTACTTTCTCTAATGCTCTGAATCTGCTGCATAATGATGTTGTTCACTACAAAATGACTCACTAAGGATGTGCGGGGATGTTTCCCCACACACTTTTCTGGGGGCCTTAGTTGTTTTACCCACATAAACTTCCTGACATTTGCAGAGGAAACCTCTTGATATTTGAACATTTGCCTATATGACACTAACTGTTGCAGTTAGTGAAATGGTGCAAAAGATATCTTAAATGGGTAACATAAACTACAGATTATGTCATTTTGGAAGGACAGTTTCTTGGACAATTGTCTGAGTGTTGTGTAATGTCTGTTTCTTCCCCTCCCCAATATGTCCTTATGTTCCTGTCCCCCCTTCACAAGGAAATCTGGGACTTGTCCCAACAATGTAGTATATGTTACATGTCCTTTCACATTACAAATTATAGCAGTATGATAGCACTTGAACTGCCATGGCAACATCCTATAGAAATCTGAGATTTGCAGTTGAGGGAGGAACACTTAGAATTCTCTGCCAGAAAGCTCAAAGTACGAATCACGGGATTCCATAGCATGTTTCCATAACAATTAAAGCAGTGGTTCTCAACCTGTGGGTCCCCAGATGTTTGTGGACTTCAGCTCCCAGAAGCCCTGAGCATTGACCATAGTGGCTGGGGCTTCTGGGAGCTGAAGTCCACGAACATCTGGGGACCCACAGGTTGAGAACCACTGAATTAAAGTGTTACCATAGTGCTACAACTGTGTAGTGTGAAAGGGCCCAGGGTTTCTTTTATGATATCTTGTAGTCTATTGGTAATGTGAGTAAAAATGAGACTGTGGTGTGGACAGACTGTTTCCTGTTTTCTTAAAAGCTCAGATTGCTTTGTTTGAGATGTTTTATACCAGAGTTTGGAAAATTACTTTTGAAAAGTGATGAAAGTAATAAGTTCCATTACTCATTACAGTGTTTTAAAATAATCTGTTGCTGTTACTGTTGTAGTGATGAAAACTAGTAACTTTTTACATTTCTTCCTGTTCTGTTACTTTTCTGCTATTTTTCTAAAAGGAAAAAACCATTGGGGTTGGTAAAAGAATGAAATAAAAATGGAAAAACTTCTATCAAAGTATCCATAAAAAAGCCCTTCTAAAGTGATTTCGGAAACCAGTCAGAAATGGTTACAGCAATAAAATATTTTTGCTCTTATTCCTTTAGCTGTTTTTTGAAATGTGATTGCATGGCAGGGGTTTGGACTTGATGGGCTTGTGGTCTCTTCCGACTCTGTGATTATATTATATGATTCTATGACACCCTCATTGTCTCAAAAAATAATGAGTTACAGGAAACTGTGATGCTTATAATTCACTTCTTCTAAGTTTTGCTTTGTACCAGAGGTGGCCAACCTCACATGGGTGGGGCAACTTTACTTCCCTGTATGCTCCCAACAGAACACACTGGTGTGCTGCTGCTCAACTGGAAGGGATTTGTCATCACCTCTGGAATCCAACTTGGGCTAATTTTGCCTGTTTTTCAGAGGCTTGAGTGGGTTGCAGTTGTAATGGGACAAAACAATCACATTTCTCTGTTTTCAGGCAATCTTTTTAAAGAATTAAAAACATTTTGGAAGTCTAAGGGGATTCAGGAGTGTCCCTGCTGGGCAGAAGTGATGAACTGACCAGAAACATAGGTGGAATTATGAGGTAAATTCAGGTAGCCTATTGTTACCCTGTGACTTGGGGATCCTGGGAGGGGCGCCCAAATAACCAAAACAAACACAACAAGATGTGGAAATTAGCTGGAGCGCTCTCTTGGCTAATGAGAGGCAGGGTCAGTGAGCAATCAGACAGTTCAAACTAACAACAATATTTATTAAACAATTATTAAGAAAAACACAGCCTCACTACTAAATAAGAAATGGAAAAGAGAGTTTTAGAGAATGGGCGATATGCCACCTTTCTTGTAGTCCTGAAGAAAGCCAGCTGGAGAGAAGGAAACTTGGCGTGGCTGCCGAGGGGAACTCGCAGAAGCGGCAGTAAGGTGGGATGAAAGTCTAGCAAGAGATCCGAGTGTTCCGAGCAGTCCAAGGAACTCTCGGAGCTAGGGGCTTTTATTAGGGGAGAAATGACTGTGGGCTAGTCTGGTCTTGGGTGAAAACAGTGAGTTTTGGGCTGGAGACAATGTCTCCGAAAGGTCAGAATTTACATGATTGAGTTATGGTCCAAATTGACAATAGTATGGCCAGTATGTAGATGCGGCTAGCTTGGCAGTTTAAGCACTCAGCTCGCCAGGGTGCCCTCTCGGAGCAGACGTTTCTTTGTTTTAATGAAGGTGTTTGTTTCGGGAGGTCCCCTAAAGCAGATCTGGCAGTTTCTGGCTTGCCTTGGTGTAAACAAATATGACTCAGCAGTTAATAGCCATGCCTAGCTTCGCGCTTGTTTGGTGGCCTCACAAACACTTGGCTGGTGGCTGAACAGGGCCGAATTATGATATCAAAATGATATCTAAGGTTACCAGAGGCCAAGCCAGTTCACGGTGGTAACACTATGTAAAAAGGGCAAGACTTCTCCTGACCTTGCTTAAGGTCTCTTACGTTGAATATAATTTTTCCCCCTCCACTTTAATCCTAGATGTAGCTGCTTTTTCTAAGGACTGTTAGCTTTTCACCCTAAATATTATTGCTGTTTCTCAGTATCATATGATAACAATACCTCTCTCTCTCTCTCTCTCTCTCTCTCTCAATTTTTACATCAATTTCCAATGTATTATTTTGTGTCTGGCAAGCTTTATCCTGCATAACTTATTTATAGCCGGCATGTATCAAACATTCATGCCTTTCCCCCCATTTCTTTTCATGAAGGTGTCATTCTGAATTCCAGAAACACTCCTTAGGCAGCCATGCTTACTCTCTCAGAGAGATCATTGTAATGTTACACTTGGTTGTTTGTACTATAACAGCTCTTCACTTTGGTGTTTTTGGGAGTGCAGCAATGTATGCAGTGCAAAGAGGGAAGAGTGATCACATGTAAATCCAAAATATTTTTTTTATAAAGTAGGGTAAAAAAGGAGGGAGGGAATGGGATAAGCAAATCTGGCTGCAAATCTTTAAACCCCTAGCTTCATTGGATTCATCATTTTGTGCTTTTGGGGAATCAGTTCAAATGCTAACAACAAGAACAGCATCTGCTCTTCCTCAGCAGAGTTCTGAGATGACTCCATGGGGCCCTTCCCAAGATTCCTTTCACAGTGCAAGGCCCACATCAATCTGTAGCCTAAATCTTATTGGTTGGGTCCAGCAGAATGGTGTTCCATGCCAGAGCTGGTTGTAGTTCCAGGTCTCCACAAGAATTCTTTCAGTGCCCAACACTGATACTTGTTACTGTGGAATATAAGCTTTATTGATGGTAAGTGCTACAGACGGCACACAGCAGAGAAGCATTCCAACCTTTTAACTGATAGAGTCCAACCCTCCATCACAGCCAGCCAGTGGTAAAACTGAGCCCCCAAACAAATTCTACCTTGACTATTCCTGGCTGGTGATCAAATTCCCCATTAGCTGGCTACATAGAGCCCCTGGACTGGTGTGCACCCCCTCCTGGGCAAAGCTGGTGGAAGATGGACTTCTAAGGATTACTTAGTTCAAAAGCAAACAAAGAAAATCAAAGTTCACATGCATCATTCATCTTCTCCCACCATAGCTATGAGAACTGTGAAAGCAGATTAGTAATAGAAGAAATTTCATGCTCCCAGTCTCTTCTCTGCTTCATCTCTTTTTCCCAGCCTCAGACTGCCAAGCTAATTCAAAAATGTATCAGTCAGGCTTCCTAATACAGATTGACTCTTTCTACAAATTGACTGCTGTTAACACTTTGTCACAATGCCAACTAGGACTCCAAGACCCATCTGCCTGATGGCAGATGCCCAACTCACTACAGATGGATTAACTGAAAAGTGAGCTGACATGTAGGCAAGTTCCATTGATTTCATGGGGCTACTCTTGTTGAGTCTAACATAGGATTCAAGCCTGTGGTTTTCCAAACTTTCACAAATGGTTGCTTTATCCTTTAACTTGGAGGGTTACCAGACAGAATTTCCTGCCCTTAGCAGTAATCCTTATTATCCCTTCAAGAACCAGGAAAATTTCCTATAAACTTAAATGAAAAAACAAACATATTTGAGTTCTGTATCAAAAATAGTACAATGTCTGTAGACTCCATATTTTCCCTCACTACAAAAATGCAGTTATTTCACTGTCTTTGCTCAACTCAGCCTGGAAAAGGTATCTTGTTCTTTTCTCAGAATTCCACACTGAACTCCTGTACCAAAAAAAAAGAAAAAAAAAGAAAAAAAGAAAAAAAGGGAGATAGGAAACTTCAGGGGTTAGGAGGTTTCATACAGAGAGTGAACAATTTAAGGCAAGAAGAATCATTCCTTTTCTGCTGGGTTTGTGGAAAGATACCCTGAATATACTGGAATGAGTTTAGGTTATTTTGCCCCAACAACTACTTTAAGCTGGATGAATTTGCTAGGCCCTGCCCAGAAAATTGGGGGACCTATCCAATAGCATGCATTTTTGGAGGATGTGTTTGTAAAAAAATACTTTTTTACTCTCAAGAAAAACAGTCAGCAGCAATGTAGATGAGGTAGATGAGGCATAGCATTAAGAGGGTTGCTAAAGCTAAAGTTTTACAGTACACACTTGGTGATATAGGGGCACACACTTTCATGCACAAACAGTTTTCATTGGTGGATCCCCAGGCGTCTTCCCCCTTTCCAAACCCCAACATACTTTGATCTTCCTAGTCACAAACTTTTCCAGGTTTACTTATCTGCCTCCAAGTTATGGAACACTACCTTCCTACGATCACCTCATCTTAGTCCTTGATGTTTCCTCTAAACAATGACCAGATGCCCTGGGGTATGCATCTCCCAAACTGAATTCTTGGCAACTCCTTTACTGAAAGGCAATATGGCACTAGTCCTTTTCATATACAATACATTGTCACAAGCAGTTTTAACACAGGTTATATTACCACTATAGTGTATTCTAAGGGTAAATCACTTAGCAACTACTGTCATGTCTAAGCAACACACTTAATACTTTCATGGCAGGGCTGATTGCCTGACAGTTTGTGACAGGTCCTTGGGGAGCAAAGTAGCCCTCAGAAGCACTGGAGTTGCCCAGGCTAGAGGGAAAAAAAATGTTTGAATCTCAGTGTGACTGAAAACAAATGGGACATTGGCTGGGACCATGTATGATCACCAGTGGAACCTAAATTTCCACCAGCATTCTCTGCTAGGATTCTCCTTCTGCTCTGCATGTACCCCCAGTTGATGGTACAAAAGGGGCACCCCTGTGGCCAACCAGAGATCCATGGGATAGATTGAGGAACCTGGCATCATTTGGCTGCAGCTAGAGAAAAAAATTGCTTTTGCCCTCCCAGACTTGTAGTGTTCCAAGTTCAAATTCTTTTAAAATTTCTTTGATTGCAGTCCACCCCAAGGTTGCTTGATATAAGATGGGACAGAAATATCTAAATAAATAATCAGTCTTGGGGAAATAACTCTTCTGTCAGCCTCAGTCAACATATCTTCAGTAAATAGCGCAGGGGAAAAATATGATGTAAATGAAATGCTTTATTATTGTTCTTAAGACTATTTTTCATAGTTGATGGTTTGCCAGAGTGATATATTTCTTCTTCTACTCACTCCAGTTGGTATAAAAAGGCTGCTTGTCCATCAAATAGTTCTAAACCAAATGCAGTTTGATGTTTGTCAGTGCGCGTGGGACCTTTTGTCTTACAATAGCAAGCCCTAATGATTTATCTAAACTAAGAAAATAAAGCAGTGGTTGGAGCTTCATAGTAGGAGGTGGCATGAGACCGGCTTTCCAAGATCACTTGAAAAGTGTCTGGAGAATTCTAGTCAGGGACATTAGTATTCTGGCTTGAGGTTTGCTGTTGTTGTTGTGTACCTTCAAGTCATTTCTGATTTATAAAGAGCCTAAGGCGAACCTATCATGGGGTTTCCTTGGCAAAAATTGTTCAGATGGGTTTTGTCTTTGCCTTCCTTCTTAAAGTATATTGTCTTCCAACCAGGAGGCCTGTTGGAACTGCGCATAAACAACTGATCTGCACTGTAGGATAGCTGGCATATCAGAAATAGACCTCATTTGGTCTCTAAATCAGAGGTGGATGATTGGTGGCCTGCCAAATATTGTTTTTATACAACACATATCCCCTCTTACTATTGACTATGGTGGTTTGGGATTTTGAACTGTATCCAGCAATTCTAGGAGTATAATCCCAAAAGTAACCTTTCCAAGCTCTGTTCAAGGTGTTGCTGTATACAGTACCTATTATCCAAAACCTTCATAGTCAATAATAAGAGCTGATGTGTGTTACAGAACTTGGAAAAGTTACTTTGGGGATTGTACTCCTAAAATTCTTCAGCTAGCACAGGTGGCTTCAGGATTCAGGGAGTTATAATCAAAAAGTAATGTATCCACATTGGACATCTCTGTCCTCAACAGACTCAAATCCTCATTCTTTGGGGCAACCCCTCATACAATCAACTGTTAGCCATGTTGGCTGAGGAATTCTGGAAGTTGCAGTTCAAAAAGCAACTCTTTCAAGCTTTGGCCCCATACCATATTGTAAGTACGACCATCAGCTATCTCTCTCCCAGGGTCTACAATTTATTAATTTATCACATCAAATTGATATCTCCACATGGCTAATATCAGAAATCATTCCGTGTGTCTGACAGGGTCACTGAAAGTGCACGCTGGCAGGAAGTTAAAACTTTGGCCAAGCCAAAAGGTGACTCAGACTGAATCTGTCACGTGGGCCAGGGATTCCTGGAAGACATGAGGACCATAAAACAGACAAAAGGGCCCTTTTGCACTGATATGGCAGCTCAATAGAATCACAATCAGCCTGCTGAATGTAGGCAATTTCACTCTACTGGGCCTTTTGTCCATTTGGTCAGTGTCATTCACAAAGGACTGAGAAAAACATTTAGCCGGAGATGTTGGTCATTAAAGGCTTTTAATCTAGCCTCCTGTACTATTGTTCTCCCAGGGAGAGAACTAGCCCTCCAGGTATATTTTTTCTATAAAAACCCCATGTTTTTATCTGTTCGTGGGTTCATTCACATTTTCCTCCTGAATCCCTGTCAGTTTGTTTTGCCTCACCCCCCCTCCTTCCCCCATTTTTTGAGTTTCATCGCTTTGAATCTCCAGTTTTTCAACATTGTCTCCCTTGGGCATTAAATCAAGGTAAAGTATTGCCTCTGAACACCCCAAACAAAATCCCTATCAATTTTCCTTACTTTCTTTTTCTTTAGCTCTGGAATGAATGTGTGAGGGTATTTGTTGTTGTTTGCTTTAATTACTGAGGGTTTAATAAAATCTTTAAACTGAACAACCTGCCTGTTTTTTTTTTGGAGTGGTCTGACTCTGTAAAATCTGGGTTACAAGGTCCTGCAAAGTTACCCTGCCTCTCGCATAGCTAAAACAGTGCTCTGAGCTAATTTTCCCCACAATTTTAACAGATTTTGGGAATCCCTTAAGGGAGCCCCCCTAGCAAGCAGGGTAACAATATGCCAATAATGAGATTGTCTTTGTTAACAAAACTTTGAAAGCCTGCTGAATTCATCCCTGGTTACAAATTTCCTTTTCAACAACTGGAGTATGACAATTTCTATGTCGTGAGTATAGCAGCCTGTAAGCTATTAATGCTACATTTCAGTAGCAGTTCCTGAAGCAGGCTTCTGTGCTCCAATATATTATTAATTCTATATTCCTGGAGCAGCTCCTGTGACAGGTTTCTGTGCTCAATATACCTAAGGACCAATTTAAGGTACAATAGGAAATCATCAGTTTCAACAGATTCTTCTCGCTGTTCCTTGTCCTTAGTAATGCTTTACCTGTTGGTCCCAAACCCATTGCTTTTTCCCCTCCCTCCCTCCCTCCCTCCCTCCTTTTGAAACCTCTGTTTGCATGTCTACACTTTGGAGTTTCACAATGAGCATCCAACTAGAGGAAGTGACTTCCCAGTATCAATTTATATTTATTCCACAGGAAAAACCATGGCAATAATAATACTAACAACATTCTCTCTTGTGCCTCTTGCTCTTGGGTAGGTGTGCAAAATGTCATTGCAGACCTGAATCAAAAATGAATCCATGCCTTCTGTGAGCTGCAAGGCTTTCAGTTTGGAGGTTGTGTTCTTTCAGAACATAATTCTCATATCTTTTCTTCTCCTCCTCTCAGCCCACCTTTTCAGTTTCTCATCTCATGATGAGTATCTTTTGTACCTTGTATTAAATTACTGCACGTATTCCCCCCCCTAGCAGGTTCAAGTCAGGAAACGACTTTTGTAGAATAAGAATCACTCAGATTCTGAGGCAAAGGATTTCACATTGTGTTCCAGGAAATTAAGTGGTTTTCTTTGAGGAACTTATCAAAACCTCCTCAATGAGAAGAGGAGTCATGGCTGGACAGGTTCTCCTACCCTAAAAGACTACTTCCCTCCCCATCTCACCTGAAATCTTCTTCTGCAATCTTCTAAGTCTACACCTGCAGGGGAATGAGGTGGGGAGAGTGCTGAGTTGCTGGAATGTGCTTGGTCACAGAACACTGCAGATGGCTAATCATGCATTTTGAGTATTTTGCTACAGTTAAAACTTCTGTGCAAAGAGTAAACCAATACAGCAGGCAAAGAGCTGAGATATATCTTTTTTTCTAATAAGGTTGTTCTGTTTACAAGGAGGTTTCTTTTTATTAATACAGAGAAGCATTTTCTACCCATACCCAGTATTGACTGAAGATGTCAATGTCAGTGATGCAGAGAATTTGCATTGAGAGTGACTCCCAAAGAGCTATCCAAATACTGAACATTTTTATTTTATTTTTTTAAAAAAACTTTTGGTGAACCCTTGCACTGCCTTGGAGGTTGCTAATGTGCCACTATTGCACCATCACAGTAGAACAGTGAACTGTGACTCTGGAAGAGTGAAATGCTGAAATGGTGGCATGTCAGGAAAACACAATGCTGAAATGACAGGGATGAAGTCTTCTGGTATGCTGAAATTATGCAAATGAGAAAAAAATTAGTGCAGACAGGGGAAGGGAGGTGGAATCAGTGGGGTGGTGAGGAAGACCAGTTGAGGGAATGTGTGTCACCAAACTGGCAGCATAGCATTATTGCAGAGACAGTGTGAGAATGATTTTTTCTATACTGGTATCCTTAATAGTGCAATTGCTGTGAGACAATAGTCTGGTGTGATAAAGCCCAAAATATGCTTATTATTGTAATGGCTTTTGATCAGTTCTAGTTATGATGTTCCTTTCTCAGTGAGGTCTACAGTACAATGACAACTGTTACGTGCCTCAGAGAAGCTCCTGTACCAATATCATGAGCCTCCCATGGGTGTGTGTATCTGCAAGTTGACTTATGGCAACCTCATGAATGTCGTAGGATTTTCTTAGGCAAAGAATACTCAGAGGTGGTTTTGCCAGTTCCTTCCTCTGAAATATAACCTCCAGCACCCAGTATTCATTGCCAGTCTCCCATCTGAGTGAGACAGTGCTAACTAGTGCTGAACTTGCTTAGCTTCCAAGATCAGATGGAAATGGGCAAGGGAATGGAAGGGGGGAAGCTCTGGAGGAGAGAAGGAAGGCACATACACCTCCCACAGTGGCAGAGCTTGGAATGTGTGGGGGGGCAGGAGGGGGTGTGGCTATGGTGTGTGGGGGCGTGGCTATGGTGTGTGTGTGTGTGTGTGGCTGCGGTGTGTGAGGGCAGGACTATGACACATGGGGGCAGGGCTGTGGCATGCAAGGGTGTGGCTACAGTTCGTGGGGGGCATGGCTGTAATGGATGGGGTGGGGCTATGGCATGTGAGGGAGGGCAAGCAAGGAGCTGGGATGCCCCCCCAAAATTGCCACTGGGGATGACCTACCCCATCCCCTCTCCATCCCTACAAGACTGCCCCCCACCATTTCCTTACCTTTTGTCTGTGTGCTTACCTTGCTTCTCCATGCCTGGTAAAATGCAAGAGAACAGGAGGAGGAGAATGGGGGCAGGGATGTACATGTGTGCCTTGCAAATGATCAGATTCGCAAAGGTCAAACCCATGAATGTGGAGGGAAGATTGTGTTATCAGTCAACAGTATTGTTATCTAGCCATTAAGTCATACATTTATAAAATAAACATTTGATCCATGCAAAATCTTTAGATTTAAAAAGGAGGGCTCAATTTTTTAAAATACTACTACTACTACTACTACTAATAATAATAATAATAATAATTCTCCTTACAAACTATGAAAAGCCATGGCATATATATATTAATTGTTATTCTCTGTGAGTTAACTAAATTCTGAACAATACAGTTACTTCATTTGATTGTACTCGCTATTCAGTCTCCTGTGCTGCTACAAAAAAGGGAGAAGAAAGCAGGTTCATATCTCTTTCAGTCCTGATAAGAAACAGCTGCGTCTCAAAGCAATATTAACAAGGTTGAACAATTTAATAAGGCCAAACAGAGTCATTGCTCTTAACCTTAAAATCTACTGCTCTTTTCTAAAAAAAATCCTGTATCAGGAGATGTAGTTATGGAGATGCTACCTATGCCACTGCCTTTCCACCCCAAAAACCCTGCCTTTTAAGCTGCGTAGCCACCCATTTTTGAGTTTGGAAATGGATGTCTTAGAGAGCTGTGTGGTTTAAAGGTAGGTTTTTTTTTGGGGGGGTGCTTTTGGACATTGTGATGGTCTAAAAGTGGATTGCAGTTGTCAGACTTAGCAGCATTGTAATTTTTGAACAATGTGCCAAGCAAAATTCATAAATGCTTGCAACTTTTCTTTGTTGTGCCAAAGAGAGATATTTCATTTATGGGTTTTAATCTTCTCAGATGCCAATGGTGCATTCACATTTCAAAGTCTGAAATATGTTCTCCTGTTCTGATTTTAAGTTATCTTACCATTTTGCTTATACATGATATATTAGGAGACAAGTGTGGCAAATGTGCCAAATTTCCTCCTGCATGTTATAAACCTGCTAACATGTTCTTTTTTCCTTCCATGGGATTTAGAAGCTGTTTCTGACTTAATAACTTCAGTGACTGAAATCCTGTTGGACAATTGTAAATGCATAACCTACAGTTAGACATTTGAAACTACCATGTATATGTGATCCCTATGGAGCCCCCAGGTTAGAAGCTACCTAGGTACTATAAAAGTCTCTTAAACCCCAATTACCGGTAAACAGCCATTGCAGTTAGCAGGGGTCCATTTCTCTGGCAACCAAGAAGCAGTTGCTTGACATCCCCACCCCTCCTCATGTGAGTGATCTCTAGAACAAGGGGGATTTGCAACAGGGGTCCTTTTTCTACCTGTTGCACCAGAGATCACTCATGGGAGAGGGTGAGAATGTCAGGCAACTGCTTCTTGGTTGCCAGAGAAATGGACCCCTGCGAACTGCAATGAGGTCAAGGGGAATCACTGTGGAATTCACTGTGTAGCAATATGTTTACAATGCTACATAGTACGCAACGGCCATTTAGGATTCTGGCAAATATTTACAATGTCCGTCACAAAAAATTCTTTTGGAAGACCTGATCCTAGCAAAACAAGTTGTCTTTAAATAACTTTTCTTCTTTCTGTTGAATTGCTTCCGGTCAATCAGTCACCTTTATTTTGGGGACATTTGTAGACCATAGCTTGCATCCCACTAGCCAATTACAATGTTCTAAGTAAGACTTAGGATACTGTAACTGCTTTGTATTCTCATTTGCAATTGTGGCATTATTGTTAGGACCACAAATGACTCTGAAACCCAACTCAAAAGCCAGTCAGCTGTCCGGAGTGGTGTAGGTCTATGCTGCTGCCAAGGAGGATGTTATCCTAAGAGGTAGGGGGTGTTGGGGTCCACTCGCAATGTCAGTTTCTCCTTAGAATTTGGGAAAATTATAGCTCAGTGGTTCTCAACCTGTGGGTCCCCAGATGTTTGTGGACTTCAGCTCCCAGAAGCCCCAGCCACTATGGTCAATGCTCAGGGCTTCTGGGAGCTGAAGTCCAAAAACATCTGGGGACCCACAGGTTGAGAACCACTGTTATAGCTCAAAGGAGGCGTTCAAAAGGAGGGTAACAGCAGGATCATTTCACCTATGTATACCAGTACTAACTGTAGAGAGGACTTGGGTTGAAAGTTAAACAAAGTATTTTATCTGGATTGCCAAAAACACAAGAAATCAGACACTCTCAAGAACCATATAAGGCTATCGGAAAGTGAGATGTAAAAGGTTGGATAAAGAGAGATTGAGGTGAAGAGGGTGACAGTTACCAGTCCTGAAGAAGAAGATCAAAGTGGAGGGGCTCAGACAGTGTTTGAGGGTAGCATGGACAAACAGCGGCCTGGGTAGTACATATTACATATAACATACTACAAGTGGCTGGGGTTGAAGCCAGGGTCTTTATACCCTATTTCCTACCCTAAAGGGGGTAAAATGGCTTTCCCACAGAACTGTCAAGTCTAGAATGAGTTGATTGCTGTACTCCAGAGTGGCAAAACATTCATGGGAATCATGACAGTCTTTTAATATTTGAGCTGGTAGGGGGTATAGGGAAGACCTCCATAGGGCAAGACCAAGGGATGGTCCCTGATTGCTTCAACTGAGCAATTCACCCTCCATTGTATTCAGGAGTGCACAGAGCCTCAAGTGTTGAAAGGATTAGCACAAATCCATTAGCATGGGGGTTTCTTACCAAATCTTTTCTGAACTTATGATCTGACCATGTCTTAGGTCAGCTTGACCAGGCAACACGCTTTCCAGTCAGCATGCTTTCAGTCATATTTTTCAGCCATAAATATATCACGTTATGAAAATAGCACATCCTACAGGATTGGGGGTGTAGGGTATGGTAACAAGGATGGTGCAGGGTGGCATGACCAATCCCTCCTGCTGTGATGAGAAAAAGCAGAGACCTCTGTGCAGACCTGCCACAGCTCTCCACTGCAGCATAGTGTGCTCCTGGGAGGGAGCTGAACACATCACCGTTCAGCACCCTACTCAGCTGCAGCACAGACCTCCAACATTCTGGATGTCTGACTGGCTTTTGAGGTGGGTTTCAGGGGTCAGATGATGAATTAAACCATAGCTATGACATTGTGGCTACGTGTTTGATGCAGGATTATGGCCTGTTTTTAATTACATCTGGATCTACAGTTAATCAAATAGCAGTATTATTGATTTATTGTTTTAAGGACAGAATGGTATTACTGAAAAGCAAAACACATGCCATTCTAGTATTGTAGATCTTTTGTTTTGTAATCAAACATACATGTCAATGTTTGTATAACAACAATATCAAGTGGATGAGAATTCTGTGGTACTTGTAGGAATATTGTGTGTGTTGGAATATTAGTTATTGTTGTATAGTTACATTTTATAAGAACTATTTTTAAACCACTGTTTCTATATTTATTGTAGATTTCTCAGCTGAAGAACCAGAACAATGAAAAGCATCTGAAACATATGGGATTCAGAAATGTTTTTGTCTAGCCCATTATCCTTTACTCTTGGTGGCCTGTTTGGGATTTCTGTTGTGATGGAATAAAAAGATTTTTTGAAAAAACATATACAGGGAGAGCAAGGGCCTTGTATTTGCACATCAATGGTCAGAGCTCCGGCCCAGTTAATGTTGGAGCCCGTGCTAGGACTTCTGTTTCTGAACTGTTTTTGTTTCTCTTGTACTACATAAAATCTGAATTTATGCCCCACCCTAGAATAAAGAGACCAGACACATAACAGTGGGATATCTAAGAACCACTTTATTTGACCTAAAAGTATTTACAATGCATTGGCCTGGAAATGTAGCAAGAGGGGGAGAGCTACCTGATATAAGTCCACCTGAGGCCAGGTGTTGCTCCTTGGACTACCTCCTCAGCCCATCTTTGGGTGACACATCTGGGCCCTGGGTACAATCCAAAACCTCTGGGTTGTTCTGTGCCTGGCTGTAGCTGGAAGGCAAACTCAGTGGGCTTCCACCAAAGTCCCAGGACTCTGCAGATGAGAACCCCAAACCCAGGTTATCCTCAAGGGCAGCCTCCATCCCCATGCCCTGGGTCTCAGGACCTTGAAGAGGAGGTTTCAGAGCCCTGCCATACACCCAACTTGGTGCCAAAAGTGTACACTGAAGATTTCTATCCTCCCTCGCTACTGGCCTGTGGATCCCTATTTACTGACACCACCCAAAGCCAATTTACTCCTCTTCCCTCAGATACACTATGGAGTAGGGAAAAAAAACGTGGTAAGAAGGGGAAGGATTCCTACCGAGCCATGAAGCGACCTGTAATCACGCTCTGAACTTGAATGCAGCAACATGTAGGGCAAGCTGGCTTTAAATAGCCCGGCATCACGCCCTCATTGCATGATGTGTTCCTATGCTTCTGGTCTTTTCTGGGGAGGCTATTAAATCCCCACGCTCCCCTACAGTGCCAGGCTGTGTGGGTCCAAATAAGCCTTATTACAAAAAATTCAAATTAAAACCATGTTAGTGGTCCAATCTACAGGAGGCTAAAAATGCAGATTAGTCCCAATTAGTCATCATTCTAACCTTTACATGACACGTGACACCCTAGAGCAGTTTCAGGTCTTTTCATTAAATGTGAAGGAGCAACCGCATCTCAAGATGTATTCCAAAAAGGTTTTTTTTCTCAAATTAACCCAACCTGTTTCAGCCAAGAAATATTTCTCTGCTCTCTTCAAAAAGAAAAAGGAGAAGAGACAAGACTGGAGGAATGCAATGAATATATGTGCACACATGCCTCATATTAATCTGCATATATAATACAATTATTAAAGAATAATATATGGAACCAGGTAAAATAGTATGTAACCTAAATATACTAAAGGTAGCAGATCCTGTCTGATCATGAAAGCTAAGCAGAGCCTGCCGTGATTAGTATTTGGATGAGAGATCGGCAATGAATATCAGGTGCTATAGGCTATATTTCAGAGGAAGGAACTGGCAAATCCACCTCTGAGTATTCCTTGCCTAAGAAAGCCCTATGAAATTCAAGGGGGTCCCATAAGTCAACAGGCAACTTGACAGTAACTACACACACAGGCACATATGAGAAACAATGCTTTCCAAATCAGGAGTGGACAACTGCACAAGCAAGGCTGGATTATCCAGGATGTGGCTGGAGAAGATTTAACAGCAACAAGAACAACAACAACAGCAGCAATAACACAGCTGCTGCTGATGATAATGTTGGAAGTACTGCTGCATTTGACATAATGAATTGCAAAACATTATAACAAAATCTGCTCAGTTCTCTGGATTCAAGGGGGTGGAAGGTAGAGGGAGAACAAAGGAGGATGCCCAGCCCAGGCACTTAGGCCTAGTTTATCTCGCTGGAGTGATAAACCTGGTTCTCAGATCCTGATGCTTGCCCAAATCCTATATCATCTCACTGTATATCATCTCATCATACTGTACGTTTCCACTATGTTACCACTATGCAATACCTATACTGAATGCTACTACAGTACAACATATGAGAAATGCTGAATGCATATAGCCGTGATTCTCCTGTGCAATGTACATACACACTACTCCTGGGGCATTACTGCCATCTGCAGTGGTGCTACCTGTTGATCTCTACTTCTTCCACTGTCAGCTGGATCTGTCCATTCTGCATTGTCCATAAAGTCACTCTGCACAATCCAGTTTATGACTGCATATGTCATCAACAAGCTGCCTCATTTCTCTAGATGTGGATTCACATGACTGAGTGCATTTCATCTGAAACCCTCCCCCGCAACCCTTAGAAAATTAGCCATTAGGGAGAAGTCTCATGTTCTTTAACAAAGAAGGATCCTATTAGCTTGGCTTTCTTCCTGCCATGTGTGTTTTCCATCAGGGAGATTTTTGTGTGTGTTTATACAAAAGGGCATGGAGGTGTGTGAACAGCCACTTGCAGACTAAAACAGCAGGGTCTAAGTTGGATTGGCAGATTGACCACGTCAGTAAGAACTGGGTCTCAGAAAGAAAAAAATACCAGGTTTGGGCTTGGAAAAGTTACTTTTTGGGACCATAACTCCCTAGATCTCCCAGCCTTGCTGTGGGATTCCCATAGTTGTAGTCCAAAAAATGTTTCAGTGGTAACCAGAGAGCATTTGCATAGAAAAGGCTTGCTCTCCAGCTGTGCCCGTTCCTTGAGATGTCAGATCTGGCTGCAGTGACACATGCCTTGGTTACATCCTGGCTGGTTTACTATAACATGCTGTATTTAGGGCTGCCTTTGAAGAGTATTTGGAAACTTCAATTGGTCCAAAGAGCTGCCGCTAGATTTTTAACCAGGGCTGGCTACAGGGATCAAACAACTCCACTGTTGCAACTGATCCAGTGGCTGCCAATCTGTTTCCAGGCACAATTCAAAGTGCTGGTGATAATGAAGTCCTACCTGGTTATTTGATGAAATGTATTTTCCTTTATGAACCAGCCCTGGCTTTGAGATCTGCTGGAGAGGCCTTTTTAACTATGCTTTTTTTAAAAAATTATTTAAGTCAGTTCGAGTCCTTACTAGGAAGAAAGCAGGATATAAATAAAGATGATGATGGTGACGACGATGACGACAACAATAGAAACGGAACTCTTCCAAGTTCTCTTAAGAAGACCTGCTCAAATGCCAGTATCTATATTTGCACATACCACTGGCACCCTGGCTTTGAATCTATTACATTTATTATATGCCATGACTTTTGGATCTGTTACATTTATTTACTACTATATGGGAACACTGGCCCTTTTTGAGCAGAGTACTTGATTTTTTTCAACAGTTGTTCTACCTCCCTACCCTCCCAAGGCTTTTTCTAGGGTACATGTGTGTGTTTAAATTGTTTGCAAGGAACTGGTGGAGCAAAGTATGCTTTTGGGTTGGGAAATAACAGCTGGGAATTTAGGAAGTCCATGAACAAAAGAGTACAGGAAATCTGCAGGGAATTATTGGTGATGTTTGGAGAGAATCAGCTAGGCATGCATTTGAATATTGTAATGGTTGTATTTTATAGCTTTTCTCTGACAATAACACACGAGCGATATGTCACATTGGCAACCGATGAACAGCATCTGGTCTGGGTTTAATTTTTCCTCTGGGACGCTAACCTGAGCACACATAAATGTGTCTTTCCCTTCAACTGCCAGACAGATCAGGTTACAAATAGGAAATAAGGGGCAGCTCACAGGCCAAGATCCTGCATAGCACATATGCAGCATTACTGCTCCATGCATGCAGCTCCATGGGTTTTCCCAAAGCAGCTGCCAAGCCCTGTTGGGTCATTGCTACAGCTGTTATAGAGGCATGGAGAGGGCAAGAGAGGAAGGGAGGTAATCAAGCAACAGGGAATGCCTCTTGTTTCCTTTGCAGTTCACTGGAGACAGAGGCAAAGAAATGATAACTTTCTTCACTTCCACTCTCTCTAGCAAACTGAAGCATGAATTAGAGACAATCCATTTGATTTTCTCCTCTCCATCATAGCAGTGGTCTAATGGGGCTTGGCAGTTGTTGTTGGTGGTGGTGGGGATATGCCACAAGTGTCTAGAGAATGGCCCTTTGTACCTGAATTGAAAAGAGGACACACACACACGCATGCGCGCCATAGAGTTAGAAGTGTCCCAAGGGTCATCTATCCAATCCAACCCAACCCACTACCGGTGTAGGAGTCCACAACTAAGTGCCCCTGAGAGGTGGCCATCCAAAATCTCTGCTTCAAAGCCTCCAATGAAAGAGGCTGCCTTCTGGGATATTTTGTTTCATTATTGAACAGCTCCTACTGTATAAATTAAAGCAAGCCTTATGTCAAAAGTCCCATTTTAATATCTTCTGACTTTGAGAAGCCCTTCTGGATTGCCATGGGTGCTTCAGATATTGGCCTAAGTGCGGTGTTGTTAGAGCAGAAAGGAGTGAAGAATCCAAACACATTCTTAAGTTGCAAGCTAACTGCAAGGGAAAGAAGCTATTCTTCTGTACAGACACAATGCCTGGTCATTGTGTGGATGCTGAAGACATTGCACACACTATGTGGGGGGATCATTTCGGTTCACTGTGCTGAGCGATCACAAAGTGCTGATTTGACTAGATGGGATGAAGAACAGGAACACCATATTGCAGTGATGGTGGTGGAGACTGCAGGAGTTTCAGATCAACTTCCAGCATTTTAAAGGAAAGATCATGTTAATTGAAGATGGCTTGCCAAGAGAGAGACTGTGCTTGAGCCACTTGGCTAAGACTTTGTGGACTCTCCCAAGGAGGAAAAAATAAGACTCTGCTTGTGGACGCTACATATACTTCTTGGGAACAAGAGATATACCATGTTGTAGAAGAAGAAGGGAATATGTGATGTTTCTGAGCTTTTCAAGGGAGGTTTTCTTTTTCATTTATCAGATATTAAGGTAATATAGTTATATATACACTGTGTATTAGATGTTAAAAAGTAAGGATCTGTCAGGAGAAAGCAAGAAAATGGAATGTTGGGATTGATAATGATTGGTGGAATGTCTGAGGGAATTTTGAAAAGACTGGTGCATGACAGTTGGTGGGAGAAAGGAAAAGTAGTCTGTCAGGATGAAAAATTTAGTTATTGGGGTTTAGAAGTTTGAGTGCTTGGGAGAGTTAGGCGATCTCACATGGGAACCACTAGGGCATCTAGGAGGTCCCCAGAGTTGGTGCCTTGGTGGTGGGACAGGAGATCCTTACATTGGTGACAGAAGTGGGGGTAAGGGGAAGTCCTCATATTTGGTGGAGGTGGTTGGGATAAGCAAAAGTTAACAGATTTGGTGGCAGCAGAGGGGCAGGTAGAAGCCTTCACAGTTTATGATAGCAGAGGAATAGGTAGAAGTTTCACAGATACATTTTAATTTGCACTGCCTGAGGAGGTAGACAGGATCATTGGAGATGAGAACCACCACGTGTCTTCCCTTCCTGGCTTATAAAAGCAACCAGAGAGGGACTGGCTATTTAGGTAAGGGGAGTGGTGAATGCCTCACTGCAGCAAGGCAGAGATCCATCCTGTCTAAAAGAGGCTGTGGTGAGGCCTTTACTGAAAAAACTCTCCACAAACTCAAAGGCATTAGACAACTACTGGCCAGTGTCCAACATTCATTTTTTGGGCAAGGTTCCTGGATGAAATGGATTATCTAGATCCATTTCAGTCAGGCTTCAGTCCTGGCTATGAGACTGAGACAGCTTTGGTCACCTTCATGGATGACCTATGCAGAGAACTGGACAGGGGGAGTGTGTCCTTGTTGATTCTACTGGATGTGTCAGAGGCTTTCAATACTATCAACCGTGGTATCCTTCTTGGGTGCCTGTCTGGGATGGGACTTTAGGGTTCTGTTCTACAGTGTTGCCAGTCCTTCTTGGAGGGGAGAAATCAGAAGGTGGTGGTGAATTTCTGTGCTCTACCACACTGGCCTGTAGAATTCCTCAAGGCTTGGTTTTATATCCTATGCTATTTAATATCTATATGAAACCTCTGAGACAGCTCATCTGGAGTTCTGGAGTTCAATGTCACCAGTATGCTGATAACACTCAACTCTACCTCACCTTTTCATTTAACTCCAATGAAACTATTTTGGTGCTAAACCAATGTTCACTGTCAGTAATGGACTGGATAAGGCAAACAAATTGAAGGTGAATCCAGACAAGATATGGGTGCTCCTGGTCAGTCAGAAGGCAGATCAGGGAATAGAGATTCAGCCTGTGCTGGATGGGGTTACACTCATCCTGAAATCTTAGGTACACAGCTTGGGCTCCTAGACTCTGATCTGAGCCTGCATATCTAGTTTCAGCAGTGGCCAGGAATGCATTTGCACAGTTAAAACTAGTGCACTAGTTGTGTCTGTTCCCTGAGATGTTAGGTGTGGCTGACATCTTGATTACATTCTAGTCAGATTATTGTAACACCTTGTGGTGGGGTTGCTTTTGGAAACTGTTCAGAAATGTCAGTAGGTCAAAATGCTGCGACCAGAACAAAAAAGTAACAAATATGGTAGAATATTTGGACAGATGTCAATTAGACTGCATATGGAACTGAGGCAAAGTTTAAATGGACATGTGACTACTATGGACATTGTTTAGGCAGTGAAAAGGTCTAAAGTGGAAAAATCTCCAGACTCAGGCCATTTCCACATGGGCATATTGCCCATGCTAGAGCGACCTCTCCAGGAGGTCTTCTTCACCGGGGTCTGCGCTAGAGCAGTTAAAAAAAGTGAGGTTCTAGACCTCAAACTGCTCTAGCCCAGCCCCGGGGGTGGTGCTGGGAGTTTTATAAAAACCACCTTCAAAAGTGGTTTTTATAAAACTTACCCGCGTTGCCCTGTAGCAGCCCCCGGTGAAGAACTGCAGAGACGCGGTAGCGCGTCCCTGCAGATCTGCCCGGGGGCAGGCTTCCGGCTGGCGCGCTGTCCTAATTGGTGGAGCGCTGCCGGAAGCCGCTGGCCGCCATTTTGGGCGCCGCCAAGCGCCGCTGAAATTCGGCGGCGTTTGGAACAGCGGATCCGCGCTCTTCGGAGGGACGGAGCAACCCACTCTCGGGTAAGCTCCGCCCCTCCGTGCGCGGCCCCGTTTCGCCCCCCCCGTGAGGAAAGGGCCACAGATGGATTATCTACAGTATTTTACAAAAAATTGAAGGTGAGTTAATACAACTACTTAAGATGGTATGTAATGCTATATTGAAAGAGGATGGATGCCAGACTCTTGAAGACATCACAGTGATTTATAAAAAGGATACAGATGAGACATCTATCAAGAAATATCATAGACCTATCTTTTTACAAACAAAGACTACAAGATATTTACTACCATTTTCGCAGATAGATTGAGGAAATGTATTTCTGAGAAAATCCATGAGGACCAGAGTGGATTTTTGCCAAAAAGATGATTGAGGAGTAATGCAAGAACTATTCTCAGTATTATTGATGATTCACAATTTCATAATGATAAAAAAGCAGCTTTGATTTTTTTAGATGCTGAGAAAGGTTAATATTTCCTGGAGTTACTTATTTCAAGTATTAGAGAGGATGGACTTTGGGCAAAATATCACCTGGGCTATAAAGACAATATATTAAGTTCAAAAAGCACACATTTTGGTAAATAACATTTCAACATTAGTTGAGATACAAAAAGGAACCAGATAAGGATGCTCCCCATGAACTTTGCTTTTTATATTAGGCTCAGAGACTTTATTGAGACATATTAGACAAGATGGCAGAATATGTGGAGTGAGAATTTAAAAAGAAGAATATATGCTGAGGGCTTATGTAGGTGATCTTGCGACAATAATGAAAATCCATTAGATTCAATGAAGATTCTTTTCGAAAAAATAAACACGTTTGGGGTTTGCTCTCGGTTCAAAGGGAAACTGTGACAGAACAAAATTGTTGACAAAAATATGTCTATGGAAGAGGGAGGATGAATTATCATCTCTTTCTAATTTTAAGGCTGGGGAAAAATGGGAATCAATTATGATGAAGAACAGTGCATTGTTTCAAAATAATTATGAGAGAATCTGGAAAAGAAATTTTATAAGATTTAGAAAAATAAGGAAAGTTAAACTTATCTTTTAGAGGGAAAATCGCAGTAATAAAGGCAAATGTTCTGCCTAGGCTTTTATTTCCAAATGATCCTCGTAATAAGAAATGGAACACCTTTTGTCCAATTTCAGAAAGATATTTCCAGATTTGTCTGGCAGGCAAAGAAATCTAAAATAAAATTTAAAACATTGTACAATGCTAAAGAAAGGGGTGTTTTGTATTGTGAAGCCTATTGCTTTATTTGGTTGAAAGAGTGGATTTTGCTCAGGGATAAAAGACTATTGGAACTTGAAAGTTATGATTTAAGAGGTGGTTGTCATGGTTATCTTTGGTATGATAAAGCCAAGGTTTTAAAAATCATTCTTTCAGAAAAGCTCTTCTGTGAGTTTGGGCCAAATATGAGCAAAGTTTTTTCCCTAAAATATTATTAGTTATCACACCACAGGAAGCTTTTTAAGAGAAACAATGGGTTAAAAATTGAAAAAGGTTACATTACAATGATTGTTTGTGTAAGGGGAAAAATAGTTGGGAGCTTAAAACAAGAGATTAGAGATGGACTGCTTTTGATCCTGCATAAGGAGAAAGGTGGGCCATAAATCAAATAAGTAAATAAACCCTTCAAATATTTAAAGATGGCTAACCTACATCTCAGTTTTGTCTTCTTCAGGTTAAACATACATAGACCCCTCAACTGTCTCTGATGGGCTGGCTTTCAACCAGGTGGAGATAAATCAGTTCATCCTTGGTTACATCTTCAGTTTTAACATTTTTATGTATTTCAGAGCAGGTGCTTACTCACCTTCTCCCCTGTTCTGGACATCAAAAAGACTTCCTAAACTTCCTAACTGAAAGTGGACCCAAATGTACTCCCAGGAGAAAACACATGACACAGATATCTCACTGGGAATTCTCTTTACAACTGCTTAAAAAAACTAATGTGTGTGTGGGTACCAGGAAAAGAATCCATCAGCTAAGAATCCAGTTGAAATATCTGTCAATCCAGCATGGTATAGTGTTTTTGAATGTTGGACTAGGACGTTGGAAGGCCAGGGTTCAAACCCCCACTCTGCCAAAAAAAACCTATTGGGTAACCTTGGGCATGTCATTCTCCCTCAGCCTCAGAGGAAGGCAAAAGCAACACCCCTCTGAACAAATTCAGCCAAGGCCATTTCTGCACTACACTGTTATAGTGCTGTTATTTCACTTTCAACATCCTGTGGAATTCTGGGGTTTATAGTTTACTAAGGCCAAAGAGCTGTTTGACTAAGAATTTTAAATGCCCCTCCCTAAACTGCAAACCCTAGGATTCCATAGGATGTTGAAAGTGGAATAATAGCACTATAACAGCGTAGTGAGGAAATGGCCCAAGAAAACCCTCACGATACGATTGCCAGAAGTCAGAAATGACTTGAAGGCACACAGCAACAAATCCATCTAACTAGCTTTATTTATTTTTGCAACTTCTAATGATTGTGCTTTATTTCTTTATTTAAATAATGATACATTTCATGCACAGCCCAGCCAAATTCAAGCAGTTGCCTGTTTCATTGACTCCAGTGAAAAGCTTTAAATGTGTACTTAATTCAGCGGTTGAAATCAATGAGTTTTAGAAGTGTGTAGCATTGCCTGCATTGTGTTCTTTTGTTTTTAATGAGTTAAAACTAACATTGTTCGAAAACCACTGAATTTATTTAAGTCACCATTGATTCAGTGGGTTTGCTCCAGCTGAGACTAACAGGGTTTAGTCCAATATTTTAACCACCTTCTACAACCATGAATCATCATCAAACTTACCCAAAACATTCTCTGCAATGGAGATATTCCTTATGCTATCCAAGAGGTATGTGTGTGTGTGTGTATGCAAATTCTGTTCTAGAAACAGTGTGTTTAGAAATTCAAAAAAAGAATTTGCTTTGCATATTATTGAGAACAAGCATTGAGGAATAGCTTGGGATAGTTAATTGGATGAAATTATCTCAATCTGACATTTTAGACTCATTTAAATGTCCTGGTATCTCATTGTAGAAGATGTTTTTAGTAGTCTGTTCTATTGTCAGACAATGTAACATCTGCATTGCAAATAAATATCTCAAAGAGGAAATAACAAAGAGGTCTCCTGTGTGAAATAGGCAAATATGTTCAGCAGTGTTCAAAAATTCAGTCCCTAAATGCATGAGACCAGCTTTAGAAGTAGATTCTGTTAACAAATTGCTTTATTAGTTTCCCTCTCACATTTGAGCCCAATTGGCTGCTGTTTAGATTTGCAGCATTTTTTCCCTCTCATTTTCTGTGCTGAAGGACAACATTTTTGTATTAGACTTGGAAAAAGGAAAATATGTATTGTATTACTTCGCATTTACTTGTGGTCTATATTCCCAACCTCACTTGGGAAATTTTTACTTAAATACACCATAGATAGTGTTGTGATGATGAGTTCAATGGACAGCTTTCTTAGAAATTGTTACTCTGTCTGAAAGGCTATTTTGTGCATTTCTAAAGAGGTAACCCAGACTTGTCCTCAACTGTATTAGAGGTTATTGCATTTGTACGGAAAATATATCTGGTGGTGCAGTGGTTAAATGCCGATACTGCAGCCACAAGGCTGTGAGTTTGATCCTGCCGGGCTTCAGGTTGACTCAGCCTTCCATCCTTCCGTAGGTTGGTAAACTGAGTACCCAGCTCGTTGGGAGCAATTAGCTAAAATACATGTAAGCCGCTTAAAGAGCACTTAGCTGATAAACGGTATAGAAATACACATATCCTGTAAATCCTGTAAACTGTTATGTTTCTTGCATTTACACATTACGTTTTAGGTTGTGTGCCTAAAACAGCTTAGCTGTACAACTGAAAACTTGTACTATGCTAATTAGCCTCTTACTTTGTTTTCTAATAAAGATTCCTCACTCAAAACGTTAGGTATGCAGAATTTATTGCAAAGAAGGCAGGTTATAAGGCCCTTCATTATGAATTTTGCTTGTGAAATAGAATAGGTTAGAATAATATAAGGAGAGTTAGATAAGAAAACAGAAATAATCTAGAGAGGAGAAATTTTATTTAGTCAGAACTCCAGTTCAAGAGAGTTGGAAATGTTTTTTTAAATGCTGCCATTTTAGTGTTAACTGTTTGTTTTGTATTGGTTCGTTTTGTTACTTGGAACTCTTGTCTTATTTATTGTATCATTGTTCTTTCTTTTTAATGTAATTTAGGAAATAATAAAAATTATTTAAATGATTATGAATTTTGCTTGTGGAATATTGACATTATAATGAAATATTTAATTGTGTGTGTGTGTGTGTGTGTCTGCATCCACCTATACTGGCATAGTATCTCCCTACCATTTTCATTCATCTTCAGAATCAGTCATTGGATCTATAGTTATTTTTAGTGGCTGCATCCTGCATTGTAGTTACAGATTTGTAACCTGGAGTTCTGGATCTATAACTGCTCCATATTCAGTAACACTGTGTATTCATAATCATTGTGCTATTGCTGCATCATAAATGTTCTCCTGAATTCCACCTTAAACTCCAGGGGGACTGTGATGGAAGTCTGTTCTGCTGACAATTGGGGTTCAGCAGGATGTTTCCAGCTCCTCCTACCACCTGGGTCAATCAAAAACAGGACTCTTGTCACAATTCCTTATGGCACTGCAGATCATTGGCAGGAGACAGCTGGAAATGTCATCCCGTTGAGCCCTAACTGACTAGCAGAACAGACCTCATAATTCAGAGTGGCCACTGGCTGTTAAGGTTTGGAGGGTCGGGGACAATACAGAATTATATATCTGTAACTAATCTGTACTTACACATCTGTAACTAAGCCAACAATCTATCTACATTGATATACTCTCCTTTCAAAAACTGGGACTGGGATTTTAGAGTCAGCAAAATTAATTTTAAGTTCATTCTCTGAGCGATATTTTGAAATTTTCTCTAACAAATATTTAAGCCCTATTTTGGATGATGACATTACAATAGTTTTTTTCTTGCAAAAAGCTTGTTAATAATTCCCAATCTTTGATGAATGTCCCCACTGATTTCTCTCTTATCAGTCTTATCAATTGGTCCATTTCAGCTAACTCCAACAATTCTATCAACCAGAAAGCTGCCCAGCAATAGGTTGCCTGGCCACCAGAATGGCCACTCCAGAGAGAAATCTAGCTCCTTTAGAGTGAGTCGGAGTTGGAAGCCTCATTTAAAAAATGCATAAATAGAAGCGTGGTATTACTTCTGGTATTTCAAATTACTTCTTCCATTTCTGTCCATTTAGTAGTGTTGCAGCTGTGGCCATGTATCTTAGTATCTTTCCATATTTCTTCTCCAGTCATCTTCTACAAGTCCCAGCAAACACAGTTCTTCAATGACACACCAGTTTTCAAAATGTTATACACCATTGCATGGATTTGATTCCAGATTATTATTATTTTTTTTTTGGCCTTTCACACACTCACCATGTGTGGCAAAAAGTTGCCACTTGTTGCACACATTTCTAACATCTAATCAACATTTTGTGCCCACTTTATCACAAATCTTTAATCAATTCTTTTCTATCTTAAGGTTCATTAATTTAGGCAAGGAATACTCAGAGGTGGTTTGCCATTGCTGGTCCAAGGTTTATTTTTTCTGAAACAAAAGTGTACACACCCGCTTCTCTTATATATTTTTTATTTTTAGAACCTGGAAGAAAATTAGTTGAACTCAGAATCCTCATTTCTTCTGTAACTACTCTTCTGAATGTGCTTTCTAACTGGAAGGAAGCAACCCAGAGCAGTTACTCATACAGTGAGGCAACAGGCACTTTCCCTGGTGGGTGAAAAGAATTAGTGGGTGTATCTGTATTGGACTGACTGAATACTTGGTTGTTACCCAACACAGAATATGGAAAAAGTTAGCCACTCACTCTTAGCTGAAGCTGATTGGAAGGAAATAAATCAGAGCAGTTAATCATGGAGAGATGCACTGGGCAGCCTCCTCTGTGTATAGATATTTTGGTTTTGGAGGAGCATTTATTTCTTCAGTGTATTTCTGTCTCTCATCTCTATTTCCTCAAAAGAGCATCTATATTTTATGGATGGTAGAATGTATGTAGCACCACTCTGTACCACCCCCTCTATAGTAATCTTCCTTTAATTGTGACAAATATGGAGAGATTAGTCTGCTGGTCTGTAAGTAACGGTGATCTTTCATGTTGAAAAGACAGAGAACATTTCTGCATTACACTGTCACAGTGCTATTGTTCCACTTTCAACATCCTGTGGAATTCTGGGGTTTGTAGTTTACTGAGGCCAAAGAGCTCTCTGGCTGGGAATCCTAAAGGCCCCTCTCTAAACTGCAAACCCCAGGATTCCACAAGATGTTGAAAATGGAATAATAGCACTATAAACGTGTAGTGCGGAAATGGCCGAGAGAGCGAGAGAGCGTAGATGAGCAGGGGTGAATACTGAGAAGAAAAGGCTGACAACACCTCTACCCTTTGTGTGACTTGGATGGACAGCGTGATGACAGCTGCAGGCATGCAATGAATGAATCAAACTCTGCAGGGCTTGTTCACCCATCTAATTGCGCAGCTATCAGATGAATTTTACCAGCACAGTCTGGGGGAGATTTTGCTGGTTCCAGCTCATTCCATTTGCTTCTAAATTGTTCTTTCTTGGTCTGCAGTAAAGAAGGTCAGTGTGAGAAAATGGAAAAAGGCTGACCTGCCTGCTTCCTGGGGAGAGTCAACTTTCCAAAATGCACTGTGCTTTCTTGATGGAAAAGTTCTGGTTTGTAGGCAGGAGGGGAAAAAACAATGCAGCTTTTCTAGGACCAGCTAATTGCAGGCATCAGATGTCTTCATCTTTTTTTTTAACCTAAGGTTTCTTTGGGACAAGGACAAGACCAAGGGTGAGACTTCCAAGAGAGCTAGCTGGCTCCATCCCAGAATTTTACTTTGCAATCTCCATATAAAAAATAAATAAATCCACATTTCTCTTTTTACATCTGCATTTCTTTGAATCTTCATGTGCATATTATTTGTGCTGCTAAGTCCCTTTTCTCTTGGATCCAAGATGGGTTGATAGGAACAGGGCTCAGCCAAAAACATCCATCATTAACATTTTTCAGCTGTGTTGAAAATCACCCGTTATGTCTCCCCCGCCCCCCAAAAAGTGTTCTAGTAATGTAAACCTATTTGAGAGTCATTACCCTCAGTCTGAGCAGGATATCTTTGTCTGCAGTGACATGAACACCCTGCCAGATATGATTAGCTGTGGCTTTTTGTTAGCAAGGATCAAACTAACAGTGAATCTAGGGAACATAGCGATCACTTTGTTGACTAAGCTTTGATTATTCTCAGTTAGTTCTTCATGCAGCCAAGGGTAATTGCCTACATAATATTGTGATCAGCCTCAGCATCCTTGGGCCACTGACAGGGCCCACTATCATGTGTGATGCCCATGCAGAGCTTGGCAAGTTACTTTTAAAAGTAATTAATCACAGTTGGAGTTCCACACTTCCCCAGTAATTAGTTGCTATTATTTTATTGCTATTGTTTTATGCTTTAAGTCTGTTTTAATGTGTCTTAATTTTAATGTGTTTTTAATTGGTATGCCGGTTTTAATAGTATTTTAACCTTTGTTGTACCCTGCCTCTAGCTTTGAGGAAAGGCAGGTAGCAAAATAAAATTTCTCCTCCTCCTCCTTATTATTATTATATTATTATTGCATTTTAAAGTAATTATTTTCTTTAACATTTGCCCATTCTAACTAAAACAGTTATTTTCAATTACTTAGCAAAACATACCCAAACGTGTAAACCTCTGGCCTGTAGTAGAAAACACATCCCATCCAGCTCCTTATTACTTCAACAATAGAAGATGAGGTAGTACCATGAAGCACAGCATGAGCCGGCACTAGAACCATGTGATAGTCCTCCTCTATATTTTAGTGAGGGCACTCCCTGTAACTATAAGGGTACATATCAAAAAGAATTAAGCTATTCAAATGTACATTGCAACTGTAATATCATGTAGATACATCTTAATGGGAAACTAATGGATTACAAGAAGCCCCCACATTTTGATGCCCTGTTATCTGATGACTTTCTGTTTTGACACTTCCAAATTAAGGACAAGCTCCGTTAGTTTGATGGGGGGATTCCACTCTTTCATTAATTCTTCGTGCCTACAGACACTTGCTTGGAACTGCTCCCATGTGTGTGCTGCTTGCAAAGTGAGCTGAGAGGGGAAAAACCAGTCACGTAGGGATGTGGGGGCGGGGGAGATTCACCCTGAGCGGCAAAGTTTTGGGGGCATCCCAGCCCATAGTCACGCCCTTGTGGGCCCTGGCCATGCCCCCAAGCACCGCAGCCACACCCCAGTGCACAGTGGCCACACCCTCTCGCGCTGTAGCCCTGCCCCCTCCCATCAACCCTCCACACACTCCAAGCTCCGCCACTGGAAAAAACAGCACTAAGTCAGCTGAGAGAATTTGCAAGCAATGCGTGCATGGTCAGTCCCAAGTAAGCCTCCGTAAGTCCTTCATGCTCCCTACAGTACAGCACGTGGGTTCTACTTTTCAACCGATTCAATTTTCTGGCAGTGCTCCAGTCTGTAACTCAGGGCTTTCCAAATGGTGTGCCGCAACACACTAGTATGTCACCTAAAGTGTGTAGGTGTGCCGCCTACAATCTTGGAAATGTATGTTATTATTTATAAACCATATATTTTTAAAAAATATATGAAAAGTTTTCATGAGATGTGTTGTGTCCCCATACATTTTGTTATTACAATTTATGTATATATCTGTATCTCTTATAAAGGGTTAGTTTAACCTCCAGTTTGCTAGTAAAACTGAATTACTGTGTCACAAAATGACGCATGTCTAAAAAGTGTGTCACCAACATGAAAAGTTTGTAAAGCTCTGCTCTAACCTCTCAGATAAGTGGAGGAAGCCTGTACAAATTTTGGTAACTGGTTACATTTAAGCTCTGCACCTCCAAGAACCTCTGCATTCTACTAGCCAAGGTTTTCCAAAATTTAGTTTAGTTTTCCTAACAACGATGCCCTTGAATTTCACTATTTTGTGCATTATTGATTATATGGTGGTCACTGTGGATGATCTTTACCATGGTTGCCTGGGTGGTTGTGGTGTTGACTCATAATGTCATGGAACAACAGAATTTGGGGGACACTGCATTTTGGGAAAACTAAGGTGGCTGAAGTCGCAACAGTGGCTGACAAAAAACTTTCAGTCAGCATCCTTCTGCTCATTCTTCAAGTTGGCCTAGGATATGATCCATTTAATACACCATCCTTTATTGGCTGGGGTGGTCCACATGACAAAAGAGAAGGCGGTTATTAGATTTTAAAAAGGAAGCAGGGGGCAATGTAAGTGTGTCTGTCTTCTTCAAAGTATGATAATGGTTCTAGGAGTGATCCAGAGTAGTAGCTAAGGGACAGATTTGTGAATCAAGATTCCTTGGTTAAAATCTGACCTATGCCAACACTAGACACACACTTCATCTATTAAAATGGGGATGAAAATACTGATTTAGCAGTAGCATGTGTATTTGGTATAGAAATACCATTTGTCAGCTAAGTGCTCTCTAAGCAGTTTACAATGTGTTAGGTAATTGCCCCCAACAAGCTGGGCACTCATTTTACTGATCTGTGGAAGGATGGAAGGCCGGGTCAACTTGGAGCCCAGCAGGATCGAACTGACAACCTTGTGGCTGCAGTACCAGCATTTAACTACTGCACCATCAGGCTTTTAGAAACTGATTTGCTTTTTTGCAATATGTTTGTAAAGCTCCTGAAGCCTTCTAAAGCTGTAAGCTTGCACGCACTTATCTGTGGGTAAACTCTTTTCAACTCAGTAAGAGCTCCAAGTGATCATACACAGGCTTGGATAAATGTGACGTATTGTGAATGTATATTGAAGTCTGAAATTTAGGTAGTCTCAGCCCATTTTCCTTCATGGGAAGACTGAGTGGCTGCTATTATTTTCTTATGTATAAGTGATCTCTAGATAGATAGCTTATTTAATTTTCAACTGTTTTTCATTAAAATGATGGGAAGGGGGAAGTTAGAAATATTCTGTTTGAATGTGTGTTGTGATCCACCTTGGGACAGTGAAATGAAATAAAAATAAATACAATAAACTGGAGCTAGTGGGAGAGGATTTGACAAATATACTACAACAGTCTCTCAGTCAAAAAATGATCCAAAACTTGAGGAGTTCCTCCTGAGGAAAATATGCCCTGTGATGATAGAACAGCGAAGAGAATGAAAATGATTAGCAAATTGTCACTGCTGGAGGACACCCACCGGAATTAAGGGGCAATTATTTTAAGGGAAATGGCATTAAAGCATTTTGTTGACTCTAAAAGTCATATTTGCAATGTCAAGGCATGCAAAACAAAAACAGAAACAGTAAATGGTGGATTGCCGAGGGTGGGGGTGGGGACTAGAGAGAAGGAAAAAAGCTTGAACCACCCTTGGTTATTAACTGGCTAAGAAACGAGACTCTATGGTCATGGTGTTCTGAAATCTCTAATTGCTGGGAGCTGTGATTGAATGAGGGGAGCTGAGTCATTCTATTTGTACTGTGAACTTGCACAGAGGTGGATTAAACAGTTCTAGCTTCAAAGAACATCGGGCTGAGGGATAGGCTCCCAAAACCAATCTAATCCAAAACTGCCTTTTTGCAGTTGTAAAATCACTGTTCCTCTTCTCCTCACTCATACAGATCACTCTTGTTGCTGAATTTATAGAAAACCAGAACTGTGCAGTTGTCTTGAATCCCAGGGACAAGGTAGTTCTCTCCCTGTATTTCACGTATGCAGCTGAGGGACTTGGGTACCTTTTAAGCTCAAGAGGATAAATACTTGTTTTAGCAATGGGCTCCAATGCTTTTTTCCACAGGGTAATAGAACAACCAAGAGGAGCAAAGAAATTAATTTTAAAAATTGGCTCAGGGAAGACTGCATGCCTGTTGGGGGTTGCTGCTGTTACTCTTCTTAGAATGAATAACTGTTGCTGATTTTTCTGCAAAACCTTCGAGCTAGAATATTATACAGTCAATTTGAGAGGGAAGCATGATGATAACTTGTTTGCTTTTTTCCCTCCCAATTTTTTCTTGCTTGGTAGATTTTTCCCCCAGTGATTTCATGGCACCACAGCAGAATTTGTTTGTTCGAGTGGAAGGGGACAGTATTCAGAGGCCTGTTACTGAATATATTATGGACTACGTAGCAAGAAAGCATCTTTTAGGAGCATTTGTTGCTATTCATTTATGCCTAACAACAACAACAACAGCAACAGAGGGTGATGATGATATTGACATCCTGCCTTTTCTCCAGTTCAGTTCTCAAGACCAGCTTGCAACAATTAAAACAAACATAGTTAAACAACCTACAAAAGTTAAAACGTCATTAAACTATTAAAAAATTAAACCTGTTCAAAGCATCAAATAGAAAATCCAGTAAGGCCATTCCCCTTAAGCAATTGGTCTTCTAAGGCCTGATTAAATACATACATACATACATACATACATACATACTTTACTTGCCTGCAGAAAAATGGCAGGGAGGGTATCAGTTTAAACTCTCTGAGAAGGGAGTTCTAAAGCCTGGGACCAGCCACCAAGAAGGCCCTCTTCTGTGTTCCCATCAGATGTATCTGTGAGAGTGGTCAGAGAGAAGAACCTCCCCAGAAGATCTCAAACCATGGGCAGGTTCATATAGGAGGATATGATCTTTCAAATAAGGATGTAAAAAAAATGAAACTGTTAAACTGTTACGTAGCAAAATTCTACAGACTGAATAGAATAAATGCCACAACCAAATGGCTGCATGCATTGGAATGTATGCAAAAATATGATATATTATGTGTACAGAACTGGGCCTTCAAGTCATTTCCAACTTATGGTGACCCTAAGATCATCATGGGGTTTTCTTGGCCTCCACCTGACTTCCTCAAGGTCTTCCAGTGGGTTTCTATGGCTGAATTGGGATTTGAACCCTGCTGTCCCAAAGTCATAATCCAAACCACTCAAACCACTGCTCCATGTTGAAATAAAAATCTTATGGGACTTTATGGCCCTTTCTGCAGGTAATCACGCCACCATTCTGCACTTACCTGGCCTGTGGAAACCCCAGAAGTGCGACAGAGGTGCTTCCTGACCCAGTGCAGCCTAGGAAAGTACACTGGGGAAGCAAGAGGTGTGTCCATCATGCTTTCTTCAGCAGAGAAGTGGTCCAGTGTGGAGGGGAGCACTCCCGTTGCACTCTCTTCCTGGCAGAACCACTACCAGGATCACCACTAGATGATGACAGATCCAGGTAGGGTGTGGAAAGAGCCTGAGATTCAAATCAATGGGACTTCAAGATTAATGCTGATGAACAATTAGCATGTAACACACCAGACATAACTGTGGTTGAGAAAAAGAAAGCTTGGATTATAAATATAGAAATCCTGGGTGACAGGAGAATCAAACAGAAAGAGAAGGAAAAGATTTTGAAATATTGAGGCCTACAAACTGAGAATCAGCAGCTTTGGGAAAAGAAAGCAGCTGCGGTTGCAGTGGTGATAGGTGCTTTGCAAGCAATTTCAAAAAGACTGAATGAATTCCAAACATCTATGTGAAATCACCTTACATGAGATCCCAGTAGCAAGCAACACTACTTGGAACATGCCACTTTATCTGACATAACCTCACTGGTTCCTGGGTTTTCAGACAGAATCTGAACCACTGAAGGTCCATAACACCAATCAGTAACGCCTAATGGAACGTGAAACCGAGACAGTGATTATGACAACTGCAACAACAAATTTTATGTGTTCCTGAAAAAGTCACATGTGATCTAAAACAACGGACAGGGGTAGGGACAGATGGAATCACAGCATTCTCCCTAAATGGGTTCCCTGCTAGGATTCTTTGATCACAATATGAAAGCAATACAAGTGAAAAATGAGAAAAATGGGAAGATGACAAAACTTGGAATTTCAAGATCAATTGTCTTGTTTGTTGGTTTCATTTCTACAGCACATCCTTTGATGTAACAGGCACTAGGAATGATGTACAATGAAAAAATTAAAGCTACACACAACCTCCCTCCCTAAAACAAAGAACTGCAGGAGGAGAAAGAAACATACAATTACATTTAAAAACAGCAGTGAAATTAAATAAGTGTAGAAGAGTAAACATTTGAAAGCCCAAAGAAACAAGGAAGCAGGATGAAACAAAGCAAAATCCATCTAAAGCAGAAATAAAGAAAAAGCCAATTTCACTTCTCTCAGGAATTGTACAATCATGGTACTTCGGTCAAAAAGTCCCTATCTTGAGTACCTATTTACATAGGTGTTTTTGGTAATGGAACATATCACATGGCTTATATCAGATGTGGCAGCCTCCACAGATGCAGAGGTCAATTTTCACTTCTGTCAACTTGCTGTGGGTCACAATGCCTGAAAATCAGCTGCAAATACAACCCAGAAGTTGCTGGCAGTCATTTCCAATTTGGATTTTCATGGCTTTCAGCAGTTTGGGTTGCGGGTGTTATAAGGGAAACTGCTGCCCTGGAGGGCTTCAGGAGTGCCAACAGAGCATTTTTTACCCATTTGGGACCTACTTGGGGGTTTCATTGCAATTTTAGAAGAGCTATCCAAGATGCTGAAAATATTCTGGAATAGCTCCTTTAAAATTCAGGTCACAACACAAAGCATATTCAAAACCCCCTAACCTGGAAGGCACCATCTACCACTGGCGGCTTCTGACTTGTCCTATTCTTCCAGCTGATGAACTGGGGGCCAAACCAACTTTTGGTGGTCAGAACACCCTCCCTGTGTCTTGGTTCAGCAAGTGCTAACCTTCAGCTTAACTCTCAAACCTGAAAATGAGGGGCTGGCATCTGATGTCAATATTTTTTTTGTGTATGTGTAATTGACTTGCAGAAAGCCTTTTCTTACCCTGTGAATTGGGGATCCCGGGAGGGGCGCCCAAATAACCAAAACCAACACACACAAGATGGGGAAATTAGCTGGAGCACTCTCTTAAGTTAGCGAGAGGCAGGGTAACTTAGCGGGAATCTTTTACCCTATGTGTACAGCGTCAGGTCAGAAGAGCAGCCAGACAAGTTTTAAAGTAACCAAAATGGATAGTTTTATTAACAGGCAAACAACAAATAAGTCAACACATACACACAGCTAGCTAAGAAATAGGAAATGAGAGTTTCGGGGGAAATGGGTGATACGACACCTTTCTTGTCCTGGAGAAGTCCAATTGAAGAGAGGAAGCTCAGCATGGCGGCTGAGGGGAATTTGCTGAACAGAGCAGCAGTAAGGCTGGATGGAAGTCTGGAGTGATCCAGGGAACTCTCGGAACTGGGGGGGTTTATTAGGGAAAGAATGACCGTGGGCTAGTTTGTATTTGGGCGAGAACAATGAGTTTTGGGCAAAAGACAATATCTCTGAAAGGTCAGAATTTACATGATTAAGTTAAGGTCCAAATTGACAATAGTATAGCTGGTATGCAGATGCAGTTTGCCTGGGCGGTAGAGTGTCCAGCTCGCCAGGGTGCCTGCTCGGGGCAGGGGTCTCTTTGTGTTGACGCTTATCTGTAACGAAGGTGCTTGTTTTCGGGAGGTCTCCTAAAGCAGATCTGGCAGTTTCTGGCTTGCCTTGGTGTAAACAGCATTCAGTAGCCATACCTAGCTTGGTGCTTGTTCGGTGGCCTCACAAATACGTGGCTGAGGGTGGCAGAACAGGAACGAGTTGTGATATCAAAAATGATATCTGATGTCTACTGAAGCCAGGCCACTTCACGGTGATAACACTTTGACAAAAGTTGCTTACCAAGGCTCCTAAGCAAATTCAGCAGTCACAAGATAAGAGAAGAGTGCAAAAGATCCTTTTGCAGATTAGTGAGCCCTTCACATTTGCGGGTTTCATGTTTGTGGATTTGATTATTCATGGATTATTTGCTGTCACCTCTGCTGCCTCCCTGTGCCATTTTTAACAGGGACTGCAAGCCTCGTGAGACTGAGAAACTGCAAATGAGGCTTGCAAGTCCCTATTAAAAAATGGTGTGGGGCAGCAGTGGATGTGGCAGTAAGCCCCACCAGTCACCTACTTCTGCCTTGTGAAGGAACCCTGATGCCTCAAAGGAATCCACAGTGGGCTGAATATGTTGACCATACTTTTTCATGTCTTAAATATGGTTTGGGTGGACCTAGAATTATTCATGGCTTTTCCACTTTCACAGGGGTCTTGAGCCCCTAACCCTAGCGAACGTGGAGGGATGACTGTAGTTAAAGGTAAGGAGCAAAGAGAAAAAAATGAGCAGATAGTTCATCATGCTGAAGGCCTGTAAAACCATGAGAGTCCCCAAAAATTTTTATTGGGAAGGCTGCTATTTGACTTCGGATGCTTCCAGATGGAGAGCTCATTGCATTATTAATCAAAGGATATCTCATTAAGGTATTGCCTCTCTTAATCTTGAATAGATTGTTTTAGTAAGGACAGAGAAGAATGTATTGGGATAATACAGGAGGGTTAAAAAGGGAAGGTGGAATCAGGAAGTGATTGTACAATAAAATTGTCATCTGGAAGCTCCCTCTTTCATTAATAATCTGGAGAGGCATATTTGCTAATGACACTACATATCTTGGAGTTTGCCATGTAAGGAAGGGGAATGTAGAATTCTCAGACAAAGGGGCTGATCAAATCACCAACCCCAGGATTTCACCTGGTGCAGCCATGGCAGTTAAAGTGGAATTGTAGTGCTATAATTGACTAGTGTGGAAAGCACCCAAATTAGTTCAGAGTGGTAAAAGTAATAAAAGAATTTTGTAAAAAGTTCCAAAAGGAGATGTACAGATTGGGAAATTTGTCCTATTCATTCTTAAGGAATGAAATATCATGTATCTCTCTGCACGTCTGTTTCCACCTGAGCTAAAAGAACATAATACCTATACACATATAATTGCCATACATAATAAGGGAATCTTAGGAATATGCATCTCAGTATTATTTATTTTTAAAAATGTATTTATTATTAAGTTTTAAAATGGATTTTATGTTAGTAAAATTTTTGTTTATGGTTACAGTTCCATCTCCAGTCACTAGGTGACAGACTTCCATAACAACTAGATAGACCTAGCATATTTATTTCTCCAGAGACCTCCTAGGCAGAACCATGTGGACTAGCAGTAGCATAGGGAAAACTGACTGTAATGAGCTTCCAATATTTAATTTGTGGAGGGTTTGGAAATAGCACTCTAGGCCAAGGTCTAGCACCATCAGAAAGTGCAAGGTAACTGTCTTGGAGAGCAGATGCTGAGGGGACATGTGACAGCATCTTCCATTTTAAGGCTTGAATCTTATAGTTACTGCCAAGTAGAGTAACTCCATTGAATTTATGGACACTGACATAAGCGCTAACTTTCCATTCAGCAACTGATTAAACAAATCTCTTCCACTGAGCCTACCAACAGGATTCATGCCTAAAATCTCCAGTTCTTCACCTCTAATGGAACAGAATCAAACTAATAGGCTTCCTTGTCAACATGCCTAAGCCCCGTAAACGAGCCTGCTACATCGGATGTGGTATGGTAAGGAAAGTTTCAGTTGCTAGGTCAACCAACTTTTGTATGTGGACCAGGCAGGACATACATTTTATCATTTGCCTCAGACAGCAAAATTCCTTCAGCCTATTTAGCCTGTTTGAAAGACCCTAATCTGGGATGCTTAGAAGTTACAGCAGTTTAGCCCAAATATAATATGTTGCCTCTAGATACCATACTGATGTAGGTTAAATTCTAATTTTGAACAATTTTAGTATTTTTTTTATGTGTATGAATAATAGGTTATAGACTATTCCCACTGAACTGTTTGGTTTCCAAGCATTTATTAATTTTGTTAACTTCTTTACAGTGTAAGATTTTCAGTTGAAGGAATGGCATTCATACTCAGGGTATGGTGTTCTAAAATCAACAGGGTATTTGCAGCGAAGAAAAGCAAAGTCATTCTTCAAGTCTACAAGGATAATAGCATTCCAGTTGTGTGGATGGTGGGTTTTGAGTTGCCAGGATGAAAACAAAAACAAAAGCCCTTCAAAAGCCAGCACGATCAGACTGAAGTCATCTGACTGATGATGCTCATTATATACATGTGAGTCAAAATATCTTCATTACCATCAACAACTGTGATCCATCAACTGAGGCAGATTTCCATCACATTCAGTCTCTTGGTATAAATCATGCAGAGATCCGGTCAACATTATGGTCTAAACCAGTGGTGTCTAACCTTTGGTTCTCCAGGTGTTTTGGACTTCAGCTCCCAGAATTCCTGACTGTTAACCAAGTAGCTAGGGTTTCTGGGAGATGAAGTCCCAAACACCTGGAGAACCAAAGATTGGACACCACTGGTCTAAACAATTGTTAATCTCTGCCAAGGTGAACCCCTGAACCCATTAAACCCAATAAAATGTACCTAAATTGTGACCCACCAAGTGCTCCTTGATTCAATAGTCTACTTTAGTTGGGATGAACAACTGGATTTAAACCTATATGCCCTACACAGCACACATGGAAGGAACTCTTAAACTTAACAACACATTCAGTGACCCCTGCCAAAGCTAGAAAACTAGGCTACTCTTCTGCAAAGCAGCCACTTGACTGTCAGCGTCTTCTCTGTGACAGAAGTAGGGGGAAAAGGTAAGTTTACAAAGATAGCAACACTCAGTCTTAACAATCAAATAGAGTAGCTATGACAAAGCTAAGAAACAGCAACTCGGATTAGGTAGCAGTTTAATGGCAGTTAAGAAACATTCGAACAAAATTCTATGGGCAAACTAGTTCTGAAGCAAAACTTTTAGAATGACAGCACGTTTATGTGAAATTGCTTTCACTCAATTCCTACCAGAGACAGGACATGAGGAAATGATGCGAATACTCAGAACTTTACACTATGGCTCCCAGGATTCCTCAGCCAGCACAGCTAACTAATGCATTTGTTATCACACCAGTTTGAACCAGTTTCAGTTCAGGATGGGTTGAACTACTAGTAGCAGTGATGAAAGGATTTTGGAATGGGCCTGCTTCTTGCAAATGTGTTCTGGTCCTGTTCTGGAAATAAATAGGACTGAAGGTGAGTTTGCTTCTTCCTTCCTGTGTCAGAGGTCTTAAGATATATGAAGCAGAGATCTATTGCAATCTGGGAATTTTCTGGATCCATGTACTATGCATAGCTCTGGCCTACACCTTGGAAAGGAGGAGCAAAAGCACCAGCTCTCCATCATCTTTAGACTCTATACACCCTATGCCCAGAGATCTTCCAGGTTAGGACTGGACAACTGGATTTAGGCCTATAAATACTTTCTTGCTATATAAGAAACTTTTGTCATTTGTGCTAAGGAGCTCTGTAACATAGATTAGACAAACCACAGTGTATGCTAGATCTCTGCCTACAGCCTCCAAACATGAGTGCCTGAAAAGGGAAGAATCTCAGGGTAGGAACATTTCCTTGAAAAGATATCTATGGATACAGAAGGATGCTGCTGTAGGTTATGCTTCTAGACAGTTGTGATATACTCCAAAGGGTATCCCCTAGCTGACTCTTCCTCTCCTCCCCATTCTAGGGTCTCTGAAAATGTCACATATTATCACTTGCTGGCACCAAGACTCAGTGGGAAAGTACAGTCCTTAGTAAAGAGAACAAGTTGCCTCAAGTTTATTGTGGAAAGAGGAGGGGGTCAGTGTGTAGGTGTGCCCATTTTATGTGTGTTTCTAGTGGCTGTCAAGAGCACAACAACAACACAAGTCTTTCTCAATGGTCACAGCAATACTGACTCATTGGCTGGCTGGTACTATTTGTGGCCAGTGCCTTGAAGAAGAAGGAACAATGAGACAGTGTGCGAGGGAAAGACAGAAAAAGAGACTGTGGTCCCTGAGCCTGGAGTTTAGACTCCACAGGTAGACCGTGCAGCTGTCTCTAGCAAGGGGCTGATGGAACCCATAGTGAATTTTGTGAAGAGGGGTTGAGGGGTGCCTTGAGTCAAGCTGGGGGCTCAAGCACAGAAGGGGGATGTGAGGAAATGCTGAAGGTGGTGTTTGGTAATGCTTTATTTGCTTTATTTTTCAACACATCCAAACCAAACTGCAAAAAGCAGGATAAAGAAAAGGGGACCTGTAGCTGTTTGGAATGGCCTAAATGTGGTACCAGTGGTATCAGATCCTGTCTGATCTTGGAAGCTAAGCAGCATCAGTCCTGGTTAGTACTTGGATGGGAGACTGCCAACAAATATGAGATGCTGTGGGCTACATTTCAGAGGAAGGAACTGGCAAAATTACCTCTGAGTATTCCTTGCCTAAGAAAACTTTTGAAATGCATGTGGTCACCACAAAACAACAGGTGATTTGAAGGCACATTAGACACATAGCTGCTTAGAAAGCTTGGAGTGGGTTGGGATTGTTATCTGATTTTAAAAACACTTTGCATAGGTTTGCAAAGGGAGTTGAGGATGAGTGTGTTCCCTGGGTAGATTTCTGGATTTGGTGGCTTTTTTTTCAGTGGTGAGGAACTATTGTCTTGTTGTGATTTGGGGGCTGGTTTTAGGAGTGGGATGCTGCCTGGGTACATTGGTGAGAGGGCTTTGAGAGTGAGTTGTTATATAAAGTGGCCCCTCCATTTTCACAAAGGTTTTCTCCCATTCTCTTGCCTTTTGCCTTAGCGCACATTCTCTGCGTCAGGGTGAAAGGCAAGGAAATGGGAGGGGGATCACTGGAGGTGGAGAGGGAAGGTATGTGCATGCCTTCTCCCCCATTTCCTCACCTTTTGCCCAGGTGTGCTTGCCTTCCTTCTCTGTGCCTGGCAAAATGAAAAGGAATGGGAAAAGAACAGGAAGCACACATGTGCCTTGCAAATAAACAAATCTGGGATGGTCAAACCTGCAAATGTGGAGGGAAGGCTATATAGGTATGGATTTCTGTATGTATCTCCAATTTTCCGTCTTGGGAAAGGAGTATTTTGATAGCCTTAGATATGTGGTCTGGCATTGGGAAAGGGAGGGGAAAAGGGAAGACTGCATTGATTCACCCTTCTCTGGCTTACAGAGCCACTTGGCTGCCTCTCTATCCTTCTCTCTCTCTCTCTCTGAGGCCATTTCTACACTACATTGTTATAGTGCTGTTATTCCACTTTCAAACTCCTGCAGGATCCTGGAGTTTGTAGTTTACTGAGGCCAAAGAGCTCTCTGGATGAGAATTCTAAATGCCCCTCCCTAAACTGCAAACCGAAAGATTCCATAGGATGTTGAAAGTGGAATAATAGCACTATAACTGTGTAGTGCGGAAATGGTATATGTCTCCTATCATTCACCCCTCACAGTAAGCTACCAGTTAGAAGTGTGTGTCAGAGACTTCCGGTGGCTGGGCGAGGAGCTGGGCGGTCTCCGGCATTGCTGCAGGAAGACTGTTACCCTTTAGGGTCAGGAACCTGCTATTTTCTATTCTAAAAATAGTGGGACAAGTATCCTCTTGGGAGAGGGTCCGGGGGTTCTTGGGGGGGCAATAACCAGCGTAGGTGTCTAAAGACAACAGGAGACACTGAAAATGCCGAAGGGGTCCGACAAGCGGCCATTACCCTAAAGAGCTCTGTTTTGGGAAAATCTTCACCACCACTTTTAAAGACAGAGCAAGAGAATTGGAGATTCTCTTACTTTTCTGTTAGAACTTCAGTTAAACATATCCAGCACAAGGAGCACTCTGCATCGAATTTCAAAAATGGAATTAAATATTACAAGGCGCCCTTTGGTGAGGTAAAAGGGAACAGCCAGGCGCCAATCCCCTCAAGTTCTTCTGAGGGAGTAAGTGTGGAGGGGTGAGGCAGTAAAAAAGAAAAGAAGAAACAGAATCGATGCTTGAAGCCTGAGGCTTGAGGCTTTATTTGTTTCTGCCTTGCCTGTTGGAAAAGCAACATATTGAAGGAGTGGTTGAATAGGATAAATAAAACTGCCAAATATATCATTTAAGACTACCCTGAAGTTAGAACTAAATCTTGAATGGCTAATATTAATTTTGATTTATAAACATTCGGATATTGGGACATTAAAAATAGTGGGATGAAAAGAGTAGCAGCAACTGTTAATCTGGACAAAACAAAATAAACACGAAAACAGGACTTTAGTAATAAGAACAAAAGAAATCAAAAGAAAAGAAAAAAGAAGAAGAGAAAATTTAGAATAATTTTGCACCTGAAGGAAAGGTGTTAGCTTACATAAAAGAAAATCTGGATTCATGGCTGGACTATAACAACCAAATCAATGAAAGTGGAATGAATTTAGAGTTTAAAAGTCAGAAGAAAGTTAGAAGAGAGCTAGTGTCAATTGGACAAATGGAAAGTGTTTAAAACTTGTTTAAAAACTGTGAATGATAGTAACAATTAAAACAATAAGGAAGAATAAGGAAGAATGAGGAGGGAAGGAGCTTCAAGGGGACTTGCTACTGAACATAAAAACAAAAGAGAAGAGAACAGAATACTACATGGGAATAGAAGACCAATTAGAATCATCGCCCCTCTACCACTGAGTGGAAGCATCTACAGTTAGTAATATTTACTAACTAAAGGCTTATACCTATCTTTAAGTCTTATGCTTCTTTTCCACCTCTATTGTTCCATGCTTTCCCCCTTTTGTTACATAGTATGTGTCATACATTTAGTATAAATATTGTATTTGTAATGTAACACAGTATATATATACTAAGTACTATATAAGGTAGGTACATATATACCTATATACATAAATATAGATATAGTGTAGTATGTGCTGAATTATATATGGATATATATGTACTATATATATGTATGGTGATATATGTATATGTGTTAATTTATATGTATTGGTATAGTGTATTTAGCATATAGCATATACATACAAGAAGACTGACTACTGATTTTAATAGTTAAGTTGTAAGAGAAATATATGAACAATTCATTAATTAATAAGGGAAATATAGTGATTTATTGGAGAGATGTACTGATTAATAAGAAGATTGGGAATCAAAGGGAACTGAATGATACTGAAGGATACCTGTTTGTCAATTAATTAATGAAATTATAAGGAAGGAATTTATTATAAAAGAATTTATTATAAAAGGGAAATAAAGAAATCGATATAGTTATACAAGCCTATTGATTGATGAACTTAATAATTAATTTATACGAGAAGTATATTGATAGCTTCTTAATTATTGAGAGAAATATTTATATATTTTGAGAGATTTATAAGAGATATTTATATATATTTATATATATAAGAGATATATTATATATATTTATATATATTGAGAGATTATAAGAGAAATATATTGATATACAAGAAGACTTGAAATCAAATGAAATTGAATGATATAGAAGGATAGAGGTTTGTTAAATAATTAATGAGAATACATGGTATGGTTAAGAAGATTTTATTATAAGTGAGTATAATGAAATTTTGGGCTTGATTAGATTTGATTTAACTACCAGTGAGGATGAAGATATAAATGAAATAGGCTATGTTATATAGTATAAAGTTTAGTATACAGAAAGACAAGAAAAGAAAAGATAAACTAATCAATTTGGAAATTTCTCTTTCGAGTTGCGTATAAAGAGATAATTTGATATATTGATATATTGATACATAACATTGGTAAAGAAATAATAGTCAATACATAAATTGAAAGGTAAAGATGGTAACAGGGACAAGAAATGCTGTATTATCACAACAGCTGTCACAGAAATATCCAAAAATGGAAGAACAAACAAAAATGACAGAGTTTGGGTTATCAATATTGGAGGAAATGAGAAGGCTCAGAGAGGATTTCAAAAAAGAAATTAGGAAAGTGTCTAATGATATAAAAGATATGAAACAAGAGATGGGAAATATAGGTCAAAAACTGGAAAATATAATGAAAGATATGAAGATAATGAATCAAAAGATTGACAACCTACAAGACAGGACAGTTAAACTAGAAAAAGAAACACCAGAATTTGAAAACAGATATACAAATACAGAACAGCTATATAGAAATATGGAAATTAAATTTAAAGAAAAATGTTTGAAAATAAGAGGCTTGCAAGAGACTTATGGAGAGGAATTATGTAATCGTTTAACGCCACCATTATCTGATTTCATAGGGTGGAATACTGAACAATTGGACCTAGAAATTGATAAAGTATTCAGAGCAAACTCTTTTATAGCTAAGAAAAGAAATGTACCCTGTGAAGTAGTGATATACTTTTTTGAGATTAAAGAGTTAAAGATTTGGTGATACAGCTAAGTCATTCAAAAAAATTTATGATGGAAGGTAAAGAATTGCAGATATTAAGGATATTCTCTCACAGATTCTAAAAAAGAGGAAGGAATACTGTTTTCTAACACAAATATTAAAGAAAAATGGAATTATGTACAGGTGGTGTCAAACTGAGGGGGGTTACAGTTACACTACATCAAAAAAGATACACTCTGAATTCTATTATGAAAGCTCAAGATTTTGTACATCATAAAGAAGAATTCAATAAATACCATGAAAGAAATCCAAAATTCAAAGAAAAAACAAGAAGTGATGATATATGGGAAGAAAGGGAGGACAGTGAGGAAGAGAGAAAAGTATAGGAAAATATCGAAAGATCTAGATAAAACATCGAGAGAGGTACAATCAGAAAGTGCTGAATATTTGAACCAGGAAAAGAACAAAGGGGATGAAGAAGAAATATTGGAAGGGGAAGGAGAAGAAGAAGAGGAAAAAGAAAAAGAAGAAGAAAGAGAAGAAGTAGAAGATAAAAGAAAATAGAGAAATAAAGTAATGAATAAAAGAAATCAAGTCAAAATGAAAATTATTTCATGGAATATTAGAGGGATAAATGCGCCCATTAAAAGGAAAAGAATCACTATCTAGAAAAACTCAAACTGGATATAATATGTTTACAAGAAACACATGTAAGAAACAAAGATTTGAAATACTTGAAGAATAAAAAATTACGACAGGATTTCTCTGCCTCAATAGATTAAAAAAAAGAGGGGTCACCATTTATGTCAATAAAAGCATAATGCAAAGGAAATTTTTAAGGATTACAAGGGAATGTATGTTGGTGTAGAAGTAGAAACAATTCAGCATAAGATCCTTATAGTTGGAGTGTATGGACTACAAGAAAATAAAGCAAGTTATTATGAAAAATTATCAAAAGTAATTAGTGACCGTGACTATCAAGAAATCATAATCTTAGGAGACTGGAATGGGGGAAGTAGATAGATTATCAGATAAGAAGGTAAAATCAACACAGGGAAAGCTCCCAAAAGCTTTTTTTGGGTTGATGGAAGACTTATCCTTAGTGGTGTTGTATGTATAAAAATATGAAAGAATTCACATATTATTCAGAGGTACATAAGACCTGGTCAAGAATTGACATGATTATGGTCTCAAAAACATTGATAAAGAATATAAAAAAATAGAAGTCCTACCAAGGACACTATCAGATCATAATCCCCTGATAATGATGACTCAAGATAGGAAAAGAGAATATAGATGGATTCTAAAAGAGGATTTATTGGAAGATGAAAAGGTAGTGGAAAAATTAAGGAAAGAAATAAATCAATATTTTGCAGTAAAATCCAGGAAGAGAAATACCTGAACATATTGTGTGGGAGGCAGGAAAGGCAGTTATAAAAGGCATCCTTATATGGTATGAAGCTTATAGAAAGAAAAAAAGATACGAAAACTGACAGAAAGTTATGGAAGAACTTGATGAGAAAGAAAAAAAATGAAAAGGGAGACTGGGAATTCAAAAATAAAGAATGAAATTAAGATCCTACAGAAACAGACATCAATCCAAGACGATATAGAAACTGAAAAAAAATGAAATTTATAAAACAAAGATATTTTGAACACGTGAATAAAGTGGGTAAATGGCTAGCTTACAGACTTAGAAAAAGAAAAGAAACAAATTTTAGAAATTAAAGAAGGAAAAGAGATCTATCAACATCAAAATAAAATTAAGGAAGTGTTTTATAAATACTTTAAGAAAACATTTGATGAACAAGATACCGAATACCTGCTAGAAAATATTTTGAAAAAATAATGGTAAAGCAAATAACTGATGAACAAAGAATAGAACTAAATAAACCAATAGCAAAAATGGAAATTATAAATGAAATTCAAAAACTAAAAGATGGTAAAGCACCAGGTCCTGATGGTTATATAACAAATTATTATAAGATATTTCAAAATGAACTTGTTGGGCCTTTGCAAAAAGTAACTAATGGATTGGATGAAGGAAATAGACCAGCTTCTTGGGGAGAAGTGACAATTAGTTTAATACCAAAAGAAGATAAAGAGCATTTAGAAGTGAGAAATTACAGACCAATCTCACTATTAAACTCAGATTATAAAATCTTTGTCATTATTTTGGCAGAGTGATTGAAAAAGGTGTTAAGCAGTTGGATTCATGAGGACCAAAATGGCTTTCTCCTGATAAGATCAGTCAATGATAATACGAGAGTGATCATAGATGTAATGGAATATTATCAGAAACATAATGAAAAAAAGTTAGGTTTGATCTTCCTGAATGCAGAGAAGATGTTTGATAATGTTAAATGGAAATTCATGAAGGCAACTTTAAAAAAGATAAATGTGGGTGAAAAATTTAAGAACTGGATTAATCAAATCTACAAAAACCAATCAGCAACTATATTAATAAATGGAGAAAAGACAAAGAAAATTGAGGTTAAAAAAGGAACAAGACAGGGATGTCCACTCTCCCCTTTGTTATTTCTGATAATTATTGAATTATTGAATATCCAAATAAGGGAAGAATTTTTTAAAAAAGGTGGTTCAAGTTAGAAACCATAACTTCAAGATAAGAGCATTTGCTGATGGTCTTGTTATACTGTTAGATAATCCAATACAAAGTATAAATAAGTTAAAGTACATTCTCCAAGAATTTGGCATTGTATCAGGCTTCAGGGTAAATTCAGAAAAAACAACGATGATAACAAAAAATATGACAAGTCAAGAAGAAATAAAAATTGAGAAAGAGTCTCAGTTTAAAATATCAAAAAAACCCAAAATATCTTGGGATATACATAATGAAAAATAACACAGATTTGTATGACAGCTATAAGAACATCTGGCAAAGTATAAAAATAGATCTAAAGAAATGGGCAAAAATAGATCTATCAATATTAAAAAGAATAGCAACATTGAAAATGAATATTTTGCCAAGAATGTTCTTCCTTTTCCAAAATCTCCCTATAATTACAAATGATCTGCCATTCAATGAGTGGAACAAGGATCTAGCAAAGTTTATATGGAACAGCAAAAAGTCGAGGATAAAATGGAATATTATGAAAGATTTGACAGAAAGAGGAGGACTAGGCTTGCCAGACCTAAAATTATACTATCACGCTTGCTGCCTTAGTTGGCTGACTGATTGGATAAACTTGAGAAAAAGAAAGATTATTAACATTGGAAGGTGCAGATTTGCCATTTGGTTGGCATGCATATCTGTGTTATGGGAAATCGAAGGTACATAAAGAGTTCAATAATCATTTTGTGAGGAAATCTATATTGAGAGTCTGGTTATTATATAAGGAGAAACTATATCCGAAATTGCCATTGTGGCTGTCGGTGCATGAAGCTTTCTACCATAGAGAGAGACCCCAGATGCATAAATGGATAGCATATAAAGATTTAGTTAAAATGCAAGGGGAAAATGTGATTAAAAAAAGCAATGAGGAGTTAATAAGAGATGGATATATATCCCACTGGTTATTACAGAGACAAGTAGCAGAAAAACTCAAAATGGGTATGAAGACAATAGGAATAGAACAGCATGAAAGAGAATTTGATAAATTCTTGAAACCAGGAATTGAGCTTCTAGTTGGAAGGATATATAAATTGCTACTCAGCTTAGATTTAGAAGAAGAAGTTGTAAAAGACAATATGATAAGATGGGCACAAAATGTAGGACACCAGATTCTATTGAAAAGCTGGGAAGGCACATGGAAAGATACTAAAAAATTATTAAAAGGCATGAGCTTGAGAGAGAACTACTGTAAGATTCTTCACAGATGGTATTATACACTGGTACAAATTGCAAAAATAACAAAAAATTCAAAAAACACATGTTGGAAATGTGATCAGAAAGGAATGCTGTACTATCTGTGGTGGACACGAAGAAAAGCGAAAAGATTTTGGAAGAAAATCCATGAAAGAATAGTGCATATATTACAATTAAATTTCACAATGAGACCAGAGATATATCTGTTAAATATGACTGATGGGATTAAACAGCTTAAGAACACCCAGAAAAAATTACTACTCTTTATGATTACAGCAGCCAGAATGATATATGCTAAGAAATGGAAATTAAAGGAAGCACCCGGTGTAGAGGAATGGTGGATGAAATTCTACGATCTAATGAAAATGGATAGATTGACAGTTATATTATCAGATAGATCAATAAAACAATTTAAAGAAGTATGGAATGCGATATTAGTGGTGTTACAAGAAAAATGGGGTGAGATAGCAACAATAGGGATGAAGGATGAATGTTGAATACAGTAGGGAGGACAAAAAGAAAAGGTAAAAGGTAAAGATAATGAAATAGATATTTGGATATATAGAAATAAGGAAAAAAACTAAAGAAAAATCATGAGGAAATGTAGAAATGAATACAGAAAAGTAAAGATGGCATGGATAAATATATTAAATATAAAATTTATGTATAAAGATGTGAAGAAACAATTGGAATGGGGTAGAAAATTGTAAATAAATAAGGTCCACTCAGAACTGGAATAAGAAAAAAGGAACAATAGAAAATAAAACCTTGTGTGAAGAGCAAATATCCAAAAACGTAAGAGATTATAAGAACGGGTGAAAGCAGAGGTTTTTTTTTTCCTTTTTGTCTTTTTCTAGAAGATACTGTCTATTTGAAGTTTAATTGTTGGACAGTGCTATCTAGAAAAATCACTGAGGAAGACAAGAGAAGATTAAGGGAAAGTACTAAAGGGAAAACATTCATAGGGATTTTGTTATGTATTTGTGTTATAAGGTTATGTATGTATGTTACAAGGTAAAGTATGAATGTGTATATATTTGTGTATTTTGCAAGTGGTTGTAAAAGAATTGTCAATGAATGTAATAGATTATGAATAACAGCTGTGTAAAAGTATGTATTAAGTAATAGTCGTATTTAATAAGGTAAGAATAATTTGGAAAGAGTGCTGGAATGTATTGTATCGAAATTTACTTCATTGTGCATAGGATGTTATGTATGAGATTGATATTTGCTTATTTGCTTCATTTATTTCATAATGTATAAGATGTAATGTATGGGGTTAATATTTGTTTTTGTGTTGTTATTGTTGAATAAAAAGAATTTAAAAACCAGTTAGAAGTGCGTGTCTGTGTGTACAACAGAAAATCACTTTTCTTTGTGCACGTGCCCCCACTACTGTTTTATCTGCCACACAACTAAATATGAAATGACCTCATGTGTTTTCAGGTTTTCATATGTAACTGTGTGAACTCTGTATGGGATTAGGTTTTCAAGCTATCTATTCTTTAGATACAATAGAAATATGAACAGTGTTATTTATGTTTATGTTACGTGCTCCCCCTAAATTTGTTTTCATTTTTTTTCTTTTTCAAAAAGAATGTGTCATGCTTAATGATATCACCAGGGCCTTACTAAGGGCATCATCAGGACCATCTCTAGATCTCAAATTTTGGTCCTAAAGCTTTAGGGCCTGGGTGTTCCAGACATAAAAACTCAATCCTTTTACACCACCTGGCAGCTCTCACGTATCAAAAGCAGTAGTTTTTTTAGGTTGACACCTCCCTGCATCAGAAAATTTGAGTTATGCATGAAAAGCTTTGCTGATACTAGTCCTCTTTAATTTGCACATGCATGATATGAATTGTGGAAACCATTTTGGCTTCTGGAATTTTTCTGCTGTGTCACTTCACCAGTGATAGAGTAATTCAACCACAGCACAGTAGCCTGAAGGGCTACAACTTATTTTATTAGCAGGAACAATGACATCACCTCAACCACCTTCCAGCTTCCCCCTTCACTCTTAGCTGCAGTCTTCACAGTCATTGCAGTGGGCTACCTGGAACGGATTTTCCCAGCAACAACATAAATTTCTTGGCTGTCAGGTTGTTTTTGTTTTGTTTAGAATGGTCTATTAAACCCAATTAAATTAACAAAAAATATATATCTGGTTGAAATGAATACTGCTACAATTGATTTCTTCGTATGGAACAAATATTTGATTCATTATAAAAAAGCCTTTCATAGTGGGGGTACAACTATTACAACAAGTCAGAATGCTTGTGTGCACTTCAAAATTTACTACACACAGCTGTATTTAATTCATACAGAATCTGGCAAAATTTATGTAGCTCATCTCAAAGAACTTGATGGTGACACCACGGGTGAACTTAACAGATGGCATCTTTTAAAAAAAAACACCTTCCTGTAAGATTCCTGGGTCATCAAACTCAACATCAAGGATAAGATGTAGTCATGATGCTGACTACAAAAGCAATCACGAACTTAGGTGCACAAGCATTTTGTCTCTGAAGTACTCCATCAGTTTTCCTGAATTTCCAGATGTGTTGCCCAAGAAAGGCTGAGACATTATAAAAGTTGCAGTCTAACACATCTCAATGAAAACAGGTTGGGAAAGGCTGCACTAGAATTAACTGAGGCAGCTAAGATGGTGATACTTGTTCCTATTAGAGAATTCTTTCAGTAATTCCTTGCCATTAAATTAAACAAAGTTCTTTCCAATCCTTGTATTTGTGATTTTGCAAGGCACAAATATCATTGACCAAGAATACTACTTGCTTTTCAGCATTCACAATTTCAAAGCATCTATTATTCAACAGTACGAAGAAGAGAAAGCAGAGCTGCAGAGTGTGCTAAAAGCATTGTTTGACAGACAACACCGAGTATCTAGCTTTGAAAGTTTACATCCATCTAAACTAGAAATCAATAACTGTTTGGCTCAAGATTTTCATCTCAGTCTATGCATTTTGTGCAATCAGAGACCAAACATGTTTGCTGTGTGGCATCATAACATCCAAACCTTGGAAAGATGCCTTTTAAAAACAAATTGTTTCCATTGCATATCTGGGAAGCAATTTATTGACAATAATTGTAACAATGTTTAAGAAAGTTACTTGTTGCATTGCTCTTTCCTTCTGGTTACATGTTCTGTTAGTTTTTAAATGAAACCTGGATTGAAAACTTGGAAAATTCCTCCAGACCTGACAAAATGCCTCAAAGGTTTTTTTTTTTTTTTTAAAAGTAACCAGATCATTTTACTTGTTATGCCAATAGAGTGACTTCATTCCAACTTGTTATATTGTTTGTGATGTATGTCTCCATTTTTCCCTTGGTGCCAGAATGAGAAAAATAATCATGCTACTTATTCCTTGTAACAAATATCTATGTTATAGGTAACTTTGTTACTCGTAGCTTGTTATCCTCAAGCTATGATTGTGCTTACTACATTCATTCCCAGCTAGCTGTGATCATGCATTAAAGAAGGTTTCTCAGACCTTTAAAAGCATCTGTAAGACAGGGAAGAGATGAGAGTGAATAGAAATAAACATGGATGGAAAAATGGAAAATGAAGGGCCTTTTTTGAAGAATGCCTCCTGGTAACATTTGCGTCAAAAACTGAACCTCAAAAAGCATCAAACTGGTAGTATTTATCCTATTATATGTGATCAGCCTATGTAGGCTAGGCATTTCCCAATGTCTGTTGTTTTGATAAAGATAGTATTGGTCTATGTCACTGTAGAGAATCACAACTCAGAATAATACTCCTTGCTGATGGCTGCTCAAAATCCTGATCAGCTGTGTAAGTGGGACCTGCAAAAAAATGGAGCGTTGGAATGTTTTCCATTCAGGATTTCAAGCCACACCACTCTAAAAGCAAGCGTTTCTTGACTCAGGTCTTAAATGTTCTGAGACTCTTCTTAAGTGTTTCTTTCCCAAGATATCTTAGTAGTTCTACAAAACTCTTGATTCCGTCACATCGGCTGGTATTTCTGTTCTCCTTCTTGTGCTGCCAATTTGGCTGCGCAATGTCATTCACAACCTGGAAACTGGAAATAAAAGAAAGAGAGATTCCATTCTCATAGACTTAGTCATTTTTCTTTTCTGCAGAGTCCCATGGAATGGTGGCAGGTGGGTGGGCAGCCTTTGGTATGAGGGGGGAACTCTTATCTACACAGGTGCCTATGAGATTTCCTTGAATCTTGGTGAGGCCAAAACACCAATACTCTTTCATTGTCAAAACTGACTGTGACATTGCATCCTCACCTGCCAGAAAACAGAATTATCACAGCATGGGACAGCTTTCCCAGGTATGATCCATAACTTCATCTGTCTTGAGTAAGTGCTAAAAAGTATACTGTGCTTATATACACACCCAATCCTAGATAAACATCAGTGTATATGAAGAAAAAGAAATGTTGTTTTCACTAGGTAGTTCAAAGGTGGCCTTTCAACAGCATACCATGGCCCTTTCCACATGCGGTTATTAAGGTGGGCCAATGCATCTTGCCACAGAGGTCTTCTGCACATTAGTGTGGACTAGGTTGGGTTTATTTACCTTCGTTCCGCATGTAATTCCAACTAAATGCGCCCCCATGTGGTGGTAAAGTGTGCTATTTGAAAACCAGAAGAAATCGGCTTTCCAATTTTCCAGATTGGTCCCATTCGTACTTTCACAGTGGTGCAGACACGTACATTCACACCAGTGTGAATTGGTGGTCAGGGGAGGGCTCATGGGAGGGGGTAGTATGGACTTTCGCACATACACATGTATGCACGTACACAATGACGTAATAAACCATGCAAAAAGAAAAAGAAAAGGGCCAGTCACAGCCGACAGGGCAGGGTGGGGGAGTAGCGGGAGTGCCCACGGCAGAGGCAGTGTGGATTCATGAACTTGCACTCCTCCAAATCAGAATGGAACATATGCAGTAGCTGTGCGGAAGGAAATGAGGGAAAGTCCACCTTGTTTCGAGCCCAGAAAATCCGGTAAGAAACAGCACAAACCGATTCACCAGCCTCATTCGGAAAGGGCCCGTGCCTGCTACCTAATAGGTTCTGTCTATACGTGAGATAATGGCTCAGGAACAGGTACTCCCATCTGAATTGGCATGCCTGTGGAATTAGGGTACTATAGCATGGAAACCACACATTGAATTATCCTTCCATAGGTTCAAGATTCGTGTCATGAACTGACTCTCTGCATATTACATTGTCTCTTCTGGAAAATGTAGGAAGGAGAAATTACTATGCACCCATCTGGGTTCACATGGATTTCAGTGGCACTAATAAAGGCAAAGTATGTAGGCAGTGTGTTCACAAAACCTCCATATCAAAAACATGAGCATTGTTTACACTATATTCCAACTGTTAAGACTGATGTTACATTTAGGGCTGTTCATTTTATTTTTACCTTTAACACAGAATAGTAAATGGAGTCCAATTTAAAAAAAAATCAAAAATTACTTATCATTTTGAAAACAGCTACCACTACCAAACATCTTATTATTGCTGCCATCATCATCATCATCATCATCATCATCATCATCATCATCATCATCATCAATCATCTTTATGTAAATCTTGCCTTTCCCCCAAAACTGGAACTCTCAAAATGGCTAAAATTTGTACATCTTACTTTGATAGACTTAAAAGGTCTGATATTTCAACTCAGTTACTCATTTGCACTTACTCAAATATAACACTACATGATGCAGTAAACAGACTTTCTGGAGATGATCTAACAGCAGTCGAGCAAACTAATATTTCAGTTAATCTCTGATTTTGCTTTCTGGGATATAACAGCCATATACAAAAGTAGTTTGTATAAACATACAGTATAAATTATCTTGTGTAAATACATATGATTTTGAAAGGACATGGCAGCATCTACACTGAAGTTCCAGTTTATTATCTCTAAGAAGAAAGGTTGTGTTAACCCTTTCTTTAAAAGACTATTGAGTCCAAATATTTGCAAATCACTTTGCAGTCTTACAAGACTTCTTTCGCAAAGCTGGGTGACCTATTGCTGGTATGAAATCCACTGATATGAATAGACCAGCTTTAAGAACCAGAGATAAGTGAATTTCTCTCACAAAGTAGAAAGTTCAGAACTCCAGGCATGAAACAGCACAGTTACAATGTCACATACTCACCATCTCTTTATTCAGACAAGTTGCCTTCTCGTACACAGTAAAACTGGCATTAAGAGTCATTCTAGACAAGATGGCAGCAACTATGTTATTTATTCATGTGCTTGGTCTCTTTTATATGAAGTGGGACAGGATCCTAATTTTTAGATCAAAAGGAACGTATCTCTCAGGGAACTGAATTCTTCCTTGCCACACACATCTTACCTCTTGACACCTCCCTTCAGTGCCCCAGACATTTTATTCCCAGCTTGGTTCCAATAACAGCACTTAGAATGGGAACTTAAGCCCGAAAATGGTCAAAATGAAAGCCTGAAGTTTACACCTCTAGTTTAACATTCAGGTCTTCATACACTTGCTAATCTTCATCTTGTTCACCCTGTTGTTGTGATCAGAATGACCTTGATTATACAGAGAATTAAAAAATGGCAAAAGCACAATGCTTTGCCTCTTGTTCTCAGAACAATCTATTGACAGACGCAAGCCCTGCAGACACATTAAAAAAAAACCCTGCAGGTTTATTTTCAAATGGCTGTGCACATATAGAGAATGTCATTTTACATAAATGTGACTTTTCCAGTTCAGTGTATTATTTCTTAACGAGTGGAGCCACGGCTGGTAACTCTCATCTCAATAGCGTGAATCCACTCCAGGTTTTGGATACTTTTAAGTGCTACCTAATGAGTCTTATGCTCAGAATGGATCCAGCACCATGGACAGTTCCTTTAAAGCCATCCAAAACCTGGAGTGGATTCACTACTCCATTGACATGAGCACCACCAGTTCTCATTGAATGATTGCATTTCACATCCAAATTAATATGAATCTTATATGCACATATAGATTTTGTGCCTTGTATGCTGGTCTTATAATTATCAGTGCATATGTATTGGCCTGTTTTTTTAACAGCTCCGGATGAATGCCATCAACTATTTCTTGGTCAAAACACATTCACAAATGTGCAGAATAAATTTAGTATACCTTGATACTCAGTCTGTCTTTCACATTGGAGATGGGGGAGATCAGGGCTGCATGTACAGTGGCCCCTTCACTTTCATGAAAGTTCCAAGTGCAGAAACCTCACAAAAGTGGAAAAACTACACATAACTACCCCCTTGCCTTTTGCCCTGGTGCATGTCCCTTCCTTCTTCACGCCTCAGCAAAAGGCAAGGGAACAGCAGGGGAAGAATGTTCACATGCTTTTGCCCCCATTCCCTTGCCTTTTGTCTTGGCACATGGTCTCTACACCCAGCTAAAAGGCAAGGGAAGGGGAGGAAAGAGCAATGAGTGCAGAGAAGGAAGGCACATATGTGTATTCCCTCCCCATTCCTTTGCCTTTTTCCTTGATGCACATTTTCTGTATCAGGGCAAAATGCAAGGAAATGGGAGGGGGGAGTACTATGGTCAGAGAGAAAAGGTGCATGTGTACCTCTCCCCATTCCTTTGCCTTTTGCCGTGGTGCACGGTCTCCATACCTGGGCAAAAGACAAGGGAATGGGAGAGGGAGCATTATGCTCAGAGAAGGAAGAAGCATACATGTCTTCCTCCCCATTTCCTTGCCTTTTGCCTTTGTGTGTGTGCTTTGTACCAGGGCAAAGGCAAGGAAATGGAAGCGGGGAGCACCACATGTGAGGGAAAGCATGAAGGAAGAATCTTTGAGTCAGCCTGAACCTTCAAAAACCAAGGCCAGTCAGTACATAAGACCTTAGAACATGTAGATTGTTAGTAGAAAAAGAAACTATGAAAAGAGCAGGCTGGGGTCTTCAGTAATCACTGCACTTAGTAATACGAACACATTGGTGAACATGAGAGTGCAACATGAGTGTGGTGGAAAATAGCATGAATGGATTAATTGAGCATTTAGGAGAATAATAACCACATGACTCTTGGTCAGCATAACTAGGCCATGGGCGGCGGTGGTACAGTGGAGGAAGAAAATGGTTGAAGGCACAGGGATGATAGGGAATGGGGACAGTGGAAGCAAAAACCTTCTCTGTCAGGAGTGAAAGCTGTCCTTTTGGCTCCTGAGCTGCTTGAGAGCCAGCAGGGCAGCTTTCTTTGGCAACAGAGACAGTTTTCTCTGCTGTTTCTTGCTATAGCTACACACTGCTCCATAAAATACCTTAGGCTGGCAGAATGGACCATTCCACCAGGTAAAGCATCAGCAAGATTATGGGTGATATGTTAATGGTGTGCAAGCACAATGAACAGGTTATGTAAAAGAAAAGATGATGAACAAAAGGACGTATTGAAAAACCAAAATGAAAAAAAATAGGCCTACAAATTTCCATACTTCTGCATATAAATATAAAAATAGTCTCCATTTGCAGAGGCAATGTACCTGGGAATCCCAGATGTTGAAAGAAAGAGTTGTCATCACTGCTTGTGAAGTTTCCCTGAAATATTTGGACTGTCAGCTGCTGCCAACTATAGATGATGGTCTAGATGAATCGGCAGCACAATGCACTGCAAGGCCTGTGTTCCTGAAAGGGATGTCTCAATATATCTTAACAGTTGTACCTAATACTTCTCAATTTATTTAGACATCTTTGTTTATTTTTTAAAAATTCACATCAGGGTTTACAGTCTTGGGGAAACGTTTCCATTTAGACCCAATGCTGAAATAAAGCCATCACAACACAGTTCACAGCACAGAAGAGAACCAGTTTTAGAGTTCCTAAAAATAGCACAAATTACCTGCAGTTTCCAAATTTAGGAGTAAAAGACATAATGAAGAGCACCGAGCTGTTTGGTAGGATGATGCTATCCTTTAAAATGTTTTATTGATCCTAAATTTACAAGTATTTGTGAAAGACATTTTTGAGGCTTCATCTCCCAACAAAATGATTTTCATTCTGATATACAAATGTGTGCATACATATACATACATATTCTGTATACATATGTATATGTATACAGAAAGATTCTCTTTATCACATTAATGTTTTCTTTAGAAAGGAAATCATCCCTGTAGCTGAGATCCAAAGAGCCAGAGGCAGATACTTTAAGCTTTCCCATCCCATTGTAATTTTCCCCTGACTGCTAATTTCGATCGTATCTTTTCACCTCATGTCCCATTACCCCAGAAGATCTCCCAAGCTCTGCAAACAACTGACTCCATTGCAAGGGGAAGAGGAGAGTTGTGGTTTGGAGACATGGCTTCCAAATCCCTCTTTGTGAGTGAGGGACTGCCTGAGATGGCTCTTTTGATCCCTAAAGTTGGCACCTGTTATGCCAGCCACTATAAAGTGCTTCTTGGTGACTCAAGGAAGTCCTACAGCATGACGCAACTTAAGAATAATCACTTTGATTGTTCACACTATATTTTGTTCAGCAATCCCATGTGCTTTTTTTTAAAAAAGGGAGATTGTGCAGTTTTAAAATTCAAAAGGCAAAACAAGAAATAACATGAGTCAGGTCAAAGATATTGGAGTGCGTGAAAATCTGAGTTACTAATATGCTGATGGCATTTTTCAGATATGTTAGAATGTTTCCCAATCCTGATTGCTTCTACTAAAGGTACTTTGGCTTACATAGAAAGCAGCAGGTCATCTATTCTCTATTTTTGACTTCTGTGAGGACAGTCACTAGTCAGGAATGAAAGGCTATAATATCAAATAGAAAGGCAGCATTTTACAATCATGACAAATTCAGCTTTCTTATAGGTGGTAAGGGCACACAAGATTGAGAACAGCTGTCCCAAAGAATGCCACAAGAGTATGCAAAAGTTACTATTTGGGTCTACAGCTGGCTGTGCTGGTTGGAGGATACAGGAAGCTATAGTCCAAAAAATAACTTTTCCTAGTTCTGTACTACCCAATAGCAGTACATATATGTACATTAAACAACGCACAGGGTTTTTGTCTTCTTTCTTTCTCAAATCTTAAAGATGAAGCAATATACACTAAAAACTCACAAATTGCACCAAGGTAAGTAAATTTCTGCAAACAGTGCAAATCATGCTGATTCAGCAAGCTATCTGTATCTCCTTATGTTACATAAATTATTCTGTATCTGCGGGGCACTGCAGAGGAACAATGCACAGTACAGGGCATGAAATCCCACGACCCTCCCTCCAATATGCTTGTAACTCTCTCTCTAGTTTTGGAGTGTTTTCATCAGGTATTGCCAAGTTTTTGGGCAGTGGATCAGAGGATTAGAGATCCTAATGAACAAATCCACAGGGTTTTTTTTTTCATTTTTATTAAAAAGATACCATTCTCAATGAACTGAATACCTCTTAAAGATGAGAGTACATCTCCTGCACTTCCACTACAGCCTTATGTTTGACAAACATACTTGCCTTAAAATCTATCACAACAGTCATGGGGGAAAGAAAACACTGAAATCTGTGAATTCTCAGGATAATGGGTGCTTTGGCAAAATTCTGTGTGGCATTCCTGCATGTGAGTAAAAAAACATCCCATGGAATGCTTACAGCCCTGAGCACCAAAAAGATGTGCATCCATGTCACATGAACCTTTACACAGATAGCTGCAGAATGAGCAACACGCTACTTTTCAAGGGCTACAACATTTCACCAACTAATCTCTTAGACTGATAAAAAGATGGCACGAAAATTACACAGGGATTGGAAAAGTTATTTTTGGACCCAAATTCCCAGGATTCTTCAAACAGCATCAGCAGTAGCATTTGGGAAGTAGTTATTTGGGACTAGGGTATTTGGGAAGCAGAAATCCCCAAAATGCAACTTCTAAGTAGATGAAAAATATAACATGTATACTAACAAATAATGAAGCGGCTGGCACCATCTTCAGCCATTTTTCACTGTTCAACCACTACCTTCTCATTCCCACATGGACAGGAAGACTGACATTCCTATAATGATGCCTCTTGGTGTTTTGATACCCATGTTAAATAGCATAGAAGATGACTGCTGTTTTATATGTTCAAGTCATTTTTGACTTAGTGACCCTAAAGCCCTATGGTGGGGTTTTCTTGGCAAGATTTGTTCAGAGAGGGCTTTGCCTATGCTTTCCCCTGAGCCTGAGAGAATGTGACTTGCCCAACATCACCAAGTGGGTTTCTATGGCCAAGCGGGGATTTAAACCAGATTCATAGTCCAAATTCATAGTCCAGCATTCAAACCACTACATGACCACACTGGCTCCAGGCAGCAGAGTGTAGTGAAGGCTTTTTCCATTTTCAGAACAATGGTTTCTCTACCCACACAAACTGATGCGGATTTGATCAAATCTCATGCAATCAGTCATCAAAATTTCTTTAACTGGGTACAAGCACTAATAATTATAGTTAAGAGACTGGTTAGTGAAACTAAGCTTTAAAGTCTCATCAGATTGACTAGAGGCCTAAAAAAGGTCAGTGTCTCCACAAGATTTTTAGAGGCCTTTCCACATCATTGACTAAGTTGAGGAGTGACTACCCATTAATTGAACTCCTTACCATTACACTGATGTCATAAATTCTGTAATTGTTATGTGCAAGTGTTTCACAGAACCAATCACAAGCTGCTGTGGCCATTAGTCAGCAAACACAATTTTGTGGATCGACCACGAAAAGTGCTTTAAAGCTGCAGTCCTAGGAACACTGTAAGGCTGCAGTCCTGCACACAGATGCCTATCTGAAATTCAACCACATTGCAGTCAGTGGGGCTTGCAAATAGGATTGCACTGCAATTTCTATCCAAAGCAAACATGTAGGTTTGAGTATCTTGATTGTTTGTCACCATATTTTATTTTTATCCTACCGCCTCCAGCAGAATTGACTGCTAGTCTATTTTCAGACCAGTCACAGAAAGCTTTTTGCACACTCTAATATTATTGCTTAATGAACAGTGGTGATCTTCAAAAGCTGTTGAATATGACTGATTCTTTAATGATATTTGGGAGGCTTCCCATTCTTTGTATGCATACTTTTCTCTTTGAGAAATTATTAAATACATTTGCCTCACAACAAACATTAATCACCTGAAACATCTGTGTGCCTTAAAGACAGAATAAATGGTTTGATTAACTAATTTGCCTCCCTTTTTTATGTCTAAATTTTTTACGAGTGCTTGAAAAATCCAAGAGACCTTATTTTATTCATTTTTTTTTTTAACATCTGACCCTATGAAGAATGTATATCTTTTGATATACCACTAAGAACCATCAATCCAGAAGAACTGGCTGCTGTCAAAATAGTGTGAGATGCAGTACCTATTGTTCTGGCATGAACTTTGTTTTGGCATGAACTTTCATTAGCTAGAGCCTCCTGCATCTGATGCATGAAATGAAAAGCTGATCTGGCTGTGCAGGCAAACTTAGAACTAACCCCTGCAAAACTTGGTGTGTGTGTGTCTATGCCCATTTACAGCTTGAGTGATTGTCACTGTGTAGTGACTGACAGCACAGTCCTGCACATCTAGCCAGTAATAAGTTCCACTCTATTCAGTTGAGCTTATTCCCACTTAAGCAGGGAACTGATTGCTGCTGCTTGATTGATACAACCACAGCATTTCTTCATTTATTTTTAATCATACTCTGTATGACAGTACCCTCCTCAACTGGATCCATGATAATACTTGTTTGAGTCCAAAATCTGCTAAATAGAAACATTTACATGTGAATACTGATGGCAATCCCTTACGTAGTTTAAGGATGTATCCCTCCCTGCATCTGCAGTTTCAGATATTCCTATTTGTGAAATATATAAAAGAGAATGCTGACAAGCATATTTATCTGATTGTCAAGATTTGCCAGTGCATTAACTCAGTTTTCACATATTCATAAAATTTACTGGAGATCATATGTAAAAGTTGCCACTGGGCAAAAATTTTGGCAACCACTGTAACATCTTACATCCATCATTTTCACTGTTACTTCCAGGCACCTGAGGAAGTAAGCTCCTACCTATGAAATTTCTCACCATAAATCTCTTACACTTTATGGTATCTTATAGCTCCTTTTTGGAATCAAATATATTAAGCCTGAAAACGAGTGACTCTAATGCGCACAGCTACCAACCTCAGATGGTCATGGACATCCCCATGTGCTCCAACAGATGCGTTCATTAAATTCAGCAGCAGCCAGACCTGTACCAGTAATAGGTGCACACATTTTCCCTTGTTGGGATGCGGTTTTTGCATTTGACCATTAATGGTTATATACAGCTGCTATTCTCTCTCTCTCTCTTTCTCTCTCTTTTTTAACAAATGAACTAAGTAACGTGGTCCTAATGACGCTGGCAGGAGCAGGACTAGACTATTTCTCTGTTATTTTTCCCTTGTTGCTGAAAGAAGCCCCTTCAGTATACATTTAACACTGTGACAGAGATGAAAAAGAAGTCTTGGAGTTAACACTGATTCAAATAAAATAAAATAAAATAAAAAGTTTAAACAAATGCTAGTAAGAAAAAAAAGTGCAATGAATGGTAACGATCTCTGATAACCTCAATGTCAAAAGTAACTTTAGTACTTGAGTGTAATAGGCAGCATTCTTGACTTCCCAATGTTTTCCCTAAGCACTGTTCTTTGGAACATCAACTGGAGTTTTCAGATAATCTGATTTAATCCCCAAAGTAGCCATGCTGTGTAAAGTACCTGTATGAATTAAACTGAAGCAAATTCCCTTTGATTATATATGGACAAACATTTTTTTTTTCTATTAAAGACTGTGCCTAAAATTTTCCCTGGTACAGCATAATTGCAAAATCTTACTTTGCCAAAAAAGCTCATTACAGTTCTTTCCATGGGTCCTGGTTATAATTAATACTTGTTGAGTCTTGCCCCTGATATTCCTAAAAAAAGCTAAAGAGTTTGGCAGCTTTAAGGAGACTTCCTCCTTCTGTTCAATGAATGGCTCAATTCTCTTGGCCTACACGTGAACACAGGACACGTGCCTGTAAGGCTTCTGATTATGTCTTATTGTTTCTGTTTTTGAAGGGAATGTGTTTAGGAATGATGCTTCTGAAACAAAAATAGCATGCACTGTATGTTCACACAGCGGGTAAGCCTTCTTTATTCTGGTTTTGAAATCCAGAAACAAGATTTAGCATAATCAGTCAGGGAGTTCTCTTCCATGGAAGATCCACTGAAACAAGTGAGAGCTGAGAAGGAATACAACACATTGAAGCAGGGTTAGAAAACAATTCCAATAGATTCCTCCACTTCAATGACGGTAGAAATTTTGTACCTTACAAGACTCACTGCAAGATGAAATGTGCCTTACCTTGATAATCTGCATAGGCTGGTGGAGCATATCAGAGCAGTCAAGTGTACACAAAACAATGAACACCTTTATGTGAACAGTTAAAATGTGTGCACTTTATAAATTGAATGAATGAATGAACATGCACAAACATATTTTAGTCCGAAGGTAGGCAATTGCCAGGAATCACAGGGAAACATTGTTCCCTGTGGGATTGGGAGGGGGGGCGCATCTTCCATTTTCAACCCCATACTCCCCAAATTTAGGAGAAAGTTATGAATTCTTTTGTCCCCAAATGTCCCATAGAAAATTTATAAGGGAGCACCCCAATTTCCAGGAGGCTTTTACACTTTAAGGCTCAAACAGACCTTGTTCTCCTAAAGAGAAAGTGACAATTCCAATGAAAAAAAATGCCTCTGCTGGAATCTTGGTATGTCCCAAATCATGATAGGCAGGTAATAAACAAGATCTTCTAGAGCAGGGGTTCTTCAACTTGTTTACCGTGAATGCTACTGAATCCAGAAGCATTTTCCCCCAAGACAAAATTGCAATAGAACAACCTATGGAATTTACGATCTCCTACAGTGAATAACAAATCTAAAAAGACCTTGGTAAATCACTCTCTTTTTTTACTGTCTTATGACTCAGAGGTCTTAACAGGCCATCTAGGAAACTACCTTGTACGAGATCAATCAATGTATTTCCCCTGTCAAATATTAGAGCTGACCTCACTACTGGTCAGAGAGAGGCACCTACTTCAAGCAATAGGTTATAGCTTTCATAGAAATGGGTGAAATGGTTAGATATTTACTTTGCCATTATTGTATGTTTATTGCCAAAGACTGAGAGATATGCTTTTGGAATTTGATGCCCTGTGTGCCAAAATAACTTGGCTTGCGGTATTATGCTCCTTAACGGAGGAAAGATGCATTGGTTTGTATCAGGCAGGGAACGTATCAGCCCTGCCTAGTACTGTTTTCTCTGGAGTGTGGGGGCACCTTTCTTTAACAAGAGAAAGGGGTATTTGCCACCTCAAAGTCTGTTAACTGTTGATGGCAGTGTTGACCATGGCACCGTGTTCTTCTGCTGAGCTCTGGTTTTCCTCCTACAGGGGTTTGGAGAGTCACAAGTAATACAGGCCTACAATAAAACCCTACTGACAGAAGTCTTGATCTAAGCAACACAGCAGGACCACAAGGGAAAGAGAAATCCCCAGGAGGGGGACAAAATAAACCCCATAACAATGAGCTGAGAAAGAGTTTTTTGGCTCCCAGTAGTACAAATCAATCCAGATACTGCAAGGGTCAGACTAGACAAATACACCAAATGCTTAGCATCTAGCTGTGGGATTATTTTTCGCTCATAAATACACACATCACAATCTGAGGTGTGTGTATATGTGCCCTCAAGTTGCCTGTTGATTTATGGTGACCCCATGAGTTTCATAGGGTTTATTGGAGGATTAAACCTCCACTAAGTCGGTCTTTTTTGAAACCTAAATCATCCTCAGATTTCAATTTGCCCATCCCTGTTCTAGAATAATTAAGATTTACCCAACTACAGGAGGTAGGATTGAGATTAATGATGAACTCATAGCATATTTACTGTTTCCACTGTCCATTTCAAGATCCTTCTAAAAAAATCTAACAAATAAATTACAGCAAAAGAGGAGCATCAGCTGTATCTGTGTGTAAGCAAGGCCATCCCTTCCTCCTACAAAAATCACCTCTGCTGAGTGATGCCTACCCCCTTTCTTTATTTTCTTTCCTTCTAGGTATTCCCTATTGGCACCATGAACAAAATATCTAAAAGCCAAATAAGAGCCCGCAGTCAATTAATATATTCCCAAGGATGGGAATTGTGTAGGCCTCCAGATTTCGTTGGACTGGAACTCTCAGCATTCCTTACCACTGTCTCTGCTTGCTAAGGCTGATGGGAGTTGCAGGTCAACAACGTTTGCAGAGCTGCATAATTTCCACCCCAAGTATACTTAGTAATGTGGTATCTGTCACTCAACTATTCTCCACTCACTATGTGAGTAACAGAACATGGTATTGTTCATATGAAATGAAGGTTTAGATGAAAAAACAAGCCGATGTTGTAGACATACAGCAATGATTGTGTGTGAGTGTGCATGCGTGTTTTTTTCCAGAATCAGAATCACAGGTAAAGTGATGAGCAGTTGGCACTGGTTGTCATGCTGAAAGCTCAGTCCCACTCACATGTCTGGTCAGATACAATTTATATTTTGACATCTTTGGTAAAATTCTGGCTTAAATTCTATCTGAGGAGAGATAACAGTAGGACAAGGAAATGAGTGTGTACGCCATGGGCAGAAATACTTTCACCATAACTTTCTGAACCTTTTTGAAAACCTTTTATGATATCTGGCCTAAGGGGTTTTTGTGGATTCTCAACAACCTCTTAAAGGGCCAAAGTTAGAAGCTTAAAATGGAAGCTTCAAAGGAATTTGATCAAGGTCATTCCTTTTGAGGCCCAGTGGGCTGGTTCTGAAAAGGATGCCCTATATTTCTTTAGAAGTTTAGAAAACTCAGGAATAGTTTGCTTAACTAGTCTGATAGGTCTCCAGAGCTCATCCTTTCTATGCACTTTGCTGTGAAATTTAAGCTTAGTTCTCAAGAACCCAAGCAAGATAATGAACTTTTGCCTGAATTGTAGCGTTTCTGCTTGCAAGTGCTGATTCATGTAGCTCTATACAAACAAACAAAAATCCCTACACATTAAAAAAAAGGCCTAGATGTCAGACCGAAAGGCCCTAGCCAACCTCTCCTCCTGACATACTCATTTTCTATATACAGAGAAGAAATATAATTAGGAGTCTCACTCACATCTTCAATCCAAACTAGTGTAATCCAGAGAAATCACTTTTTCCTGCGCTGTTTGTAAGAACAATGCCTCTGGATTAAGGGCTTTTTAAATCATAAATAAGAGAAACACAGAGAAATATCCAAATTAATAGTATGTGTGCCACTGAAATGGTTTTGAGAGATTCTGCTTAAAATGAGATTTGTGAACAACAGATTTGTCCTATATCTTGACTTGCTGAAGACAAGGTAAGTGAATTGGATGGAGCTTGGTAAAATGCCAGTTTGTTTTTGTTGCACGTCTTCACATTGTTTCCAACCTATGGCAATCCTAAATCAACCCTATCAAGGGTTTTCTTGACAAAACTCTTCAGGGGATCTTTGCCATTCCTGTCTGAGAGAGTGTAACTTACCCAAGGTCACCCAGTGCGTTTCCTTGGCTGAGTGGGGATTCAACCACGGTTGACTAAGAATCAGCACTCAACTACACCATGCTAGCTCTCAAAAGGCCAGTTTATGCTTGATAAATTTCCAACACATGTAGCATTTTTTTATAAGAAAGATCATAATGCAGTTACTGCTTTCATGCTTCCCCCACCCTCACCTTCATAAACAAGTGCCGTTCATGTAGGAAACGTGTTGCATTTAAAGCTTTCCCAGGTTTTTCTTGGTCTTCAATGGTTCCCGTTTGGATCATCAGATGTTATTGGAGCTCCACTCCCAAAAGTCCTAAGCAACATGGCCAAAGGTCAGGGATTATGGGAATTCCCAGTCCAACAACATCTGGCAACCCAAGTTTGGGAATTCCATGTCTACACAAACACCTTATTGAGATGCAGATTCTTCTCACTTCAGCTGTGGGATTACACAAATCCCTAAATACAGATGACACCTACAAGATCATTCTGAGGATAGCATTTTTACCAAAATAGTACCGAGTTTCCATTTTTCCAGTTAAAATTTGGCTTTGGCTACTGTGTTGATGACTAAATTTTGGTTATTGAGGTCAAACTGTCATTTTGACAAATGGAATTGCCACTTAGAAAATGGGTTGACTAAGGAAATTAAAAAGCTAGAATACCCCTTGCTCATATATACAAATAATTAACACATCAGGGTAAAAGCCTATCTAGCTGTAACCTCCTTGATATTTAGTTTAAAACATGCAGAGGGATTTCAGAACTATAAAAGCAGCGCTCACTTTTGTGATCCCCATCTATAATATGAAGTCCAATCCAGGAACAGTTTTATTCATACAATGAGCTGTTTGTCTAGGCGTGTGTCTCATTCTACTGAAGTATGCCAATATGAATAGCTTTGTTGACCATACCCCATTAACCTGTACTAAGGAAGAAGGATGTGGGATAAACTTTTAAAAAGTAATAAGGTTGTTTTATTTAGATAATTATATAGGTATTTCAAAATTTAATGTACGCACCAGTTAATTCTAGAAAACACCTGGCCATACATACATCCTAGGTAATGCCTTTGGCATTAATTCCAGGGTAGACTTATCTTCTGAAACCCCCAGTGAAACGGATGAAAGATGTGCAAAGATACAATCCGTCTTATTCCATAACTCCCATTCATCTCAGTCCTGGAAGTGTTCCTTGTAAACTGGGCCCAAGGAATGGCATGCAGGATCCTCTGCGACAGAGAATTCATAGCAATTTTAGAGAGGGAGAAAGAAGGAAAAAAACAAATGTGCTCTGCTTTAAACTAGGTCTTGTGTACCAGATAAGCATTGTGCTTGCTCTCTGCAAAGGAGAGAAGGGGAGCTCCAGCCTTCGAAAAATTTGAAACTACTTAGCAAACTGAATGAATTGCTTTTGACCCAGTTATCAAGGTTAAAGATTTTGATAAGTTTGGAAAGATATAGCTTGAAACCTGTTTTTAAATGTTTTAAGGCATCTTGCATTTTATGTTACGCAAACTGTGTGAGTCAGAACAATTATAGATAACAAAGTAGTGTACAGAACCTTTCACTGCTGTTGGGTTGATCTCTTCTGGGTGTTGTTTTAAACAAGACTGCATTTTTACTCGGTTCAGCTCCTTAATTAAAAAAAATCTTCTGTACAAAGCCAAAAAAAAAAAAAAGAAAGCTCAAACTGTTTTCCTTTCATACTGTCTCTTCTATTGGTGATGCTTGTATTCCACAACAGGCTCCAAGATTAATTATTATTCCTAGTTACTTATATAGTGCCTTAGTGTACAAAAAGAGACACCTCTGCTCCAAGTTGCTTAATGAGGGGATCAAGTTTTAAGTAGAATTCAACATATTAGTTGGAATAATGGGTGAATAATATGGGCTGAACTGTCTCTCTTTCCTCTTTCCATGTAATTCTAAATTAAATCTTACCTTTTTATGTCACTGTTCCAAAGCGATTTCTCTTAATTACCTTCCTTTCACGATCTGATTCACTGACATTCTCCGGCAGACTTAAAGCTACAGCACCTTTGATACAGCAGATATATGCTTGGATCTCCCAATTTTTCTTTCATTTACTTTAAAATAGGCACAGAAAGCTCTGAATTTGATCAGATCAATGGTATAGTGTGCTTTACTCTTTTGCTGCACATAACTGCATCAATCCAAACTGTTCTAATTTCTACTTTTAGCCTTGCAAAGAGGAATACAGTCTTCTCTATCACCTAATGGGACAGGAAGCCAGCTTCAGGATTGAGGGGCGGGGCTCATAAAAAAATAAAAATAAAATAAGTATTAAACATACCCACACTACTTTTCCAGAACTCCTTTACCCCAACATTATTATTCCAAACACATTTGGAAATTCCTGCACCTGTTTAAAAAGTTTTTTAAAAAGGAAATAAAGGGGGGGGGGTGAGATCAGATTATGTGTCTCCCATACAACATACGGGTTGGCCATAAATACAGAATTTTTGATGACATGGTTAAAGTATACAGAAGAAAAAGATTAACCACTCCAATCTTAGTAAGGTATTTTTGTTCAGTATTACTAATTTTAATCTTAACCTGTTGAGCTTTCTTGGTTTTGAAAGGGCATTGAACATTTTTTTTAAAACATACTTTGAAGGAATTTTAATATCCCACTGAAAATTGTGACCATCAGTTAAGGCTGTTTAAAACATATATAATATATTTATATTTATATATATATATATATATATATTTATGTATTTATATTTAAATTAAAAACTTAATATTCAAGCTTCTCAGATTAATTTGTAACACTGAAATAAAAGTACTTACAAGAATAACTGCCTGTACTTGTACAAAATAGGATTAAACTGTTTTAAAACAAAATAAAAATAAATATAAGCCCTGCTTTGCATTAAAAACACGGAACCTGTTTACAAAAAGGAATGTATGAGACATTTGGACTTTCCTTCTGTTCCATATAGCATTTCTATTTTAGGAAAGGAATTGATTGGTTAAATTTACGTTGCAATGACTTTACCAAACATTTTCACTATAGACTTTTTGAAAGCTTTTACAGTAAGAAATTATCAACAAAAAAGCAGGCACGTTAGTGTACAAAAATGTTGCTGTTGATTTTTTTTTCTCCTTTTGAAAGTGCAGGTTTATCATGTGCATTTTACAAGACCAACTATGGTTTTAATTCTCACTAAATCTTGAACTTTAACATAAAATCTCTCTGGAATCCTGTAAACATAAGAGGTTGTGTTTGCAACTGCTCTTAGTCTCTCTTTGTGGTTAGAAATATATTTGCTCAAGAGAGAAAAAGAAAAACCCTTACATCTTTTTGTTGCTGCTGCTACTGTGGTCCAGATCTGGCTGGTTCTCTAATGATACATTTTTGCACTTTTAAAGCTGAGGATATAATGAAGATTGATTTGAAATGGGGAGCAGGGAAAGCCGGACTGCTTCATTAAAGCAAAAATAAAAATCCAAGCCAGATGGGAGAACCAACCGTGAAATGTTCACCATTCAATCAATACTGGCGAAAAGATGAAAGATTCCATCAGACCTTACAGGTAAAAATTAAAACTTTCTAAAAGCATCCATCCCTAGGTAGCCCCAGCCATCCTTAAGGAACCCTAGAGGAGATGCACTTGGCTTAAACCCCTAGTAGGTAGCTATGTGAAATTTTTAGTGAGGGGACCAAGGAAGCAGGGAAAAGAGAAATCTTGACAAGATCATACTGGAGAAAACTCCAACAGGTTGCAAAACCCTGCCAACTTTCTAAAACTCTGTTCAAGACTCCTCCAGCCAAGGAGGTGATGAAAAGTGTGCCTGATCTTCAGCAAAACGAATCCAAAGCGGTCTGGACCAAAGTTACAACTTGCCACCAGATCCGAGAGCAGAGCACACACCCGCCTGTTCTCCTTCCAGGCATCTTACTGGCATTCGCCACCTCTTCGGACGGGTTCTCCGAAGCAGCGGCGGCGGCGCGGCCCACACTGTCCCCGGCTCCGCGGGCCTCCCCTTGGGCTACCGGTCCCGCCCGCGAGGGGTGCCTGCACTGCTCCCTCCGTGCGCCGGGCTCGCCTCCTTCCCCCTTTTCCTCTGCCCCCTGCAGCCCCCCCGCCCGGACGCCAGGTCGGGCGGCCCCTACACGCGGTTGGCGCGGGGCTCCCTGGGATAGATCTCCTCGTAGGGAGGAGGCTGCTCGTTGGGCAGCGGGTAGCAGTAGGGGTAAGAGGCGTTGAGATCGGGGTCCATGGGCGAGTAGCCCGGCAGCTCGATGGAAGGGTGTCCCCCACAGTGCACCTCCACGCCGGCCTCGTCGAAGACGTGGAAGACGCCGACGTTGATGTACGAGACGGCCTGGAAGGGGCAGTCCCCCCCGGGGGAGAGGTCGGGGTCCTCGCTGGAGAAGATGGAGCCCTGGCTTTGGCGCTGAGGCCGTCGGGCGCCGCCCCCGGAGCCCTGCCCGCCGCCGCCGCCGCCGCCGCCGCCTCCGGCACCCCTGCGCCTTCTCCGACGGCCCGCCGGCGGGTGAGGCTCGTGCCGCCGCCGCCGCCGCCGCCGCCGGAGCCCGCGCTGCTGAGCCGCCTTGTAGTTCTTGACCAGGAGCAGGTTGAGGAGCCCCAGGAGGCATTCGAGGGCGTTGAAGATCGTGGAGATGACCAAGCCGCGCTGGTAGTCGCGCAGCTTCTGGCAGCGGAGCGCCGCCGCGGAGGCGTCGGGGCCCCCCACAGGCCGCGCTGCTCGGGTGGGCGCCCCTCCGCCGGCCTGCAGGAGGCAGTAGTGCGAGTATTTCTTCTCCACCAGCGACACGGTGTCGCCGTCGATGACGGCCCCGGCGAAGGCGCTCAGCACCCCGAGCATGAAGACCAGCACGCCGAGCAAGAGGAAGTTCTGCCGCCCGCCCGGGGGCGCCTTGTGCGACGAGGGCTGGGGCGGCGGCGGCGGCGCGTCCCCACAGCTCACCGGCACCGCCGCCACCTCGCTCCCCGCGTGGCCCGGGTGGTGGGGCGCTCCTCCGCCCGCGCCCTCGCCGGGCGCCGCCTCGTCGGGCTGGCGGCAGCAGAAGAGCGCGGAGCCCAGGAGCGAGAGGCCGGCGACCAGGAGCAGCCCGGAGTAGAAGGCGCCGGCGGCGGTGCCGAGGCGGAAGGGCTCCCCCTTGAGTTCGGAGCCCAGCGAGAAGCACTTGAGGCCCACGGCGGCGGCGCTCAGCGCGCAGGCGAGCAGGAGGCAGCTGGAGAGCGCGGCGCAGGCTCCCCGGACACTCCACTTCATCCTCCGCGTCTCCGCCGCCGCCTGCGCCGCCGCCTCCTCCTCCGCCGCCGCCGCCGCCGCCGCCGCCTCCCCGCCTCGCCTCCTCCGCCTCCCACCGCCTGCGCCTCCACCACCGCCACCTCCTCCTCTTTCTTCGCCTCCCTCCTGTCCTCATCCTCCCGTGTCCTCCTCGGCGCCGGCGGCCTTTGCCGGGCAGGCGACCGCCGCGCGCTGCGGGGACATGATGGTGGCGGCGGTGGCGAGAAGGGAGCTCTCCAAATGCGGCGCTGCTGCTGCTGCTGCTGCCGTCGCCGTCGCCCTCGCGCCCGCCGCCACAGCGGCTCCTGCTGCCGCCGCCGCCGCCGCCGCCGCCTCTCTGCGGGCAGCCGGCAAGCACGGCTGGCGCACACGCTTCTCCCTCCCCGCCCCGCCGCCTGCCTGCCTGCCTGCCTGCCTGCCTCTCCCCCTCTCCCTCTTTTTGAAGCTGGGGCTGCTGCTGTTCCTTTCGCCCGCTCTTCCCTGCCGCCGCCGCCTTTGCCGCTGCCGCTGGAAGCCAATGAATTATTGATGGCAGCGAGTTCAAGCTAGAACAGGGGCAACCGCTCGCTCGACGCGAGGGGAGGGGCCGCTGGGCTCGCCGGTGGGGGGGCAGGAGAAGTGCGTTGCGGGGGGCGAGGGAGGCGGGACGGGGCTGGCTCTCCTTCGCGCCCTCTTACCTTATCCCCCCTCCCGGGCGCGCGTGGCCACAGCTGGGGGCGCCCTCCATTTCCAGCGGGAGCTCTCCCTTACTGTGTATCTGCGCGCGCGCTCGAGGAAGAGGGAGAAAAGCTCACCAGCAAATGCTAGAAAACCCATCTACAGTTGTCTTAAAGGAAGTTGGAAAGAGACCTGAGTGTCGGCCGGCCCCTTTTCTCTGTCTCCCCTCCGCACACACACACGCTTCCCACGTCACCCCGATTTTTGAGATGTGAACTTCAGCTTTCTCCCGTCAGAGTCTTTTCGCGCCCAAAAGGAGACGCCAAAGTTACCTCAGGCATGAGGGTGTCTCTTTCTCTCGGCTCCCAAGCCTCCCAAATGATAACCCCGGAAGGATGAGAAGGGGTTCGCTTGAAAACGGGGGGGGGGGGAAGAGGTGGGAGTGGCGTGAGTCATTTCTTTTCCTGACTCTCTCCTTCTCTCCTCGGTTCATCGCCTTTCCCACCGTTGTCAGGGGGAGTGGCGACGGGATCGCCGCTCGCCCCGCTCCTACGGAGGAAGACGGGGAGCTCTTTCTCCTCCCGTTCGCCGCCGCCCCGCCCCACTGCTTTGGTAGGATTCTCTCCCTCACCCTTTCTCTCTACTTTTCTCCGCCCCCCCCCCCCGCACATCCTGAAACGAGCTCGTGGCGCTGTAAGAAGTTATTTTGATACGCGCAGCTGTCATTTTTAGCACCGAATCCACATGCTGGGGGAGGCTGTTGTACAAGCGGGAGACTGCGGAATGGAAGCCTCTGGCAAACAAGGGGGGGGGCTGGCGAACCCGAATACGCCGCGAGGGAAACTGGGGGATGAGAAAGGGGTTAACGAAGTTTTATGTCGAAGCGCGGGTTATTACATCGACGACCCTCCCCGGTTTGGAAGCTACGGAGGGAGCCACTGTTGACTGACAGACTCACGCCTTCCTATTGCTGGTTAGACGAGTCATGGGGTGGATCCCGTCCTACTTCGGCAGACCCACTGCAATCAATGGCCCTGGTTTCCGTGGTCGACTTAAATCCTTATTCAGCGAAGGGAAGTCCCACAAGGTCTGCCTTGAAGTATGACGGGGTGTAGATCCGCTGAAGTCCTTTGGTTTCAAGTGGGACACCCACGCCTGAAAACGCTGTGTAAGAAACCACGAGGCTGAACTTGGGCCGTTTCCGCACTACCCTGTTATAGTGCTATTATTCCACTTTCAACATCCTGTGGCATTCTGGGGTTTGTGGTTGACTGAGGCCAAAGAACTCTCTGGCTGAGAATTCTAAATGCCCCTCCCTAAACCGTAGACCTTAGGATTCCACAGGATGTTGAAAGCGAAATAATAGCTCTATAGCACTGTAGTGCGGAAATGGCCTTGGTTAACAGCCCTCAGTCCCTTATATACCCCTCAGCATGGATGAGGTGCTGAAGTTTAGCATCTGTCCTTGTGCCGCACGGAAGCCACGGCCTTGAATGTGCAAGAACCTGACTGGGGATCACAGGGTCACTTGGGACCCTCTCCTTCATTCATACGTGTGTCTGGTTGCGTGTGGACTTGAACGCCATTGGGTTTTCTTAGGCAAGGAAGCCTCAGAGGTAGTTTTGCCAGTTCCTTCGTCACGGCTAAGCCGTAAGCGATGGCTGTTGCCAACAACTTGTGCCTCACAATGGTCGGCTGGCCTCACGTCTCTTTGGGCCAGGGAGAGCGGAGAGGTGCTCCTGGGAAGGGCGGGGGTTTGGCGGTGGGGAGAGGACTCGGGTGGATGGGCTTTCTCTTAATGAACTGGGAGGGCTCGAGCTTTCTAGGCGGTGGCCTCCCCCTGGAAGAGGAAAGTCGGGGAAAGGGCGGCCGGCCGCGTCATTCGCCGCCTCCTAAGACGGCCAGGCGCTCTCTGCTTGCCTGGGCACCGGGGCTCTTCAGCGCTCTGACCACTAGCCGAGCGAAGGGAATCCCATCATGTCGGGTCCTTTCGAGGGGCCTGCCCCCCCCCGGAAGCATCTCGGGCAGCGGACCTTGAGCCCCTCTTGGCTGCACGAAGTCAAAGGCAAGCAATGCAAAATGCGTGCTCCTCTGCCTTCCCTGCCAGTGGGGGTGTGTGTGTGTGAATCCCATCTGGCTTTTTAGTCTGAGCTTTGAAGCCGCCGCCCAAGGCCGTGAAGCAATTCAGAGGCTAGAGTTCAGCACTTTGGATAGCGCCTCTAACGATTAGGTTAACTGAACAGGTCGGATAAAGGGCGCTATTGGCAGGGGCCCTGGTTGTTACAAGAGTGCTTTCCAAAACTGGGTGCTCAGGTCTTTTTGGAGCTTCGAAAGCGCCCACGTAGCCATTGCTCGAGGTTCTGGAGCTGTCCTCCAACACCTGAAGGCCCCGAACTGGGAGCCACAGATCGGTCTTCTCAAGCAATTTACAGTGGCTTGTGGATTAGAGTCATGGAGGTCACATCCCAACTCCCAATTCCATGGAATAACCGCTCTCAGATGTCGGGAGGAGGAAGCTGCAACAAAGGGGGAAACTGATTACAAACCGGTAGCATAAAGGTTACGGATGAGCCTAAGTACCCAAAAGGCGCCAGATACCTTCTGATCTTGGAAGCTCAGCGGGATTGGGATTGGTTAGTACTTCGATGAGAGATCGCTAACGAATATGAGGCTCTATGGGCTACATTTCAGAGGAAGGAAGTGACAAAACCACCTCTGAGTATTTCTTGCCTAAAAAAACCCTGTGAAATTCAAGGAGATGCCTTGGCAGACGATTTAAAGGCACCTACACACGCACACAGGCACTTTAAATCTCAAAAGATGGTGTTGGACTACCGTCTTTGGAGCCGCTTTCTTCACCCGTTTGTTGTCCCCGTTTGGCTTCCCTGGTTTGCTGCAGGGAAAGGTTACTTGTTGGAAGGAACCAGTCTTCCAAGAATCTCCCAGGCAGCAGCACTCGTGGCTATGCTGGCTAGGAGTGGGTGGGGGGTTGTAACGCCCCACCCACCCCATGAAGTAACTTTTCAATGATGCGATCTTCGGCACGCTTTAGGGGGAGTAAGCCCCACTGAACGCCATATGGTGGTAGCAGGGGAACGGGTCCCTTCTGAGTAAACATGCATGGGTCTGGGCTGCGTGTCGTCCTCGAGTTTCCGACGGCCAGATGTTTGATTTATCCCCCTTCTCCTTCTTTTCCCCGATAAAGATTAAAGTTTGATTTATTCTCCTCCTCCTCCTCTTCCTCTCTTCCCAAGAAAGGTAAAAAGCCCTTAGGACAGAACTCGACGGAATCCACCAAACTCCTCTTTCTCCTTTAGTCTTATTGGTGACTGCATTCTCTCTCTCTCTCTCTCTCGTTCTCTTTTTTTCGATGCTCTTTCGAGATTTTGAGGAGAGCCCGGAAAGAAACGCGGAAGGCGGACGGGGCTTCTGAGTGGAAAGAGGGAGCGGTCGCTCCGAATGTCAACTAGCGCTTCCTAGTGGCCGAGTTCGGTGTTACGCCCCGAGCGCGGTGGATCCAGACGTGGCTGCGCTTAGAATGCAACCGCAGGAGCGAGTAGCAGTGGGGCGGGCTGATTTGGAGCCCCCTGGTTACAGTGGCCATTTCCGCACCGGACTGTCACAGCGCTATAATTCCACTTTCAACATCCTATGGAATCCTGAGGTTTGCAGTTTAGGGGAGGGGCATTTAGAATTCTCAGCCAGAGAGCTCTTTGGCCTCAGCGAACTACAAACCCCAGAATTTCACAGGATGTTGAAAGTGGAATAACAGCACTGTAACAGTATAGTATGGAATTCGCCTATGTTAATTAATTTATTAACATGGGAGCCATGTGGGAAAGTGGCACGGCTCTTTTGGCCTCCTGGCAGGGTGCCTAGGACCCGATTTGGCTGCTTTAAGGGCTCGGTTTTCTTCGCTCTCTCTCTCCCCCTCCGCTTCTCTTCCCCCTCCCCCGGGAGATTTTTCTCGGGAGCTTCTGCTGCTTTAGCAGTCGGAAGAGATCAGCTCAATCCATTCAAAACGTTCCTTCCCTTTCCTGGGATAAAAATGCAAGCTGTTTTTATACCAACAATTACTCAGCACGCCGAAGACCGTAATCTCCCTTTCACTCCGCTTTCCGTTCACAAGGTAACAGGGGAGGGCAGGCAGCAGGAGAAGTATCCCCCATGAAAGAGCCGCACGCGTTAGTGTTTCAGTCTGTTCGTTTTAATATTGGATGGTTGTCTGCCTTTGATGCGGACATAAATTCAGCACGTGAGAGCGTTTGAAAGCTAACATGAAACGGAGCATTGGACGTTATAGCCACTGCATGTCTGGCGCATTCCAAGATCGAGGTATTGCTCCCAAATCAAGGACTATTTCCTCACTAGACTGTTATAGTGCTATTATTCCACTTTCAGCATCCTATGGAATCCTGGGGTTTGCAGTTTAGGGAGAGGCCTTTGAGCCCCCTATCTAAACTGCAAACCCCAGAATTCCACAGGATGTTGAAAGTGGAATAATAGCACTGTAACAGTCTAGTGCAGAAATGGCAAAGGCTACCATAAAACAGCCCTTGTGAGGCTACATTTTGTACTTGTAATTCCTATTGAAAAATGCAATCAGGCATTTCTCAGTCAGCTGCTGAACTTTCACACACACACCACTCTCTTTTGATCTATAAAAATAAACCAACCTGGCTTGAAGTTTGGAATAGTTGAGAGTTGCGCTTGGAGCAAAAGGTTCATCCTTGATCATTGGAATGCATACTGCTACCTACTCTCCTCCTTCTGCATCAAAAACTGGTAGCACCACTTCCCAATCATGATCTGCAATTATGTGGAACAAACATGACTTAAAAAACATGAAAGATAAGCTTTGCTTTAATCAGCCTGACTCCTCCTTGGATGCCTTATTCTACACTACACCAACAGACAGAGCCTTTCTCCACCTACCTCTCTCTCTGTGCAAACATCGTGCTCTCACATTCCCTCTGCTTCTTTAGCAAATAGGTAGAATGCATATCCTCACATATAAGTAGGCATGGCTTTTTTTTTTTAGCTACAGCAAAGTCAGAAGGCTACCATTGCAAGGGAGGAATAGTTAAGAGCTAGAGGCCACAGCTCTTTCCTCCAGGTGAATGTTTTACCAAGTGGTTACATCCGTGCTGTGGTAAGCATCACTTCATGAATAGTCACCAGTATTTTGGCTACTCTGATTCCTCCTGGTTAGGAAAAGATAATAAAGCTTGGTATGGTAAACGTGGTAAAATAAACAGTAAGCAGAAGGGAAGACTACTTTCCAGATAGATGACTCAATTAAGGAAGCCAAAACCCTGAATCTGCAAGTCCTCAGTGCGGTGTTGATAACCAGGGCTCATGGAAGTCTCTCCTCCATAGCATCACAATAACTCAAGGTCTGTGTTACAGGAAATAGCAAAGAAACAACATTCTCCATCCCTTATGTTTATATAGAAGAACAAGTATGTTATATGACCATTCTCTTTCTGGCAGTAGCCAACCAAATGACTCTAGTGATGGTACCACTTTGTTCTGCTTTGGTCAGTCCCCACTTGGATTACTGTGCCCAGTGCTGGGAACCACAGTTCAGGAAGGATATTGACAAGCCGGAATGTGTCCAGAGGAGGGTGACCAAAATGGTAGAAGGGCTGCAAACCATGCCCTATGACAGTAGTGTAGGAATGTGGGGGCCGGGGGGGGTGATTAGTGCTGGACGTTAATGTTTCTGGAGCATCCTGGCCCATAGCTATGCCTCCGCATGCCCTGGCCATGCCTCCATGCAACACAGCCATGCCCCCTGCACAGTGGCCCCACCCCTCATGCTGTAGCCCCCCTCCTGCCCCCCTCCACATACTCCAAGCTCCACCACTGCCCTATGAGGAGCAGCTTAGGGAGCTGGGTAAGTTTAGCCTGGAGAAGAGAAGGTTGAGAGGTGACATGATAGCCATATTTGAAGGGATGTCATATGGAAGATAGAGTAAGCCTATTTGCTGCTGTTCCGGAGGTTAGGACACAATGGAGCAATGGCTTCAAACTTCAGGAAAAGAGATTCCACCTAAACCTCAGGAAGAACTTCCCGATGGAAAGAGCAGTTTGACAGTGGAATATACTGCCTGGGAGTGTGGTGGAGTCTCCTCTTTAGGAGGTTTTTAAACAGAGACTGGATGGTCATCTCTTGGGAATGCTTTGATGGTGTATTCTTGCTTGGCAGAGAGTTGGATGTGATGGGCCTTGTGGTCTCTTCCAACTCTGTGATTCTATGATTTTGGTTTACCAGCAGGTTTCGAAGATGGCAGGTAGCTCCTGTTTGTCATGTTCTGGAACTTACCATTACAAACGGAACCTGCAACAAATGGTTGCAGTATGAAACAATGCTGGTCAGTGACCAAGGCAGGCATGTTACCTTCCAAGAGAGCCCATTCCATTCCACTCCTCACCTCAGTTTTCTTTCTTCTTTTTTTTTGTATAATTTTTATTGAAAGTTTATCTCGAAAATAACCTCCCCTCACTTCCATGCTTAAATCTTCCAGTTGAAATTGATTACTTCCATTCCATTACAAACATAATTTCCATCTTACAAAGAGAAGAACAGTTATATAATTTCTTTGATTTCTCAGACATTTATATCCTTACCCAATCCAATACTCTTTTCCATTCTTTCTCAAAGTTTTGGATAGATTTATTCTTCAAAGAAAATGCTAACTTTTCCATCTCTATCATATTTAGAACTTTTAACTTCCATTCTTCTATATCAATATGTTTCTTTTCTTTCCAGTGCTGCGCGTATGTCAACTTTGCCATAGTTATTAGATATAATAATATCTTTTGATGCCTTCTTATTTCCCTTTGTTGCCCTCTCACCTCAGTTTTCAACAACTGCAGCCTCCAGCAGCCATGGTGGACTTTCCTAACTAGAGCTACTTTTGTGGAGATTTTTTTTTTTTGCCTCTTAGGGTACCCCCCCTCCCATTACTGACCATCAACAAATCTCAGTGTTTCCCTGTATATGCTGATACCTCCATCTTGCTTCCCAGTGGCCTATTTGGCTACAATCAGTAGCTGAATTTTTGTCCTCCATGAATTTGGCCAATCCTTTTTTCTCTTTCCTTTTTAAAGTCCTCTGAACTAGTGACCAACACTGCCTCGTGACTGTGGCTAAATTATACTCTTTTTGTGGTCTATCTTAAGTGAATTAAGTTACCATGCTGAATGTACTAGATAAATTCTTCTCACCATATTTCCACAGACCTTTATCAAACCCTTCTTATTCAGCCATACATCTTTCTACCAAACTAAAAAACATACTTCTTTCTAAACTAAAAATCCCTAAATCTGCACTAATTGTAGAAGGGTAACTGATCAGGACTGAAAAGTCCGCTTGGCCATGGAAACCCACTGGGTGACACTAAGCTAGTCACACCTTCTCCGTCTCAGAGGAAGGCACAGGCAAAGCTCTTCTGAACAAATCTTGCCAAGAAACCCCAGTGATAGGTTCTCTGTAGGGTCACCAGAGTTGGAAACAACTTGAAGGCACACAACAAGAGTAACAACTCAAAGGTACAGGGGCCAATATTTCCCCTGTATCAAAGGACAGGCTTCAAGTACAACCAGGAAACAATCAGAAATTGTCTCTGGTCCTGATTTCCTGTTCTATATTCTTGCCCTTTTTCCAGCCTACTTCTGACCAATTAAGTAGATTTAAGCCAATGTGGTATAGTGATTTGGGTGTTGGACTATGAATTTGGAGAACAAGGTTTGAATCCCCTCTCAGCCATGAAAACCCACAGGGTGACTTTGAGGAAGTCACACTCTCTCAGCCTCAAAGGAAGACCATGACAAACCCTCTCTGAGCAAATCTTGCCAAGAAAACCCCATGATAAGTTTGCCTTAAAGTTGCCATAAGCTGGAAATGATTTGAAGGCACACAACAACAACAACAACAACAACAACAAATGGTTTTAGTGGGTCAGAGTGTGAGTGTTTCAAGGCAAAAAACCACTTCTGGCAGCCTTTAGAGATGATTTTCTAACTTTTTTTTACATCTCTCAAATTAAATTAATTTTGGGAAGGACTGAAGGATCTTGGGGAACTGCAGAGCTGGGGTTGGAGGGCCAAATGCACCCCAGGGGTATACCTTGTCAGCCCTTGCTTTCATCTGCTCCCTTAGTTATCTTTTCCAACACTTCATATAACAATTATAAGAAAATTATTTTTGCAAAGAGGCATTCAGTAGACCTTTATTCAGTTCCGTGTCCTAAATGAAAATGTTTGGTGCACTGATTTTAATAATTTTGGTGACATAGCTTATTTTAATGGATCACAGTTTATGTTTGTTTTTGTTTTCACTTTGTTTTTAATCACATTTGTTAGACAATGTGAATGCTATTATTTAGTGCAGTGGTTCTCAACCTGTGGGTCCCCAGATGTTCATGGACTTCAGCTCCCAGAAGCCCTGAGCATTGACCATAGTGGCTGGGGCTTCTGGGAGCCGAAGTCCATGAACATCTGGGGACCCACAGGTTGAGAACCACTGATTTAGTGGAAAGGCAAGACAGATATGCAATAAATAAGTTTTGCTTTACTAAGTAAATATTAATTTATATTAAAAACATGCTTTCATGAAATGGTTTTTTAATATTTGGTGCCTTTCCTGATCTTGAACTTGCCATTCTCACAATTGTCCTCACACCCATCTGTACAATCCAGTTGCAGTTTGCCATTATAGAACCATGCCTGATGATCTCTTTTCATCCTCTCCTTTAGGAGCAATCAGCACAGGGGCCTTGTGAGAAAGAGCTGTCCTCCTAGTGGCAGTTCTTCAAGAGATATTTTCACAGCCAATTCTAGCAGGAAGCTGCTCCTTCCTTGTTAAAGCCTTGCTGCTTGTAATCATGTTTGGGAAGATATATACATCCCCAGAGAAAAGCAGATTTGCCAATAATACTGAGGACTGCATTTGAAAATGCACCTCCAGGGAAAGAAAGGGCAAGGACGAAGCCATGGGGATCACTCTTCAACTCTGCACCAGCCCGAGATTTAAACAGAACACTTTCCACCACTTTTTCAATTTGAGGATCCTGACAAGGGGTGAAATAGGCTCTGCCAAAGAACATACAGAAAAGATAGAACTCAGAAGAAAGAAAAGCAGTGATGTTGAAAGGATGCTGAAGGACACGTTGCTGATCACTGCCTTTCTGTGTAGGCTACGCACAGGTTCCATTGTAGATCCCAAAAAAGGCACAGGGCTGCAGTGAGTGTATTCCGTCTGGTAGGGCTAGCCCCAAATATTTTGCTACCTGAGATAGAGGAACAAACGGCACTCCTCAATCACCCAAGTCAAAATGCACCATACCCAAAGCCAACCATACTATTGTGTTACCTAAAGCAGTCAGTCCCCTTAGGGCTGATTTTGGGCAGTACTGTCTGATTTCTGGCAGTAAAAACAGTGTGTGTGTGCGTGTGTCCCTCCAAGTTGCCTATTGACATATAGTGATCCCATGAATTTCATAGGGTTTTCTTAGGCAAGAGATACTTAGAGGGGTTTTGCCAGTCCCTTTCTCTGAAAAATAGCCTATAGCACTTGGTATTCATTGTCAGTCTCCCATCCAAGCACTGACCAGGCCTGACCCTGCTAAGTTTCCAAGATCAGATAGGATCTGGTGTCTTTAGGTTATTTAGACCCTATCCTAACAAATTATATAACTGACAGTTTTCTTCTTCTCTTTCAAGACATCCCAAACCTGTTTCCTGAGGCAGACACCTCACTCTGCATAGTGGGGTGGCTGATCCTGATTCATGGAGTGTGACAAGTGAGACCAAACGTACCTGTCGTAGGAGGACACTGAGATTGCAATGAAAATAAAGGGGAGCAGAATGAAGCTTGCTGCCCTCCAATAAAGAGGCATTAAATTATGCCTGGCACTGCTGCTCTAGGGCAAACACTTGCTTTTTGTGAGATATTTGTTGGCCAGGTCTCTTGGGTCCCACTGTAGTACTCTATGGCTAGACACCTACCACTCCCCTGTAGTTATATAATAGTGGGAAGAATAGTTAAAATAGACAGGCTGTTTCTCATGGAGGTTTTGCTTCCATGATTTGTCTTCCTACTGTGGAACTTCACAGGAACATTTGTTGTTGTCTATTTCAAGTCATTTCTGATTTATGGCAACCCTAAGGTGAACCTATCATGAGGTTTTCTTGGCAAGAGTTGGTCCTGGAGGGGGTTGCCATTGCCTTTCTCTGAGGTTGAGAGTGTGTGACATGCCCAAGGTTAGTGGGTTTCCATGGCCGAGTGGGGATTTGAATTCCAGTCTCCAGAGTCATAGTCCAACACTCAAACCACTACACCATTCTGGCTCTCTAACATACATTCCCCTGCTTTAAACAGTGCCATCTAGCAATAGCTCTCCAAGTCTCCAAAGTTTCAGACAGACATCTTCTCTGGATCTATGTGGAATTGCTCATGATTGAAACTGGAGATTTTGTATGCAAAACACATGTTTTTCCATTGAGTGTGATCCCTCCTTTCTGATAAGCTTTGTAAAGAACCCCAGGGACTCCTGCATGCAGTTTGAAGATCACTGGGAGACAGAACGTATATGGAGAAAGAGATATTTGGCATTTTAGGCTACAAAAATGGGGTAAAATCCAAAGTAACCTCTATATTCTCTGGATTTCAGCAAACAAGTCCTTCCAGCACATGTCTAAATCACTCGTACTGAAAACAAAGGAATTTAAAAGGACTTAATTTGACTGCATGACATCCCTTTTTCTTTGCTGTTTTTTAAAGATTGAAAAACATATTATGCAATTGTTTAATGTTACATATTTCAGGTTTTCTGGCAAATAGGAGCATCTTTACTTCCATTTTAATAACGCAAGTGGAATATAAAATGTTCACTCACCCAAGAAACAGAATCAGTTTGGTAGAAGGATTTGAAACTCATTTCAAGAATATGAATTGCCTTTGATGGATAAAATAGGGTTCGTACAAGCCGACATTCCACTCACCCATTTTTCCCCCCAATGATGATAGGTTTGACATGGTGGGCAGAAAAACAGAGAGGAGAAATTTTTCTTTTTGTCTTCCTTCCATTGAAGCTACAAACCTGTGTAATGCAATATGCCACTGAGACTTCCCATTCCTTTTAATAATTCTTTGTTTGTTGTTGATTACTGAAATTTGCTCTCCAGGAACTGCTGAATCACATTGCTATTGAGATTTATTTATTCAGTTAGTTTCATCATGGAGCTTTTCCTAAAAGAAAACTTTTTGGATTTGTCGGATCATAGCCTACGTTTATCCACTCCCCCCTCCAACTTTTGAAATGGGAACACACCACTCATTATGCAATATTTTCACGAAACCAAAAATTGGCAATGACTATTACAACCCTCAGCTCGTGCCAAGATTTGACTTTGGATTGTGCACTCTTGTGTGTTCACCTGTGAAATCCCCTTGCTTGTTCATTTCATCTCCAACATAAAGGACAGGAGTAATTATGCATGCAGCTGATTATTTTCAAAGCCTATCTGGATTTAGTTTCCAAGTAAATTAAAAAAAAAAATCAACAACCTAAGCGGAAGTCAGCTTCTGGTTTTCTTCTGTCTTAAATAAAGGCCTATCGCACAGGGATGTTGAGAAGTCCAAAATGTGGCAAATTTTCTCCACACCCAGGTTGACAGGTAAAATAACAGTTATGTCTCTTGTACTTTTAATAGTTATATGAAAGAGAAAATTTCAGCAGGTTTTTTTTTTTGACCATAGAAGGAACAAATATTGGAATGTCCCCTTCTACACAGTTATTAAAGAGAAAGGAGCCCTGCCCTAGATTTCAGCTGACACCTCTATCCCCAGTTCATAGGAGGGATTATCTTCAGTTGAAACTGTGAAAAGAGGCGGCACAAAAATGGCCTTCATGTGCTACATGTGGCCTGTGGGTGATCCCCCTTGCCCCTGTTAAACAAAGAACAAATTGATGGCTGGTATTGACTATCTCTGCTTTTTTCCCCCTGATTATTTTACTTCCATCCTGATTGCTTTATCTCAAAATGGACAGATGGGCAATTTAGCTATCCTTGTTAGAACTTCGTTCTCTTTACTACAACTGTCTTTCCCAAAGCTTTGAATAAACTTCCTTCTTTAGAAAAGAAACTCTTTTGAATTTCCCTCTTTCTCTTTGCTGGTAAAACTTATGATAGAGCTTTACTATTTTATTTCCATTTTTTTCACTAGATTACTGTAGATTACATTCAAGCACTTGTTGAACTCTTTCCTGGAGAACCTTTTATAATCTTTTTTTGGATTATTTTTTAAAATCCAAACCATCTAAGAATCCTGAATTCTCAGATGGAGATAGATAAGGATTTCTCTTATAGCTGAGAATTTAGAACACTTTAGTTAGTTGGACTGGAGATGGTCATTATTTGACAAATTTGTTCTTGTATGTCATTTGCCATCTAATTTATCTCAATTATTTGATAAAATTAGCTTTTCTATTTCATTGATTATTTATTGTTGCTTGCTAGTCACATTACAATGACTTCATTTGTTATATTAATTTCATGGACTGTGTTGCTTGTTTTATACCCTGTCCTCATGAAACTCTGAAACTTTTCAACATTTTATCTGTCATTTCAATAAATTTCAAATTGATTTTATTTTTGTTTTGGTTCTGTCTTAATAGTCACTCAGAAAAAGAAAGGGCATAACAAACCCATTTGTGGTCCATTATGTCTGTGTCTGGATGTAACTCCCTGTAAATGAATAAACTACAGATGACCCCATTCTACTATCAGAAAAAAAACAAAGACCTGGAAGCATTACTGAAGAACATCGAGAAAGAAAGTGCAAAGACAGGCTTACAGTTGAACGTTAAGAAAACAAAAGTAATGAGCACAGATGATATACAGAACTTTAAAGTAGATGATGAAGACATATAAATAGTCCAAGATTTTCCATACCTTGGCTCAGTCATTTATCAGAATGGAGACTAACATCAAAAAATTAGAAGAAGGCTAGGCCTAGGCAGCTTTGAAGGAACTAGATGAGATCCTGATGGGCAAAGATTGAATACTAAATTTAGGATCATCCATGCCATCCCATTTCCCATTTCTATCTATGGTTGTGAAAGCTGGACAGTGAAGAAAGCTTTAGTGGACAGTGAAGAAAGTTCTTTTAAAATGTAGTTCTGGAGAACAGTTCTACAAATAGTCTGGACTGCTAAAAAGACAAATCAATGGGCCCTAAAGCAAATCAATTCTGAATACTCCCTAAAAGCCAAGATGCCTAAACTGAAACTGTTGTACTTTGGCCATATCATGAGACAACATGGCTCACTAGAAAAGACAATAATGCTTGGTAAGGTAGACAGCAGTAGGAAAAGAGGATGATTGCATTACAGATGGAAAGACCCAGGCCACGGTCCTGAATCTGGAAGACCTGAGCAGGGCTGTTGATGACAGGGTGACTTGGAGATCTCTCATTGATAGAGTCACCCTAGGTCAAAGTTGATTTGACAGTAGTTAACAAAAAGAGTAGGGTACTTCAATATCTCACTAGGAGAACTAAACACATGTTTATTTCTCTCCCATTGAAATAAATACAGTTTTGTTTGGGTGAATTATGCTCATTGATATTTACTTAGTTTATCAAGGCTGAAAGGGCATCTATTGCATATAGTCAATAGCTAAGATGTAAAATGCAACCCACCTTTTCTTTCAATTTTCTGAAATAATAATAATGAAGTGGCTACTACCTTATGGCCCAAGCTAATGAAGGTCTTTATAGCCCTTTATAATTGAAGGTTTTTAAATTAACAATCATATTTTCAAACTGCTAGATAGAGTGTGGTGTACTTCTTATGCTAACAATGCTTATGACTGAAGGATCATGATGAATTGCTCAGCCCAAGGTACAGATTATTTCATGACTATTTAGAGCTTTGAAAAAGTACCAACAGCTGGGAAAGGTGACATACAAGTGGTAAGCCTTATTACTATTATTAGGAGCATAACAGTGGCATTAGTGCAGTTTCCAGACATTTAACAAAAAAGGGAGCAGAATGAGAAAATGTTCATGCAGAATATCAGTGACCTTGCGGTAGCATCATCTCTTCTGCTTTCATGCATGTTAAACTGCAGTCTGCTACGCAACTACATGAGGACTTCTGCTAACTCAGAGTGACATGAAAGCCTCAGAGACTGGTGAATAATAAATTAAGCATTTACTCTTTGGGCAGTAACATGCCTATCTTTGCACAGTGAATCTGATGCTGGGAAGGTAGAATGTTATTCTGAAGACTGTTGGAAAAGACAATATTTTTAGGGAAAGGTCACTGGCAATAACCTGCTACCCAGGGTAGCAAAATGACATTAATAATAAATCAGCATTTATGAACATTCACCTTGATGCTTGCTCCAAAAGACTGGCATCATATCCCAATCCTCCTGCATATTAGATAGTGATTGTAATGAGGGTAAACAGAAATCTTCAACCAGAGATCCCTGATTCCACAAGTCTGCTCAAGGCCCAATCTAGAGAAACCACTCACTGGGCTACCTGAGGTGGATATTCAGCTCCTTCATTTTCTGCTGAAGATTTTGCTGCATGAGAAGCAAGGAACAGGATTCTTCAACCAGGTCACCTCACCACTGCCCTCTGAGCTCTCTGATAAGAAGAAAAAGATGGATCAAGAAGTAACCTGGCAGTACTGGAATGCATGACTCCAAGCCAAGCTGCTCATCTTTTTTATTCTCAGTGTTAGAGTGGAGCTTGAATACAGCATGCCTTTTTGTGGTGCTAGCCTTCGTGAAGCAAGGATCACTTTACATGGGAACAATGCATGTTCTTCACACCTGGACCACAAAGACAGTCCCCTCTAAGCCTTGTCCTCAGTGTTATGCGGGCTTACTTCACAGCTGAAGAGGAACATATAGCAGCTCCAATCAAAAACATTCCATTTGACCACTGGTACTATATTCCATTGACAATGGCCATTTCTGCATGGGGTGAGGGAATCGCCCTGTGACGCTACTCACTGGACTTTTGGGCTCCTCAGTCTGGTCCACGCTGCTCCAGAGCAGCGCATGACCACTGCTCCACACTCCTCCAGGGACGAAAATGGTGGTTTCTGATTGGTCGAGGGTCTCGACCAACTGGTGAAGCTCGCCAGTCTAAAGCGCGCCCCTGGCAGATCGCAGGCTTGCGCCAATGAGAGCCTGTGAATCTGCATAAGGGAGTAGGCTTGTAGTGGTGCGCTCTGTGCTTTTGAAAGACCTGTTTTTAGCGATCTTTCAAAAGCATGCTGGACGACCACTTGGGGTCGTTCTGGAGCGGGCTGGGATACATTAAGCAGATCTGATCCAGTCCACTCCCAGGTGCAGATGTCCTCCCTGGAGGACACGCTGCTCCGTTTTAAAAACCCTGTGTGGAAATGGCCAATATGTCAAACAATTTTAATGGGACCTAGATGAGCTTTGCAGTGGAGAAGCAAGAAGTCTACATCTGAATTGGTAGCATAGTGGCCCCTCCACTTTTGCAAGGTTTTGCAGCACAGAACCCTCACAAAAGTGGAAAAATTGTGAATAGTTCCCCCTGTTCCCCCTCCCGTTCCCTTCCAGAGCTCTTCTCTTCCAGTTCCCATGCAAAATGGAAAGGAAGGAAGTTGGGGGAAGCCTTGCATGAGTTCTCCGCACCAGGGAAAAATGCATAGGAAAGGAAGGGGGCACTCCAGAGGGGGAAAGGAAGGGTCACACGAGGTTTCCTTACCCCCCATTCCCTTCTGTTTCTCTTTGGCGTGAGTTCTCCACACTGGGGCAAAATGCATGGGAATGGGGAGGATAATGGGAAGGCATGTGTGCTCATGAATAATCAAATTCACAGAGGTCAAACCTGCAAATGTGGAGGAAGGCCTGTACATACACACATACACCTCTATTACAGGACTGAGAGAATTTAGTTCATCCCAAGGAAGTTTTCCCATGGTGCTGTAGAGATTACACTGTTCTTTCTGAAGACTGAAACTGTCTCAGACTTAGAAGTGGTATTCCTAGACGTGATTAGTCTGCATGCTTACTCTAGAGTAAGGCCTAGTGAACAGAACAATATTTGCTCCAGAATACAGCAAGAGTGGGCAACCTGATGCCCTTTCAGACTTCAGGTCTTATCGGCTCTAGTCACTATGGCCGAAAGTTAGAACTTATGGGATTTGCAGCCCAAAACATCTGGACAACAACAGGTTGCCTACTGCTGAACTATAGCATTGGGCTGCACAGGGAATTTTGTATTTCTTATACAAGAACTGGCATAAAGGAACACCCAAGCAGCAGAAAGACTTCTTTGTGGAGCAATCATTATTGCACATCTCAGAACTGGAAATGGTCAAGTTCTCCCCTTTACCAGCCCTTGCTGGACAGTGAGTTAAAGGAGGCAGGCTCTGAGCTGTGAGAATCACTCAGGCAATCAATATGCAATCTCCATTGTATGTGGGTATTTTGTGCATACATTTGCCAGTTTCAAGAGGTGGGGGGGAAAGCAAACATTTATTTGGCCCATGCTGCAACAGAGATTGCAATGTCGCAGCAGACGGGGAATACGTCTGGTTTTGGTGTGTGTGTGTGTGTGTGTGTGTGCGCGCGCATGTGCGTGTGTATGTATCTTTTTAATGTTTTGCATCTAAATACTTCACCACAGGATTCAATATTATACTTACTGTTTACAGCTATTAAACACACTTGTTTCTAGACAAGTCCCCACAATATGGCATATGTATAATTAGATTTAATTAACTCTAATTAACCATATTAAATTTGTAACACTTTCATTCAAGCTGTGTTTAGGAGAGTTTGTGGTAAATAAGCCCATATTCAAAAGTTATTTTGATTACCCTCTTTCTTCAGCACTGTGGTTTAATAACTTGCCTTGCCCAAACTCCTGTATACAGAGATCAATGCTTCATTCTTGGTTATATAGCTCACTGTTTTTGAAAAACTTCAATTTTGTTTGAACTGACTTTTTGTGTAACGCTGCTTGTTTATTTATTTTAGATTTTCCCCCATCCAATTTTATTGGCTTTGGGCAGAAAATGTATAAAAAAAATCTTAACACTCTGTACAAATCCTTACAACATAGTAACCAACTTCTGTGTTTCTAAGTCAATAGCTGCAACAAATATCAGTTCAAATTGAAAAGTATCCAATACTTACAAAAGATGCTTTAACAGCTTCCTAGAGGAAGCAAATTGCAAAGCTATAGAACAGCTACCATTTTGCTCCATAATGTAAGATATCTGTCAAAACTCTATGCTTCCTATTAACATTTTCCATTTTCAAATATTCACTGAAAACCCTTTAGGTCTACACCTTTAAAAAGTAATCAATCAACCCAGGCTTTGGGAAAGTTACCTTTTGGATTACAGTTCCCAGAATTCCCCAACCAGTAGTCACTGTGATTGGGGGGGGGATTCTGGGAGCTGTAGTCTAAAAGCTCTGGATGAATCAGACCCACCTGTGCTGTTTCAGAGGCCAATTCACCTATATGCTTGATCATTTGCCTAGTTCCACTGAAAAGTACCAGGTTTATCATAATGCCAAGGCAATGGAAAACTCTCTGTCTCGTGGTTATTGTACACATGTAATTGTAATTGCCTTCCACTGAACCAAGTGAACTGGACAAAGGAAAAAACTACTAGAAATCTGGTAGCAATGAAATGGTGATACTTTAGGAAAAAATGGTGCAGCATAGATTTGAGAGATCAGAAGAGGGAAAGAAGCAAAGGTCTTTCATATTGGTTGTGTTAAATAATACAATTGTACAGGTACATCTCAGTTAACTCACTCTGGAATTAATAACCCTGTGATCTAGACTAAAGTGGACACTTAACATTCAAAACTTTGTGTTTCTTTTGCAAAAAAAGTGAAATAAAATAAATTTTTAAAAAATCACTTAAAGAGGTAATTGATTGACACTTCTGTTTGAACTGGATAAACTGGTCACTTTTTCTGTGAAAACATGCATGTTACAAAAGTACAGGCATCTCCTCTATTACCATTCCCCTGTGCACCAAAAGTAGATTTTTAAGTTTTTTTAAAAAGCATGTTCAGTACATAGAGGAAAACAAACAGGTGCCTTTCTTCTTCTCTGGTAGGCTACGGGGAAAGAAAACTCCTAAATGGATCCTCAGTGCACTCAAACTCCTTCCCATCTCCTTGGGACCCAAGGGAACCTCACATGCATTTAAGAGCTCTTTGCAGAGTGAACGAGCAGATTGTTCATAATGGCTTCTCCTGTCATAAAGCTGGCTGCCTCCCATCCTCTCCATCTTTCCCTGAGATGCAGTGAGTGGTTAAAGGCGAAGGGTGAATTGAGAGGCAATAAGGCAAAGTGATGAGAGCACCTGTGCTTGTCAAGCACCTCTCTCCTCCTGAACATTAGCAGTTCAGAGAGGCCTCTTCCAAGATGGCAAACATTACTTTCTTCCTGGACCTTGATTTCCTCGCTCTCTTACCTGAACTTCAGAGAAGCCTCTTTCCCCTTGTGTTTGCATTCCCCAACAAATTCTTCATAAACCCAAGAGAGCTTCTTGGCAATTTCCCACACCAATAAGGAACAATAAACTCCTTTTTTTACATTACAATGCTCAGCCTCCCCCCCCCACATCCATGTTGATGTGGGGAATCAGGGAGTTGTGGTGCAGTATAAGTAACTTTCCCAAACTCTGATCTTTCTCCCCTTTCCTCTTTTGCCTTGGTGGCCCAGTGTCAGCTTTTTCCATGAAAGCATTTCAAGCAAACAATAGCATCTCCCTGCTTCTCCCAGCACGAGGAAGCATTGAGGGGGTACCAGGCAGAGGAACTTACAGGAGATGGAAGACAAAACCATTCAGCTGGCTTGGATTAATCGGTGTTCTGTTTTTAATGTGGAATGAAGACATTGTTTAGTCACATGGATCAATCAACAAGCATTTTCAATCATCCTCTTATTCCTTTGGTTATTTTTGTTATGGTGGTGCTGAAAAGTACACTAGGCACACTCCCACTGAAAGGAGTTACATAAAACTGAGTGATGCATGAGTGACTGGGAAACAAAATCATTTGGGCAGGTATTGACTAAAAGAAAATTTGGCATTGAAGTTGATGATGTATAGGCAGCAGTTTGACAGCTACTTAAGTTGCCGTTTCTTGATGCTTCTGCCAAAAAGCACAAAAAAACATGCACTTTGCATTAATTGTGAATTGTGAAGGGCCTTTGTTCTACCATTATTCCTTTTTACTTTAAATGTTTTTGGACTGCAGCTTCCGTCAGCCATAGCCAGCACAGTTCATGGTGAGGCAAAATGGAAGCTGTGGTCCAACAATGTTTCTGACTTAAATGAATACCTTCCCAAGCAGAGCAGTGGTAATATTTTCCCAGTTCCAAATGCCTTCTCTTGGATAAATTTGAATTGACAAAAGTTCAGTGCTTTTTAAGATGTTTCATTATGCATTTTTAAAAATTCCTCAGATCAACAAAACCATCCTTTTTTTACTTAAAATGAATGGATTTGCCCATTTAAAACAGATAATCATAGAATAATAGAGTTGGAAGAGACCGCAACGGCCATCAAGTCCAACCCCTGCCATACAGGAACACACACTCAAAGCAAGTCTAGCAAATGGCCATCCAGCCTCTGTTTAAAAACTTCCAAAGAAGGTGATTCCACCACACTCCAAGGCAACACATTCCATTGTCAAATAGCTCTTACCATTAGGAAGTTCTTCCTGATGTTTAGGTGAAATTTCTTTGCCTGTAGTTTGAATCCATTGCTCCATGTCCTAGTCTCTGGAGCAGCAGAACACAAGCTTGCTCTACTTTCAACATATAGCTGGTATTTCAACTAAGGCTGTAAGTGTATTCACGTAGCCTCCTCCTTATGTTGTGTTGTGTGCCTTCAAGTCATTTCTGACTTATGGCAACTCTAAGGCAAACCTATCATGGGGTTTTCTGGGGTTGAGAATGTGTTATAAGCTCAAGATCCCCAGTGAGTTTCCCTAGCTGAGCAAGGAACAGATTGGTGGTCCTACTCATACCACTACATCAGGCTGGTTCTCTCTCCTCTTTATACCTCTTCAGTAAGAAAGGTGTTGTTGACAGAAGAACTGAACTGAGGCAAATAGTCAATCACTGTGAGACATTGTACCTTACAGGACTCCTCCCCCTCCTCCTCTCCCTCCCCTTCCTCTTCCTCCTCCTCTTCTTCTTCTTCTGGAAAAAAATTATATTTGTAGAAACCTTGGTTTTTGTGCAGAAAGCCTTGGGTTTTCCACAAAACACTTTTGCACACAACAGTGTCTTTGGCACAAAACAACCATTTTCCTGCAAATATATATATATATATATATTTCATAAAAAAGTCCTGAAATGTGAAAAATAATTGGAAAAAAATGCATAAAACTTCTTAACAAGTGAGGAAAAAAGCTTCTGAAATTATTTATTATTGCTTGTGTGTGAGAATATAATAAATGAAGATATGCATACCTAACATAAACTTATTTGAATGTTTGTAACAATCATCAGTGAGAGAACCAGGAAGTTTTCAGAAGAGGACTATCTGTGTGTGAGACACAAGTGTCACCACTGGCTCTTCCATAACATTCACGCCTCTCATTTTGGAATCTATACTGTCAAACCCACTTCCCAGGTAGAATACCAGGTTGCTTCCCCTGAGGCTCTTAGAAATAGGGTTGCCAAACTGTAGAGCGCTCGTCTACATTTAATGGCTGTGTGGAAGAGGAAGTTTCATTAAGTGCTGCTTGTTACCAGCCTGTGTGACAAGCAGCTCCTTCTGAAATCCTCTGTCCCACATGGACATTAAAGATAAAGGAGCCCTCTGCAGTTGTCACTCTGGAAGTGAGTTATTGGATCATTTGTTATCCTTGTTTCTGCCACTATTCCTGTACTGCATTATATCTCTTATATATTTTATTATACTACGTTCTGTATTTTATTATACTACATTCTACTCTTACAGCACTGTTGCTTGGTTTCACACATGTGTTCCTACCTTCATTGTATATACTTATTGGAAACCAGCATGATATAGGCCATTTCTGCACTAGACTGTTATAGCGCTATATTCCACGTTCAACATCCTATGAAATCCTGGGGTTTGCAGTTTAGGGAGGGGCTGCCCGGCCCCCCCTAAACTGCAAACCCCAGGATTCCATAGGATGTTGAACGTGGAATAATAGTGCTATAACCGTCTAGTGCAGAAATGGTCATAGTGGTTGGAGCATTGGACTATGACCCTGGAGACCAGGGTTTGATTTCCTGCTTATCCATGGAAACCCACTGAGTGACCTTTGGCATATCACTCACTCTCAGCCCCCAGAGAACCTCATGGTAGGTTCACCTTATGGTCACCATCAGTTGGAAGTGACTTGAAGACACCCCAACCAACAACATATTAAAACTGCAATCTCTCAACTGCATCTGCGTCTGATAAAGTGGGCTGTGCCCTCAAAAACATATCCTAGGAATTTCTTATTCAAAGTTAAGCCATATCCTCACCAAACCTCATTAACACGATGATCTGTGGCAATCCTGGCATCGCCAGTGCCAGAATGGGAGAGGTTTTGCACATGACTTTTGGCAGTGGAGGAGTAGTGGCATTAACACCTCTGTGCCTTCCACATTACAGTGTCCATAGTGATGCCTTCTTCCCACCCTATCTCTCCCCCACGGTGCCTGATTGTGTGCCTTTTTCTGGGAACTTTTTTCTCATTGGGGAATGAGAGATCTGTATGTGCATCAGGGCTCCCAGATTGGTGACAGGACCTGGCATGATTAGGAACCACACACCATCTGGTAATGGGCTGGTCACACAAATGGGGGTCAATATTGGATTTTTTCTGGTATTGACATAGTGTGTGATACAGGTGGGTTAGGGGTAATTGGTGGCAGGATAGCGAAGAGTTGCCCACGATGTCATGTGATAGCATGGCTCCTGGGACCACACTCATCCATCACTGTGGCAGATTGGCATTGCTGTGAGCAAATGGCCTCAGTCTCAAAGGGGCTACTGGATTCCTTTTGCCTTTTAATGGTAAAGCAGACCAACATGGTTATCTCTTTGAATAGGTCTCAGCTTGCATTCTCAGGGTTTATGTAGGAAAAGGTAAATTCTATGGTGAGAAGACATAATCAAAGGATCCAGCCGTTTCCCACTGGGCTTAAGATTTCTTGCTATTGCTTCTGAGTGACATACCAGGCGTAATCAGTCTTTATCCCTTGATGCACAAGCACTGTTTCCCTACTTACAGCAGGATTCACCCCGTAGAGTGGAGCTTCACATCCTAACTTAGGAAGAAACCCTTAATTCCCAGGTTCTATTCTATAAGTTATGTTTTCATTGCTAGCTAAGGTCAGAGAATCTGAGCCTATGTCCAGATATTAGCTCCAGCCTTGAAGGTTTTTCTAAATAGATAAATAAATATCTAACTTATTAAGAGAGGGTGCTTTCTAACATGTTGCTGGCAACGTCACTGTATATCTTCAGTAACTTGTTGTATTGTTCATTATGGTGCTCATAGTTTTTCAAATAATTTTAGTTCCCTTTTCAGAAAATGGGAACCAATCTAAAAAAGAAAGAAAATGGTCTTAGATTTCGGAGGAGCCCATCATAATGTTTCTTTCAAATCATTTTGAACCACTAAAAGGTAATAAGGAAAATTAACCATTAAACATTACATGGGGAAAAGTAAGGCTTTTACCAGTTATTTTGAAAAAAAAATGTCAGTATGCCCTTGTTACCTTGAAGGGTAGTCCCTGAAAACACTCAGAAAGCAATGTTTTTCCCCTAAAATAGTGAGAGTAAGTTAAAGGAGAATGGGGTAATGACTTTACCAGTCATTACAATATTTTGCAAAAAGGGTTATTGTTATGTCTTCACTATTCCAAAAAGTTATGAGTTACAGATAACATGTTCTATATGCTGGAAATTAAAGAACAACTTATTGTACTTTTCCACTTCTTCTTTTATCCTCCTTAAGCTCCTGGTTATCTGTAAACAGAAGACCTGATAATCAATAATTCTGTAGATGCCCAAGGCTATGAGACACACAGGAAGATATACAGTTTAATTGTTAGAACCTTTCTGAAAGCTGGGAGAATGTAGGTGCTTCTTTTTTTTAAGAATAACATTTTGGTTTTAGATACAGCTGGCATATTTTGAGAAACAGTTCTCCACAATGTACATTTTCATTTATTTTTTAAAAATCTTAATAAATTACTCTTTTTTTAAAAAAAGCAGCACAGATTGGAGTAACATCATATAGCATCTCTCAGACAGCATGCCATTAAAAAGCAGTCAGAGCAGTCTAAGCAAAGGCTGGGATTCTATTAGAGCCCTAGAATAGTGTAAAGGTCCATCAGAATACTTACACTGCTGGTTCAGGGGAAACCAAATTTTCTCTTTCTTCCACACCTGTGCAACAGCTGGTATATGGTACCCTGGCATATGCCAGCGATGTATTTAAATCTTTTACTCCAAGTCTCAAGTCAAGTCTCAAGTCCTTGAAGATACTTTCAAGTCAAGTCTCAAGTCAAGTCTCAGGTCTGGAAGCCAACTTTATACTCCAACCAAAATCCCAGAATTATTAGACAGTCAAATAAAATCAGTTTTAACAATTTAAGCAGAGTCAGCTCTCTACATTTGCAATTTTGCCATCTGCAGTTTCAGACATGGGGAATAGGATCCTTCTTACTCCCTATTACTGAAGCTTCAAAAGCTTTAGAAGGAAGGATCCTTCCTCCTCAAGCCCATTGCCTAACACATTTGCTGCTCTCCTCTGAGAAATGCACCCTGCACTCTGGGGGATGAGTCTTGTCTTTTGCTTTTTGGAAACATTTTAGAAGGCTCCTCCAATATGCAGTGGGGACAGGCTGCTGAGCAGACCTCAACCCTGCCTCAAGCCCATTGCCTAACCCATTTGCTGTTCCTGTCTGAGAAGTGCACTCACACTTTGGACTAGAGATAGATTGCCATGTGACCAGTAGGGAAAAAGAGATGGAAGTATTGTTCAAAGTCATAAGATTTCTAGACGAATGTGTTACGTTACTGAACCAAGGATAGCAAGTCAGTCGCTAAAAATACACAAGTCTCAAGTCAAGTTGAGTCAGTGCCTCATTGATTGCCAAGTCAAGTCTGAGTTGAGTCATTGAGGTGACTTAAGTCTGACTTGAGTCCGTGTCCATCAACTCAATTCTACATCACAGGTATATGCTGATGGCCAATCAACTGGCAAAGTGCAGAGTTACAGCCAGGAGGAACCAGATACCTCCTTGTGTAATACCTCAAATGCTTACAATGGCATAACCAGGAGTTATCAGTACTGGCAAGTCACCAATAGGATTCTGACCATAAAATTTGGCATTGTTAGGTACGGAAGGCATTATTACTGTTTCAGATGAATAGATTGTATATATTTTATTAAATATGAACAAAGCATTGTGCAAGTATAATGTGAGATAATAGCAGGTTAGGTGTCAAAGAATTTGGAGTCATTAGGTATGGGATAAATTGTAACTGATTTGCTTCAGGTGAATCAATATTACAGATCTCATTATATAAGAAACAAAGGGTTGTACAAGTGTAACTTGAAATGCTGATCGGTAGGGTTCTGTAGTATCATAAAATCTACTGAGACTGTGAAAAATGGCTAATACTAATCTTCCATGCTGAGAAGAGTTCTCGGAACAGAAATTAAACAAGGCTCTGTAATAGGGAGGCCCAGAAGGCTTCGGCTTGAACAAGCGTCATAAGTCAACAGAAAGACACTGTGCCACTTTGCAGTATAAGCCTGTATGAATGTTCTGAGCTCTGTAATCTCCCTGTGTGGGACTAGAATAATCTTGGCCTAGAGGTAGACCACAAGTAATGGCAAATTCATAATTAAATTGAACTTTTTTATTTTCTTCTTAGTCAAGTTCTCCAGCCCTGAGTTTTCTCAGTGAGCTGTAGTAGTAGTAGTAGTAGTAGTAACAACAACAACAACAACAACAGCAACAACAACAACAACAACAACAACAACAACAACAACAGAGGGTTTTTTGGTGATGGGAAGGGAGAAGCCTAGTGTGATTTTTTTTGTTTTCCCGTATGCATTAAATATCCACACCAGCTGAAGCGTCTGTCCATCTGACTGTCTAACTGACTGACTTGCTGATTTGCCTTCTTTCAGGTATGCTCTAACAGCCAAAGAAAACTTTGGAAATGGAAAGAAGTAAACAGCAAATTGTTAGACATAGATCCCTAACCATTTTTATATGGCATTTAAATTTGCATCCCTGTTACAAATAATACCAGCAGAACCCACAGCTTCTTTCTGCAGTTTACACATAGCACCTTTATTAATCCTGTGGGAGACCAGGCTGCTCTTCTCAAGTCTCCTGTGTTTATCATAGCCAGGAACAGTCCAGGATATTGCAACCACAGTGCTTTCAAAGCAGCTTTTATCCTGAAGCCATGGTGTATGTGTGTGCAGACACACACACACACATACACACACATATACACAGGAAGAGATAGAATGGCAGAGAGATTTCAAAAGCAATGAGAATAGCAACCGAATAAACACAGGAAAGAGAACGGCTCACCTGTTCTCTTCCTCTGTTGTTCTTTTGATTTGGCTATAGTGGCTTTGCATCATTTATGAGTGTTAATTATTGCATTGTGCATCCACTGTTTCCCCACGCAGTGTATTTTCATTCAAGCCATTTCCGCACTAGACTGTTATAGCGCTATGATTCCACTTTCAACATCCTATGGAATCCTGGGGTTTGCAGTTTCGGGAGGGGCCAGCTGGCCCCTCCCAAAACTGCAAACCCCAGGATTCCATAGGATGTTGAAAGTGGAATCATAGTGATATAACAGTCTAGTGCAGAAATGGCTTCAGCTGCAGCAACTAATTCCTGATAAGAATGAAGTAGTAATGGATCTGCTTACAGTGTTTTGTGTAAAAAATTTTGTGTAAATTGCTTGCTGATTGTTAGCTTCTCCTCCCCCACCTCATGTTGTTGTTTGTGTTGTTGTTGTTATTGTTGTTGCTGTGGTTGTGTGCGCCTTCAAGTCATTTCTGACTTTCGGCAACCTTAAGGTGAACCTATCATGGGGTTTTCTGGGACCAAGTGTGTGACATGCTGAGTTCACCCAATGGGTTTCCATGGCTGAGCGGGGAATCGAACCCTGGCCTCCAGGGTCATAGTTCAATGCTCAAATCACTACGCCATGATGGCTCTCCCACCAATGACTTCCACCTAATCTGCTACTGAAGCAATGTCCAGATTAGAGTTTGGAAAAGTTACTTATTTGGATGACAGCCCCTGAACGACCCAGTGGAATATTAATCTCCATGTGTGCATACACAGACTGAGATGGTATTGCCTTGTTTTTGATCTTTGATATGTTTGTCATTATGTCGGGCAGTGTGCCTCTTAAATGGTATGTATTAATTACTCTCATAGTCATGATTCTTTGAAAGTCATCTCTCACTCCTCGTCTCACAAAAGAAACATGGCTCTCTTGTTGCTCATCTTCCAGTAGAGCAAGAAAATTTCCCTGATCTGTCAGGCTTTTTGGAACTGACTTTGATGGGCCTTGCAATGGTGTGCTTGTTTGTTGATTTTTATATTCTGTCATTTCATGAATTTTAAATAGTTTAAATCTATATATTGTTTGTTTATCAATAACTTGTGTTGTATATATATTAGCTGCTTTTGTGTGCCTTCAAGTAGCTTCCAACTTATGGTGATCCTAAGGTGAACCTATCACGGGGTTTTCTTGGCAAGATTTAGAGCACGTTCGCCCTTGCCTCCCTTTGAGGCTGAGAGAGTGAGACTTGCCCAAGTCAACCAGTGGATTTCCATGGCCAAGTGGGGATTTGATTCCTAGTGTCCAGAGTTGCAGTCCAATGCTCAAACCACTATCTCACACTGGCTCCACATATGCTTTTAATATTGAGTGCAGTGTTATTATTTGACCTCTCCTCCTCCCATTGCTTTTAATTAAATTGTGTTTTAAAACTCTTTAAAAGTGTCCTGATATTTGTTGTTGTTATTGTTGTACACCTTCAAGTCATTTCTGACTTATGGCAACCTTAAGGCAAATCTATAATTGAGTTTTCTGGAGGCTGAGAGCATGTAATGCGCTCAAGGTCACTCCGGGGGTTTCCATGGTTGAATGGGGAATTGAGCCCTGGTCTCAAGAGTCGTCGTCTAGGTTGCATGTAAACAGGATATAAATAAACAACAACAATATACTTGTCCTATAAAAAGTATCTGAATACTACAAAACAAAACGCTTCCTGCTCATAAGAGTTTGGAGAGCCACATGCTTCCTCATAAGTCTGTCTATAGGCACTGAGATCATCAAGGAAAACCCTTCTTTCAGTTTTACCATCTTCATGGGATCCTTCTGGTGGGGACATGAGAGAGGGCCTTCTAGTGGCCACTTTCAAGCGGTAGGACTGCCTTCCAAGGAAGGCCAGGATAGCTTTGCTTTTGTCCTTCTTTTAGCAGGTGGAAACTTTTATGTTTTGCCAGGCTTTGGTGACTGGCTGGTCAAGATGGGGCTTTTAATGTTGAGTGCAGTGTTATTATTTCACATCTCCCCTTATTGCTTTTAATTAAATTGTGTTTTAAAACTAACTAGTGTATTTACCCAGAGTTGCCCGGGATTTTATTTTCTTATAAGTAATACTTGTTAAAAATATCTTAGGAATTACCTTACCTTACCTTAGGAATTAGACGTGGTTGAACTACACTGATTTGAGATCCTGCGTCTGTAATTCCCCAAACTGCCTTGTCCAGTATTTGTAACTTTTCCCCATAGTCCCCAATCCACTCTGTATTCAGAGTTGTTAACATACAGAGGTTCAGTTTCTGAGGGAATACACAGGCCCTCTCCTTGCTGCTAGGCCTTGTCTCCATAGCAACCAGCCAGGCCCAAGAGCTCTCTGCAGCTGAGAATCCTAAAAGCCCCTCTCTAAACTGCCAACCCCAGAATTCCATAGAATCTTCACAGGCAGCCAATCATATGAGGTCTTCTCACCTGACACAGCCAATCGTATGAGATCTTTACCTGCTTGACACAGTCAAACAGACAAACTCACAGACAAACTTTGACTTTTATATATTAGATTGTGCCCTGATATAACACATTTTCATGTTTTTAATCCACATTTTTTTAGTTAATCTTGTTGTGAATGACCTTAACTCTCAGTTTTGGTGAGAAAAGCAGGATATAAATCAAACAAATGATATAGTTAAATTGGTCTATTAGGGAAAAAAAATATAGATTAACACCTTTATTTGGTGTTGACACAAAATAACAAGCAAGTGTTCAAATTCTTTATGGCTCTTTTCCAGGCTGAACGTTCTATACAAGTACAAAGGAGGAGAGCAAACTTCACGATCAGTGTTTTTTTTGTCCTCCTTCCCACAGATATTTTGCTTAATGTCTTCAATACCTTGCAACATTTTGTTAGTCCTAATAAACGTGGGTTGTTGTTTTTTTTTTACTTCTGTGATGGTTAATATACATTAATTGCTTTGCAATGTACGTCCATAAACTCACTGCCATCTTCACCAATGCATGGACTTTTTCTCCACTATAATTCATGATAGAGTTTGTTTTTTTCCCTTGGAGCTCAATGAGGCCCATCTGTTTATGTAAAAAGCTCAGGATTAAGTTTGACGAAGTTCATCATTTTGATTTCCCTCCATTCTCTCTCTCTCTCTCTCTCTCTCTCCACAAGTTAAATTTCTGTTCAGACAGTGGTTTGCCAAATCGTAATGATTCAGAGTTTTCAGAATTCTCTGCTTTCAGTATAAAAATTATTTATATAAAAAAAAATCTCTGCTTTTGATGATGCTGAAACAAATTTGCTATTTGCTAAGACCTGTTTTTATTTCTTGCTTTTCCATGGATTTGTTTTCAATTGCTTTTAATTCTTTTGATAATTTAATTATATTTAAAAAATTCATTCTTTCAACTGATGTATGCTTTTATTTGTATTTATTTTCATAGAATCATAGAATCATAGAAATGTAGAGTTGGAAGAGACCACACGGGCCATCCAGTCCAACCTCCTGCCATGCAGGAACACTCTCAAAGCACTCCCGACAGATGGCCGTCCAGCCTCTGCTTAAAAGCCTTCAAAGAAGGAGATTATCCTAAGTTCCCTTGAGGGCCAGGGTTAGGGTACTAATTGTGTTGACAACAACAACAGCAATATCATAAAAATACAGATATATGTCAGTTAACAAAGTAAATGTGTTACTCGGTTTTACTTCTCTGACAGAAACATTGGTACCAGAAGTAGAAATAACATGGAAAGAACAGGGATAGCTTCCTACATCACCAAAAAGAAGAGCAGTTCAACATGTCTCAGCAAACTCGGTATTCAAAATTAACATTATGCACATGTAAAATGAAACAAACAGCTCAGGTAAGCCTTGTATAAGTTAGAAAAACAAACAAACAAACAAAAATTCTGAATCTTCTAAAGACCACTTGAAAACTTCTTTCAAAATGTACCCTAGAACTTAAAGGCACCTAATCTCTCAGAGACTGAAAAGAAAATCAGATGACGATATCAATAAAGAATGGCAAATTGTGCTGGATATGGATGGGGTTTTGACAGGAAATAATTCTTAATTCATGGTAATATGATAGCAAGAAGGAGAAAATCAGAGAAATATCATGGAACATGTAAAGTTGGGTTGAAATGCAGGAACTATCTTGGTATTGTGGTAAATTTGTTGCGATGCATACTAATAGTATGTTAATGATATAACAGTTTATGTAATCCAGAGAGGAGTGGAGGATAACTGTAACAATTCGGTAAATGTACAGTGAGAAATGTATGTTTTATATGGTGAACTATAATAAAAATTATATTAAAAATATAACTTAAAGGCACCCACACAAATTATTTTTTTAAAAAAATTTCTACAGCCTTCACTTTTTTATGGTTTTCATTTTGATGGAGAAACTTGTAGATCTACACTTTTTCAAGATGCTAGGTTAGTGGTAAAGCAGGTTAATCTGCTTTCCTTTTTTCCTTCTGTTTTGCTCTCCACCTATGCTCAGCAAGTGATTCTGGGGGCAGCTGTTTACCTTGACTGTTGTACATAAGCACACACAGATACAGGAGGATCACCACGAATAGAACCCCATTCTTTCCCAAGTGAAATTTATTGTTCATTTACTGCAGATACGCTGCTGCTACCCAACATTTAAAGTCTTTCTCCAGCCAGTCTTCATCATCTTACCAATGCTACAAAAAATTATTCTAACTAAACAGAAAACAAGAAAAGGAGGGCTGAGCTCCTGTAAAAAGACTTTGTAAAAAAGGAGCTTCATTGTCAGAGTGTTTGCTAAAGGAGGTATGCCTGTAAAAATGTCCCCATCTTGCCATCTTACTAGCAAAAGGGGCACATGGGACGAGCTATCCCCATGCACTCCATTTTCAGGAGAGTTGAGCAATTCTGTTTGGAAACATAATGTTTGAAGATAGCCCTCCTCACGTCCCTCTTTCCCAGTAGAATTGGGCTTCTGTTGGGAATTAGACTCTGCATGCGGCAGCAATAAAGAGGCAGCTGGTAGCTTCCACATTAGTGAGATGGTGAATTAGTCTGATCTTTAAAGGAAGTTAGTCTGATCTTTAAAGGAGTTGTCTGAGGTACTGAATCCTGCTCCCCAAATAAGTTCAGCACCGTGAATGCTCCTTTAATATTTGGATTAAAACCCAGCATGGATCCACCACCACTCTGCCACTGGTAGGAACGTGGTGACTTTTGGGTGGAGGAAGGTACTTGCTGTAGACCTCACAAGTGGCTTCTGCTTCATGTTTGTGTGATTGTAGCCCAACAAACCCTTGACAAGCTTTATTTATGGAAAGAATTACATAGAGCTCTCTATGGCTGTGACTTCTATTTCCTCTGGCCAGTAGCACTGGAGGAACTCACCACCTGGTTCTTTGCAAGAAGAAGAATAAGTTCAGTATTCTTTTTTATCATTACATCTGAAAGCCAGACTATGGGTTGCAGGTTATCCACCTCCACTTTAGACAGATACACTTTTCTCATGTTATACTATTAATATAACAAGTGCACTTGTGGCTAACTGCTAAAATTGATTTGCTAATATATCACTACAATAACTCAAATGGCACTTTTTCAATATGTATCACCTCTGACTTTGCAGGACAGAAGTGAGACTTCTGTGGCCCTTCATAAGTTGCTGAACTGCAACTCCCAGCATTCATCATTATTAGCTGTACTGCCCAGGACTGCTGAGAGTTACAGTCAATCAACATCTGAAGGGCTGGATTGATCCCCACTCTTCTTGTAGAAGTCTCCAAAATTAAAAAGTGAGAGGGTTGGCAGCTTAAGGAAAATTAGGAAGTCAGCTTGATGAGGTCTGGAAGGATGTCAGGAGGGGAAAGACAATTAGGCAGCTGTCCTGGTTAATTAAGTCACTTCCCCTCCTTCCCATGGTTCAACCAACAGCTTATGCCTTTGCGATCCATTGGTATTATTGCTATGTGCCTTCAAGCTGACTCTACTTACGGTGACCCCATCCTAGGGTTTTCTTGGTAAGATTTATTCAGAGGAGATTTGCCACTGCCTTCCTCTCATTGCTGAGAGAGTGTTGCCCAATAGCTTTTCATGGCTCAGCAGGGATTCAGGCCCTGAACTCCCAGAGGCCTAGTCCAATATGCAAACAACTATTACATCACACTGGCTCTTTCTGGCATCTATATATGCTCTAAATAACATTTTCTTAAATAAAGCTGTTTGCACTTGCCCATCATGTCCCAGGATGCAGTGGAAAATGAGGATGTCTTGCTGTGCATGTTTATATAAATCAACTTATAATTAAAAAAAGCCAGTTTTCTCATTAATCATGTGCTCTGCACAGGTCAACAAAGCCCTCCCAAGATTTTGCCATTTGCGGAGGACAGAAGGAGGAAGATAGTGATAAGCTTCCATAGCAGACTTGTGAATCTTATTACTGACTTTTATAAAACTGGTGAACTAGCCCCTTTGCATCTGATATTTATTGTTTTAATTTACTTGTGTGCTAAGTATTTAATGTGGTAACAAATATACCTACATACCGTGTGCCCTATAAGGAGTAATGATGTGAAGAAATTCTCTGGGAAGAGAAGGTTGCTTAGTGCCCTTTGATAACCTTGAATCCATTAAGATAAATGCCATGTGGTTCAGGCATACTGCTGCGGCTAGGATTACGCAACCAACCTTTAATTTCCTCACTACAGGGTCTGGGTTAGGAAATACTTATACATTTTATGAAGTACCTCCAAGACAGTGATTTTGAAATGGGACTTCTGGCAATGACCACAGAAAGTGCGTGGCAGGCATGAGAATGTATACTAGTGTATCTGTGGGTTGCACACCTATTTTCCCTTGTCTGATAAAGTCACCAGGATATAAATACAGAAAGGGCCTGTCAGTGATACTGTTCACATGTCACAAGATGCCATGATGTGGTTTGTTGAAATCTGGCTGCTATGATATGCAAACCTAACATACAATAGGTTATTAACCAGCCACAGATTGCAATCTGAATACCCGTTGTTATCACCGGGAACTGGCCTGGCTTCGGTAGACATTAGATATCATTTTGATATCACAATTCGGTCTTATTTTGCCACCCTCAGCCAAGTGTTTGTGAGGCCCCTGAACAAGCACGGAGCTAGGCATGGCTATTAATTGCTGAAACATTCCTTTCTCTACCTAGGCAAGCCAGACTCAGTCAGATCTTGCTTTAAGAGACCTCCCTAGACAAACACTGCATTAAGGATGCACGCTAACACAAAGAGCCCCCTGCCCTGAGCAGGTAACATGACGAGCTAGAAGCTCAACTGCCCAAGTGAGCTGCATCTGCATACTGGCCATTCTATTGTCAATTTGAACTTAACTCAATCATGTTAAATTCTGACCTTTCGGAGACATTGTCTCGCGCCCAAACCTCATTATTCTCTCCTAAGTACAGACTAGCCCACAGTCATATTTGCCCCCATATAAACCCCTGGTTCCGAGAGCTTCCTCAGATTGCTCTGGACTTCCATCCAGCCTTGCTGCTGCTTTGTCGGACGAATTCCCCTTGGCCACCACGCTGAGTTTCCTCATTGCCATCTTCAGCTTCTTCAGGACTACGAGAAAGGTGTCGTATCAACCACTTACCCTGAAAATCCTTATTTCTAATTCTTGCATTAGCTGAGTGAATGTGGTGTCTTTTCTGTTTGTTTGTTAGTTAATAAAACATCATTTTTGCTATTTTAAACCTGTCTGACTGCTTGACTGACCTGACCCCGTATACATAGGGTTACAAGATCCCCGCTAAGTTACCCTGCCTCTTGTTAGCTTAAAGTGAAGTGCTCCAGTTAATTTCCCCATCTTGCATTATTTGTGTTTTGGTTATCTGGGAGCCCCTCCCGGGACCCCCAGCACACAGGGTAACACCATTATTTATTGATTACTTACCTGATCAATCGAAAATTGAAGTAATATTCAGATCTCAGGGAACTTCTGTATAAAAATGATGACATCTACAGCTAAAATAAAAAAAAATCACAATCTCTTGAGGAACTCCTTGCAACCTCTTGTGGAACCCCAAGGTTTCAGGGTACCCTGGTTGAGAAACCCTAGCTTACACACCCTGGTTTGTTAAAGTAAGGCTTACTGCAACAATCAAGGCTGTAACTATGACTTGTCTCTGGCTTTTCCTCCAACTGGCACACCCTGAAAGAGGAGTTGGCAAATGGGATGGGTGAGAAGCAAACCAGAAATGGAGAAGACAAACCTGCAGTTTGCCTGCCTATCTGCTGTTCAATTTTTAGCTAAGGAGCAAACCACAATAAACATAAACCATGCCTCACCATGATGTGCCAATACACAGTAAGTGGAGAGTCAGGCCCTCCACTAAAGAATGTGGCTAATATCCCCACAACAGTGGTTCTCTTGCTTCTTCTTCCTCCATCTTCTGCTGTCTTGGTGCCACAGTCCAAGACTCTTTCTTGTGTATTAGAGAAAGGGTCATGGGATTCTAAGATTCTTGAGACTGGTATAAAGCTTGGAAAAGTTACTTTGGGATACAACAGTTCTTGGAATTCTCCAATCAGTACTCTGGTTGAAGATTTCTGGAAGGTTTATCATCCATCTAGAAACGCAATGTTTCCAATATCTGGATTGGTGGAGTCTTTTTCTTTGGCTCCTTTCAAGGAAAAGCTGCTGCTTCAGAGACCTCTGCAGATGTTAAAAGAGACCTCAAAGCATTAACCTCAAAGTCTTGACTTCACAGGAATGTATCCTTATGAATATACTCAAGAGCCTACGGTTCCATGCCAGAAACTTCCTCTGCTCCTGGAATTGTGCCTTCATCACAGTCTCTGGGGGCAATGGACATCTTAATAACTATGCACACATTGTTAGGGAGCCCACAGAGTCTCAGGAATGGAATGTTACCATTTTAAAATAGCAGCTTGTTTTCTACAAAGAGAAAGGCCAAGGTCACGTATCTCCAGCAGAAACATTTCAGACCTCAGTAAGCTCTTCCCTAGCCCTGGTGCAAACACTACAGGTGCCTAGCTTTTCATTAGAATATAAGATATTATGTGAGAGCCAGCATAGTACTGTGACTTGAGCACTGGACCAGGACTCTGGGATAACACGGTTCAAATCCCCACTCAGCCGTGGAAGCCAACTGGGTGGCCTTGGACAAGTCACACTCTCTCAGTCTCAAGGGAGGGCAATGGTGGAACCCTCTTTGAACAATTCTTGCCAAGAAAACCCCATGATATGTTCATCTTAGGGTCACCATACATTGGAAACAAGCTGAAGGAACACAAGAACAACAAAGGTACTACATTTAGCTGTAGCAGCACCTGACAGGAGCAATTCCTGAGCAACCTCAGCTCTGAATAGGCAACCTGACCTTTTTGTTTGTTTGTCTTTCCCTCTTCTCTTCTTCCCTGCCCTACTGGCTTGTTTCCATTTCAGGCTTCATAGTTTGGTGGCTGTATTTTTTTTTTGCATTACATCATGGGTATCACTGCACCACTCCTACATCTTGAAAAGTTACCCTTTAAAAGCAATGCATTCCCATTAATCATTTTTTGCCATAACTCGTTACATTTAAAAATAATTTGTTGTATTGGTTCTTCCACTGCATGTTGCTTTTGTCTTATTAAAAACTGATAAGAGAATGTCATAAAACCTGAAAAATTCCAATGAGAAATGCCAATAAAATGCCCCTTAAAAGTAATGCTTAAAAAATAGTTGCAATTTGTTGCTTATTACATTGATAAAATAATTTGATTATCACTAATTATATTACTTCTGAAATGTGACTTCATCATGCCCTTGTTACAAAAAGAAAGAAAGGAGCTCTTTATAGATAACTATACAGATAACCATTACAGATAATTATATTCCTTGTAATTGTTTACTTCCCAGCTCTGGCCACTCTCCCAATGGCTGTGGTCTCCTAGACTGAACTGTGAATTGTTGTCACTATCTTATCAATATATTATAGGACTGACCAGTAAGATAACAAAAGAAAGCTTGATAACAAACCTTCACTCCAAGGTGGTATACATTTTCCTTACTCCAGAACAGTTTGAAACCAATGGCTCCTTATGTGAAAAAGCAAAGTGGTACATTTCTGGCATGATGACTGTATCACTTCACTACCTCAAGTGTGAAGCCTTGGTTATGTAGATGTGCCCCATTTAATTACACCTACTGTTGAGCAGAGATGGGGTCTCCAATCTCTTTTACAGCCTGGCAAGCCCTCCAGGACACCCTAAAACTGCAGTTAAAATCCAAGTAAATATTTACCCCTAAACTGCCACAAAAACACACCTAAATTTCCCCACCATAAACTCCATGAAACAACTTCCCCCAAAACCCAGCCAAAAAATAAAGTGAGAAAAAAACCAGAAGTGACTTCTCATCATTTCTAAGACACTGGATATGTATTGGTGTTAGGGAACAGTGGTTAAAATTGACCCTTCTACTGGGCACAGTTGCCCACCTCTGCTTTAGTAATTCCACCCCTCAACTGAAGGAAACTCCATAAATTACAGGACATTTCATTCCATAGAGTATGGCTTTCCCTATTCAAAGAAGACATCTATGGCTTTCTTATTTATGTGTTAAGACTGGCCCCACTCCTTGACACCAATAGTTTGATTAAAATTTGGTTGTGCACCCACATGCAGTGGAATTACATGCTAGATGGCTATTCAAATAAACTCTCTGGTGTGTGTGTGTGTGTTTATGTTCATGCTCTGCAGCAGCAAATAAATGAGTTGTAAGCTGGTAGAACCAGAACATGACAGAGAGTAGACAAATGATAATAACAAATAACTAAAGAAAAATCTTCTTAAAACAGGGCAGTTTTCAACATTGGTTAAACTTCAAAGAGAATACATTTGTGGGCATTGCTTCTAGGAATGAGATAAAAATTGGGAATAGTTCAGAGGCAAGCATTGAAAAGTGATAGACAAGTGGACAATGAGGCTAAGTATAGAAAGAAAGGTGAGGGGAGCTAAAGCATTTTTCCTCAAGGGGAAAAAGAATTGAAGTGAGGAGAAATATTTATAATCACTAAAATGGCTGCTTCTCAGATGAAAGGTACAGAGACCAATTATTTTCTCATGAGCCAGTGAAGATAGCAACAGAGTGCATTTTAAGCTTCAGGAAGCAGAGTGGGGTATGGCATGAATTCCATTCTTTTAATGAGATAGAATTAGAATGGCGGGCCCAGAGAATGACAAGTTGGGGAGCTTGACAGGGGCCCAAGAGAAGCAAAGGATCTGTATGGCCAGACTGCACAGATCTCTCTTCATAGAGACTGTTAAGGTCAGAAGAAACAACAGATAGCATTCAGATGGTAATCCAGTCTTTTCCAGAACAAAGAACTTTCTCTTGCCCAAGGTCTCCAAACTGACATTTGTTAAAATTATTAGTTGTGTGGGGAAAGAAAAACTGATTTTCATTATAGCAGAAACTGCTGATAATTTCTGTAGTTGTGCTTTCTTCAGTTTGTTGTATACATCTCACTGGTACATTGCAAACAATCACATCACTGGCTCCATCCAGATGGCATCTATCCAAAATTCCTTAAAAGAACTCAAATGTGAAACTGCTTGTTTTCTAAACAAAATTTGACAGTAAGATTGGCCTTTGTACGAAGTCCTGGGAAAATAACTGATGGAACATCTTCAAAAAAAAAAAAAAAAAAAGTTAAACTTCCGGTGGCTGCGGTGAGGAGCTAGGTTGTCACCCCATGTAGCTCCGGGGGAGACAATCACCCCATGAGGTCGAGAACCCGTTGGAGGAAGGGAGAGTAACGACTAATATCCCCTTGGGAAAAGGGGGTTCAGAGGCACTTGGAAACGATCAGATTTTTAGGCGCGAGTGCCCGAAAGAAGTCATCTGAAGTTCGGGACACGGATCGCGCTGGAAGAGGTTGTAGCAAGCCGCCATTACCTCGTGGAGGTTCCTGAGAGGAAAAATCCTCACCACCACTTTATTTTAAAAGAAGAGAGGTTTTGGACTGGAAAAGATCAGAGGCTTTTGATCTACATTTTGGGGATGATAAAGAGAATCCAGCACAAATAAAGACCCTACACCAGGGAAAGAAAGAGGACGGATCCTGGCAAAGGGCTCCGGACCATCTAGCTGAGCTCCTGTTGGGGAGAGAGGGAGATGGCATAGCGCCAGAGATTTTTGCTAACGATTTGATTTAAGAGTATAAAAGAGACTTATAAGCAGTAGAAATTTTTACTTACATTTGGTGTTGGTGTGGGTAGATTGCAAGAGGTGGAAGAGACGGGGGTGGTTTCAAGAGAAGAGACGGGCGACTGTAAGAGAAGTTAAGAGAAAGAGAAAGTGAAGACTGTTTAGAAGGAAGTTGTAATCGGTGTGAGATGAGAGACGACTGAGAAAAAGGAAGAAGGGAGGAAAGATCATTCGTTTCTCCGCTTTTTGTTTGTTTGTATGGTTTTGATTTGATTCGTTTTTTTTTCCTTCTCTTTTGTTCTTCCCTCCTTCTTTTTCCTTCCTTTTTCCCTTTTGCAAAATTTTTGGAAGTACTGGACTTTGTTTTTTTTCATTTTTCTTTTTGATTTTTGATTTTTGTGCTTTTCAGATCCTTTTTAGAGCCTTTTTAGATTTTCTTTTTCTTATTTCCTTATTGTCCATCATATTTGGACTTGTTTGAAGATTTTGCTAGTTTTGAAGTTTGGTTTTCTTTTCCTGCTATAATTGGTGAAGAAGGAGATAGACAAGTGTATTTTATTTTTTGCAAGAGACGGAAGAAATAGAGATCGGGTGTAAAGTAGCAGTAAAGAAGGGAGATCTTCAAGGACGGTGTAAAGTTGGAGAATTGTTAGCGAGACGGTGAATAGCATTTCAAGGGCAAGTGGTTATTAACCCTTTCACTACAATGCGGTGGGATTAGATAAGAAGAAGAAGAAGAGAAGAAGAAGAAGAAGAAGAAGAAGAAAGAGAGATAAGTGGAGAGAGAGCACCATCTAGTGGAGAACATTAATAAAACAATTAATAGAAAAAAAAGTAATACAATATATAATATTCAGAATTTTTTATTAAATATAGTAGTGTGTATACTATATAAGAGTGCAAATTAGCTATATTAGTGTTTAGGAATTATTGTTAGTAAATAAATTTTCACATATATATATATATAATATATTTATATTTATAAATTCACATTTTCTAAATTTACTGAATTAATTACTGGAATCATTATTGGAATTAATTATTGGAATTATTGGAATTAAGTTGAAAAGGTTAATTAAATAATTATTGAATTAAGAGAAGCAGACTAATTAATTAATTAATTAAGATAAAGAGGCTAATTAATTAAAAGGTGAGTGGAACAAAGTTAATATAGAATATAAAGTACAGAATTGTTGACTTTATAATGAGTTTTTGATTTATAGTGGTTTATTTATAGACATATTTAGAACTTTTCTCTCTTTTCTATTTACTTTTCTATTTACTTTATATATTGATTATATCAGGATATTAAGATATTATATTAAGATAAAGGTGTTGGATTTTGAGTTCGGATATTAATATTATTGATTGAATTATATAATTGACTTTTTGGCATTGATAAAGTACTTATTATAGATTAATTTTTTGACTAAGGAATATTGAGTAGGATTGGTATTGTTGGGTCTCAATTTATGTCATGGCTGCCGGAACGAGAAGAGCAGTATCGGTGAAACAACAATTACAAATGAGCCAACATGAGAAGAACATCCTGTGAGAGCACCAGAATTTACGACAACAATTATTGAAGAGCTTAGGAAATTAAGAAATGAATTTAAAAAAGATATAAAAAAATTAGCGTGTGATATGAAGAAGATGAAAAAAGAAATAGGAAATGTTGGAGAGACATTAGAAAACATAACGATTGAAATGAAGAATATTAATTCAAAACTAGAGGATTTACAAGAAAGAACAACGAAGTTGGAAAAAGATGCATCGGTGAAGGAGAAACAAATGGAGAAGATTGAACAACAAAATAGAAGTATAGAAGTGAAGTTTAGAGATAGGTGTATTAAGATGAGGTTTGAAAGAGATTCAAGGAGAAGACTTATATAATAGAGTAATACCATCATTGGCGAAATATATCGGTATGGAATGCTGAACAACTCTGATCTTGAGGTAGATAAGATGTTTCGGATCAATTCGTTTATTGAAGAAGAGAAAGTTACCACGAGATATCGTAATTTATTTTTTGAGAGAAAGAGTAAAGGATTTAGTGATTCAACAGAGTTATACGAACAAATTGTGGATAGAACAAGACAAACTTCAAATATTTAAAGACGTTCCTGCACAGGTCCTGAAAAAAAGAAAATATTATCTCTTTCTAACTCAAGTGTTAAAAAGAAGTGGGAATTCCATATTGTTGGTGTAAGTTTGAAGGAATCACATTTCTATACAAAGAAAGAAGATTTATGTTGAATTCTGTTTTGAGAGCACAGGACTTTCTGAAAAGGTATAAGGAAGAACTTAGGAAAAGACGTATGGAAGAGCATGAGAAAGGAAAAGATTATGATAAGAGAAGTGAAAAAGGTGAAGAAAGTCCAAAAGAACATCGAAGGGTGGTAAATGGAGATCGTGAAGATGAGAAGATAAATCAAGAGAAAAAAGGGACAGAACAAGAGGAAGAAGAAGAAGAAGAGGTATTAGGAGAAATAGAAGAAGAAGAAGAGGAAGAGGAAGAACAAGAACAAGACTTGGAGTAAGGGAAAGGAAGAGAACAGAGAGAAGGAAAGAAAATGAAAATAATATCATGGAACGTTAGGGGATTGAATGCTGTAATTAAAAGAAGAAGGGTATTCCATCGCTTAGAGAAATAAAAGCAGACGTAATTTGTCTGCAAGAAACTCATATAAGGGATAAGGACTTAAAATATGTGAAGAATTTGAGATTGGGACAGGATTTTTCTACGACAATTAAGAAAAAGAAAAAAGGTGTGACAATATTCGTAATAAAAAAATATAATGCAAAGGAAATATTCAGAGACAATAGAGGGATGGTGATTGGAGTAGAAGTGGAAGTAATTGGTAACAAGATTTTGATAGTGGGAGTTTATGCCCCGCTTGAGAATAAATTGGTTTTTTATGAAAAACTTGCGAAAGATATATTGGACTATGATTATCAAGATATAGTATTATGTGGAGATTGGAATGGGGTGATTAGTCCAGAAATAGACAGAACATTGAAAAAGAAAGGGAAAACACCAAAAAGAAAACTACCAAAGACTTTTGAAGAATTTAGGGATGTAACTTCAACAACAGATGTGTGGAGATACTTATATGGAAATCTTAAAATAGTATATGTATTTTTCAGAAGTACACAAAACATGGTCGAGGATTGATATGTTCTTGGTTTCAAAGACGTTATGTAAAAATATAAAGAAAATGGAGATCTTGCCAAGGACATTATCAAATCACTGTCCTATTATGATGATGTTGAAAGAGAGAAAGGGAGAGTATAAATGGACTTTGAAAGACGAGCTTCTGCGAGATGAAAAAGTCGTAGAAAAGGTAAAACAAGAGATGGACTTCTTTTTTAAAGAAAATACGGGAAAAGGTACATCAAATAAGATTGTATGGGATGCAGGAAAGGCAGTAATAAGAGGTATTTTTTTGAAACAGGAAGCTTATAAGAAAAAGATGAAGAAACAGAAAGTTCAAAGTATAATGGTAGAAATTAAAGTAAAAGAGGAAGATTTGAAGAAATACCTAAATAATACGAAATTATTGAGAGAAATCAAAATTTTACAGAAACAATTAGCTAAGGAAGATAGATTGGAGATTGAAAAGAAGATTAAGTATACTAGACAGAGATTTTTTGAGCATGCAAATAAAATTGGAAAATGGTTGGCATATAGATTGAAGAAAGAAAAGAGAAGAGACTAATTACTGAGATTAGAAAGGAGATAAGATATTTAGAGAACAAAAGAAAATTAAATATGGTTTCAAGAATATTACAAAGATTTGTTTGATGATTCAGATGATACAGAAGAATATATTCAGCAAGTGAAGAAATATTTAGATGGAGTTGGAATAGCTCCAATTCAAGAAAGATCAAAAAATAGAATTAAATAAACCCATTTCAAAGATAGAAATAAGAATCGGCAATCCAGAAATTAAAGATAGGAAAAACACCTGGGCCGGACGGTTATACAGCAAGATACGATAAGGAATTCCAAGAACAATTGATTGAACCCCTTTGTAAACTTTTAAATGAAATAGAATTTGAAGATAAACCAGATTCATGGGGAGAAGCATTAATTACTTTAATTCCAAAAGAAGGAAGAAAAATCAGAGGTAAAGAATTACAGGCCAATATCCTTACTAAACATAGACTATAAGATATTTACATCTATCTTGGCAGAGAGATTAAAGAAGATTTTAAAAGTTTGGATTCATGAGGATCAAAGCGGATTTTGCTAAGAACAATAAAAGATAATGTAAGAATAATATTGGATATAATCTACATTATCACAAGCACAATGAAAAGAAATTAGGATTGGTTTTTGTAGATGCCGAAAAGGCTTTTGATAATGTGAAATGGAAATTTATAATTGAGGTACTAGAAAAGATGGATATGGGGAAAAGATTTATCGATTGGGTTAAAAGGATATATAATAATCAGACAGCAAAATTGGTTATAAATGGGGAAATGTCTGAGAAATTTGGAATTAGGAAGGGTACAAGACAAGGTTGTCCACTATCCCCCTTAATTTTTATAATGGTATTAGAAATATTAAATAATAAGATTAGGCAAGATTCAGAAATAAAAAGGAGTAAAGATTGGAAGTCAAATGTATAAGTTAAGGGCATTCTGATGACCTTGTAGTTATGTTAGATGACCCAATCACGAGTGTGTTAACACTGATTAAGGTTTTTGAGGAATATGGGAGACTGACAGGTTTTAAGGTAAATATGGAGAAGACAACATTGTTAACTAAGAATATTTCTAAAAAAGAAGAGATGGGAAATTGAAGGTTTAAACTAATTTTAAAATATCAAAGAAAGTACGGTATCTGGGTATTAATATTACTGGTAAAAGTACGGAGTTGTTTGATAATAATTATAAGAAAATTTGGGGGGAAGATAAAGGAGGATTTAAAGAAATGGTCAAAATTGGATTTATCTTTAATAGGAAGGATTGCAACAATTAAAATGAACATTTTGCCAAAAATGATATTTTTGTTTCAAAATTTACCGATTATTGTAAATGATGTACCCTTTAATCAATGGAAAAAAGATTTATCGAAGTTTGTCTGGAATGGCAAAAAACCCAGAATAAAATGGAAGGTGTTAAAAGATGTACAGGAAAGAGGGAGATTAGGACTACCAGATTTAAAATTGTATTATCCAGCCTTTGCTGGATAATAGATTGGATTAAATTAGAAAATAGGAGATTAATGAATTTAGAAGGGGTGGATCTCTATTTCGGTTGGCATGCCTATTTATGGTATGATAAAGTAAAGGTAAACAAGGAATTTAATAATCATGTTATAAGGAGAACATTGTTGAAGGTTTGGTTACAGTACAAAAGTAAATTGTATGGGAAAATACCATTATGGGTTTGACACACTGAGGCATTTTACAGAAGAGAGAAGCCCCAATTAAATAAATGGATAATTTACAGAGACTTATTAAAAATACAAGGAGAAAATGTAATTTGGAGAAAGAGGAATTGGCTCGGGTGGGTATTATCTCTGATTGGTTACTGCAAAGACAACTAGAGGAAAGATTTAAAATGGATAAGAAGACACAGGGAATTGAAACAAGAGAGAAGGAATTTGATAGATTGTTAAAACCGGGTTTAGACCATTTGTTAGGTAGAATATATAAACTGTTATTAAATTGGCATTTGGAATATGAAACAATTAAAGAGAATATGATAGGATGGGCAAAGAATCTGGAACATTCGATCCCGTTACAGAAATGGGAAGATTCATGGAGGGATGTGAAGAAATATTGTATTAATATTAATTTAAAAGAAAATTATTACAAGCTCTTCTATTGTTGGTATTATACACCGGTACAAATTTCTAAAAGAAGAAGAAAGAACATAAGATATGTGTTGGAAATGTTCAAAGAAGGGACGTTTTATCATTTATGGTGGTTATGTGATAAAGCTAAGGATTTTTGGAGAGAGAACACCAATGATTCGCCATGCACTACAAATTAAATTTCCTAGAAGTCCAGAAATATATTTATTGAATATGTTGGATGATAGATACTTTAAAAAGAATTCACTGAGAAAAATGATGATTTATATGGTAACAGCCACAAGACTAGTTTTTGCAAAATTATGGAAGTCGAAAGGAAATACCTACGGTAGAGGATTGGCTATGGAAATTGTACGATTTTATGGGAATTGGACGAACTCACATCATTAATAAATGATAGACCGAAAGAGTTGATTACCGAAGAATGGAATTTAGTAAAACCCTTTTGGGAAACCCAATGGGGAAGGAATAATTAAGAAATTTGTAGAATTGGAGATTCAGAAAGTGGAAATTAGAAAATAAACTTTGAAATTACATGAAAGGTAGTGGTATTATTCAATGAATACTGTAGTAAATGTTGGCCAACGACAAGTATTGTATAATTATCCTCAAAGTATGTAGAGGAATAAGGGAAGGAGGGTAAGTAGGTATAAAAAATAAAGTAAGTGTTAGTATTAATAAAAGATAGTATTAAATTGTGTAATGATTTAATTAGATTACATTTATATTTGAAATTTTTTCTTTTTAAATGTATGTAAGATTTATTGTGATGATGGAATTTATGTAACGACAAGACATAATGAATGTTTTATTTACATATTTGGTTTTTTTTGTTTGTTGGTTTGTTTTTTGTTTTTCATAGTAAAATAAAGATAATAATAATAATAAAAAAACAAAAATTAAGGAAATCCAAGAAATTATGGAGATGTTAATTTTGTGGCAGTTCTGAGTAAATAAATGGAAGATATTTTAAAGAAAAACTTATTAAACAGGAAAGGGAAGGCATGTTAAAGAAGAACCAGCATTGCTTCTGCAAAGTAAGCCCAGTTTCATTGACCTTTCAGAGCTGATTCTTTCTTCTATAGTCCAAATATCCTGAGTTGTTTAAAGCAGTGTTTGGGAAACTGTTGAAAACAAGCTGGAAATTTTTTTTTCTGTGGAAAACAGAGCTTGGAAATTTTTCTTGTTTGGAATCAACTCTCACACATTGTTAAAAGAAGTGTGTGGAAAGTTATTAAAACCACCTGGAAAAAGTTTGATATTTTCTGTTCAAATCAGAGCTTGGAAACCTTTGACTGGCTTACAATTCTGGGAGGTGGGTTCCTGCTCAGTGCAGAGCTTAGACAATGTAATTCTCAACCACAAAAATATTTTCTCATTTGTTAGACTTGGGCCCTTATCAGCACATGACAGCACCATCCTGGCATGAGGAAGCGTTGCTGCCAGTCCATGACGAATACCATTGCACGATGTCATCATGGTCTCACTGCTGGCACTTTGCTAGCCATCATGATCATGCCATATACCATTACCAGAAAAAATCTGGTAAGCCTCCCTTCGTGCAATGATCCCATTGGCTGTAGGTGTGTGGAAAGGAAGAGAGTTATCAGGCGCTTCCTTCAGTGGTACGGTGCAGGATGAGGCCAGTGATACTGCGGAAAGACAGAGCATGTCCCGACAAATGCTACCCATCTGCTGGCAGCTGACTGGTGTGGTGGGGGAACATTCAGATCTCATCCCATCCTGGCAACAACATTGCCAGTGACCCCTCGATGGGATGACACGAGATCACAGCATAGTGCCGTAAAGGCCTTGGGGTTTTCTATTTGAACTGCATGCTCTAGCAACTGCTGGTCATAGTTATGTAATGCCTATGATATCACCAAGATGTATGTAATATCACTGACCCACACCTTTGGCAACATCACCAGGGGCCATCTTGGCAGGTCTCAAATTTCAGCCCTAAAATCTCAGCATCTGAGATGTTCCTAACCTGGCCTGATATGCTCTGCAGAGGGTTTTGCACTCCTAGACAGAATATGCCTTTGGGGAGTTGTTCCCTTTCAAGTTTCTGTCCAGAAATTTGCTGGTTTCTTGGGACATGCCCATAGTACTAATGCTTTTCCTCCGAAGAAATGAAAGTACAATGAGAGTGTTAGCAGCAGTATACCTTTGATATGGTCTAATTGGCAAAATATGTTAATTGGTAGATATGTTTAATTGGCATAAAATATAAATTATACACACTTATGGCTGAAAAGCCATGTAGAGAAGAGACCCTGGCTGGAAAACAGGCTAAAGGTAACCCCAACATGACCAGGTTATAGGTTCACTGACTTAATGGCTCTAACCTAATCCTCTCAACAAAAACAATAGTCAAGCTCAGAGGCAGAGGCAAGATCCCTGCAGTGTGCATTTCCTATGGAAATGCTCCTGTCCTCCTTCTTAGTAAACATCTTCCACTCCTTTATCGTGTCCTTAAATACAGGCAGTCATCAAAGCCTTTGTCATCTACATGTCAACATCATCAACATATTCCCTTCACACACTAAAACCATCAACCATTCCAGCCACCTTTGTCCACCCTGAAAACTCTTATTGTTTGCCCAGGCAGAGAGTCATGAACACCTCATGCCTTCAGGGCAGGTTTTTGGGCATAACAGACTCTGGTTTTGGGTACTTCCTTGCAGTAAAAGAATTTCAGGCATCCACTCTGACACCCTGATTCCCAATATTGTACTGCCCTTGGGCGTAAGCTTGAGCCACACTGATTTTCTTCATATCTCTCTCTGGAATTATAAATGTTGCCCATTCTGCCTTGAAATCTCTCTGTCTTAAATTTTCCTCTGTCTTTCAGTTAGCCTTGTGTGAGTGTGTGCGTGAGTGTCAATTTCCCCCCAATAAAACACATTCTAGACGATTTTTAAGTCTTCGGCTAATTTTATTGCAGTGATCCAGTAAAAATTGATGAAAAGGTCCTCCCAGTTAGCCCTCCTCTTGTAGCCTTCTTAATTAATTCCCCATTTTTACATTTAATTGTAGGTTCTGCTAGAAAACCGCATGGGATCCCATGCATTTGTGGTAACAGATGCATCAAGGGAGATAGATCAGTTAGACATTTTGTCCTTCCTTCTGGCTCTCCTAAGGTGAGGAGGTCTTTGTATTCCTTTTTTCACGGACATGGACAGAGTCCCCTTACAGAACTGAAGGGACTCATATCTCTTTCTGTTCCAAGTAACAGGTGAGCCATTTAAAGTACTCTTTTCTTCCAAGTAAAGGAGAATTCTACTTTTTTTTGATTCACTGGTTTTTTACACCCCTTATAATAATCCTACTAGAGGGGCTTACTCCTTCTGATCACTTGCCTCCATGGGTTCATTTATTCAGTGACAGAATTTGATCTTAGGCACACTTGAGTGAATTGAAATATCTAAAGGTGAAAGGCTGTCCTCTGGAAATTAGGTGGACCCTGTTCTCCTAGTCCTGGAGAAGAGGACTTTCTCCACCATTGGAGTCTCCTTCCCTTGAGAAGGAATAAACACATGATTTTTGTGTCTATTCCTGTTTAATCCTGCCTGCCTTCATTTCCCTCCCCTTCCTCCTGCTGTCTCCTTAGTGTTAATTCTTTGTAAGCCCATCAGGGCAGGGACCTGAACGATCATACTTTGCCCTTCATTATGCATATTAATGTGGTTGTTGCTTTAGTAAAATAAAATATGTAAAAACATCAGATGATGGTGATGTGTAGTAGCAGTGTAAGCAAATAAAGAATAGTTGAGGAATTATTTCTCAGTAAAAAACAGTATATACCAGCCAAATATGGCACACTTCAAACTAGGAAGCAACACAAACTTTGTTTTGTATTGTTGGTGCTCTTGTTTCTTTTAGCTCTATTATTAATCATATTTTATTAATATCTTTTTATTGCATATTGTCTTCCTAGAGTGCTGCCAATTGTCTTGCAGGCCTTTATGAAACACAGGATTGATTTTTAAAAACACCTTCTCTATAGCACTATGATTGCTGATTGTGAAAATGAACTCTAGGCTTTTCCAAACTACTGCTAAGAAGCAAGACCACTTGCAGCAAATATTGAAAACTGGTTTCCTTGGGGCTACCTGGGCATGCTACAGAGACCAAGGGGGGGGAGGGATGAAGGAACCTATGGCATGAAATCTTTCAGATTTCATAAACCTGTGAACAATTAGCCAATTTCCAGAGTTGTTCCATGATCATTTTTGGCTTTGTAGACATGGATTGACTTGTCTTCTGTTGTAAGGCTTCAGTGTTTCAAAAACCTTAGCGTGCTATGGTAAACGTACCTGTGCCTATCCAGGGAGAAGAAAGAGAAGGAATGGCAAAAGAATCTAGTTGAATCACAAATATAGAAGTAAACCAGTCCCTTTTTGTTTGTTTGTTTGTGTGGTTGCTTGCTGCAAGGTATTCTGGAATTTTTTTAAAAAAAATATCCCTCTGGTGATAAAAATTGCCATTGAATGATCTCGGAGAACACACACATAGTTTGGCTGTGTATTTTTTTTTAACTTGAGAACTACAGTGACAAATACAGCAGCCAACAGCAACATGGTTTCCATGTGCTTATTTCCTCCATCAATCAAAAATCTTTCTAACAGTGATCATTATTGAAAGCATGACAGAAAGACATAATATATATCACTCCAGCCTGGACAACTGTTGAATTCCCAGTTGTTTTCTTCCTTTCTGCTTCCAGTAATTTTCTTGTGTGGTTAGTTCTATTACCTCCTTTAGTCTTTCCTTCAGTTAGAGCTCAGAAAGGCTATCTTTTTGGATTTCCGCTCTTGAAATGAATAAGATTTCTACATTAATTCTGGCAAAAAGAATGAAGATATTGGAGCATATAATACATGAAGATCAATGTGGATTTTTACCAAAGAGATTTATATGGGATAATATAAGATATGTAAGAGACAGTTTGGAATATCTTGAATTTCATAATGAGGCACAAGTGACCTTATTATATTTAGATGTAGAGAAGGCTTTTGACAATGTTAAATGGTTATTTATGATAGAGATTTCAGAGAAGATGAACTTTGGTCATAATTTTATTCAATGCATTAAGGCAATATATTCTTTTCAAAATGCAAAGATTTTGATAAATGGGAAGACAAATCAAAGTTGCAATATGAAAAGGGGGATCAGACAATTTTGTTCTCTCTCACCATTACTTTCTGTACTGACTTTAGAAGTTTTGAAAAGGGCTGTTAGAAAAGAAGAAAAAAATCTAAGAGATTGCTGTAAAGACACAAATTTTTAAGTAAGGGCATTTGCCAATTATTTAGTGATTTTTTTACAAGACTTTTTAGAATCTTTTAAAATAAATAAAGATAAGGTAGTTGTGTTGACTAAAAATATGACAAAAGAAGATCAAAAGGTTTTGATAGATAAAACAGATTCCAGGTTGTTAGAATATAAAATGTCTGGGTGTGACAATATTTAAAGTTGTTTCAGAACAATTATGTAAAAGTTTGCAATGAGATTTAGCAAGATTTACAAAGATAGTCTAAGCTGAAACTTTCCCTACTAGGTAGAATTTCAACAGCAAAAATGAATGTTTTACCAATGATGTTGTTTTTATTCCAAACAATTCTTATTATGAAATAATGAGGTGCCATTTAAACAATGGCACAGAGATATAACTAATATCATCTGGCAAGGGAAGAAACTGAGAGATAGGCTTAAGACTTTGCAGGGTGCAAAAGACAGAGAAGAATCCAGGCTTTAAAATCTGAAGCTATATTGTTTTGCATCAAGTCTGGTTTAGCTTAAAGACTGGATTACCATGAAAAGGGACAGACTTCTACAGTTTGAATTCCCAGTTGTTAGCTTCCTAGTTGCTTCCTGCCATTTTCTGGTTTGGGTAGTTCTATGATCTCTTTTGATCTTTTGTCCAGTCAGAGCTCACAAAGGCTGCTTTTTGGGGGGTTCAGCTCTCAGAATACATGGGATTCTGGCCATGCTTGTTGTAGCTCACAAACTTCCAGGCTCTACGTCTGTGCCCTCAGGAATTCCACTATTAAGAATTTCAGCCCAGCCTGCCTTCTCTGCTTGCCGTACCTACAGCCTCTCAATCTGTTACAGAATCTCTGACTCTGCCAGTTTTCAGAACCGGGAGCCTGACATTACTATACTTGATTATAATTTGGTAGGGCCACTAAAAGATGACCCATAGAGTTGCTTTACCAACTGAAGCCATTCTTGCCATCAGTCTTGTATAGTCACCACAAGTAGTTAAAGCAAATCTGTGCAGAAAGAACCATCTACTGGATTAAAAATTCACAGGAAGCTAGCAGACTTGTCAGGTATTTGAGATGGCATTTGACTAAATGGGAATCAGACTGACCTTTGCTGGCCTTTGAGAAGTTCCAAGAGGTTAAAATACACCTCATAATATCCAGCTGTGCTTCCTCCTCTTCCCCATCCCTTATCTTTTTTTTTTGGTTTTGTTTTAAAATGTCCTCTCATTCCTTCAATGAGTAATTGTAGAGTTTCCCCAGGGAAACAAGATCGTATTCACTTTTCAGTTGTCTACAGACTAAAGTCTGCAGTCAGAGTGATAATGTCACACAGACTCCTTTAGAAAATGGCTTCAAAGAGCTGCCGTCAGTCCTACCTGACCTCTGTGGACTCTCTGCTTTCAATGCTCCTTAAAACCTTGGAGCACCCCTCCCTGTTCTTAACTGCACAATTGCCACTTCCAGACTTGCTTAAGTCTTTGCCTGTGACGTACATCACTCATGTCCCCATTCCAGTTGCTGTCATTCTGCTCTAGTCCTATCTGCTATATGACAACTTGTCGTGCTTGATGGATGCAGACATCCAGACAGTGCAACTCTTTCTTTGCAGATATGTGTGCTGATCCAGGCTCCAAGAGCTGTAGTGATCTGTCAGTAGTACACCTACCAATGCAGTGATTTTGTACCTCTGATGTACCTCTGATGAAGCAAACTATCCCCACAGATACACTTGGTGTTTAAAATTCTACTTCCTGGGCCAGCCCAAGACATCTCTCTGCTTGACATGAAGGACAACATGGCACTTTCCCTCTACACATTGCATACAGAAGCTGGCTGATCAGGCTGTTGAAATCTTTCACTTGGGATGAAACAGGGTTCTCTAATAGGAGCCAACATGTCTGTAGTGGTTTGAGCATTGGACTGCACCTGTGGAGACCAGAAGCAACTGGAGCTTGTGTCCTGGGCGCCAATATCAGGGGTGCAAAAAAAGAGGAACCTCCCCACCTGACCCCCCCTGCCGCCGTTCATCACTCCCCCACCCACTGCCGCTCACCCCTCCCTCTTGCACCCACCCACCTGCCACTCACCCCTCCTCCTTGGTGGGTCCTGTTGACCATCAGTATGCCACTGCTGGAGACCAAGGTCAAGCCATGGAAACCTACTGAATGACCTGAGGCATGTTATATACTCTCGCAGGCTCAGATGGAAACATAGGCAAACCCTCTCTAAACAAATCTTGCCAAGAAAGCCCTGTGTTAGGGTTGCCTTAGGGTCAGCGTAAGTCAGAAAGGATTTGAAGGCACACAACGATAACAAAGTGTCTTCTACCATGCTGGAGGCTGGAGGCAAGTGTAGGGAGCCCAGGGCAGGTTGTGCATGCACTGTGGATCCCAGCATATTGTTGGAGTACATGAACCCCAGGTTAAGGAGATGCTGGTTGCCCCTGGAAACCCAGGATCCCTGGGGTACAAGAGGTTGCACCCCTAGAGAAGAATATTGTGGTCCCAGAGTTAGACAAGGAGGAGAAATTCTGTATGAAGCATTTGTGTGGGTTCTGCTCAGCACTTTTTTCTTTTCATCTTCATCTTCATCATCTTCATTTTTTTCCCCTTTTGATTTGTCTTTACTCTTGTATAATTTAAGTTCAGTACATAATCCCAGCCTGACATGAGCCTATGAAGAGGGAATGGATCTCTAACAACCCAATCATCTGCGCAACCCGGCTTTTTCCTTATGAAAATGTTTCTGCTGTGAGATGACAGGTTTAAGAAGGAACGCTGTATTTTCAGATTTTGTAGCAATCCATATGTCTTCAACAGAACCTAGGAGTCATGGGTTAAAAATAATCTCCTGATTTGTAACACAGTTTTTTGGGAAGTAATGAGCACCTAAAACATTACCTCAGGAAGGAACATTTGTTGTTGTTGCCATTCTTGATGATGATGATGATTATGTTGTTGTGTGCCTTTAAGTTTTTCTGACTTATGGTGACCCTAAGGGAAACCTATTATGGGGTTTCCAGGGGCTGAGAGTGTGTGACACACCTAAAGTCATTCCATGGGTTTCCATGACTGAGAGAAGAATTAAATCCTATGCCCTTTCTGCAAGATGGTGCCCTCTTGGCATGGAGATGCAAGACGAGTGGGACCACAACACACTTCTGCATGATGTCATAGCGGTCCCCCCTCTTGTGTCGCCAACTGGTACAACTGTGAGGTGTACCATTGATGGAAAAGCTCCATCAATGATCCCCAATCACATGAGCCTTCCATTGCAGCCGGCCATGTGGAAGGCTAGAAATTCAATCATGTGCTTCTTTTCCCACTGCAGCATGGGAAGAAGTCCGGCCACAGTGAGGAAGGAAGGAATGTGTCCCTCATGCTCCCTTCTGCAGGCAGCTGGTTGAGTGCAGAGGTGAGCATTGGGGACATGCTCTCAGCCTGGCAGAAGCGCTGCTGGGATCGTGATGGGATGACACTCAAGAATGTTGTCCTGCAGAAAGGGCCCGAGGCTCCAGAGTTGTAGTCCAGTGACCAAACCACTACACCATGCTTGCTTTCCAAGTAATATAATAACTTTGCTCCTTTTTGGGGAGAATGAGTAATACTTACTTGTTCATTCTAAAATATTTTTAAGGGGCAGTTATTTTGAGGACTTTAGTGTTAGGGCCATTTTCCTATATTTATAATATATTTTCAGTACTTTTTTAAAAAAATTATTAATGAAAGACCAGGGTCCGATTCCCTGTTCAGTCATGGAAACCCACGGGAGAATATTGGGTGCATCACACACTTTCAGCTCCGGAAAGCCCTGTGATAGGTTCACCTTAGGATCACCATAAGTCAAAAACATTTTAAAGGCACACAACAACAACAAAAAATGCTGACAAATGACTGGCATGTAACATCCTATCCTAAAGGAAAAAGGAATAATTTATGTCAATGAGTTACATGTTAAAATAATGTCTGAACCTTGGGTCTTGGACTACATGTATCCTGGAAGAAAATTTTGGGTCTCAGTCTCTGAGGGAGTGATGTTCAAATGTCCCCCTCTCAGACTTCACTAATAATTATGGTGTCTTGGACATATCTGATATATTTTGGGCTATCAAAATGTGACTTTCTATCTACTATCTACTGGGAAAGTAACTACAGACTCAGGTACATGCTGAGTTCTTTTTGATGCTGAGAAATGTTAGCACACAGGGTTATTTTTTTTAAAAAAAAAATTGTTCTAGTTTTTATTGTAACATGGACACACATCAGTTTCAGGCCTCTGAGTCAGATCCCAAAGCTATTCTTGTGAGTAAGTCAGGACAAAAACATTAAATTATTTAAATGAAATAAATAAAGAACAACTACATGGAGAGTGTTTTCGAGGGGGCTCCACACGGAGACTGCTGGAAATGCTGCGCAGCCACAGGGAGTAATACTTGCTCACAAAAACAGCCAATCCCATAAAATCTGTCAGGGTTGGCAGGATTTGGCTCCTCTGAGCATGAGCAGAGTGCAATCTATGAAGCAAGGCTTCTCCGCAGCAGAGAGTCCCAGTGAAGCAGAAAAAATTCCAGAGGCTCATTAGTTAGGCTTAGAGTACTGATTTATTGCCGTGCTCTAAGATAAGACTTAGCAAAAACATGCTAGCTTATCAGCAATTAGACAAAGAGGAAAAACGGAAGATAACGGAGAAAAATCGGGCAGCATCTTCCCTTACAAACAGTATACTGCCAATAGCATGGCAGGTCCAGCTAGGGGGTCTAACTGGCAGCTGGTCGAGGCAAACACCAGCCTTTTTATGCTATCTTGTCACCCTGAAACATGTGGGGTGACCCAATCAGTGCTCTGGCGTGTGAACTTCTCTAATACACAAGACATAGCCATAACAATCCTGCTGGCCTTGCACCTGGCTGTCTGGCCACATCGCCTCTTCCCTCTGCCATCCACTCAGAGGAAACCTTTGCTTGCCCAGCAACAGCCTTGACAAAAGCAACCACTCTTTCATATTTGTTTTTCTTCCACTTGGATGTTTTCAGCAGGAGCTGAGAAATAACTAACACTGATATGCTTCTGCCTTCTCATTCAAGGCCAAGTGGCCCACTAACTAACACAAAGTCCTCACCATCTCAGTCTCAAGTATTTTAACATTGCAGCCTCCTGCCTTTTGCCAAAGGGTGGATGTGCTTTCTTTCTTTAGTGGAAAGCAAAGACAAATGGTGCTTGTCTCTGTGCTACATTGCAAAAGATTAGAAGATGGAAACTCAAACTCGCAAGCATTTGAGTCCTCCCTCTTGACCTGAGAGAAAGTGGGGACACCAATAACAGGTGGAACTGGCTGAAATGCAGGCATTTGATAGATCTTGTGTGGATTCTCTGGCCCTTTCCACAGCTTACCAGATCCTGGCAATGTCCTGTGGGGATCTCAGTAGAGCATCTCCTGGGAGGGGAGCACGACCAGAGTGCTCCCCTCTGCACCAGCTGCCTCTGTGAATGGAGGAAGTGTGATGGTATCACCTCTTCTTTCTGCAGTGCAGCTGGGCACTGTCACAGGCTGTGCTGGGGCAGGAAACACAGTCATTGCACTTCCAGGACTTCTACATCTAAGGTAAGTGCAAGTGAGCAGTTGAGAGGGCTGAGCGATCATTGGTCATTGGTGGGTAAAACCTGTCAATGATTTGCGGTGTGATTGCACCATGGGGGACAGGAAAAGGGACCACAATGACATCGTGCATAAGCATTGTCTGGGTTCCATCCTTCTCCCTTCTCCAATATGGGATGACAGCATCTTGTGGAAAGAGCCTCTGTGCACTTCCCCATTTCCCCACAGACTTCTGAGACCCTCACCTGTCCCTCAACATCATTTTTGTTAAGGGCCCTTGCATTCCCTGAGGGTTGCGGCAGTTCAATCTTTCCACATGTTGTCCCTCTGACACTTCTGATTTTGACATTCCCCCCAGCCTAAAATCAGCGGAGGCAAAATATGGAGAAATATCACCCCAAAAGAAGCAAAAACTAGGAAGCACCCAATAAAATCCACAGAAAAAAACCTGGAGACACATCTCAAGGCACTAAATAGATGAGTGATTTATTAATGAAAAATCGAACATATTTTGACCTGTACATGCTCTGAAAGACCTTTTTCAGGGACTGAATAAAATCATAAAAGGTGATAGCAGATAAACACATAGTGCAAGAATGCATAATTTTATAATGTATAAAATCATCATCACATTCGTGTGCTGCCTATGGCCTTTACATACCTATTTGAAATTTAACTTCACAAACTTCCATAGCGGAAATACTCATGCCATTTACCATACAGAAAGAAGAAACATGTGAACTAAGGCTAAAGGGTTTTTTTTCAATGTCAGCAGATGGAAAAGGGAAAAAGGAGTGGCTAGATGATATTCAGAGAACCAGCATATGGTATTGGTTTGAGTGCTGAACCAGGGCCCTTTCTGCCCCTTATTGCGTTGCTCTGCAGTTGCAACCTTGGCAGCTCTTTTGGTGGAAAGGGAGCATGACGGGAACATTCCCCTCTGCACTGGACTGGCTTCCTGTGGAAGGTAGCAGGAGGGACACACCTCTTCTTCCCACAGTACAGATGGGGTCTTTCCCAGGAAGCTCCTCTATCATGTTTCCAGGCCTTCTGCAGGGCAGGTAAGTGAGAGCATTGTGCAATCGGGGGTCATTGATGGAGAAAATCTGTCAATGATTTACCCTCTGATCATACCGGCTGGTGATGCAAGAAGAATGGGACCGCAACAACGTCTTGCAGTAGTGTTGTTGTAGTCCTGCTCCTTTCGCATCCCCATGCCAGGATGCCATGACCGTGCAGAAAGGGCCTAGGACTCTGGGAGGTCATGGTTAGAAGCCTTGGATGAAGGCAAAGATAAACCCACTTTGAACAAATCTTGCCAAAGAAACCCCTTGATAGGTTTACCATAAACTGGAAACTTGAAGGCACTCAACAACAACAAGATAACATTCAAGGATACTTTGATTTAAAGGGCTGAAGGGACTGTTGGAAAACTCAGGTGAAATTTATAACAATGAGAGGAGTCAAGATCTTCATTTAGGCCTCTGGGGACCAAAGATTTTTAATTTTAAAATCCCCCTCACCTCTTTTCTTACCAGAATTCTCTCACCACAAGTATTAACTTTTTCTATCAGCCAAAATCTAAGGTCTGTTGTGGGAGGATGTTGTTTCAAGAAATGACTCACTACGGGAACACCTCGTTTGATGCCTCTTGCATTGTTCTCCTATATAATTTTTGAGATGTCTGGTTGTTTTTCCCACATAAATCTTAGTTACTGTGGTCTGTAAATTCATTCCTCTTGTAAGTGCCTATTGTGTCTATTGCAGGTATGCTTCCAAGACAACAGGCCACATTAACCAACAGAAGTACACTTTATACCACTTCATGACTTGCAGTAGCAGTTTTGTTATTTATGTCATCCATTGCAAGTGTCTAAAGATCTTGACCTCCTCCCATTCTTGCAAATTTTCTCTGAGTTTTCTGAGGACCCTTGTTCCTTGAAGTGTCCTTGAATGTTAGCTATGTGTATGTCTGTAGCCCTTTTCACACTTTACCTGGTGTCGCTGGCATCGTGTGGGGATCGCGCAAAAAGCCTCGTCCGGGAGGCACTTGCATCTCCTCCGCTTCCCCTCCGCACCAGCTCTGTGCTGGCCAGAAGGAAGCATGAGCACTCTGCCCTTTCCTTCTGCAGTGCAGCCGGGTACTTTCCCAGGCTGCACTGGGGGAGGAGGCGTGATGGCCGCATGCCCGGAGCCTCTGCACGCAAGGTAAGTGAGTGTAGGGCATGGGAGCGATGCACAATTGCACATAATTTTCGGCAATGAGCTGCAAATGATATAATGCGCGATCGCTCCCTAAAGGCCTTGTCACGTGATTGCGAGGACATCATGTGGAACAGTCCTTGCAATCACACGATGCTCCTGAGGCCATTTCGAAACAGGACTGGTGTGCAAAAAGTCTGTGCCTTCTAGTCATGACCCCATGATTTTCATAGGATTTTCTTAGGCAAAGAATACTCAGAGGTAGTTTTGCCAGTTCCTTCCTACCTAGCAAAACTTTTCCTCTGATAATCTGCTGACATTAAAAAAAAAGGTCCTTTAGTTTTTGTTTGCTTGTTTCTTCTTTCTGTCAAGTAAGTGATGTGAGACTTTCTGCTCCAGAAATGTCTGAAGTTAAATTTCAAATAGGTATGTTCAGGCCATAAGCAGTTAAAGATGTCATATAATGTTATATATTGTTTTATTATGTATTTTCTCTCGCTGCCCCCATGCGTGGAGTTGCCTTCCAGTGACCTTGTGAACTGCCCCTTCTCTTACTGTTTTTAAATCTAAGTTGAAAACTTTCTTGTTTTCCAAAATCTTTGGAATGTTGGGCTAGTTTTTATTGTTATTTAGATATTGCATTTTATTGGCATTATAGTACTGTTATATTGTACTGGTTGTAATTGCATATACCCTTGACCTTTTTCATTTTGTATATCTTCATTTCATTATGTATTTATCTATGTCAACTGTTGTATTTTAAATTTTGTAAAGTGCCATGTACATGGATGGCACTATATAAATAAAGGATAATAAAATAATAAAATAAATATTATGTGTTGTCTCTTCTTATGTAGCCCCTGAAGAAAGCCTTTGAGAGCATATGCAAACCATTTTTTATCAATAAGTCATTACTCTGATCAGCACCTTGAGATGTAGTCTTTTCTGCAGAAATGCCCCCATATCACCTAAAGGATAAGGAGGTATGTTATTTTTTAAATAATGACAGTGTCCACAGTGCAAATGTCACATTCTGGGTTTGGGGGTGAGTGCAGCAACTTGATAGGATTCGCTCCATTTCTTTAGCTGGTAGAGGGGGGAGACAGGATGACACAATCTGTAATGCATTACTTTATAGTGTAATGAGGGCAGGACGATGGACCTTTTGTGAAATCACTTAACAACTAGCAATGCACTTTAAAAAAGTCTAATGAAAAACATTTACTTTCTGTGTTATATGAGGGTTTGTTTGGGGATATGTTTATATTTTAAAGTAATTATATTTTAAAATAAAAAGCAAAATAAAATTAAAAAAACCCTACATGGCCATTTAAACAGTAAGTACTGAGCCATCCATACCAACCAAAGGAAACAATTTTCTTTCCTCAATGTTCCAGACTCTGGGATTGCTCATATAGGACTGCAACTTTGCCTTTCTTTTTCTTAATTTATTTCACATCTTTGAATTGAACATGCATTTTTTAAAAGAAAAAAATATATAAATTGCATTGGTTGGTCTTGTTTTTCTTCTTTTGGACAGGATTTCTAGTTGGTTTTTAACCTTTGGCAGTAAAGTTTATGTGGGGTTTTAAGGTTGTTTTTATTGCAGTGTTTGTGTTGTGTTAATGATTTTCCCCTCCTCTATTTTCTGCCCGATTTGTGGTTTTCTTCTTTGTCGCTTTGAATAATATTTTCAGACAGGCTGTTCAGAAGCCTATAATTAATTTCTCTCAAGATCGTCCCACAAGAAAATGGAGACAGAAGGCTTATTTATGGCAGCCAATGCTCACTGCGAATCTTTTCCAGTCTGGGGATACATGGGGATACTTCATGAAGAGAGCAAGGCCATCCAGATAACACAACTGCACTCTCCTATTGATCGGAAGCTGCTTACTTGTTGGTGCTCTTACTTATGTTGCAGCTGGAGGCCATTCTCTAAGCAGGGAAACTGAAAATGGAACAGCAATGAGTGTGCAGTCCCACCAACTGGAAACGCTGTGGCTGGTTTACATTCTGCAATTAATTTCTAGAGTGAGAGATATCAGCAGCTTTTTCCTAAAAGCCATGCTCAGTGCATTACTGTGGACTTTTCTCCTTCAAGTGGCCTACTGTATTTTGTTTTTTGTTGTTGTTGCTGTAGCTAATTGGCTTTGATGTTTGGTGACATGGGGAAGGACAGAAAGACCCACAGTCTTCTCTGGGCCTGAGAAAACATATCCTCCAATTGTCCTGTTGGCATCCCACTTTCTCAGTTGCTTTTAAAATGTCCCAGTTTCTCTTTTCTCATCCCACTTTCCCCTCTGTGCTCAGCTTATTTCAACTGCTGCAAACTAAGGCCATTTCCACACTAGGCTGTTATAGTGCTATTATTCCACTTTCAACATCCTATGGAATCTTGGGGTATGCAGTTTAGGGAGAGGCCTCAATAATAGCACTATAACAGACTAGTGCAGAAATGATCTAAGTTCAGAGTGCAGAAGTAGTTTGCACTCAGTAAACTCAGCGGGGGGAGAAAAGGAGGAGCCTTGTGATTCCCAAGCTCAGTACATAAATTCCAGAGTTTCTTTGCTTAAAACAATAGTTTTTGCATGTTTCCTCCATAATAACTCTTGCCCTCTTGTGTCCCAATTTTCATCTATGAAATGTTAGAAGGTATGGGGAAATATCTAGAATGTACTAGTTCTAACTGGACTGTTGTAGTGATTAGGTCTGGCATGTCAAACTTGGGGCTGCATGTTGGCTGGTCCTGGAGTGCTCCAGGTGAAAAAACATTTCTGATAATTTGGAGGTAAAAACACAGCCAGGGAGGAATCATAATTCTAAGCATCTTGAATTCTTCCCATACCTTGCTTTGTTGTTGTTGTTGTTGTTGTTGTTGTTGTGTGCCTTCAAGTGGTGGTAACCCTAAGGTGAACCTATCATAGGGTTTTCTGGGGATGAGAGGGTAGTATGACTTGCCCCAGGTCATCCAGTGCATTTCCATGGACAAGCAGGGAATCCAACCCCGGTCTCCAGGGTCATAGTGCAACCACTACACCAAGCTGGTTCTCATACCTCATTTTAGCATCCGATAAATATCTTTTTTAAAAACTGGAGGTTAATGGCTTTTTCTTTTTGGGGGGCGGGACCGGAAGCAGTTTTTGATCTTTACTTTTTCATCTGGAGTGGGTGATATGCCTCCTACCCATGCCCAGAGCCATCGGGCTGGAAAAATAGCCCCCAGATCCTTGGAGCTTTCCTGCCTCTGCCTTAGAACACAGTCAGTAGTATAGGTGTAAATATAACATGAGCTTTGTGGAATGCCCTGCATACTAAAAAGCAGTGATGTATTTAAGTCTTTCATTCCAAGTCTTAAGTCAAGTCTCAAGTCCTTGAAGATACTTTCAAGTCAAGTCTCAAGTTAAGTCTCAAGTCTGGAAGCCAACTTTATATCCCAACCAAAATTCCAGAATTATTGGACAGAGTGAAATAAAGTCAGTTTTAACAATTTAAGCAGAGTCACCTCCCCACATTTGCAATTTTGCCATCTGCAGCTTTAGAAGTGGGGAATAGGATCCTATCTTACTCCCCATTACTGAAGATTCAAAAGATTTAGAAGGAAGGATCCTTCCTCCTCAAGTCCATTGCCCTAACACATTTGCTGTTCCCTTCTGAGAAATGCACCCTGCACTCTGGGGGACGAGTCTTGTCTTCTGCTCTTAGGAAATGTTTTAGAAGGCTTCTCTGATATGCAGCAGGGACAGGCTGCTGAGCGGACCTCCAGCCTGCTTCAAGTCTATTGCCTAATCTGTTTGCTGTTCCCTTCTGAGAAATGCGCCCATGCTTTGGGCTTGAGACAGATCATCACATGACCAGTAGGCAAAAAGAGATGGAAGTGCTGTTCAAAGTCGTAAGGTTTCTAGATGAATATGTTATGTTACTGAACCAAGGGCAGCAAGTCAGTCATTAAAAATATACAAGTCTCGAGTCGAGTCGAGTCAGTGCATCATTTATGGCCGAGTTGAGTCCGAGTTGAATCACTGAAGTGACTTAAGTCCGACTTGAGTCCAAGTCTATCGACTTGAATCTACATCATTGCTAAAAAGGACTAGTCCAAGACATTTTACCGCCTGAAAAAGGGACAAGATGGTATCTGTACCCAGTCTACATGTAAATGCAAACTGCACTGGCAGTTGAATCAGCCTTGTTGTTTGGGTAGCGTACTTCACCCACCTGAGCACAGCCACCAAGTACAGTAAAAGGACACCATTCTACCAACACTCTAACTGCTTTAACAGTATTGGGATGGTGGTGTCCTTTCTTGTATCTGAGGGAAGCAGTTCAGGAGGTGCTGGTCAGTCTGGGCAGCACATAAAATCTTCCAGTGGTGTGGTGGGTTGCACTAGCAAAAGACTGCTGGGAGCTTAGTAAGTAGACTTCTTGCCTCTCCATACACATTTTAAATAATACAATCACACACTGATTTTAGGGACCATGTTTAACTTTTCCATAGCTTTACTGCATGCTGCTCACATTTTATGTGTTCAATGAAGAGGTCTTAAGTGCAATTGTTAATAGAGATGCAGCGGCTGTGGGACTGCATCAGCCTTAGTGCTGATAAGGAAACTTCTTCTTCCTCTCTCAGTCCTGAGAAAGGGAACTCCCAATCCTGTGAGCCTCAGTGTAGCATCTAGAAAGCCAGTCCTGTTAAGGTATATAACCCACAACCTGTGAGAGCTTCCCTTTGCCCAAGCTCAGAAAGATAAATGCCTTATCTGAGAACTTGAAAAGTTCATTTAGAGCTTAGAGAATGAATTCTGAGCTGTGTGGTCCCAGGAACCTCCTGACTTAGAGGCAGTGTCAGAGTTTGGCTGAAGGGACATATGAACCCTTTCTTCATTTGTATTTTGTATGTATTATACAGTTTTCTGCTACTGCGTCCTTTCCTCATCTATTTGTTGTCAACAAAGCTAGAACGTGTACTCTCAGTGGCTTGGTTTTACTTGACTATATCCTTTGAACTAAAGATGAATAGGATTTGAGTGGATCAAACCCTCCAGCTCCATTCAAATGGTCAGAAAAGATTCTGCTGCTCCCCTACCCAGTAACTACCATCTGGGCCAGTCACCCCACTGTAGTGAGGGTAGCACTGGTCTTGATTGTGGCCAACCAGTTGAGCCAATGTTGCTCTCAACATTTTAACAGGCTCCTAAAAGAATAATGCATGAAGCTAAATTACTTTTATTCTGTTCCCATTTTGTCTGTGGGATTTGTAAAAATATTCTATATATTTAAATTTCTGAGTCCTTGTGAAGACTATGTCTTAAAAGCTGGTTTGGCAAATTCTGCTTTAGTGTGGGATTTTTCTGGGAATGCGCCTTCTGTGTCTTGCCAACCCCTGGCTTTGTGGTTAGCTCAGCATGCCCACCTCTGCCTAGACAAGGTGTCACTCCTGGTCTGATGCAATGATCTTACCAGAGAATAGGTATACCTCAGTTAAGAAGGCAAATGAGTTCTTGGACATTGTTTCTTTATGAGAAAAATTGGTACCAGAGGCAGAAATAACATGGAAAGCAGATGGATAGGTTTCTCCACTACAAAAAAGAAGAGCAGTTCAACATGCTTTAGCAAACTTTTCATTCTAGACTAAGAATATTCACATGTGAAATGAAGCAACCAGATCAGATAAGCCTTGCATAAATAAAATAAAATTTTAAACAATTAAAATAATACTTTCTAGAGACCATCTGAAAGTTTCTTCCAGCAATAATCTTTGTCTTTTGTCAGCCTCTATTCTGCTTATGATTTCCATTTTATTGGCCAGACTTAGAGATCTATGCTTTTTTAACATGCTGGAGGGATTTAGCAGGGCAGGTTTTTCTGCTCTCTCCCTTTCTCCCTCTTTTGCTGTTCATGCCATTCCATAATGGATTCTGAAGGTATTGCTCTTTATCTTGCCTATTTTAGCAGGCTCATATAACCAGAATACCCTGGAGTAGAATCACACTATTCCCCAGCTCAAGTTGAAAGCATCTTATAGCAACTCAACACTGAAAATCTTTTTCCCCCTGCTCTACTTCACTATCTTCCCAGCACCAATGAAGCCAAAAATCTTCCAGCTAAACAGAAGGCAAGTATGAAAAGGCAGGGCCTGTGCAGGCATTAAAATTCCTTTGTCAGAGGCTTTGTTAACTGAGGTTCACTGGAATAGACACATAGTTTGTAAATATCAGAGACAACTTCTCAGTCAGAGTTAGAGACTTCCTTTATTTGTAATAATCTTTATAATACAAAACAAAAATGGAGATGGAGACTCAATCATAGCACAAGAAAAAGTAGATTTATAACATGTTTTTATACAACCACCCTTATTACCAGATCTAATCACACAGGCTCTATGGGGCTTTCTGGTTAGGAAAACTCTGGTTTTGTCTCTCTTTCTGAACCTTTACATAGGAGGATTTTGCTAGGTAAAGGTATTGCTTTCTTATTTCTCAGCAGTGATATATTTAAGTCTTTTATTCCAAGTCTCAAATCCCTACCTTCAAGTATCAGGTCAAGTCTCAAGTCCTTGCAAGATACTTTCAAGTCAAGTCTGAAGCCTGAGACCCAACTTTAACAGAAAAAAGAAGGTGGGGAAGAGGTGGGGTGGGGGTCAAAGGTCTGCAGCTTCAGAAGTGGAGAACAGCATCCTTCTTATTCCTCATTCTCCAAATTGGAGGCTTTTCTGTCAATGGGAAAAAAAGAGTCTGCAGCTTCTGAAGCGAGGAATAGGATCCTTCTTACTTCCCATTTCCAAAGCTGGAGGGTTTTTTGGAAGAGGGGAATAGGATCCTTCTTACTCCTCATTACTGAAGCTTCAAAAGCTTTAGATGAAAGGATCCTTCCTCTTCAAGCCCATTGCCCAACACATTTTCTGTTCCCTCTGAGCTGTGTGCCTGAGCTCTGGGAGTGAATCTTGCCTTCTGCTCTTAGGAAAAGTTTTAGAAGGCTTCTCTGATATGCAGCGGGAACAGGCTGCCAAGCAGACTTCAACCCTGCCTCAAGCCTGTTGTCTAATACATTTGCTGTTTCCCTCCAGAAAATGCACCCATGCTTTGGGTTTGAGGCAGATCACCTCATGACTAGTAGGCAAAAAGAGATGAAAGCATTGTTCAAAATAGTAAGGCTTCTGGATAAATTTGTTATGTTACTGAATCAAGGGCAGCAAGTCAGTCACTAAAAATACACAAGTCATGAGTCGAATTGAGTCAGTGCATCATTTATTGCTGGTTAAGTCCAAGTCCAGTAATTGAAGCGATTTAAGTCTGGCTTGAGTCCAAATCAATTGAATGGACTCTACATCACTGTCTCTTTGCAATGTCTATGTTGTTCTGTTCTGTTATTTTCCTCTGTATTTATGTCTGTGTCAGGGTCTCCAACAAGTGTTTGTTCTACATCCAGTAAGTTTGGCTGAACTACATTTTAGCTTGGCACCATTTGCCAGTTCCTGATCTGGCATTTGATCAGGAACTTTGAAGTGTTTGTAGAATACGTTTTAGCTATTTCCGCTTCTAAATCCAGAGTTAGTTATTAATGCATTGGTGATATAGCTTTAATGCAATTACCATTTTGCTATCTGTCCCTCCAGCTTTTTAACTATAAAACACCCTAGATTTTCAGGTGATTTCTCGTATCAGAACTTAGACTGGTTGGACAGGGATGAGCTGGACACTTTCCTTTGGTCTTCTCATCAGTGACAATATTGGAAATATGCCAAATATGTAAATTGGTATATACATTTCATGGTGAGTTATAACTCACAGTGCCAGTGATGTACATACTATTTTACAGTACAAGCATGTTTTTTTTAAAAAAAATCTGAGGGTTTTTCAGCAGGAACTTTTGGGTCTTATGACATATTACACTCAAGTTTTTGAACAGCACACTTAGAGATATGTATTAGTACAGAATGGCTTAGATATCCATGGGGTGGTAAATCTGCTCTCAGGTTTTGCCTGAAGTAGGTATCCAAATTGCTGAAAGTCTTTTGACGCTACAGTTCAGCACCTTGGATAGCTCCTGTATAGTTCAGATTAAAACTTGAAGCAGATTCATTGGGAAAATGGCATTGGAGCCACCAGTTGCCACTGTGTATTAGTGTAGTCTGAATATGACCAACAGATCTTTCAAAACAGGTCATGTAAGATATGTGTGCCAGAGAGCACAGATTAGCTGTGAAGGGACAAACTCAGGCCTATTACTGTGTAATATGTGCAATTTAATGGTGTTTTATAATCTTGTATATTTTATGTGCTTTATATTGTATTTTTTTATTTTAGCTGGTTAATTTGTACAATTGTATTATATAGCTTTATATTTGTATTATTTGTATTATTCCTTCCTTCCCTCTGTGTGTGTGTGAGTGTGTACACACATATAGTTTAGATTGCATGTCTTTGATAAGACCCAATTTATATAGTGCCATTTATGACACTATATAAATAAATAAATTGATGATGATGATGATGATGATGATGTGCAATAGCTCCGAGTGTACAGAAATTGTTCAGAGGTCTACGTGATAATTCTAAAGTCAGCAAGTTAACTTAACATGTAGCTGTTTAAGATGTAATAAAAATGATTGTCCAGGAACATGTGTTTTACATAAATGGGAGTAACACTGTTTACAGTAATTAAGACCTGCAGAACTTTATTATTATTATTTTTGCTAACAAATTGTTTTATTTGCTTGTTAATTTCACATCAACTTTTGAAGAATTTCCCCCTCTCCCCACATGCATGCTACTTTCCAGATCGTGTGTTTGGCCATACTAGAGAGCTATGAGGAAACAGGCAGTATGCTATTAAAAACTAAGGGCTCCTGTCAGTCTAAAAACATCCATCCTAATGGATGCTTGGTAGCTGTCTGTCTGGGTCACTGTTCTGGACTTGCCACCTTCTGAGAAGCGATGAGGTGGAGCTATGTTGGAAAATACTTCTCAACCTGCATCTTCTCTACACCCCCTTCACATATTTATTACTACAGCAAAGGGGCTTTAGATAGAAAAGGTTTTCTGCATGCCTCTACTCTATACATATCACCTCTAGAATTTTTCTCATTTGCTCAAGCACCAAGTCTAATGCATGGTCCCTCAAATACCCATGTATCTAAGTGAGCACACCATGTGACACAGAAACTTCCAGATGTGTCTGCAACCACATAAAAGATGCCCACCTCTTTTCCTTTCTCTCTCTCTTTTCTTCCTCCCCATGATGGGGAGTGCCAGCTCTGCTCATTTTCTCTGCTACTTAAAACTTTCCTCTAGTTACCCAGGACTTCGGCAATGTATACAGTCATTGCCCCACATTTGTGAGCTTGACCTTTGTGAATGTAATTATTCTTGGATTATTTCCTGTCACTTCTCCTTTCCTCATGCACTCATGAGGGAAGGCTCATACATGCATTGCCTCCCTCCCTCACTTTTTCACTTGGGTGGGTGGATGGGGGATAAAGGGATAGAATGAAGGAATGGAAGGAAGGCTTGTGCATGCATTCCTTTACCTTGGTCAGATGCGTGGGGGACAAGGGGATGAGATGGCTGGAGGAGGGAAGGTGCATGTGTGCATTCCCTTGTGCATTCCCTCACTTCAGTCAGCTGGGTGGAGGACAAGGGGATGGGATTGGGGAGTGGGAGTGGGAGGAGGAAAAGTGCACATGTGCATTCCCTTACTCACTTACTTACTTGAGTAGGTGGACAGGGAACAAGGAGATGAGACGGGGAGCAGAAGGAGGGAAGGCATGTGTATGTGACCCTTCACTCACTCAGGTGGTTGGGGAAAAGATATTTGTGTTTTTCCCACTGTACCCCCCACTTTTGTGAGAGTCTTGCATCCCTAGCCCTCACAAAAGTGGAGAGCCAACTGTATATGTTTTGAATGTTGGAATCCACATTGTCCATCCTAGATTAGGAAGCAGAGTTCAATAATATCCAGGGAACCAATCCTGGGAAAGTCTGTTTTCTGGGTATCTTCTAGATGCTGGTCTTCTTGAGGTTGTTGGATACAAGTTCCCACTAGTCCCTACTGGCCTACCTCAGTGGTGAGGAGACTGGGTTTAGTAGTTACTAAACACCTGTGGGACCAACAGTTTGCCACTCTTGCTTCAAAAGTGGAGGCAGCCTTAGCTCAACCTTTATCTGAGGTACAACGAGAAGCATCCCTGCCATCCCAACTGTCCTTTTCCATTGTTGTCCCTCTTGCTGCTTCTGTCCTTTCTCCTTCCCACCAAGTAGCACCCACTTGCTTCCATCCACAATCTTTCTTGTTCTGAGAGCAAGACAAAGGTTAGAGGGTTGCTGGAGTATAGTGTTGGACACATAAAGCAGCCAGTAACCTTCACAAAACTGCCCTGGAACAAATGCCTGGCTCTGAATAGAGCTTCCTGAAAGTGGGCACACAATCTCTCTGTGCATTCTACTTACAATTCCTGGTGTTGGAGGAGGGCTGGCCAGTCCCAGGGAATCTTGTTTTCCAGGGGAACAGTGGTGGGAACCCTTGAGGGAGCATGGCCCAGTTCACAGTTTCTGACACTGTACTAGCTGAGGCAGTAGCCTTAGTGCAACTAAAGTACAAGATGCCCCAGTTTAAAAATTAAATTGGGTGTTTGTGTGCTAAGAATGAAGTGTGCTTCAAGTAGGGAGGAGCGAGCGTGCATTTATTCTCAGAACTCAGGAAAACATTGTATTAGCATCTATTTGAAACTGACACTCTTTAAAGACTATGCTTTAGAAATGAGCTTTCCTTGGAGGGGGGAAAAGAACCCCTCAAACATTAAAAAAAGAAACCCAGAAGCAAGAATTCCATGCATTCCCATATGTATGGAAATAAGTGAATTTAAACTTGTTATCAGAATTTAAATAAACTGAGCCTCATTTATTCATGAGGCTGAAGATGAAATATAATTTTATTTCTGTCTAGTAATCAAAGCGCAAATATCTTTTAAATCAAATTTAAGATTAATGAAACCTCCAGGAAAAAGGAACAGTTGTTTTCCAGCACAGAGGGAGAAATAAACACAGATGGAGAACGGGGATTAATTTCTCTGCCAACCCCATGCCTACAACTTCACTTGAATATGTGTTGTTGTAGCATAGAGCAAAACAAACTCTCCGGAGCTGGGAATTATAAACAATAATTATTTCTTTTAGAATATTAATAATGAATCAGGGATGTATTCTGTAAATCTAATGAAGCTACATGAGAATCATCTAAACGATTGCTGCTCTACATGTTCTGGATTATGAAGGGAAATTCAACTTAAGCAAGGAAAATTATCCTGAAACAACAGAATCAAAAGTGGGTGGAAGTGTGTTGTATTCACCTCAGCCCAATTTTGGGAGGTCCTATATATCAGCTCTGTCTTCACAACAACCCTGTCATGGAGGCTGAAAGAAAATCTACTGGCCCAGGACACACAATCAGCTACATGGCTGAAGAGATATTATGGACCCAAGGGGCTCAAAACATCACGGCTTCAGTCCAGCAGGGCTGCGATCTAAATTGCTTGGGTAGGGGCAATGAGGCTACGGAATAAAACAACACACCAAACTGGGAAACAAAGGCCACAACTTTATTGGCTACAGCATACAATGGGTTGGCCAAAACATGTGTCTGGATTCCTGCATCAATCAGCCCACTGCTAACCGATGTACCTAAGCTTCCAACTCAGTGCCGGAATCACAAATGGCCACCAGGGGGATCCCACCACCGGAACCCCCTGCCACAAGGAGGTGCAAGCAAGGCATGTCCCCTCGAGCCAGACATATTTGCCACCGCCTTGCACCCCCTTCCAAACTGTAAGGGGCCAATTAACCTTGCCCAGAGTCCATTGGCCCTGACCAACCTGGATCCAAGAGCCACGTGACCGCCAAGAAGGCAAGTCTGCCCCAGGGGACTGCCTATCACCAACCCCACAGCTGCAGCCAATAAAGAGTTGTGTCAGACCAGGAACGCCTCCCCAACCGGTCCACGTGGGCCATGGATGAAGGCCAGCGTGGGAAGCTCACAATTTTAATTCAGGCCTGATGTAACCCGCAAAGGCCCTGGATCTCCATCTCCCCACTCTCATTATGTCCCCGTCAGACACACCCCATTCCAAAGCCGCAGTAGCAGCCCCGATCTGAAAAGAGTGACTCCCAAATTGTGTGGGAGGTAGCCCGAGGTGGGCCAGGGTTGCCTGTAGGATGGCCACAAACTGGAACCTAGACAAAACGGTGTGATCCTGGTGGATGAACAGGGAGCCCGGTCCCTTGGGTCTCATACACAGGTATCTGGTCAAAGCCTTAACAGGGCAAGGGCTGTTCCCATGCAATGCATGGAGCCACACCGTTGTCCCCCACCCCTGCTGGCCATTCTTTGAGCACCTTACCCACAAGGCAAGAGAAGATGCATGGAAGGTGGCATCCCCAACCAAGAATACCCTGTTGGATGCGTCCTTCTTAGGAGCTACACACAAGCTCGCCTATCCTGAACGTGCCAAAAAATGCAATGGTGAAAGCAGCCCTGAACAGGGCCACTTCAAAGCAGGAACAGCAAACTCTGGGCAGAGATCAAATCAAGTCTCCAAGCAGGTTGAATGAAATAGGCCACCTGGTGTCCATGGAATGGGGATGCGAGTGCCCTCAGCCCGCCAGCACCTTTCTAACCCAAAAGGATGCACAGGGATCACCCTACTCCACAGCATTGCAGAAAAAGGAGATGCCAGCCAGATGAGCAGAGAGTGAACGAGGAAAAAGTACAAGGTCCCATAAGTGAGCCATGAAATGCAACACATGCCACTCAGGGATTTTGCCCCCAAGACGATATCCCTGGAGCTGCCAAAAGTCCTGGAACCTGCAGAATGCCTTGTGGTAGGCCTGGAAGGTGCTAGGCACAATGGACTGAAACAACACTTCCATTACTTGTCATTCCCAAGGTCCCAGAGCTTCTCTGGGAATGTCGCTGGCATGGGGTCTGCCTCTGGGGCCAAGGATCAAAATATCTCTTCCTAGAAGCGAGATAAAAAATCCACAATTGCATTGTCCAGCTCTGGAACAAATTGAGCTGAGAAGGATATGTTAGCGGACAAGCAGACAAGAACGAACCTCCTAATCAGTCTCATAACTCTGTTGGACTGGGACGACTGGCGATTGATAACAGCCACCACTGCCTGATTGTCACACCAATAGAAGACTTTCTTATTGCTGAGCAACTCAGACCAAATAGACACAGCCACCAGGATCGGAAAAAATTCCAAAAATGTGAGGTCCCTAACCACATGTGCCGCCAGCCATGCCTGCAGCCATCACCTACTACACCAGCATCCTTGAAAGAAAACTCCAAAACCAACTGACCCGGCTGCATTGGGCTGAATCTGGAATGCCTGACTGGGCTCAAATCTGTCCAGCCAAACCAACACCCCATTGAAGTTATCAAGAAAGGAAAGCCAAACCCTAAGATCCTCCTTAACACTCCTGGTGATGCAGATGTGATGATGGGGGACCTTCACACCTGACGTAATTCTCGCTAACCTGTAACAGAAAGTCCTCCCAGGGGCAACAACCCTGCAAGCAAAGTTCAGGTGCCCCAACAAGGTCTGCACCTTCTTCAAGGATGACTTACTCCGCTCCATGAAGGAGGCGATAAGCTCCTTAATACCTGAAGCTTGTCAGCTGGCAGGCGGCACACTCCAAAGACCAAGTCAAGCTGGATGCCCAAATAGGAAAGTGATGTGGAAGGGCCTTCTATCTTTTCCTGTGCTAAAGGAACCCCAAGCTCATATGCCAATTCTTGGAAAACCTCCAACAATTTAGCACAATCCCTCGACCTGTTCTTCCCCACAAACAGAAAGTCATCGAGGTAATGGGTGACCAGGTAGGAACCCGCCCATCGCTTGAATGCCCATTCCAGGAAGGTGCTAAAGGTTTCAAAGGCCACACAACTGACAGTGCACCCCATAGGCATGGCCTTGTTGTAATACCAAAACCCACCAAATTTGAATCCCAGCAGACAGTAATCATCTGGATGAACCAGAAGTAGCCTAAAGGCAGACTGGATATCGCACTTTGCCATGAGCGCCCCCCGGCCGCATGACTTTACCAGGCCGACGGCCTGATTGAAAGAGGAATAATGAACCAAACAAAGGTCTCGGGGAATGGCATCATTAACAGATGAACCCTTCGGAAAGGACAAGTTATGAATCAGCCTGAACTCTGTAGGGTTTTTTTGGGGGGACCATGTCGAGGGGAGACATCCTGAGATTGGGCATAGATGGGGAAGAGAAGGGGCCCACCACCCTGCCCACCTGCACTTCCTTAGCAATTTTACTGGCAACCACCCATGGAAGATCCTGGGCAGATTTCAGGTTGCCAGCCTCAAAGGCCAACCGAGGCCCCATGGCTGGGATGTAGAAGCCCACAGTGAACCCACGCTCAATGAATTGAGCTGCCCTTTGGTCTGGATAAAGAGCCAGGAAGGGGTGGAGCACAGGCAGGTGGACTGGGGACTGGGAGAGAGTGAAACTAATGCCTGGTGGTCCCTGCACCGCTGGTGAGGGAAGCAGACGGGGGAACCATCCTTTCTGCTGGGTTGAGTGCCACTGCCTCAGCCTGAGCGGGAAAACTGGGTTCCCCCGTGGCGAGGGCAGGACACCCTGGGGTGAGAATACAGGCAGCCTTTGCAGCTATGTTCAAATTTGCACTGAGCCCATTGACATCTGCCCTGGTTGAACTCCCAGCACACCAACCACCTCGAATCCTTTTTCCCCGGCCCACAAAAAAGCTTGTTACCTTCGGTTCTGCCTCTGATGTGAGGACCAACAATCACAAGCCAGAGTTTGTCACTGATCAGGTCCCAATGCATGGAATCACTCTGTGAGCCTCACTTGCAGAAGGCACAGTCATATTCAATGGCTGCCATCTCCTCCACAAAAGACCTATTCTTGAGGACGTTACCCAGATGGTTGGAAAGGTGTCAACCTCTGTTGGCGTAGGCTGCCAAGACTACTCCCATTAAAACGTTATACCCTGCCAGCCAGTTGCTGAAGGAGCGTTCAGTCAACCTGGTTTTCTCCTTCTTTCTATGCTTTTTTCTGGATCTGGGTACACACCCCTCCTTTCCCTCAGGCTTGAGGAGAGAAAAAACGTCCACATAATAGCCATCCAGAATACGCTCCCTAGTCTTTCTGTCTAAATGAATCCCTGAGGGATCCTCATGATCCTTGAAGGTAGCAAGAGGGCTCCCCCTTGCTCCCAGATGTGTCATCCCACACAGCCCTGGGCCCAACGCCCTCCTGATTCTTGCCCAAGTGCCTGCGGATGGCCCATGCAAGGAGCCCTGGAACATGAGCTGCACCTTTCCAGTACTCTGGAGCCCAAAGCCCTTCAGCTGAGGACTCCCCCAAGGCCCCACCGTTGTCTGAATCCCCTCCGCTCCTCCTTCTGAGCTGCTTATTCTTCCTCCTCCTCCTCCTCCTCCTCCTGTCGCGCCTCTCCTGGCTGGAGGATTCAGAGCTGGAATCTGATGAGGAAGAGGTGCTGGAGGGTGATGAAGATTGTGATCGCTGCCAACGCCCTTGCTGTGCCCGGGATTGCTCAGAAGGTATGGCAGCCTCACTCTGGGTTACAAGGGGCAGGAGAGCAGGTGCAGACTGCATCTCCAGTCATTGCACTTTCTCAGCCAGTAACTCAATGGTCTGAGTGAGACCAGCCAAGACTCCTTCGCTATACGGGGCAGAGTCCTTTGCTGAGTCCGAAGAGCACCCAGCTGACACCGCAGGGCAGGCCCGTCTGGAGGCTGGGGCCAGGCTGGCCCAGGATTTCTTCTGTCGCACCACCTGGCTCTGAGTGTGAGGCAGAGGCTCTTGCACAGGAAGTGCACACTTGGGAGGCATGCCCCCTTGAGCTGCAGTGACAGAAGGGACCAGGCCAAGGGAAGAATGGCCTTAAAAGGAGAAAAGGGGGGGCGGAGACGCAGGGGGTGAAGGACCGCACCACCAGGGGAGGGTGGGCTGCTGAGAATAAGGGGGCGCAAAGGCCGACCCAAACCACAGCGCACTGCGCTGCACTGTGGCCTGGGCCCTCAGGCCATCCCGAGGCAACAACTCAGCCTAAACTGCCCTTGCAGCAGCCAAGGCCCAGGACTGGCCAGGTGCCATTCCCTACCACCCCCAGAATGGTTGAGTGGCCGTCATCACCGCACCACAGGAAGCCCAAACCCCCCAAGCCCAAGGGGGCCCACCACCAAATGTCACTCTGCCTCCTCCGCACCCCGCTGGCAGGCCTAGCGATCCCACTGCCCTCCTTGCTCACCACTGCTCATTCGCTGCTGCCACCACTGCCACTGCTGCTGTGGAGCAACTGACGCTCCACCACCTCCACGTGGGCTGCTGTTCCACGTGTTAGGGTTGGCAAGATTTGGCTCCTCTGAGCATGAGCAGAGTGCAATCTGTGAAGCAAGGCTTCACCGCAGCAGAGGGTCCCAGTGAAGCAGAAAAAAATTCCAGAGGCTCATTAAGTAGGACTTAGAGGCTGAATTTATTGCCGCACTCTAAGATAAGGCTGAGCGAAAACATACCAGCATTCCAGTAATTAGACAAACAGGAATAACAGAAGATAATGGAGAAACATCGGGCAGCATCTCCCCTTACAATCAGTATACTGCCAATAGCATGACAGGTCCAGCTAGGGGAATCTAACTGGCAACTGGTCAAGGCAAACACCAGCCTTTTTATGCTACCTTGTCACCCTAAAACAAATGGAGTGACCCAGTCAGTGCTCTGGTGTATGGCCTTCTCTAATATACAAGACATAGCCATAACATTCCTGCCGGCCTTGCACCTGGCTGTCTGGCCACATTGCCTCTTCCCTCTGCCATCCACTCAGAGGAAACCTTGCCTGCCTGGTAACAACCTTGACACCCTTCCTTTTCTTCTGTAGTGGATTGGCAGATTTACACTCCATGCTCAACCATTCCCAGTTTCCTGAGCATATCCCAGTGCTTTCCAGTGGTGAGTGGTTTTGTGAGCACATCTGCTACATTCTCCTCAGATTGACAATATTCTAATCTGATCACACCACTCTCTATTCTGGTATTTGTATCTCCATGCTTGGTTCGTCCCCTGGCTTTGTCATTACTCGCCATCTGGATGCATGCCTGGGAATCATCAAATACCATTACAGGGATTGGTATGTCCACACCGAGATCCCTTAACAGTTGTGTGTACCAAGTCAGTTCACTACATAAATAGGAGAGACTTCCATATTCTGCTTCCACAGTTGAAGTGGCCACAGAATTCTGCTTTTTAGTCTTCCAGTGCACCAGTGTGCCACTGTACATTATTAGGATTCCTGAGGTTGACCTCCTGTCACACACGTCCTCAGCAAAATCGCTGTCACAGTAACAAACCAATTCAGGTTTCCCAGTGGGTGACACACACAGACAGTACTCCAGAGTGCTTCTTAAGTACTTTAACACTCTCTTCACTCCCTGCCAATGTTGCTGTGTGGACTTAGAACTTGCCCTTCCCAGAATGTTAGCAGCCGGGGACAACGGTCTGCTATCCCCCAGCCAAATAAACAGAGATCCCACAACAGACTGGTACATTTCTTTGTAGGGAACACTTTGTCATCCACAGACTTTGTAAACCCTTGTACCATGGGGGTTTGCACACCTTTGCAATCATGCATGTTGAACCTTTGCAGCAGTTGCAATATTTTCTGCTTCTGGCTAAGCAGAAACCCATTCTCTGTTCTCTGTACCTCAATACCCAGGTACTGTTTGATGGGGCCCAGGTCTTTAATTTGGAACTTTTCACCAAGTTCCTTGGCAAACCTTGTTACCTGTTCCTTTGTTGTTGTGACCAGACACAAGTCATCAACAAAGGCTAGCAAGATTTCTTGGTCTTTCCCAGACCCTTTGGTCTGGGTCTGCTATACTCTGCTTGAAACCCAAGCCCTGCAAAGCACCATCCAGGCACTTGTTCCAGCAACGGGCAGATTGTTTGAGCCCATAGATGGCTTTGTTTAACCTGTACACCAGATTTGGTTTACCAGTTTCATACCCAGGTGTCTGCTACATATAGATGGTGTCTGGCAATTCAGCATTAAGATAGGCTGTTGTGATATCAAAGTGGTGTACCAAAGCATTTCTCTGTGCTGCCAGAGCTAACACCAGCCTGATATTTTCACTTCTGGTCATTGGCACAAAAGTTCAATCAAATGACTCATTTTTCCTTTGTGAAAAACCTTGAGCCACAAGCCTGATTTTGTGTTTCACCTCCCTCGAAGCCAGGGGTTTGAGTTTGTACACCCACTGATAGCCTACCGGAGTCACACCATCTGGCACCTTACACAACGTAAATACCCCATGTTTGTGCATGGATTCCATCTCCTGGTCCATGGCATCGAACCAGCAGTCAGCCTGTACCTTTGGCAAACTCAGAATATCCTCAAAGGTTTCAGGCTCGTAGGAAACTTGGCATACCCTCACGCTGTTTTGCACTGCAAACATCTGTGGGGGAATGCCTTTTGTTTCCCTCCCAAACCACCTAGGTATTTGTAACTTCCCTCATCATCAGATGATCTGCCTCTTTTGCGGCCAGGTTTCTCCTCCCCATCAGACTGCTCTGCACTCTGAGACTCTTCTCCCAGCTCAGTTTCTGTCTCCTCCTGCTGCTTAACCCTTGAAGGGCTGGCTGCAGGAGAGGGCTGTGCTGCGCTCTCAGCATCACTTTCATCAGTAATTGGAAGGACTATCTCAGAATTTGCATGCACCCTTTTCCAATTACTGTGGTCTTCAAACTGAGCATTTCGGGATATCACCACCCCTCCATTGCGGAGATCAAAGCAATACCCTCCTCTGGAGAACCCTACAAATCTCAACCTGCGGGCTTTGGGCTGCCCTTTTCTCCTTTGGGCTTTAGGAATGTGTACCCAGGCATAACTCTCAAACACCTTGATATGAGCAACAGAGGGTTTTTTGCCATACAGTTTTTCAAAGGGAGTTAACTTTATGACAGAGTTCCATAACCTGTTACGAAGGTAATTGGCGGTAAGCACTGCCTTACTTCAAGCTTTCTGAGGCATGTCAGCATCTGCCAACAAGGAACTCATTATTGTCTGGATTACTGCCCCATTACACTCTGCAACTTTATTCTGCTCCGGAGAATTGGGGGCCGTTAACCTGTAATTTATGCCCTTTTTCTTTAACCAATGCTGCAAACTCAGCCAAATATCCACCTCCCCTGTCAGTCTGGAGAGCCTTGACTTTGTACCCAAATTGATGTTCCACATAGGCACACCAATTTTTAAACACTCCACACACCTCGGATTTCTGTTTCACGAGATAAAACGTGTACCTGCTGTAGTCATCTACCAGGGGCATCACATACCGTGCCCCACCCTGAGACTTTGGCATGGGACCAATGAGGTCTGAGTGCACCAACTGAAAAGGCTGCATAGATACCCTGGTACTAAACTTAGGAAATGGCTGCACCTTTGATTTGGACTGCTTGCAGACAGCAAAGTCCAAAAAGGCATCACAAGGGTTAACTCTGCAGTCTTTACAGCACTCAGGCAGTTTCCTTAGGACTTGGAAACTGGCATGCCCCATCCTCCTATGCAACAGGTGGATGCTGGGGCTTATTGCTATATGCCATATGGGTATTTTGTTTTGGTAAGAATTTATACAGCCGGTCTTTTAGCTCGCTGACCGCACACACAGCCCCATTTCTTATTACCTTACTCACATTTCCAGAGAACAGAATGTCATGCCCACTCAGTGCCAACTCAGACACTGACAGCAGGCAAAATTCTAACGAGGGCACATAAAGCACATTGTCAAGGTATTTCCCCAGAGAAGGAACAAAGGCTTCCCCCACACCTTCCACCCTGCATTTAGACCCAATAGCAAGGAAAACAGAGTCAATGTTTTCTTTGCCCAGTATCTTAAACATACCCCTGCTATTAGCCAGATGTTGAGAACACCCACTATCTAGCAGCCAGAGAGCCCCTTGGGCTTCACAGCCCTTAACCACAGCTGAAACCAGCTGGCGTCTCCCTCTGTCCTTGAGTCTCTTGCCTTGAGTCTCTGGCACACTGCCTCTGCTGTCCTTCTGCAGATGCTTCATGGATCCACATTCAAAACATCTTTTCACAGCATTCACCCTCTCAGTAGACTCAGACTCAGTCCAAGGAAAGTCAGTGTCCTTGGCATTCTTTCTGCCACCACTGCTGCTGCTGCTCCTGTTGATAAGCTGTTGCCGGCTCCTCTCAGCATGCCTTTCCTCCTCCTCGTACAGAGGCCCAGAAATGTACAGCACGGTGAGGTCCTGCTCCAGCATGCCTTCGATGGTAGCCATGAACACGTCCCAGCTTGCATCTAGGGAGCTCAGTATGCAGTAGACTCTGTCAGGCTCGGAGATCTCCTTCCCCCTCTCTTGTAAGGCAACGAACAGGGAGGTCAAATGCTGGAGGTGGTCCCGCATGTACTCACCAGGCTGCAGCTGTGCCCTGTAGAGCCTCTTTAACAGGGACAGCTTACTTCCAGCCATAGGGCGGATGTACATGGCCTGCAAAACGTCCCAACACACCCATGCCATGGTGAGGTGCCTGATGTGGTTTACCTGGCTGTCTTCCAAAGCCAGAAAAATGTTACTGATGGCTTTCTTCTCCATCCTGGCATCTGCTGCACTGAGGGGAGGCCTTGGGGGATCAGCAACAGCCTTACACAACCCCTCTCTCCGCAGATACATCTCCATCTTCATTGCCCAAGTAAGATAGTTCCTCTGATTCCTCTGCCAGGGGCAGACTCACACTCCCCCCTGTATGCCGTCCCTGCAGCCTCTCTTGCCTTCCAGGCCCTTCCTATGCCAGGATTCTCACTTACCAGAGACCATCCTTGAGCAGGCTCTCAGCAGGCAGCTGCAAACTGGAACTGGCACTTCATTTGGTCCATTTGACCCTCTGGCACAGCAAGAGTCTGAGGCTGGGCCCATAACCTGTCAAGGTTGGCAGGATTTGGCTCCTGTGAGCATGAACAGAGTGCAACCTGTGAAGCAAGGCTTCACTGCAGCAGAGGGTCCCAGTGAAGCAGAAAAAATTCCAGAGGCTCATTAAGTAGGACTTAGAGGCTGAATTTACTGCTGTACTCTAAGATATAGCAAAAATTAAGCCTTATCCACTCAGAGGAAACCTTGCCTGCCTGGTAACAACCTTGACACCATGCCACTGCCCGACCACCACAGATGCTGCCACCACCACCACTCAGGAGCGACCAACGCTCCACCAACTTCACGCCCCACGCAGCCCGCTTGACCACCACAGACGCCACTGCCACAGCTCTGGAGCAACCAACACTCCACCACCTCCAAGGCCCACTGGCAGGCTGCTGTCCTGTGCTGCTTCCTGACCACTGCAGACACCACTGTTGCCACCCCTTAGGAGTGACTGACACTCCACCGAGCCCCCAGCCAACAGGGCCATGCTCCTCAACTGCTGCTGCTCGACTGCTGCTGCCGCCACTGCCATGGGATGAACAAGGAACCAGGAAGCAGCCGGGAAGCAAGCAGCCCGAATGCAGACTGCTGGCCGTCCATGCAGCCGCAGGGGAGGTGAACCCCTATGGTTGCCCATCTGGCTACGGCAGCCAATCAGAATGTGGGAGGTGCACTCCGATTGGCCTCCTCCTCCTGGGCATCCGGGGAATCCCCAAGAGGCCCCCTCCCCCCAGAAATGGCCTGCCCCACCAGCACGCAGGAGGCTGGAAGGGCCACCATTCTTTCACCTCTCACTCCACCCCGCAAATGGCACCATGAAGTAAGTCCCACAGCATGCTTCTCACTGGCTTTTGATACTATCAGTCATAGTATCCTTCTGGGCCACCTTGCTGGGATCCTTCTTGGAAGGGTGAACCCAGAAGATGGTGCAAGGGACTCCTGCTCAACCCCTTGGTTTTTGGGCTGTGGGGTCCCTCAGGATTCAGTTCTGTACTCCATGCTGTTTAACATATACATGAAGCGATTGGTAGAGGCTGTCCAAAGTTTTAAGGTTCAGTGCCATCCGTATGTGGTTGACATCCAATCCTATTAGACCTTTCCACTACAAGCCAAGAAAGAGAGAGCTGCTTCTGAATTCTATAATTTTAGATAAGAAATTGCTTTTAAAAAAATAACTTTCCAGGCTCTGCTAGGGATGAGTGGGGGTTTACCTCACCATATCTGGAGGACACTTGGTTGGAAAACTCTGTGTGTGTGTGAGTGTGTGTGTGCGTGCGTGTGTGTGCACGTGCACTTTCAAGTTGCTTGTGACCATATGATGACCCCATGAGTTTTATAGGGTTTTCTTAGGTGACAGAAGTGCTTTTGTCAGTTCTTTTCCCTGAAATAGAGCCTACAGTACCTGGTATTCATTGGTGGTCTTCCATCCAAGTACTAATCAGGGCTGACCCAGCTTAGTTTCCAAGATCAGATGGTATCTGGTGCCTTTAGGGTATTTGTTTGTATGTGTCTTCAACTCACCTGTCAAATTATGGCAGCCCCATGAATTTCATAGGGTTTTCTTACATAAGAAATATGCAGAAGTAGTTCTGCCAGTTCCTCCTTCTGAAATATAGCCTACAGCACCTGGTACTTGTTGGCCATCTCTTATCCAAGCATTATCCAGGACTGACCCTGCTTAGCTACCAAGATCAGACAGGAACCGCTTGCATTGCCACAAAAAGGAAGGAGAGGAAGGAGGGAGTCCATGGAAATGGACTTGACATGTCTGTCTATCCCAGAACTTGGAAAAGTTACTTCTTAAACAGCAGTTCCTAGAATCCACCAGCCAGCCTGGGAGGTACCATCCAATAAAGTAACATTTCCAGTCTCTATCCCATCTCTAGCCCTCTTGTCCCCTGGGGATTCTGGGTGTTGCCGTCCAAAAAATGTACTGTCTTGAACCTCTGGTCCATCTTTACCCCTTTTCTGCTTCCCCGGACTCTGATGCCTCCTTGACATGTGTCCTTCTGATGCACCACTTAGAGCAGAAGTCTTGCTGATATGCTCCCATAATGAGATCAGTGAGTCTGTTCTTTCATGCTGATTTTCCGTGCTACAAGTATAATTATAGTGTTTGCCACCACGCCACTAGAGCTCATCTGGGATGTGCTGGCAAGTCTCCCACTGAACTAATGGCTTGTCTTATCTCAGCATAGTGATGCATATCTTTTTGAGGATTGGCTGGGAAAGGAGGAAAGTAAAGACAGAAAAAAGTGTGGGTGGCTTTGAGATGCTCACTGAAATCATCCATTTTCCACCTCTCAAAACCCGTTGTGAAATAAACTTTGGAAATTGATTCATTTGCTAGGTCTGCATTATGTTATATATGTGTGAAATCATGTGTACATTTTAAAAACGGTGAATGGCTAAATATGTTTACTGTTCAAAATGTTTTCCCTGGATTTTGAGGTGTCAGAATGAAGTGTCAAGATAATTTAATGTTGGAGCTTAATGTTGCAACTTTAAAGTGGAAGTCGAAGTTTAACATTCTGAAATCTTATATTTATGATGTTGGATTAAAATTAATATGTCATAGGTTATTTTGACATAAAACTGTTTTTTCACTTGAATTAGTCAGTATCTTTCCAACAGTAACAGACTAGATTAAATACTGAGTCAGGAGATATTGTTGTGTGAGGTAACTAAATATCAATGTCAGTTTTTACAACAGTGAGTCTCCAGTTTCAAGATAAAAAGAAATTCCTCCCATGAAATCTTCCAAAGGAGTTATATGGCCCAGCTATGCATTTTATCTTCAGGAAATCAGTGTTATTTGTAGATTTGGAATCCTGGTCTGGTCTGTGGTGTTGAATAGGGCCTGGGTTGCAAAATAAAATGGCATTCCTCCTTCCATTTCATCTACAAAAGCCACTTAAGACTTTATCACACTATAGGTTTGTTGTACAATTGCACTGTCTTGGTTCCACATTGGATCTCTCCTTAACACACAATGTTGTGACTTTCCCATTGTTGCACTGCATTTCTATAGTTATTGGATTGCATCTTTTCATTGACAAGAAAAACCATTAATGGCCCCAAAATCACCACTGGTCAGCTATTGCTTCTTGGTGCAATCATGTCATTCTGCTGCAGTTCTGATATTCTGACAGTCATGTAGTATGAGTGGACATGGTTTTTCTCTCTTCCTCCTTCATAATCTCAAGGAGGGTGAAGTCTCTCCACTTCTGCTGTCGAGATAAAGAAGACATAATGGCGCACAGGAACAATGTTCACTCCCCAGCATGCATTTCTTTTATTTTTTAAATTCATTTTGCTGTAATTGTGCAATTGTGGTGCCGTGGCAGTGCCAGTATGCCGTATTATGCTATTACGACTAAACAGTTTAAAAAAGAAATGTGTACCAGGGAATAGATATTTGCCATAATTGCACAATTGTGTTTCTGGGGCAGCTGCCACCATATAGTGATTACACAATTACAGTAAAACAAAAAAGAAATACATACCAGGGACCCAAAATTGTACAACTGGGGCGAAAAGAGGGGGGGAAAGTGCAATATGCTACATAGAACGAACACAAGTAGGAAGGCAGGGTCAGCAAAGGCAGTTCAAAAGACTGATGGAGGGAAGACGGATCACCAAAGCAGTACCATAGCGCTATTGCAGAGAAGGCATGAAAGTTCTTTTTCCATACTGTTATGTTTCCATTTGCTGAAACAATGAGATTGCTGTGGGACAACAAGCTGGTGTGATAAAGCCCTTAGATTAGCAACTGGATTTTGCTTCATCGTTGACAATGGAATCTTCCATCACACCTGAAGCCAGGCTTCCTAAGTGGATGTAGAGTGAGCTGAATAGCACACATCTGTCTCTTTCCAGTTACCACTGCTAGTATCTGCCACAAGAGGAGACTACCTCACTGTGTCTAACTGTAAGGCTGGTCCTGGAAGGGGTGACTAAAAAGAAGCAAACTGTTCTGACTGGTGATGAAGAAAGACTCCCTCAACACTGTTGAAAAAACCCTTCAATATATCTCTAGTGGGGAACATTAAGGTCTGGAGGGGGCTGAGCTTTGGTTGCCAGAGGGCTTCCTCCTTTCATTTTGTTTAGCTCCCTGGCTGTAGATTTTCCCAGAGCCTTTACTCTACAATACCAATTTCTGTTTCCCACTCCAGTGCAATGATAAATCTATTAGTGCAACAATATACATTCTCTCTAATGCATCTTTCCTTGTAGGCTCTAGGCTGACTCATGTTGGGAGACTGCTTATAAGCAGAAAATGTTGCAATGGATTTGTTGGCTTATGTACAATTTAAGCAGAGTACAGTAGCAGTAACTTTGATTTTTCAGAAATCAAGTTTATTCTTGGAGCTGGCTTTCAAGAGGTTATATCCCTCCCACCCACCCCCCTTTTTTTTCTTATTGCTGTTGGCATTGCAGCTGTTCTTAACTATTTAGAATACTTTTGCTTGCACTGATATCTCAGTTTATATTTTATTCCAGAATTCCCCACTCTGGTGCCCTCCAGATATGTTGGACTATAGACCCCGTCTTCCCCACCAAATGTGTCCATTAGTGGCTGGAGATGCTGGGAGTTACAGTATAACACTTCTAGGGGACCGATGAGAAAAAACATCTTAATTGATAATCAGTTCAGAGATGGGACTATGATGATGGTGGAAGATGGAAGCTGTAGTCCACCACATTTTGAGGGTATCAGATTGGGGCAGGCTGTTTTAAGTCAAGACAGATGACTAGAGACTGTCTTTTCACATGTGAGCCCTGTCATCAGAACTGTTGTCCTGATGCAATGGAAGTTTGGGGCTCCTTGCTTTTTGAAAGAGCTGCAAGGCTCACTATAGTCCATGATGGTTCTGGGCTTTCCAAGCGTCAGCTCTGCAGGCTGATTATAGGTACAGATGGGCCTGGTGCTTTAGGTCGAGAATGCATTTTAAATCAAAATCATGGGGCTGGAGAGCCTGTGTTTTTTTCATCGGGCAAATACAAGATTGGGAAGTGGAGTTCCCAGATCTCAGGGCCTGATCTTGAGTCTCAGGTCTGCCACTATCTCTTTCAGTCCTCAGAGGGAGGGAGGGGAATATCAGGGTAAGAAAAAGGGTAAGAAAAATGAAAAAAAAATCCATCCATCCATCCATCCTTTTGTTAGATTTAGTACTTTTTATTTGAATAGCACATTCCCCTGGTGATGTTTAATGGCTCATTCTTAATTACATCACCAGGGGACCCCTCTGTAACCTCTCCAGGGGGTCCTGGACCAGGGGACGTTCTGCAGGTCTCAGGGCCTGGGATAGTCCTAGCTATGCCTTAACTCCCCACCTGACCTCTGAAGCCCACCTTAAAAGCCAGTCAGCTATCCAGAGTGATGGAGGTCTGCTGAGCAAGGCACTGCAGAAGGACATGCCTAGCCCCATCCCACCACTGACTGATGCTTTGATAAAGAATTGCAATAGGTCCCCTGAGGAGGCCTTGCTTCTGTTCCCCACAGTTTTGCTCCCTGGTGGGAGGGAGCTGGTCATATGATCCTACAGTACCCTGTTCAGCAGCAGCGCAGATGCCTACTGCTCCAGATAGCTGCCTGCCTCCCTTTTAAGGTGGGTTTTAGGATCATTTGTGGTTGTGGCAATAGTGCCACAAATAGAAATAAACATATGAAGCACTTACAATGAACTAAGGCCCTTTTTGCATGCCAGTCCTATTGTGAAATGGCCTTGGGAGCACTGCGGGACTGTGAGGACCGTTCCACACAACGTCCTCACAATCACGTGATGCTCCTGAGGACATTCTGCAGTGATGGCACAGTATATCATTTTCAGCTCGCTGTAAAAAATGATGCATGATCACGCATCCCTCCCATTCCCCACCCGCACTTACTTTGTGTGCGGAACCTCCGGACACATGGCCATCACGCTTTCTCCCCCAGCACAGCCTGGGAAAGTACCCGGCTGAGTTGTGGAAGGAAGGTGCGGAGCACTCACGCTTCCTTCCACCCAGCATGGAGTTGGTGTGGAGGGGAAGAGGAGGAGATGTGAGTGCCTCTCGGAAGAGGCTTCTCACATGATCCCCTTGTGACAACACCAGAATGAGGTCAGGTGCGAAAAGGGCCACAGTCTAACTCACTGCATCCTAACTCACTAACAGGATACCAGCCATAGTTTCGCAATTACAGTCCTCCCTCCACATGTGTGGATTTGACTTTTGCAAATCTGATTATTCATGAGGCATGTGAGTACATTCCCCCCATTCTCCTCCTTCCCTTCCCTTGCATTTTGCCAGGTTCAGAGAAGGCAGGCAAGCACACCCAGACAAAAGGCAAGGAAAGGGGTGGGAAGATGGCACATGCATGCCTTCCTTCTCCCCTCCAGTGCTCCCCCTCCCATTTCCTTGCCTTTTGCCCGTCATGGAGAACACATGCTGAGGCAAAAGGCAAGAGAATGGAGAGGGGAGCCCTCGAAGGGAATGAGAATGGGAGCGCGGGGAGGCATTATTCACGTTTTTCCACTTTTGCAAGGGTTCTGCACTCTGAACCCTCCCAAAAGTGGAGAGGCCACTCTACAACTCCCAGAATTCCCCATCCATAAAGGCCAGTGGCCATACTGGCTGGGGGTTTTGAAAGTTGTAGTCCACGAGTAACATTTCCTGGCTCTGAATTGCTATGACATCTGAATTTCTGCCTGATGTTGTTGGACTCAGTTTAAAGTCTGGTTTGGGCCTTTAAAGAGTTTAAAAGGCTTAAGCAAGGTTATCTGAAAAAGCACTTGCGTCTGTAAGAGTCAGCCTCAGTACTGAGACTGATCCTGGCTTTTTGCCCAGCCTAGAAGTTCTGTCAGACTGGAAGATACAAGGGAAACCAGACCCTTGTTGGAGTGGTGCCTCATGATTGGAGCTCTCCTCTCTCAATAGCTGCATGCAACCATTTGGCAGTTTTAAAGAGCGCCTTTCTAACTTTTCTCCTTTTTTACGTGATTTTTATCTCATTTGGAGTACTTAATTGTTTTAGTTCTTGGTTTGCTTTAACTGTAAAGCATACTGTGTATATATCTGGGAGCAGCCTTATGAGAGAAAATAAATAAATAAAATGAAAAATAAATGAATGAAAAAATTCCCTGTGTTTGTTTTACCTTGACAAACACAGGTTTGGATGCAGCTTAGAAAAGTTACTCTTTGGACTGTAGAAATGTTTTGGGAAGTTACAGTTTCCAAAAGTAACTTTTCCTGAGCTCTGCTTTAGAAATAATTTTTTTCCAAGATAGCATGCAGTTCCACACAGTTCCCCCTCCTGCACAGAGTTTAATTTATTTACTTTTTTAAATATGTAAAACAAATTATTTTTTAAATTGCTATGACTATAAATCAGATCTTAATAGTTCATATTTTAAATTGTTTAAACTGATTTTCTTCTACATTATCCTGCAGTACTTGGATGTAGAATAGAATACAAACGTGCTTAAATAGACTCTGTCTGATCTTGGAAGCTAAGTAGGGTCAGCCCTGGTTAGGACATGGATGGGAGACCACCAAGGAAGACCAGATGCTGTAGGCTCTTTTTCAGAGGAAGTAACTGGCACAACCACCTCTGAGTATTCCTTGCCAAAGAAAACTCTATGAAACTCATGGGGTCACCATATGTTGATTGGCCACTTGACGGCACATACATACACACAGAATATAAACATTTGAATTGATAAATAAAGTAGGGAGAAAAGCCAGCATGTCAAACTGCAACTTCCCTCCCAGGGTTTCATCTCCCACACATCTCCCTCAATACATATACTTTGATGCTAGTGGAGAGAATATTACCTGCTCTGAACCAAATGAGCCCAATGTAACTTTATTCTGTAATAAGAAGAACTGCTCTCCCCCAGTGTGATATCCTTTTTATGCTGATCTGCTAAATCTGTTCCAGTCCTGAGTATCGGTTGCCAGCTTGGAGAACACTTGTGCTGAAGTGCAGTCTAAGTGCAGATTCAGCAAGGCTCTTGCTTGCACTTCAACAGGAGCAGCAGCTGGCCCAGCTCTCATTTTGCCCTGGCACAAGATGATCGTCTCCACTCTGGCTGCCCCCAAAGAAAGAATCACCAAATGCCAAAGCACATATTGAGTTGCAGAACTTGGAAAAGTTGCTTGTGTGCACTACAGAACCATCTGACTGGCCTACCTAGCTGGCAGACTCTGAGAGCTGTAGTCTGAAAAAGTAACTTTCCCAAGTTCTGCAGAAAGGCCATGTTCAGTCTTAGGTAGGGATGGATAGGAAATTTCTTTCCGTTTGTTTCTGAAGAAAACAATATTTGTGTATGTTTTCATATTCAGGAGAGAAAACCAAAGAAGAAGTCAAAACTGAGGCCATTTCACACTACACTGTTTTAGTGCTATTATTCCACTTTCAACATCCTGTGGTATTCTGGGGTTTGCACTTTACTGAGGCCAAAGAGCTCTCTGGCTGAGAATTCTAACGGCCCCTCCCTGAAATATAAACCCCAGGATTCCATAGGAGCTTGAAAGTGGAATGATAGCACTATAACAGGGTAGTATGGAAATGATCTGAGAGATGCAGCTAGCCAGGCTGAGACCTTTCATTGCTTGGCTCTTTAAATTCTGAGACTGAATCCATGTGTATTAACAGACATCATAGTACAGAATTAAGGTTTCCAACTTTTCTTTTCTTGAAGGCTTCCATTTTTGTAACACCAAACTATAGAACTTAGTTGGCAAGCTAGCAGAACACAGTAATCTCCATTTTGGGAATAGATGTGCCTACTGAATTTCTTCATTTCAGCTGGGGAACAAATCCACACATGCTTTAGTGGATTTTCTTTTCTAAAAATGATATAAAGAAGCTACTGTTAGCTGATAGGATGGCTTGGAAACATTATATTGTATGACTACAGTGTCTTATTCCCACTCTGCCGCTGTCCCGATTGGCAGGAACAGACCCATTTAATCCTCTGCCATCCTACTTTTTCAGTTACTTTTAAAATATCCCAGTTTCTCTTTCTTCCTCCCGGTTCCCCCACTGTCCTTGGCATACATCAATTATTGAAAACTGAGTACAAAATGCAAACATAGGCCATTTCCACACTATACTGTTATAGTGCTATTATTCCACTTTCAACATCCTATGGAATCCTGAGGTTTGCAGGATAGGGAGCCTTTAGAATTCTCAGCCAGAGAGCTCTTTGGCCTCAGGAAACTACAAGCCCCAGAATTCCACAGGATGGTGAAAGTAGAGTAATAGCACTATAACAATGTAGAGCAGAAATGGCCACAGTTTGTACTCAATTAACTTAGCGGGAAGGGGGAGAGGAGGAGAGGAGGGGGCAGAATCTTGCACTTGCCAATAAGCTCAGGCAAATGCAAATCGCTGCATCCTCTCTTCTCTTGTGTGTTCTTCCTCATTGATAACTCTTGCCATCTTAACTATTTTCTGATGTTGCTTGGCCCCACATGTCTTGGGCCCTTTTTGCATTTTGCATTTGCTGTGTGAAAGAGCCCTTCAAGCTTTGCGCGAATGTGAGGAGTGGTCCACACGACGCACTCACAATCATGCGACGCTCCAGGGTCTGGCAGGCACTGTACGTGCACTTTTTCATTTTCAGCTTTAAGTCGAAAATGGTGCACGATCGCGCATCGCTCCGGGCCCTCGCGTGAACTTGCCGTGTATGCGGAGCTCTGGAGCCATGGCGCTCGCGCTTCCTGCCCCAGCACAGCCTGGGAAACTCCCAGGCTGCACTGAGGAAGGAAGAGGTGGGGCTCTCTCATGAGCGGGCGGCAGCTGTGGAGCTAAAGGAACTGGGACGTGAGAGCCTCTAGCTGGAGGCTGCTCGCGCATCCCTGCACCGCAACTCTGTGAAAAAGTGCATTGCAGAAAGGGCCTCGGTTTTCATCTGTGAAATCTTGGAGGACACGCAATGCTCCATGGTCCCTCATCCGTCAGTTCTCCACCTCCATGTGCTATAGTGGCCTGAGTGTTGGGCTACGGCCCTGGAGACCAAGGTTTGGTTCCCCATTTGGCCAAGGAAAACCCCTGGGTGACCTTGGGTGCATCACACATTCTCAGCTCCCAGAAAACCCTGCGTTAGGTTTACCTTAGGGTCACCATAAGTCAGAAATGACTTGAAGGCATGTAACAACAACAACAACAGGTAGCCTTAAGTGACTCCAGTTAAACTCAAATAATAGGACTTCGAGATAGTTCTGCTTCAGACCATAAAGAGCTGTTACTACAGTTGCCTGTGCTATTGTTTAAATAGTGTAACTTGATATGTTTCACATGACTGTTAGCATTTTTTTAAAAAAGCAAGTCTGTGTGGGTGACTGCATCGTTCTCACAATTATGAGAAAACATTTCAGTGGGGGCAGCCAGTTGGACTTCTTTCGCAGCACGAGCTGCTTGAAGGAGGAAACCACCTGGAACAATTTGCATTTCTCGACTGCAAGCTGTTTGGCCATATTCTCTTTGTTGTGTTACAAAAGGTGTTTCAGAATAATCACTGTGTTCGCAACCAAGGTTCAGTGTTTAACACAGCAGTAGAATTATAGTGTGAGAGCAGGTCTTCTTACTGATTACTGAGGAAAAAAAAACCCTTCAAAGGTTCACTTCCAAGCATGTGAGGAGACCTCTGGAAACATGTGGGACTTGTTTCACCACCACTGCATGATGAATTAAGACATGCTGAGGTTAAAACTATGTTTAAAAGGCCCCATAGCATTACCAGAAAAAGGTGTACTTTTTCTAAATTATCTATTATTTTTCTAAATTATCTAATTTTATCTTTAAAAACTGAAACTTAATTAGGTTTTTGGGTGGGGATATTTAGAAGACTCTGGAAAATTGAAGCCCCAAACCAAAGGTTACTTAGCTTGCGAATAATCTGGCACTCTTTCCTGTCAGTTATTCTGCACATCCTAGCATTGTTGTGAAGCAGATGCATGATTGTCTCATCATCTACAGGGCTTCCAACACGGTGATGGGATTTCTGGCTACTGAATGGATTCTACTAAACTCAGAAGACAGAAAGAACTGGTTAATTAATTTATTGAGTTATCCACTAGTGTGGTTTTCTATGGCCTAACTCACTAGGGCCCTTTCCACAGGATGGTGGCATCCTGGCATGGGGACGTTAGAGGAACAGGACTGCGATGACACTTCCACATGATGCCATCACCCTCCTGTCCTTCTCACGTTGCTGGCCAGCGTAATTGTGGAGTATATCTTTTACAGAAAACTCCTTCGATGACCCCCAATTGTGTGAGCCTTCCATCACTGCTGGCCATGCAGAAAGACCAGAAGCATGATCATGTTCTTCCTTCCCCACTGCAGCATGGGAAGAAGGCCAGCCGCAGTGCAGAAGGAAGAGACCTGTCTCTTGTGCTCCCTCCCTCGGGTAGCCGGTCGGGCACAGGGGGGAACACTGAGGACATGCTCCCATCCTGGCAAAAGCATGGCTTGGATTGCGATGGGACAACACACAAGAGTGTCGTCCTGCAGAAAGGGCCTAGGTTTCCTGATTAGCACTGATGGTAATGCCATGCTTTTGAGAACTCATTAATTTTTAAAAGATTGGAGTTTGTTAGAGTGACTGGTCCTTCCTCTAGCAAATTTAGCAAGACCCAGAAGCCTTAGGAGAAAAATGGTTTGGATGGGGATAAGTGTATCTCATGGCTCTGACACCAGGCAGAAGAATAATTGAAGAATAATGACTGTCTTGGTTTCTTGTTCTCTCACTCCTTCACTCACACTGCTCTCCTCTTAATTCAATGGGTCACATATTTTGTGGGGTGGGTGGGGCTATTAGTTTGGAGCCAAATGATACATTTACCAAAACCCATGGCCTGCCCATTTTTATTCACAAGCAAATCACTTTGAATCTCTTGATAATCCTATAGCGTGTTTATTATTAGTCACAAAATCCTGAGGAGTTGTATAATTAAATGGATAATTTCCCTCACCCGTTCCATGTTCTGAATAGATGTGGAGAGCGGATAGGTTTTAAATAACAAGTCCATTACCAATAACTAATTCAATGAATTCATTTATTAGTGTTGGTATAAATGAATTAATTTCCCAGAGTCAAATGCTTAATATTATGAAATTAATTTTCAAACCTAATGTTCCAAGCTCTAATTAGACTTATCCAGTCATGTGTCAACTTGCAAGCATTGCTGGTATGTGAAGTCACATCAAGGGTATAGAACAGGATTTGCACAGTACTTGAAGAAGGGTCTTGGATTCCATTACTCTGAATGCTCAGCTGTTGGGGAATAGGAATAAATACTCCATTTGCCCTAATTAGAGTGAAATATGCACAACAACTGGATTGCTAGAAAAGCTCTAGAACATTCAAATAGCACTTAGGCCCACTTTGTGCAAAGAGCAGATCATGCAGCCATGTGAAATCTGTAATTGATTGTCCATGCAGCATTGTATAGACCACTGCTACTCAAAATGGTGGTCTGTGAAACAATGCTGTTCTCTGAGCCATTTGCTGCCAGTCCCTGGAGAGCTTCCAGGAAAGAAAAAAACAGTTTGTAGCCAAAGGGCACAAATATGGTACTGGTCCCTGACACATGGGGGAGGGAACTTGCTGGTCTCATATATATGGTAGTTTAAGAAGCACTCATGTAGACTACAAATGAGGATAAGAAATAACTAAATGTATGTCCACATATGCAATAATTGAAACATGGAGAATATTAGCTTGTCAGGGAAAATACCAGATTAGGGCTATTTTCTCTAATATTTTCCTTTCCATGACTCTGTGTGTGTGTGTGTGTGTGTGTGTGCGCTATCGACTTACAGTGACCCCATGAATTTCATAGGGCTTTCTTAGGCAAGGAATACTCAGAGGTGGTTTTGTCAGTTCCTTCCTCCAAAATATAGCTTACAGCACCCGGAATTCATTGGTGTTCCCCATCCAAGTATTAACCAGGGCTGACACTAGTTAGCTTCCAAGATCAGACAGGATCTGATGCCTTTAGGGTATTTAGGCCTTGGTTTTCCACAGGCAATGGCATATTTTATTTAGTTTATTGAAAGCATTTAGTCAGGTTCACTACATATACCCCAAGCTACAGAGTAGAATTATGCAACTTTAAATCAGGGAATCTGCTATTTGCGTAGGCAAGGGCAGATTTTGGAAAAATTCCATTATTTTAGAGTATTGGTTGGGCAGTTCTGGAAGTTATCATCCAAAAAGTAATGCTTTCAAATCCTGGATCAGGGACAGGTAATTTACAGCAATACATGGTACGTAGCTACTTCTCCAACTCACAGAAAATGATCCCACTACAGAAATAGCTAATAAGGCTGAACTTAGATATATAATGAAAAGAATTAATTGTGGTCTGATGAGTAATGGAAGTGCTGTGGGAGGGAACATATGTGTTCACACTGAAATGTATTTGGATTATTGTAAACGTATTTAAATTGGCAAGGCCTAATTAAAGTTTCTCCTTATGGATTAAATAAAGCAATGAACTTGGGTTGTATCTGTTGATAAACCAATTCAAATTTTCAATCAGTGAGAACCATTTTTGGTTATTGAGGCTCATGGCAAAGCTAAACACTAGAAAACATGGGGAGGTGGTTCAAAGAACAGCTAATGTCTAATTGTCCCTGTCCCTGCTATAACTTCTAGAGTTGGGTGGCCAACTGTGAGAAATCAGAGGGTATATTACTCCCCCTGCAGAAATCTTGGAGAGCATCCCCCCATCATATCCTCCCCCCTACCCAAAAATATAAAGGCTGGAATTCATGACTGCAGCTACAAATCTGTAACGTAGAGTTGCACATTTCTAACTGATTCATATTTACAATCCCTACATATTCAAAAGCGGAGGGAATATGTAAGGATTATAGAAGTCCCCGAATCCTGGTTTACTGGGCAGCAGCCACTGTGAACAACAGAGGTCTGTTCTCCTGTCAATCAAGATAGAGTAACATCTTCTGGTTTGAGCATGAGCTAGGAAGACATGATCTCCGAATGCTCCATTCGGAGGTTGTCGCCACCACAGGCTACTGACAACCTAGAGCTAGTCAGTTTGTCTGCAGCCCCAACTTCAACCGAGGGGTACAGCCAGAATGGAGCCCATGACATTGCTCAAGCCGTTTCTCCCTAGGAGCCAGTTCCAGCACCACAGAAGAAGCGGCTGGACGAGTGGTCGCCGCCATTATTCTTGCCTACCTCAGCATGAATAGGGGAGCCACCCCGCTGAATTCCTGCTGCCGAATTTCTTTCCGAAGATAAGAAGACCTGTAGAAGTCCAGAAGAAATAAGGGTTTGGTTCCATCCTACAATTGTGGTAGCTCTTATGGACTTAAGGAAAGAACACTGAAAGAGCCCAGAACCTCCTACCCGTGGCAAGTAGCCTCCATGGTGGGATGTTGTTTTCTTTTTCCTATATCTCCTACAGGGCTATAGTGTTTACAACAATTTAGACCTCTGCTTTTTCACATAGCGTTTTTCTTTGGGAGTAGCATTTGGATGAACTGTGCGTGTTAAAAGATGGAGTTTAACTCCATTATTCTTTATTTTTTTCTCTTACTCAGGAACCTCTCAAAGGTATGAAGGTTTGAAAGTACGAAGAGACTCAAGTGTGAGCTTTTTTGTTCTTTCTGCATTTTGCTGCCCCTCTCTTTTCTTCTCCTGACTTGACAGTATCTCCAGACACTTGTGGTATGCTAGGCTAATGAATTTGGATGTCCTTTGATGATGAATTATTTTACAATTTGATTAATATTAAGAAGAAAGAATTAAAGGACTCACAAACTTACAAACTAAAGGACTTACGAATACGCTGAACTAAAGACTAGTTGGGGTGTGTCCAGAGGTTTCCTCATAGCGCTGTTTCTTTTTCTATGGAGAGACCGATTTACCACACTCATCAGTTTACCATCTACTGGTTGGAGAAGTACATTATACAAATAATGACTAGTTCGGGAGACTAAAATAAGTGAAGTCTACACAAAGATACCTGGTCACAGAAACCGACGAACCAGAAGAACTAACTATTGGTCACTAGTTATGTAATTGTATATAGAATTCTCAATAAATTGTGATTTCTAAAAGAACTGATAAAGTTTTATGGCTTACTGAGTTATAGATGTATTGACCCATAAGCCTATACATATTTATAATTGATAAAGTGGGAATTAAGTTACATAACTTATGGGCTATGGTTGTATTATTTTAAGGCAAGAAACTCATGAATGAACTTCTGAATTGTAGACTGGATGTGATAACACAGAATCATATAAAATACATATACAAAGTCATTAAAATTATATAAGTTATGTAAGTTACATAAGTTATATAAGAGAGTGGTTGGAGAAACTCCTAGAGGTGACAGAAATGGAAAAGTTAATGTATTTGTCAGAAAACAGATATGATCATAAATTTTTTCAAACATGGCAACCACTCACAAACTATCTGCAGAGGGAATTACAAAACAAAGTATAGGTATCAAGCATGTATAATTGTATAAAACGCACTTTAAGGAAAGGAAAAAATATATATCAAATAATGAGGGAAAGTTATCATTGGGAATAAGGAATAGAAAGGCTGAAATTAGAAGTGTCCATGGAAATGGAACTCTCTTAAGTATGAGACTACCATAATAGGTAATTGATTAGAAAATGAATTAATTATCTGAGGGTTAATACATAATTGGTTTGATGGGATAGAGGGAAGATTTTGAATAACTACCAAAGATTAGCAAATAATGTTGGATTGATGAGTAATTAACCCTAGAATGTACCAAAACCAAACTGATATGGAAATCAAATAGAACTTTGAAGGGTTTAGAATAAGATCTGAATTTGACCCAATCTGTGGCACTGACAACAAGTGAAGCCTAAACGTGTTTTTTCTCTGTTAAGACCATTTTCTGTCGTTTTTTTCTTACTGTTTTCTTATGTGACATTATGATGTAAATACTGAACATCTGTCTCTATCATTCTTTCCAATGGATATTATTGTTTTATATCCTATCATGTAATATTGCAGAATGTGCTTGAACTGTGATTTTTGACTTATGCAAATACGTTCGCTAACTTTAATACAATTTAATGAAAATAATAAGTATAAATTTGGGAAAAAAACATAGAGTAACATGCCAACCTACTTCCTGTGGGTAATCACTGATGTGAAGAAAGATTGCAACAGAGATCCTGCTTCTGACTGTTACACTGGGGTCATTTGCAAGAAGGGGTTGGGCCCATTAGTCTCCTGCATCCTGATCAATAAGACAGCAGACTCCCATCACTCACAGTGGCTGCTGCCTGGTAAGTCAGGATCAGGAAGGCTAAGCTGCAAGACACTTCTTAGCTATGCAGCGGAGGCATGTATGTATGTTTGTATGTATGTATGTATTCATTTATTCATTTATTATATTTATATGCCGCCTTTCTCCTAGACTGGGGCCTTTTCTGCACTAGACTGTTATAGTGCTATTATTCCACTTTCAACATCCTATGGAATCCTGGGGTTTGCAGTTTAGGGAAAGGAATTTAAAATTCTCAGCCAGGGAGCTCTTTGGCCTCAGTAAAGTGCAAAGTCCAGAATTCCACAGGATGACGAAAGTGGAATAAGAGCACTATAACGGTGTAGTGCAGAAATGGCCTGGGACCCAAGGCGGCTATGTGGTACTTAGTTATGTAACTAAGTACCACATCTAGAATGTCAGCCTACTCAATTGTGTACAGATGGGGAGGGTGGAAGGGGCAGTTTGCCCCAGGTGGCAATGTTTTTTGGGCATCCCGACCCGTAGCCACGCCTCCATGCACCCTGGCCCTGCCCCCATGTGCCCTGGCCATGCCCCCATGCACTGCAGCCATGGCCCCATGCACCACAGCCTTGCCCTTGTGCTGTAGCCTCGCCCCCCGCCTGCCCCCCCTCCACACCATCCAAGCTCTGCCACTGAGCCCATTTCTTTTTTGGCCCCCAAACTCCCTCTAGAGGATGGGGGAATGTTTTCAGCATCATTTTTGGCCTCCCTGGGCCATTTTAGAGGTTTTTTTTTTAACTGAGTGGTAATCAGTTCCTATTTGCTTCCTGTCCACACACCCCCAGAAGAGGTCTCTCCTGGTCCCAACTTGGCACAGGGGCCCCAAATATGGTGGAAATGCCCCCTCACCTCCAGGGAGCATCTGGGGGCAAAAGAAAAAAGAAAAAAATTGTTTGACTGCTGGGGCCCCGCAGGGCCTCCAAACACAGTGGAAATGCCCTCCATATACTTCTAGAGGGCATTTTGGATTATTTTTGATCCTGGGGCCACAAGAATGCCATCAGGCGTGTGGGCTGTGGACTGCATTTGTCCACCTCTGTTGTAGGAAAACATACACAGCACTGGCCTGTGAATTTTATAGTCTCCACATTGATATGCAGTTGGCCCTGCACATTTGCAGATTTGACTTTATTTTGCGATTATTTACAGGTTTCTCCAATACCTCTCTGCCCACTTCAGGTGCTTCTTTTCCAGGAGAAACTTCACACTCACGGGCTCCAATCATCCACCAACTGCTGCCTGGCCAGCTAAGCAAGGCTTACTGCCCAGTTTCTCAGCACCACAAACCCTTTCCCCATGCCCCCCCCACACCCAAGGAAGGAGATGGATAAGAGAGAGGAAGTATAGGGCCACCATACTGACCTCCCGTTTCCCTCTCCTTTCTCTGATCTGGTTTGGACCCTGGTTGCCCACTGTCCCCTGATGCCTCACAGACACACATATTTTGATATTTACAATTTTTCCACCTTTGTTGGGATCTTGTGCCCCTAACCCTAGGGAATGTGGAGGGCTAACTGTAGGTGGCAGCCGCTGCTGGAGAAACTCTTAGCACAAGGAAGTCACATCACACTGTGACCTTCTTTAGATCTTGTGGCAGAGGTGAGCAAAGTAAGTCCATGGGTTGCATGAGGCCCCCCTGGAGACCTCAGTGTGACCCCATTCTCCCATGCTCTCAGTACTATTTTTAAATAGCTAAAAGTGGGTTCTTCCAATTTTCAGGGAAGGAATACTTTGAAGGATTACTGTTGTGCTTTTGAATAGCTTCATGCTTGGATCCCCTTCTTCTAAGGCTAAACAAGCTAACTAAACCACTAAAACAAGCTAACTACAGTTAACAAAACATTCCTTTCCTTATAGAGTTGAAAGATGATGAAATCTGGCAAAATTTGGAAGAATTCAACTCACTGTCCAGTCTCCCATCCTCCCCAACTCTCAACATCTTCCTATTTAGTTAATAGATTTTTAGGAGGCCAAAATGCTCTCTTAAAGGGCATGGGGGATTTTTTTCCCAATAAACATAGGTGTGGGGAGCTTGTGGGAGGAAATGTGAACCTCTGAGGTCATGCAAAGGATTGTGCAGAGGGTCCCCAGACCAGAGGATAATTGCCCACCAAACATTACAGGGGCCAAGGAGGTGGTAGGGTTAACAAGATGACAGTGGAGGCCCAAAGAAGAACCTATTACAGGGGTTTCTTGGCAAGATTTTTTTCAGAGTGGGTTTGCCTCTGAGGCTGAGAGAGTAAGACTTGCCCAAGGTCACCCAATGGGGTTCATGGAAGAGCAGAGAGTTGAACTCTGATCTCCCAGAACCCTAGTCCAGTACTCAAATCACTATACTATGCTGGCTTTACACATAAACCCCATCAAAAGCACAACACATCCCATTAAAAGCCTCTTCTGCCACCATAAGTTGAGATGCAAAGGCCTGCCTAAATCCAAAGAGCAGAGGGGATGGCAGCTTAACCTCCCATGGAAGGGAATTCCACAGTCTGGGAGCCACTACCAAGAAGATTCTTCCCCATGCGCTTGATGGTGGTGGCATCAAGAGAAAGCCCTCTCTTAGAGATCTTAAATTTCATGCAAGTTTATATAGGGAGATAGTCTGGACCCATCATGTAACGTTATAATGCATCCTTGTTACCTTATTCCCCACATTTGTGTCCTTTTTGTCCCCCTGGTCCCAATCAACTCATTTTACATCACCAATTGTCACTATTTATAAACCACCCTTTCTGTTAATGACAACGTCTCTGCATAGATCCAGAGACATGAAACATCAAACTGCTGAAGTAATAGCAGAGAAACATGACTAATCTCCACATTTAAAGGTGGCATTTTCCACTGCATTGCACTTATTATTAGTATTAGTATCATTTTGATTCTATTAGCAAAATGCTCATCATTCTTAGGCCCTTTCTGCACCTTACCGTTTTCTGGTGCTGGGGTGTGGGGATTGCGCAAGCAGCCTCCAGAGAGAGGCTCTCATGTCCGGGGTCCTTCGGCAATGCATGAGCTGCCGGCTCGTGTGAGAGCCCCATCTCTTCCTTCTGGGACTTTCCCAGGCTGTGCTGGGGCAGGAAGTGTGACCGGCGCGGCTCTGGAGGCTCCGCACGCCAGGTAAGTGCGTGTGGGGCCCGGGAGCAATGTGTGATTGTGCACCATTTTCAGCTTCTAGGCAAAAATGAAAAAGTGTGCAATTGGCGCCTGCCGGCCCCTGGAGCATTGCGCGATTGTGAGTGTGTTGTGCAGATCGCTCCTCACAATCGCGTGACACTCCAGGCCCTCTTTCACACGGAAAATGCCGTGTGAAAAGGGCCTTACAGTGGAGTATTTAGAGGAACTTCTTCAGTGCAAGAGAACAGAGCTGGTAAAATTGCTTTTAAAATTATTTACAGTTATACAGCTGGCTGATCACATTTGCTAGGGCTGGTGCTCAGGACCCTCACAAAAGTGGAAAAATTGCAAATATCAAACTGTGTGTATGTCTGTGGGAAGGTGATTGAGGCATGGTGAGGAGAACAGGCACCCAGGGTCGAAACCAGGTCAGAGAAAGGAGATGGAAAGGGTAGGTGGAGGCCCTATACTTCCTTTCTCTCACCCAACTCCCTCCTTGGCTGTGGGGGGCATCAGGAGAGGGTTTGTGGTGCTGAGAAATTGGATTGTGAGCTGTCCTTAGCTGGCCAGGCAGTGCTGGTGGAGGAGGAAGAAGACCAGAGGTGGGTTTTTAAAGGGCTGAGCAGCCTGATTGGAGTGGCTAAGAAGGAAGGGTCCCCCAGAAAAGAACTACCTGGGAGGGGGGCAGCAGGGGTGGACGAAACTCATAAATAATCAGATCCATAAACGTCAAACCTGCAAATGTGGAGGGTCAACTGTAGTTTCAAAAAACTGTGTTACTGCTGCCTACCACCGCTAAGCTCACTGGGAAGGGGGAAAGAACTGATTCTGGGGGATTTTAGAAGCTATTTTACTAGTGGCCCTTTAAACCTGGAACTGCCCTGACTTTAATTTTTTAAAATAGTAGTAGTAGTAGTAACAACAACAACAACTTGAAATGGGCAGTTAAGCAGACAGGATAATTATATATGTACAATTTACATGATACTATATAGAAACACCCTTGCTGCTAAAGAGCTTGCAATCTGAATGTAAATTGTGGAAGAACATAGCTAGAGGAGGCAGAAGAGAGAAAGGAAGTAAGATGGGGAAGAATTGAGAGGTCATGAGAAATAAAATGAAATGAAATGAAATACAAGGCAAAACTACATAAATAAAACAAAAAGAAGGAGGTATTAGAGAAGTCAGGCTAACAAAGGATGAATGTAAACAAGTGCAGTTACAGGCGCTTAGGCACTGCCGAGTAAGCACAATGGTAAATTTCAGACCTCCTACCCCCGCTTTTTTAAAATCTATCCAATATTTTCTATGAATGCTCTTTCCATTTTCTATTGGCATTCTGGCTGTGGTTCATCCAGCCACATTTGTGAAAGCTGAAGTTGAATCACAATTTGTGTTCATGCACAAAGACGTCTTGTCAAGAAAGTGAGCATCCTCTTGTTTGGGGTGCTCATGTCTGAAACTGATTTGACATGAGATGCAAACTAGACGGAGCTCTGTGTTTTACTCAGTGACGGTGCACTGAGCCAGCAACTTGTTTGCTTTTGCTTTGCAGATTCATCCAATAGAGAAGCAAAAGAATGCAAACATTCAGTGCAAAGAAATGTTCCTTTTTAAGATTTCTAAGCTTTGCAGAAGAACGCTCAAATGATCAACTGTTTGACACAGAATGTACTAATGGTGAGGAAGCTTTTTTGTTGTTGTTGTGAAGGGTCATATTCCCTTGGGAATAATCTGCTGGAGGCTTCATGCCAGTAACAGTCAGAGAAAAAGCACATCTTTCCCCCCCCCCCGATACCCGTATTTCTCTTTTCTCTCATACACACTTTCTCTCCTAGCCTCTGACACCCTTTTGTCTTTGATACCCTCTTCACTGACTGCAGGCTGCTGGGAGGAACAGGTCACCCTTGCTACAGATCTGATTTCATCCGGTCTCACAAGACTTTTGAAATTAGGCTGAGGACCACAGATTGGCACTCCTGGAGTATATTCTATGTTGTGTGCCTACCTGATTTCACATGGACATAGGAAATAACAGAGAATCTATTATTTAAACCACTTTATGATCTTAAGTCAAACATCTTCTGCATTCTGGAGGGAGGGGACATGTGCATACCACATTAATCTGGGGACCAGAACAATCTGATTTATTTATGGATGGCTAGGCACTATGATACTGTTGGGAATGCATCTCAGTAAGTACTTCAGGATACTGTGTGCATTACACACGCTGAACAATAAAATCTATTTTGGGAAAAGTCTCAGGATGCAGATTGGCAATGATAATTTTTTCTTTCTAGAATGAGTATGAAATAACAATACCATAGGCTCTTAGCATTTTCTAGGGTTTGATTCCAGGACCCTCCAGTGGATACCAAAATTCATGGATATTCAGGTCCTATTATGTTCAGTGGTGTAGTAAAATGGTGTCCCTTATATAAAATGACAAAAATCAAAGCTTGCTTTTTGGACATTTATTTATTTATTTATTTGGAATATTTTCAAGCCTTGGTTCGTTGAATTTGCAGACACACAATCTGCAGATATGGAGGGCTGACTTTGAAGACCTGTGATTTGGTTTACCATTGCTTTGCCAGTTTGTCATCTAGTGGCCACTTTTCTAGTGATAAGTTACTAGGCTGGCAGACAAACAATCCGTCACTATGAAATATATGTGAAGAGAGAATACTATTTCCACGTAACAAACATACATGCAGTCAGGGCATACAAGTAAATGTACTATGGGAATTCTGAAGGGTTGTTACATGACCAGATATTATTGGTGGTCCTTCTAACTAGCAAAAAATCAGAACCTATTCAAAAAAACAAAAACAAACAACCCTGCATATTGAACACTCTGTGGCAAGATAACCAGGCATCAGGTAAATCTGCTTTTCACGTGCCAGTCCAAATAAAGGCTACCAGTTATAGACTGTAACCATTATTACTCAAAACATATTCTCTTATTTTTCTGAGACATGGTACTAGTACAGTCCAGTATATCTCAGCTTCTGTTTTTCTTTGGGAAAGTTTTATTTGGCATAATTACAGAAGGATATTTCTCAGCTATAGCCACTCACATTGAAAAGTATTTGATAAACGAAAAGGACTTTTGCCCAGAAAGCAGCAAAACAGCTGGCACACTTGGGCAGCTATCCATATTTCTAATAACTTCATTTTTACCAAATGTTAGATCCCTTGGTCACAAATTTGGATTTTAATTTAATTTAATTTTTAATTTATTTACCTTTTCATTTTTCAAAATGTCAGATTATCCAGAGGTTTAGAAGAACCAAGGGTGACCTGTTAGCTTCATGCTCTTCTACCAGCAAACACACACTTCTTGTACCTTAAAGCTGCATTTTTGTTTAGGAAGAGAAATGAAAATGGTGACTACAACAAAATGTTATAGTGATAGAGTGTTATTGTTCAGTTTTCCATTTAGCCAGTCAGTTGTGCCCTCTGTTCCATTCCTCATACTTTTCTGTTCATTCCCAAGAGTCGATCAGTATTCTACAGAGAGCAAGTATGCTCAGTTCTTACTGTAGTCTGTTGAATCTCTCCCCACACTTTTTTCTATTTTTTTTTTAATTCTGCAAAATTTAGGGTTCTCTTGAAAATGCTAGTAGCTCCCTCTTGTGAATGAAAAGTGCTGCTTTGGGTTTATTAAAGGTTAACACATGGAAAATGAATTTTCTGCTAGTATCTGTCAAGAGCCATGTAACAGCCTTACTTTGGGTAAGGGAACCAGGATTAACAGCAAACCTGCAAGGTTGAACTTACACCACCTCTGCCGTCCAGCTTAAACTGAGCCAAGGAATGCCAGGATCTTGCAGCAGTACTACTGAGAGTGGTAGTCTGTGGAACAGTGCTAGGCTGCAAGCTGTTGGCTGTTGGTCTGTGGCAAGTTTCCAGAACATGAAGAAATAGTTGTAGTCAAAGGTCATAGACATGCTGTTCTTCCCTGGCATATTGGGAAAAAAACATCCTCCTGGTCCTCCATAGCAGATAGCTTAAGAAGCACTGTCTTAGTTAATTTTCTCAAGGCATCTCAGCCCCAAGAGCCAAAGTCCTGCTCCATCCTTTCCCAAGAATCTCAAGGCAAAACTTCGTCATTCAATTATCAAGCGGCCACGTGCTAGAATTAAAACTGAGCTCTTTCTAATCATGTACATGCATGCATAACAAATTATATGAAGGTATTTATTTGCAAGATAGTGAAATAAGGCAGACTGGACAAAGAGAACAATCAGAGAAAACATGGAACTATTCAGGAAGATTTTCAACAGGCAAAAATATATTCGGGCTGACAGAGATTCCAGAGGCATAAACATGGACATCCAGTAAAGCGAGACTTGAGAATGTGGTATCAGTATGGACAAAACTGAGGGTCTAGAATGAGGACAAATGAACAAAAATGCCATACTCAGTTTGTAGGAAAACCTGGGGAGCTCAGATAACTAGTCAGAGTGTATATAAGCCCAGACATTGGCCATTTCCACATTACACTGTTATAGTGCTATTATTTCCCTTTCAGCACCCTGTGGAATTCTGGGCTTTGTAATTTACTGAGGTCAAAGAGCTCTCTGGGTGAGACTTCTAAATGCCCCTCCCTAAGCTGCAAACCCCAGGATTCCATAGGCTATTGAAAGTGGAATAATAGCACCATTAACAGTGTAGTGCAGAAATGGCCATTCTACCATCTTCGCATCCAAACATGTTCTTTCCAGAAATAGGGAAGATCATTCCCTTACTAATGAGCAAGGCCTTAAAACACCTTTGAACAACTCACAAACAAGAGGTAACACAGGTGCTAGGGGCATTACATTAATCTTAAAATAGCTTCTCAAAAAGCAAGTGAATCCAGGTTAGTGCAAAACAGGTGGACACAGAAATAAAACAAGCTTTCTTTCAAATGTCTGCTTTGTAAAATACTGTAGTATCATGTCAGTATCTCCTGCTGAAGCTTATTGTAGCACTGGGCCATGATATCAATATGCAAATAGGAAGACTGGCTTTCTAAGGAAAAGATTTGTTTGTATCTTATCATCTCCTTTGATAATACTGCTTATGGTTTGAAAAGAGGAACTGCTTCATTGGCAGGATCATAGTTCTGTTATCTGATCTTGGGCCATGCATTATTGATTTCCACAATGTACAAAAAGAAAAGGATTAAAAGCTTCAGATTAAAAGAAAAAGTACCGGACAGGAAAATTGCTTAAATAGCTTTAGAAATTTAAAATCAATTTTACATGCATGCTTATATAGGGTAAGCAAGATTTTTGGAGTAGTGGGTGGCATATTAAAATAGTCCTTTATTCTAAGGCATTTGCAGCAAAATCTCAGATCCTTGCATAAGAGAGTTTTAGCCCTGCATTATGCTTGCAACAGTGCCAGCTGAAGACATCCTGCTTCTTGAAATAAAGCTGAAATGGGGCACCCCTCTCATTAGATGTTAAGAGAGCTTGGTGCACCTCTAGGCAGCAATCCAGCCATTTATTCTCCCATTGCTACTTGTGCTACCTGAACAAGGCCAGCCAGTCAAGCACATCTTGTTGCTTGAAGTGTACTATAAAACTATAGCCCTAAAATTTCAGGGCCAAAAGCTGAGACCTAGAGACAACTCCTTGTCTTCAGGGCCTGCTTAAAGGCAAAGCAGGCCCTGAAGATGTTACAAGGGATACACCTTATGGTGTCATTAAGCATGATACTTTTAAGCATTAATTACATCTGCCCAGTGAGTGGTGCTGAAATAGAAACACTGAATTAAACAAATGAGGGACTCATACACATACATTGCAATGCACTGCTTTTGCTCTAAGGTTCCTCACTGTCACCCTGAAAACTGGAGAAAAGGGTCCAGGCCCTGAGGCCTGGGAACACTACTCGGATCATTCTGACTAAAGAAACAGAAAAATTTGTGAGCTCCTCCCTCCACATCTGTGCTTAAGCAACAATAAAAACATAATCAAAATTAGTTTTAATTTTATTTGCAATGATTATATATCAGGTAACATCACAAGATCTCCAGACAGTTCACATTACATGCATAATTTAATATAAAACAGTTTGGTGAAACTGGTGAAAAGCCAGTAACAAAATATATCACTAGGAGGTCAACACTGTCAATCCTCTTTCTATTCTCTTTGAATTCCATGGTTTATTTGGAAAACTTAGGCCATTTCTACACTACACTGTTATAGTGCTATTATTCCCCTTTCAACATCCTGTGGAATCCTGGGGTTTGCAATTTAGGGAGGGGCATTTAGAATTCTCAGCCAGGAAACTACAAACCCCAGAATTCCACAGGATGTTGAAAGTGGAATAATAGCACTATAACAGTGTAGTGTGGTAATAGCCTATGAAATCAAGCAATGGATTAATTAATGCCACTGAGTGAATTGAATTCTGCTGGTCTACTCTGAATTGCTCTAGCTGATTCTTCTGAACAACACAAGACAGTAGTCAAAAGGATCCTGTGCTATTCTGGGTGGTGCAGTCCCTATGTTTCGAAGTAAAAAAGAGGAAAAATATACATCAACCCTTTCATCACGTTACAGGAAGTACAACACCCAACCCAGCCCCACCAGAATGAGAAACATTTTTTAAAGTGTTGCTCACTGTGAACAACTCCTGTAGCAAGATATTACATGTTAGAATAGACAGGCATTGACTCTGTTATCTTGAAAAAGTAACTTGTTGCTGCCATCATGAGAGGACTGCACATACCTAATGACACAGATATGGGAGAGGATAGGTTGAGCCCTCAGTTTCTAGCTCTTTCACCCACTGAAATATGATTTTGCAGGCTGCATCACTAAGTAAAAGTTGTTGTTTTTTAAATTACAAGTATTCTGGCTACAACCTAGGCTGTCTCCAGCATTTACATCAGATTCTTTTTTTGAGATGGGGGATTTCTAACCCAACCTAGTGCCCTTTAGATGTTGCTTGTCTGAGTGGGGGAGAGGTTTAACTTGTCTTCTTTAAATGTAATTCAGCATGAAAAATCTGTTTTCCACAGTCCTATTAAATGAAGGAAAACTGAGTGTAGATTAGCATAATGGAAATTTCATCAATAGCTTTTTTCAACAACAACAACAACTCACTTGGTAGTGCTTTGGTTTCCCTCTTCCCCCTAATGATCATTAATGATGAAGCATTAGAAGGAATTCCAAAAAGTGCTTGTGCTGAGAAATTAGGCTTGAAAGAGACCTTTCCTTGTGGAAAGACTTTCTGGATCCTTGTTACTTTGCCAGTACGTAAGTTGATCCAATCTCCCCTTCAGGTCCTTCCTTTCTTCTTAGACACCTTGCAGAATATGGAGATAACACGGACTGTATGTCCAATACTTCTGAAATATCCTTTCCTGCTGGATGAGTCAGTCTGCTACTTTGTATTCAAGGCAGCTGGATTGGGATGGGAGCTGAGGAACCCAGCCATTAGGTAGATTGAAGGAGCTTTCTTAGACAGCACATTTCTGGGTGTCCTGAAACGGTAGCCGATAGCAAATTTTTAACTATTAATTTGTTATAGTCACTGTGTCAATACTGTTTTGTCTCCTATTGATTTCAGTGGGTCCACTCTTAAGGAGTTGCATTTTTACAGCCAGGCACAAGAAGAAGGGATGGATGAACTTTCTTTCTCTGAAGCCAAAATAACTTGATTGGCCTGGAGTACCATGTATCTTCACTGAGATGTTGTCTTCTGCCCAGACAACAAATACTTCAGCCAGCCTACCACTGAGGGGCCACAAAGCAGATGGGATCTTTACTAAAATGCACATGGAGAAAAACGGGGGCTTCATAGAGGTATATAAAATCACGCATGCTAGGGAGAAATCAGCCTGGAAGTATCTTTTCACCCAGACTCAAAATACCAGAGCCCAGTATGATCCGTTGAAGCTGAATAGTGGGAGACTGAGGATTGATAAAAGGAGACACATATTCACACAGTGCACAGATAATCTGTGGAACCCATCGGCACCAAGATGTAGTGATGATGTTGAACTGGGATGAATTTAAGGCTGATTAGACTCATATCCTATTTTGTTAGGCATTCCATAGGCAATTGGTTGGCTATAGTGTGTACAGAATGTTAGACTAGATAGACTTTTGACCTGATCCAATGTAGCTCTTCATAGATACTTAGGAATTTGACTAAAGCTAGAGTCCATCTTAGAAGAAATATAACTTGCCCCACATGGCTGATGAGCTGCTTGCACCTTGGAACTTGAACTCTGTGGCTATGACAGCAACAAAAATAATACTTTCCCTCCATACAATCGTGTAGGGATGGGGGTGGGGTGGGGAGCGGTTTGCCCTAGGCAGCAATGTTTTTGGGGCATCCCTATCCATAGCCACACCCCCACATACCCTGGCCACATCCACACACACTGCAGCCATGCCCCCACACACAGTGGCCATGCCCCTCGCACCGTAGCCCTCCCCTCCACACACTTCAAGTTCTGCCACTGCCTCCACAACTGCACAGTGTAGTATGGGGATTTATGGAACCCTGAGCCCACTGTGACTTGTTTGCTAAATATTTCAAAGGTTACATTGCTCATAGATAAGGATGTAAAGTGTGCATTTGAGAAAGAGCCATTTACAAATGTGGGTTATACAAACATCTCTTGCAAAGTCTTTGCACATGTGGAGTATGTGAAATACTGCACTTGGTACATGACTGAAAAGTCATTTTTAGTAATGTACAATTTTTCAGTTACAAATCTGAACGACATTTTGTGAGAACACCCTTCTGGAGTACACATGGACCCTGATATCACTGCCTGTAACCACGATGCCCTTCTTTATTTGTATCAATAGATGAATGCAGCAAGGAAAATGACATCCATATCATCATGACATTCAGCAGGAGTGAGAGATTGGAAGAGATTGGAAGAGAGGGAAGGTTTAATTTGTCAAGGTGTGGAACAGTGTCTGGCCGGGAAGTACTCCATGTCTCGTGCTTCCCTGCGAGGAGGGGGTGTTTGTCAGTGGCCAGGCCCTGCTTTTGCCCCTACTTGTCACCCCCCATCCTCACCAGTGTGCAACAGAAGACGTTTGCAGCGTCACCACAGGGAGGAGTACACGTCCCATTGTGCGCCTGTGGAGAGAGGGCAGCGTTAAATGGCATTCCCATGCATTCTTCCCCAATCTCAACCTTTATCCACAGCCAGTGTGATATTTGAGGACGGTTGCAGAACGTTTTCTGCCACTGCAGGGACGTGGACACTTTTCAATTTCACCAAAGTTCAGGAAAGCTGTCACCACAGGGAGGACTACACATCCCATTGTGCACCTGTGGAGAGAAGGCAATGTTAATTGCTCATCCCCCCTCCCATTCCCTCCCAGCAAATTGGAGCGGAGGGAAAGACAGCCGCAGCACAAAGCCAGGCTGACCCCCTTTTTAAAACTGACCCTGTTCCACCTCCCCCTCCACCACACACATTCTGCCCCCTGCTGCAAAGGCCCCCCTGCCCCATTTACCCCCATGATCTGGGCATTTCAGGGTGAGAGGCATGAGAGCCCCACAGCACTTTTCCAGAGCGAAAGCACCAGTAATAATTAATAATTTAATGGCGAGGCTTCCCTCGGGGCCCCTGTCCAGCCCCCACGCTGTCCCTTCTGTCCTGTGCCCTCAAGGCTGGGCAGTGAAGGCCCCCCCCCGCCCCTGCCGCGGCCCCGCTGGCTCCCACATCCAGCGGCCACTCCTGGGGTTTTAATGGCCAGATTACTCAGGAGGAGACTTGCCCAAGGCGGCCCCCCCAGGCCATGGGCCCCCCAACCGCATATCCCCAGCCTCCTGAACCGCCAACAGCCCCACGCACATACGCAGTACATATTTTAAAGTGATAAATAAAGAAAAAAACCTAATCATTTGATCCAAACTACGTACCTGCAATCCTTTTTCTTTTTTCTTGCTGTGGCTCGTTTTCTGAGGATTAAAAAATGACGCCGTCCTGTTCTTTGTGGGGCGGACCAACTGCTGAAGTTGTCCATGCCCACGGCCCGCCCTCCGTTGATCTCATGGGCGAATCAGTGCGTATCTGCGCTTCTACACAAGTGAGCACGTACATGATAGCGCACCTCGGGGAAAAAAAGACCACATTTTCCCGGTTTTTAAAAAGCGTGCACAACAACAGTTGGAGGTGTCTCTGCGCGGATTGAGGTGTAGAACTGAAAAATTAAATACGACGTAGCTCACTCCAAGGTATGGAAGACCTCCGTCAGAGGTCGCGCTACAACATTTTATTACCCCCGTGTGGAAAGGGCTAATGATTGACTCTATTATGCTCAGTTTCTCCTAAGTCCTTATTTTAACACTATTCAGACTGTAATTTTTTTTTTACACATTAAAATTTGTTCCTATTGTGTGCATTTGCCAAAACACATACATTTTAATGTATTATTTAACATAAATGTAAACTCATGTATACTTTTCCAAAAATGCATTTTTCAAGTGAACTTTTCCATGGAATCAAGCATGTTAATCTCTGTTTTTCAAAATATATATGCTTACATGTGCACTGTTTGAGATGTATACTTTTTCTGTAAACATTTTTTTTTCCTAAGATAAACATTTTTGATCTTTTTAAATTCTTTTTGGCAAACTGCATTGTAAATTTTGGAAATGTATGGATTTTGAGCTCCTAATGCATTCTGGTTCATAGTTATGTTTAGAGAGTACAAATCTCATGCTTTCTCAATGAAATGTAAATGGAACAATTTTCTTTCTGGAGAAGTATTGCATGTGCTTCTGGTTTCTAATTCAGAAAGGGATCTGCATATAGAAGCTGCTGGGTTCTAGACTGAATTGGAGTGAATGTGCATCTGTGTAGGGAAAAACACTTAAAGAAGCACTAGCATGGAACTGAACTGGGAAATATTATTTTAACATCTCATCAGGATCACTGAACAGACGGCATTTTGTAATCATTAAATATCATTACAATTTAATAGTGCATCATTTCTTTTTATTCTTTTTACTATCTTTTTAATATATGCCTTTCAGTTGCCATCACCAATAACAGTTTGCAAGCTTGGTTTACAGAAATCCTGCTTTCCCATCCTAATACATGAATTGTATCAGATCTGGTAGCACATTGCACTGATGGTGTAATGATGGACCCTCTAGGTATACATACCATGGTGATAAACATAGGAGGTCTATAAATAGCCAAATGCCTGATCACCTGTGGCGAGTGACAATTGCTTCCAGGTGACCAGGCAGGGAAGCTTTTGCAGTTGGAAAGTGGAGCTGGTCCTCTTCCTTAGGCTGTCAGTGTACCATAAATAGCTAATATGAGCTTGTGTAGACAGGCAGATTGGTCCCAATTACAAACCTTTGTAAGGCTGTATCTTACTTCCCAGCAAGGTTTTTATTGTGTGATCATCCTGTTTCTTTCACACAGTTTTATGACAGTACCAGGCTAGCTTCATTTGTAATCATCCTCTGTTTCCCCATTCCTTCTTCCAACTGCTTTCATGCCACAGAAAATAAATTCCGGAGGTGAAACTAGAAAAGCTGTAGAATGCCTTTTCACTGGGAACCACCCAACCAGAAACACACTAAGTCTATAGGTAAAAAGGTTAAAGATCACTTCCCAGCTGCAACATAAACCACAAAATTTCTTTTTGTTTAAAGCAGTCTAGCTATAACCAACTATAACCTAGCCCCCTCCTGATGTGTTTGACCACAAATCCCATCACTGCCGTTGGCCAGGGTGGCTGGGATTTGGAATTATACCTCTGGAAGGAAGAAAGCTGTTCTATTCCTGTTCTATTCTATTCCCATCCTATTCGTCAAAATAAAATAAAATAAAATAATCTGTCTGTCTTTCAAGAGGACTATGAGACGTGAAACTAGAGGAATGAAGAAATCAAGAGAATTCAGGTGGGAATAGAAGAGGAAAAAGACAACAGAGTACAGGCTGGGAAATATTGTTTGAAGAATTTCTTTTTGAAGCTGCACATAGGGCTGAAATGAATGAGCAAAACAAATCTCAATTAAAAGAGAAAATCTGATTGTTCCACGTGGGTTCTTGGCCAGGGGCTACATTTAAAATAGCAGCACCCTCACACAAAATGGAGACTGCCTCAATGATATAGTCAATAATCGTATGTAAAGATGATGCTATCAACCTCATTGGGATAAAGATGTCCATATATATTGTAAAGAAGTACACCGAATATAATTAAAATATACTTTTGTAATCTTAAATTTTATTAATGTATAGTAAACAAAAAAACAAAGAGGAGACTGTTTCATTCTTGGACCAGCTCTGAGTTTTACAAAAGAACAGCAGCAATAAATCAGATAGAGGGGAGAAGCCCTAAGGGTATAGCAAAACTAGCAATTGGACTGAGCTCAGATGTTGGAGGATGCAGTTCTGGTGGTGGACTACAGCAGTGTAGGCAGTTGGTGGCCAGAAGAAAAGGGGTTTGAGTTCAGGGGTTATGATGGAAGCAAGGTAGTAGAGAAATAAGCTGCTTGGAGTTGGCAGATTTTCCCTTCTGTCATTACTGAGTGTGACCCTGAAAAAAGTGCAGCTGCTATTACAGTAGACCAGCACAATCCTGGCCTTAGACTACAATTCCTATAGTAAGTTACTGTTAGCTGTGGCTGAAGGTAGTTGTGGTCCAAAACATATGGTGGGAACCAGGTTGACAAAGGCTGGTATATAAAATGGTGGAAAAGTACAAAGTACCTCATGCCGCAAAACTTTATTTCAGCAGCAAGTTCCCCATTATATTTCCCCAAAATATAAATATTGCAGAGCATCCAAAAGCTGACATCCTGTTGCCTCTTTCCATGGAAACCATTCTTTTGTTCCTTTACCTCTCTAGTCATTAAGAGGCTATTGAGATTTCCTTTGATGCTTTGTCATCTGCCAGCAAAGACAATCAGAACCTTCCAGATCCCTTTGTTGGCTCTACCAGAGAGCAATTAACACATTCCCCTTAGGGAAGAAAAAGAGTATTTAAAGCCGTGTTCAGTTCCTGGATGCTTGCTGGTACCTTGAACACATGCAGCATAGCTGCATGAGGGCCTCCAGATTCCAGTTCATTGTGCAGCTCTCAGGATTCCCCAGTCTGAGACAGTTCACTTTTGATTCTCTGCTGCTTCAAATAATAGTAACTATTACCCACTTCACCCCATACTCTCACTATCCAACCTTTCACTCCTATACCTTCACTAGCCTTGCATGGTTAATGAGATTGTCTGGTTGTTTGCATGTTTATCAATTTTCCCCAATAACAGTATTTTTTTTTTATTTCCAACTGGTGTCCTACAGTTAGTACTAGTATACAAAGGTGAAAAGATCCCCCACTTCTCTCAGGTCTCCCTTTTTGAGCTAACAACTCCCCACCTTTTCACTGTTACCTTTCGGGGTAATAGTTGTGAATTCTGGGAGCTGCAGACAAATATTATCTTGAGGGCCACCTGGATTAAGATCTTAGGTATGCAAGATTTTCTTGTATTCCTGGTGATTTTGACTTGAGAACCACTTCATAGGAAGGCAGGATGAAACCTTTAAAAATAAATTTCCAAATTTTCCTCATGATTAGTATCAAATATTTAAATATCTTGCATATAATAAAAATTGATGGTAATAGTCACTTTACTTCAACAATCAAGAATACTGCATTGGGGGTCATTTTTAAACACATACACATGTTGACCAGTTAATTCTAGCCTTATTCTTTTCTAATATGATTGTGTTACCTCACAGGATCCTGTTGTTTTTGCCACAACAAAGTACACAGTGTCATTTTAAGGCTGTAGTTTCAACAGCTTGAACACCTTAGGTCTTAGGTTCACTATAAGTGGGAAACAACCTGGAGGCACACAACAACAAAGAGCTAGGGTGGTATAGTGGTTTGAGCCTTGGACTACAGCTCTGGAGACCAGAGTTCAGATCTCTACTCAGCCACAGAAACTCACTAGATGACCTTGGGCAAATCACACTCTCTCAGCCTCAGAGCAAGGCAAAGGCAGCCCCCCCTCAAACAAATACTGTCAAGAAATCCCCATTATAGATTTGCCTTGGAGTCACCATAAGTAAGAAATAACTTGAAGGGACAAAGCAATAAAGTAAGGTTTAAATCTAAATACCCTAAGAGCACCATCTTGAAAGCTAAGCAGTATCAGCCCTGCTTATTACTTGGATGGAGATTGCCAACAAATACCTGGTGCTGTAGGCTATATTTCAGAGAAAATTACTGGCAAAACCCCCTCTGAGTATTCCTTGCCTATGAAAAGTGTATGAAATTGATGGGGTTACCATAACTCGATAAATGTCCTGAAGGCACATATACCCAGACAGTAGGTATTATACCCTATTGAACAGAGCACTTACTTTTGAGTCAGCATGTCTATAGTTCTCTATGTAACTTTGTAATAAAAATATACATGTTTCATTGACAATGCCCCTCCTCCAAAAAGTGTTATAATGTTTCAGGAAACATAAAAAATTGTAGGCTTTAAAATAGGGATAGAGAATGCATGCATGATCGCCCGCCTCCCCACCTCTTTTGTTGGCCTGCAGAACCTCTCAGTCTTCACCTCTACCCAATCTGTTCTAGAATGCACAAGCACATTAAATACCTGCCAATCAGATGTCCGAGGGGTAGGATTGCCAGAGTGAAAACTGGAGAGGGCGTCTGTACTTTTAAGGGTGGTGTAGAAGAGGGAATTTCAGCACATGTCACTTGTTACCTGTTTGAGTTGCAACCAACGCCTGCTTAAAATCCCTCTTCTGTATAAGCATTAAATGTACAGGCATCCCCTCCAGTTTTCAGCCTGGCAACTCTTAAGTCAAAAATGTGTCTTCTTCTTCATTAAATGTTTGGTTGACAGGAGTTCAAATCCATTTAAATGGAAACCAGTTCTAGCTCCAGCTGCTTTGTATGCCCTTTGTTAGATCCGAGAGCCTGGGATTTTCCTTTTGTCCTCCTAAATTAATCTAATGATGTCACTTGGACTTCATTTTACTTTATGATTTTCTTCCCATTGGTCCCTCAGGTATCGGTGACTCAGACTGGAATCTCATAAAATATGAAGAGGAACACAGAAAGTCTTTCACAAAATAAACATATATTATTTCCTGACGAAAACCGAACACAAGACACACATTCGGGAAAATGGTGGCAATGGAGAAACACTAAAAACAGGATTGATGTGATCATCAAACTCCTACGTAAACTGACAAAGCCCATTGGAAAGGCCTCACAGGGAGGATTTCAATTCAAGGCGATTAACCTGTCAATCTCACAGTTTCATTTTCTGAGGCAGGAATCTCAGGAGTTATGACCCTGAACTGTGAGAATGCATGGTGTTTCCTGATACTTTGGTGACTTTCACAGTTTGAAATTTTTTTATTTGTGATGGATTCTAGTCCTTAGCAAGTGGATGGTTTGTTTAAAGTTTGATTAACACTGCTTAATCAATCTTTTCTAGTCCTTTTGAAGAATCAGTGCAAGGGGCATCTAACCATCTTTGAATGTGAAATGTTGTAGAGAATGGCCTTATGCCTGGTAGCAACAGATTTGAATAGAAAATAAAATAGTGTTTAGGGTAGAAAGAAATTACAACAGAAACCCTGAAAATGGAGAGGGCTGACAATCATGGAGGCTTCTGAACACCCACTTTTACTGGCCTTTCATAGAAGCAAGGCTGGGGGGTCCTATATATGGATATCCAGGAGTCAGTTACAGAACCAGTACTTGGCTGAAAAAGAGAAGTTTATTGTACAAAGACCATTTCCACACTACACTGTTACAGTGCTATTATTCTATTTTCAAAATCCCATGGAATTCTGGGTTTGTAGTTTACTGAGGCCAAAGAGCTCTCTGGCTGAGAATTCTATATGCACCTCCCCCTAAATTGCAAACCCTAAGATTCCCAGGATGTTGAAAGTGGAATAATAGCACTATAACAGTGTAGTGAGGAAATGGCCACAGATACGTTAAAGTCTAGACCCTTCTACTACTCAGTGGGAAAAAACGTAAACTATAGAATAGGTTCCTCCACAATGCAATCTCTGCATGTTTTGGACTGTAGTGTCCATCATTCTAAACCAGAATGATAATGCTTACCGTGCATTCACAATGGACTGCATCTGGTTGGAGAAAACTTCTATACAGTTATATTGCTATGATTCCACTTTAAGAGACATAATTCTATCCCATGAAATCCTAGGCTTTACTGTTTAGGGAGGGGCATTTAGAATTCTCAGCCGGAGAGCTCATTTGGTGCTTCTCCACACTACAAATTCTAGGGTTCCATACACACTCGCTGTAGTGGTTAAAGCAGAATCATTGCACTATAATTGATTAGTGTGAAAGAACCCTAAGAGAAATAGGTTATCATTATCTTTCTTTATCTCCAAATGATGTTGCAGATCCCAAAAGATGTTGCAACTCATAAGAAAGCTGTCTGTTTTGTCAAATGATAGCAAAAGTAGTCTGGGAAATCTTAGAAGTTGTACTCCAGATCACTGGATAGACTTGAATCTGTGGCCCTTTCTGCAGCTTACCTGCTGCTGAATCCATTCCATGAGGATCCTGGGGTTGGCTGTTCCATAAGGGGTGTGTGACAGAAGTGCTCCTCTCTGTACCAGCTGCCTGCTGGAAGAGAGGAAGTGCAATGGCTCTGCCCCTCCCTTCCACAGTATAGCCCAGCACTTTCCCAGGCTGCGTTTGGGGAGGAAGTGCAGCCATTCTGCTTTCTGACCCTCTGCACGGCAGGTAAGTGTGGGAGGACTATGCAATCATGGTTCAGTGATGGAGAGACCCATTAATGATTTATTCCAAGACCGCGACGGGCAGTGACAGGATCATGATGACATCATGCAGAATTGGAGTCGCAGCCCCATCGCAATCCCATCACCATTGTGGATTGGGAGAAGGGTGCAGAAAGGGCCAGTGTCTGTTCATTATTTTCTAAAGTACAGAGACAGAGAGCACACAAGTGTGAGCAAGTGTGAGTATGCACTGTGTAGCAAGACAGCAGGAGTCTTCAAGCCAGTTTATACAACATTTTTTGGGATCATTCCACTTTGCATTAAAAGCATATGTGTGTGCATGTTTGGGTGTTGCTCCCCCATGAAACAAAATTCCTCTCCACAGAAAAACTAAATGTCAAGAAGGTTAGATTGATACCTCCTCCTTAACAGTATAAATTTATACATTCAAGGGAGCCCGTTCCCCCTTTATAAGGATGAAAAATAAAATATGTGTCCCTGCTTCCCACTACTGCCTGCAGTGGGAGACCCCAGGAAAAGCCTATTAGTTTCTGCTGAATATATCAGCTGATCCTGAATTGCAGAAGCAACTCCTGTGAGACCTTCAGGGCATTTCCTGCAATATAAATGTTTAACAACGCTTAATGATATGGAGCTAAATGCATTGGTATACACACAAGTGAAGTCTAGCCTTTACCATCGCATCTCAGTAATGCTGACAGGCATTTAGCAACAAATTGGGCTCTCCCTGCAGCCCCACGTCCAGGAGGCTCACAGCAAAGAGGTGAAGCTGATATGTGATCTAACAGTTTCTTACTAATGGGGATGCCAGCATAATGGATTCCTACTTGGACGACTGCAGATTTGCAGGAGTCAAAGCCTGTGTTGTTCCTGGTTCGCACAGGGAATGGCGAGGCCAAAATTGCCACCCAGTAGGTCAGCCACACATCTTAACATGACAGCATTTTGTTCTCTCCTGTCAAAAATCAGCAAGTGTTACAAAGAAGAATCTGGTATATAAATTACACCTGCCCTCAGGCAGTTGCAAAACCGCAGTAGAGAGCACTGAGTTGTCACTGTGCTGCTGGCATTTCTCACTGTGACAAATCCACACAGAAAGGCCAGGTGCTTGTTGCTGAATTAATTTTCAACTTTCAAAAAAGGGATGCATTTCCAGGTCACATGCTAGAAGTAGGTGCAAACAGAAACCCTATTTGATGTAAAGTCAAAGGCTTTTATGGCCGGAATCCTTAGGTTGTTGTGGGTTTTCTAGGCTTTGAGGCCATGTTCTATTAGTATTTTATCCTGACATTTCTCCTGCATCTGTGGCTGGCATCTTCAGAGGATCTGGTGGCATGGAAGTGAGACAGAGTATATATACTTGTGCAGTGCGTTAAGTACTGAAGAACACTAGGCTACCAGTACTGAAGAACACTAAAATCAAGACTCAAAATATGCCAGTGAACACTACCTAGACTCTGGAGATTCCTCTGCAAGAAACAATGCAATAGATGGCTAAGGTACTTAGTGCACTGTTATGCATATCCCTTGACTAACAGCTCAACCCTCGGGGATATTCCATTTAACAACAGGCCATCATACAGGCCAGTTGTAACATACGCAAATTGCTTCCTCCCACCCGGGGACTACACAAGTATATATACTCTGTCTCACTTCCATGCCACCAGATCCTCTGACAATGCCAGCCACAGATGCAGGCGGAATGTCAGGAGAAAATACCAATAGAACACAGCCTCAAAGCCTGGAAAACCCATAACAACCTATAGAAACCCTATTGTCAAAGAGTGGACAGGCTTGGCCCTCTGATTCTACACATTTTTCAGTTGAAGAAAGCATTTTGGAAATTACATGAGAATTAAACAAGGGGAAATTTGTGCAAAGTCCTGACTGGTTTTTCTTTGTAATGTCTTCCATTCCCACACACATCCAAATTAGGCGTTAGTTACTTTCCTTCACATTTGGAATCTTCTTGTGTTGGGAAATGTGAGACATAGTGCTAGATCTCTGGAGCAGAGCAATCAAATTGGCAAGGCAGAACTTGAACAACTACTAGTCCCACACCGATCCACCCACAATGCTGGTGGGAGCTACAGTCCAATAACATCTAGAAGGCCACAAATTGCCCACTCCTACTTTTAATTGTATGAAAAACATGGGCTATGTGTGGTGTGGAACAGCTAGAACAGATCTCTAGATTTTTTCCTCTTCTAATATGCCTCTTAAAAGACAAAAAAAAAATCAGAAAGAAAGAAAAGAAAATCTGCAATTTTAAACATTCAGAAAGGGAGGGAAAAAAGGCTAAGAAAAACCTGTCATGGGAAGTATCCTTGGAAGATTTCCTCTTGAAACAAGAACTAACTCTGAGGAGCCATAGTCTTCAAGACCACAGCAGGAAAAGAAATGGTTAAATTGTCCTTCCACGCCTGCTTTGAAGCTGGCAATTATCAACCCACTTCAGTATTCATAAAGCAAACAACAACCCTGCACATTAAACATGTCTATCATGAGACATTTGGCCTTCAAATGCACTGTTGAACAGTATGGCTTGAGATGGGGAGTTTACAGTTATGTCAACTATTCCAGCTATAGGTGGCACTGTGTGCAAACAGAGGAAGTTGGCTATTGCCACTGTTCTAGACTCTTCATTTCAGTAAAATTGGGTCAGGTGTCCATTTTGGGTCAAGCTTTCTCTCTGAAACAACCTGACGTTGCCTTTTACTCTTCTCTGCTAAATCTCCTTTTCATCACCAGCCCTTAGCTTCATTGCCTTTAAACTTTGTGTAGAGGCTTTTGATAACTAAAATAGGTCAGAAATATTCCAGAACACTTGAGAACCCAAGCCAATGGAGCATCAGGGGATGAGGGGACTCAGTTAACTTGCTTGAAGCTAGTGGTTTTCTAGTAAAACTAGCTATAAGGGTTTCAAAGACTGCAGTTTGTGGGGTTTCTGTGCCCCATTCAGTTTCAAGAACAATGATTAAGGCAAGTGTTTTGGGAAGTCTCTGCAGAATAAAGGACAACAACCACAAAAGAAAGAACAAGGCTGTTTCCCCCATCCCCACTTGAATTCTTCTTATAAAGCTTATAAAGAGATTTATGTTGATTATCAGTGGGCACCTAGGAGTCAGAGCAGAATTCTTTGAGGTATATGAAAGAGTCATTATGCAGTGGCATAGGCAGAAGTTCACATGGAAAAGGAATTCATAATGGAATTGCTTGTAAGTGGTACTAGATTGCATTGTTGCAACATAAATAACATGCCATTTTAGTCTTGTATTTCCATGCCCTACATATTTACCACTCTTCAGGGAAATAGAAGGTGCTCAAAGAATTGATATTTTTTTTTAAGGACATTGCTGTACATCACTTTTAGCTAACACAGCAATGTACATAGCAAGAAACTGTAAGATATACTTGAATTTTAGTGTTAAAAGTAAAATAAAAGCTAAAAGAACACATCAATTAATAGATACATAAATAACACAGAACAGGAATATGTCAGGAATAGAAGTATGGTAAAAAAAATACTGCTGAGAGAGCCAGTATGGTATTGTCAACTGAGTGCTGGACTACAGCTCTAGAGACCACAGTTCAAACTCCAGAGGGGTTTGAGCCTTCACGTGAGCCTTCCTCCAGCCCCTATTCCTTTCTGTTTTGCATTGGAAAGAGAAAGGGGAGCTCTGGAGGAGGAAAGGAAGGCCAGTGTGAGACTTTCCTCACCCACCATTCCCTTCTATTTTGCATGGGAATGGGAAGGGAATGGGAGGGGGAGCAGGGGGAGTTATTCACTGTTCTTCCACTTCTCAAAGGATTCTGTGCCCTCTCCCAACAAATGCATCATTTTTTTGCAGTTGCAAAGAAGAAATGTACGCTGCTCTGGAAATCTGTACACTTGCAAAGCTTTTGGGTTGTTTCAGAGAAATAAAGTGTGTGCAAAAAACACTATGTACATTATAAAATTTGAAGAGCTAAAAAGGCCAAAAAAATGCACAACTATGCTTCAGTCAATAGGACAATGCATACCTTAGGTAAAATGAACGGATACTGTGCCCATTAAAAACATATATTAAAATGCATAGGGTTTTCAATGCAGGAAAGGTTTTTTTTTAAGTCTCACAAACCAATATGAAAGAAGGATGGGAGGAAGTGTAGGTGGGATTTGAGGAAGCACAACAAAATCGAGAGTGGGAGGCTGTTGTACCACTAGCCAGAGGTATGCAACCGTTTGGCATTAAGTCTTTGCTTGCAAGAAATTCATGTAGAAAAAAAATTGTGTGTTTTAAAATATCCTCTGTGAAGCTATGGCTCTTTGCCTGATGTTCTAGGTATGACAAACTATAATTAACACGTGTGAGAAATTAGAGTGCATTTGGGAAACAATGGCTCATGTTTTACTGTTACACAGTCTCTGCATAATTAAAAATAAGTGCTTAAGTGTTAATTTGTTCTTCTTGGCTGCCAAGTCTATTTGTTTAGATGGTGGGGGGAGGTGTTTGCTTGCTGTGCATGGAAACATAGGTTGGAAGGGACAGATATGCTAATAAGCATATGATATTGGATCATTGTCCAACTGTGAGTGCAATCTTCACTTGAGCTGCCTTGGAAGTTTCAGGCTGTTTCAAGCAGTTACATTTGCCTGAGTTTTGGAGCGGGGCCAGGAAGCATGCATTTTGCTCTACAGAGGACAATCTTCTACTAGAAGGCATCTTCTGTTGGAAAAGGATTGCTGTGACCTTTGTTCCAGTAAAATACTTTTGAGGTGTCATGTGGAAAGCACCTGGGGATGACTGTGCAAGCATGAGGTAATCCCCATGGGACAAGAAGGCTGAGTCATAGTGATATGAAACCTGGGCAAGGGGTTTCATCAGCCATGGTGACATGAAATCCTGGCGGGGGTTACATCAGCTAGTCCCTGTGTATATAAAGAGGTGGGCTCTAACAGGTTGTCTCTCGGTCTTTCGGTCTCCCTAACTCTTGCCGGAGCTCTGTCCAAGCGTACCTTCTGTGTGATGTGATGATGGAATGCTGAACCTTTGCTGAACGATCTGCGAATCCTGTACAGATGTATATATTGGAACTGAAGAATAAAAAGCCTCCAGGTATATTTTTGGATGACAACACTGTGTGCTAGTGTTAGTGGGTAGTTTTTGGGGTCTGTGCAGTGTTGCATATTACACTCTGCTGCACACGCTTCTTGTGGCTGTGTTTTCAACTCTGCTGTATGTTTGTTTTGCTTCCCTCTGAGCTACACTGGTCAGAGCACAGCAGTATGAGGGAAGATTTAGTGCAGTCTGTCTAATTCCCATCATTCACCTTCCCTCCACATCTTCTACTTGAAAGAATGTCCAATCTAAGTCTATTTTAAAGATCAAAATTCATAATGGAAAGGAACTGTGACCTTAACATTACCTGTCTATCCTGCATACCTTGAAAGAAGACTGGGCAGCCACATTTGGTGACAGTTTTCCCACTAAGGTGAGATGCACTGTATTTCTTTGTAGCCTATGGTAACTGTTTCTAAATCTGCATTTCCATTATATATAAATTAATACATGCAGATCTATATGCCTTGTGCTTTTTGGCAATACATTTCCCCTTTGTTCTGATGATGGTAAGTTATCTCCCTTACCTGAGAAGTGATACGAGGTAGATCCCCCATGTTTTAATAACTGGGGCCAAGACTTTTTTGTTCTGGTTTTCTGCATGTATAATTATGGGAACTGAAAAGTCAAAACTGGCAAGAAGCATGGAACTCAGGGTTCATACCTCTTGCACTAAGCTCTATTGTGATACCTTTAACAGCAACCTGGTATGTAGAGATGACAGAAGAGAATTCTCCTCTCCATACTTTAAAGAATAACACCCACTGAGATCTCCAGATAAAACTGCAGTCAAAGACACAGGTGGACTGTATTCTCAGCAGGGCGAAAGGCAGCAGGAGGTTTTGTGCTCATGCATTTTTCCATCTCGAGACCACGTCTGCCTGCCTTAGGCCAGGGGCCAGAATCACATAGGCCTCCGGATTGAATTACCAGAATGTACCTAGGACAGGGCTTCTATAACTTTCTTAGCAGATTTTGGACCAGGATGAGTTACTATGAAGCTCCATCAAGTAGGATGAAGGTACTTGTCCTCCCTAGCCTTCCAAGCTCCAGTTTCCACCTGCATCTATCCCCTCCCAACATGGCTGTTACCTCACTAGTGAAGATGGGGGAGGAGGCATGGTGGTGACCAGAAAAGAGATGAATGCTCCTTTGTGACCAATCTAGTATTCCTGCTTCTAGATGTTTTAGACTTTTAACTCCTGGTGCTCCACACCATTGATTGTGCTTACTAAGGCAGTTGGGAGTTTCAGTCCAACCACATCAGAAGGCCTGTGTGATCACCACCCCTACTGTAAGTACACCAAGCAAAAGCAGTCAGCCAGCCACATCTTATGGCTCTTCAAGGCATAGTGATGGAAAGTCTGAGATCTGAGACCCAAGGCCAGCTAAAACAGAATAAATGTTTCTCACCCAGACATCAAGGAATTCAGTGATTTAGGCCAGATTATTTTGGCACACAAGGCAGTAAATATCACAAGTACTTCTTCCCATCCTTGACAGTGAAAAAACAAAATAAGGAAACAAAAAAAAGTAAAAGAATATTGATGCACTCTATTGACTGTAGGAGGGTAGGTTGAGGCATATGGCTCTTTTACTGGTAGGAACATCCTTCTGCCAACGAATCACATGAACATCTGCTGACAGAGCAGTTGGCCAGCAGAACTGCTCTCCCAGCTAATGTTTTCTGGCAGAAGAGCTGAAGAAAGAGTGAAGGAGTAGAGTGCAGGAAGAGCTAATTTAGGCTAGATCGAAACCTCTGTCAGCCAAGGAGCACAGCCAAAACACAGGCATAAAGCTAGGTCAAGTTACTGCTGAGTAATTTCCAACAACCTTAGCCACAGCTAGCTCTTGGCCATTTGTTGCCACTTGGGACTGCATTGTAAACCACTATTTGGTGCCTTCTCATGACACCCCAAATCTCATGCCTGAGGCCTGTCTTTTATTCTATCTAGTGGTATTCCTGACTCTAATGAAGTCTGCAGTTTGAAAAGTCTTTCCTATGCTTAGAATTTTTTAAATCTGGACCCAGGTCAAAGTGGGAGTCCATCCCCATCTCAGGATGTTGTTTTGAACAAGACAGCTGTCACTGTAAGCCTTCTTCTGCCAAACTGGAATCTAGGCTGTTTCACACAAACTAATAAACCAGCCCTTGCCAGCTTGGCCCTCCAGATATGTTTGATTACCACTCACATCGTCCCTAGCCAAATCTGATGATCTGCTCCCCACAACTGTTTTTTGATTTGTTTTGGATAGACTATATTATATAAAAGTTTGTAGGAGTTTCATAGCTGCAAGATACTTTAGAAGACAGCAAAAGAGAGCACTGAACAAAAGAAATGGAACCTTAGTTGATTATTTAATTTAACCTAAAAGCATAGCCTTATTGCTGCAGCATTTCTTCATAATGAACTACTTCCTGTCTCTTGTTGAAGTTCTTTTCTTTTTCATCTTGTCTTTCTGCTTTCTGGTGCTGCCCTCCATGTTTTCTTTTCAAATGTGATGCACACTCACATATGAATTTTCCCCTCCCTTAGATAGTGGGAAATCAGATATCTTTGCTTCTCTTCCACATTTATTTGTTTTAATTTCAAGCAACTGGCTGAAGTGTTTGAGTGGTTTTTTAAACCGTGCAAACTTGTAATAGTTTCCTCTCTGTCTGCCTGCCTATGACTCTCTCTATGTTACTTATTTTTGGTATTTCTAGGGAGAAATACAAGAGAAGAAATAGTCTGCCATGGAAGCAGTAACAAGCTATTGAAGATCCAGCACTCAGTCTAATAAAAAATAGATGTAGCGGCTTGTCTCATCTCTGTACTTCATTATCACGAAGAGTCACATAGTGTCACTTTCTGATAGTTTGGTTCCAGCTCTCCCCTTCCCTTTAATATAAGTTCTTCTAACATATTTTGTACACAATATATTGTTAAGAGCTTAGCTGTCAGAATTCGTGGAATAGGACCATTAGTGTGAGTTTACTTTGGGGCATGAGTAGGGAACTCCAGGTTTGGGGCCAAATCCTGTCTTCTGGGGTCTCAGTTTGGCCCTTGGAGCTTTTTCAGAAGGCTATAGTTCTTCCATGACAGCATCATTTAGTACACCAGCTTTTGTGTGCATGTTTTAAAGCATTCTAATATAGCAACATTTGCTGCTATGGGTGGTAAAAGTTTCACATTACAATATGTTTTCATTTTGGGTCCACTGTTCTACCTTTGGCCCTGCCTACCATCAGAACATGGGCGCTGAGAACTTCCATAAAGTGGAATTTGGTCCTCAGACCAAAAGAAGTTCCAAATCCTTGCCCTAAGTAAAAACTGGTAACAGTGGGCTAAAGCATTTGGCTCAGGTTTTTTTGTGTGAGTGAGAAAAAATAACCACTCAAATATTGAAATAATTTTTGAGAGTCTGTCAAAATCAAGTTGGAGAGAACTTGTAGACAAATGACTGAGCTTTAGTTTGTTGGTCATCTTTTGGTCCACTGTAAGAACAGATGTACTGTTCGCAGCACCCTTCTTCATTTTGAACAGAATGGCCACAAGGGACTGACTACTATGTCCTAAAGTGGTGGCAGAGTTTTCATTGTAAAATATAGGCAAATCATATTTTATATGGTACAGATTTATCAAGTTACCTCACATTCCCTCACTTTTGTTAGGGGGATGCCACATTGGGGAGGAGATTACTCAGCCCCGCTCTAATACCACTGGGACCTCTAACTGCCTGGAGCAGTGAAGCAACAGCAATTTCTGTCTAAAATTTAAATTCTAAAACTACACTTGCACATATCTCAGGAATACAAAGTGATCTTTAGTCTCTATATGAGTATTTTCAGCTACAAAAACATGAAGTGATCATTTTTATCAGAGCTGAAAGAAATATTTGTAGTTTCCCAGAATTTTTTTTTCAATGTAAACCTCTGGTTCTGAAAATTTTAGTTAAAATAAAATGCCACACTCCAAACTCCAGGATGTGTTGGCATCTTTGTATCACTTTTAGCAAACATCGTATGAGGTCTCATTAGCTATCCTTTGTTGGATACCAAGAGCCAGCATAGCATAGTGTTTTGAGTGTTGGACTACAAGCCTGGAGACCATGGCCCTTTTTGCATGGCATTTGCCATGTGAAAGGGCCCCTGGAGAGCCGCGTGATTGCAAGGAGCAATCCACATGACGCACTCGCAATTGTGCGATACTACCGGGGCCAGCACATGCCAATCGCGCACTATTTCATTTTCGGCTTGTAGCCGAAAACGGTGTGCGATCGCACATCAGTCCAGAGCCCTGCACACACTTACCGTGTGTGCGAAGCCTCTGGAGCTGCGGTGCTCATGCTTCCTGCCCCAGTGCAGCTTGGGAAAATCCCAGGGTGCACTGCAGAAGGAAGAGGAGGAGCTCTCATGCTGCCTGCTAGCGAGGAGGCAGTGGCTGCGGAGCTGAAGCAGTGAGGACACAAGAGCATCTCGCAAGAGGCTGCTTGTGCGATCCCCACACCCCAGCGCTGAGAAAAGGTAAGCTGCAGAAAGGGCCCAGGGTTCCATTCCCGGCTCAGCCATGGAAACCCGCAGGTGACCTTGGGCACATCACACACTCTCAGCCCCAGAAAACCCTGTGATACATTTGCCATAAGTCTGAAATGACTTGAAGGCACACAACAACAACAATATTACTATATGTGATCCATCAACTGTTGTCACATACTAACTACCACTGCATGTTGGCTTCCACCAAATATTCTCATCATAACATTTTCAGGCATAATACACCCTTTCAATCCTGTGAAGTAGAACAGCTTCCCAAACACTCTTTGTCCATATTCCTGAGAGATAGACAGCCACCATTCACGCACTTAAGAAAGCTTATGTCCTCAATGTGTAGAAAAATAAACTTACATACGTATAGAGGACAGACTCCTTTAAACTCATTACAAACCATGTTGGCATGACTAGCACACCAATGGCGAAAAGCCTCAGACTAGGCAAGTCAATAAATCAGCTCCATACCCTCCAATTGTCCTGATAATCCTCTATTGTGAACTTTTTCAGCTGTTCCAGTATCTCTCTCCTCCTCCCACTTTCTTCCTTAGTCTTCAGCTTACTCCACTTGCTGCAAACTGAGATCAACATTCAAAAGTAGTTTGTACTCACTTAATTCAGAAGGGGGAGAGGAGAGGAGGGGGCCAAAACTTGCCTTTCCCAGCAGGTTCAGGAAAAGCAAACTGCTACAGCCTCTTTTAGCTTGTGCATTCTTCCTCATTAGTAACTGTTTGCCATCTTGACCAGACTCTGATGTTGCTTGGGCAAACATGCCCCACTTTTCATCTCTGAAATGTTGGAGGGTATGCAACTGCCATTACCAGCTCAAGACATATATTATGCACTGAGCAGGGAGAAGTTCAGAAAGAGTTGTTTATAAAATAAAAGAAGCAAACAAACAATTAGCTTCTGAACATCAAAATCCTGGGAATAACTCACAAAACAGCTTTCAGGGGAAGGACACTCCTGGGGCTTCCTGGCACACTCCCCCTCCTTTTTTTGGCTGGTATCGCTGTTCTTGGCTAAACAAATAAAGTAGTCTATTTATTAGATGCAGGTATTTCTCTAAGGTATGTGTGGAAATCATGCGTCTTCCTCAGATGCTGTGGGATTTCAAGGCCCAACAATTCCAGCCAGCATAGCCAATACTGTGAAGTGCTGGAAATTGTAGTCATACCCTGCTTAGTTTTGTTTCTTGGGGGTTGTAGTCCTAGAGTCTATGTCCATATTAGATGTAGACACTGGAAAACCTAGTGAATATTTATGTACAGCACTTTTAACCTATTCATCATCCAAAAAAGCTTCCCAGAGTAACTTCCAAAAATTAGGCATAGATAATTCCTGTCTGAAATCTAAACCTGAAAAACACAACTCAAAAGAAAATGGGATTGCAAGGAAGAAAGGGAAAAACCCCTTCAGATACTAAATTTTTAGTTACACAGTCAAGACTCTAGTGTTACACCCCAGAGTAACCCTAAGAGAGGGCCCCTAAATTGGCATGACTTCCCCCATATTGGATATTGGTTAGCAAAGGTCAGTCGCAGTTAAAACCTGCCTTGGCGTTGAATGGGAAATCCTTAACTATACCGTTTCCCTCTGCTGTATGGGAACGTAGACAACGTCCTTTAGGCTAAAAGGCTGATCTATTGTTCCAAGTCATGTATCTCTAGCAGACAATAGACTCGCTCCTGGACACTGTCACACCCCAAGCTACGTTGATGAACTCTGCGTAGCCAAACAAATAACACCTATCAATTCGGAATTTTAAACCTATCAATCCCCTGGACTTTCCCGGGAAAAACAATACCGAGGAGGGGTCGTGATATTTGCCTAACATTATATTCTGCAATCATCGTCCATTAACGCCACTTTGCTAACCGATACCTGGCCTGAGGACAGAAATTGGCTATAAAAATCCTCACTTTCTGAACCTCTTCGGAGAGCCTCCCAGACAGGACAAGGGCCCGTTTTGCTACTACCAAGGAATCCCACTCAAGCCTCTCAGATGCTGCTGAGAGCTAAACATGACTCACATCTCGGACCTTCCTCGAAGCCCCACTACTGACGGTCTTCCAGCCCCAGGATTCAGCCTCCCCTTGATGCTTTACACCGAGCCTTCTCCAATCTCCTTCTTCTCCAGAACGCCTAGACTAAGGTCCTTATGCCCTCTCTCCCAAACTGTCTCTTATTTCCAACTTCATTCCTGTAGCCCTTGTGTGATTGTAGGATTATTTGTTGATGTGTGTTGCAACCTTCTCTGTTAGTTAATAAAGTTACTTTAAACTGTTCCTCTGACTCTTGCATGGTTCTGACCCCGTAGATATAGGGTTAAAGATCCCCTGCCCTGACCTCTCGCAAACTTTGAGTTTCTCTATTCATTCCCTTAATTCGAAGTCTGTTTGGGTGTCCTCGAGATACTCCCCAATTTTCGGAGTAACACTAGTACCTTCAGGAAGACATAGCTGCCAGCAGCCCGCTACTAGTGTTTTAGCAATGTTAGAAGTGGAACAACACTCAGCACTGAACAGTCAAGAATGTCTCACGCCATTTCCGCACTAGACTGTTATAGTGCTATTATACCACTTGCAACATCCTATGGAATCCTAGAGTTTGGTCGGCCCCTTCCGAAATTGCAAACCCCAGGATTCCATAGGATGTTGCAAGTGGAATAATAGCACTATAACAATCTAGTGTGCAAATGGCATCAGAGAGGGCAGTCACAATAGGGTTGGATATTCTGAGTGACCCATTGTGTCCTCTCTTTTGGTCTACTTATCGTAGCACCTCTGTGATGTAAACTCATATTCTTAGGGTTTTTTTTCTACCTCCTCTCCCCTGCTCCTCCATTTCTCTCTCAGCAATTCCCTAGAATGAAGCTAGATTAGATCAGCACCCTGAGTAACTTTCCTATTTTAGAATGGAGTTCCTATAATAAGGCCTTTAGTTTGTTTCTCCAAGACATTGCTTCTTAATCAGGATCTCTAACCGCTGACATAGTACCAGCATGTTCTTCAGTAGCTGAAACCACCGATCCTTGGTCTTTTGGCAGGGCATACCATATACTACAGTTTTTGGTGAAAAGTATTTCATTGTGCTAAAGGAAAGGAGGGTTATGTATTTCTCTGTAGTCAACTGAATATTGATTGTGTGTCTTACACAAGCTCAGTAATAGGCTTTAATTGGAAATGTACAGGATGGAGGGACCTAGTAAAGCAGATCGTGGATTAGTGAGAGAAATAAAACAGATAAGAAACTGGAAAAATCCAGTTAGAGTTGCAAATTGTAGGCATCCTCACTTCTTCTCTCTTTGCCTCAAAGCAAGCAATCCAGTGTTCCCTGCACCTTAAATGTCTTTTTGTGTTTTTTCATTGCAAGCTGCTTTGTGATCAACCTTGGCTGAACAGTGGAGGAAGAATCAAATAAACCTGACACAAAACGGTTGTAAAAACTTCTTTAGGGCAGCCCCTCCACAGCTGCTTCCTCTGTTGCAAGTGAAGAAAAGTGCACCCGTGCTTGCTGAGGTAAACCAGAGCCTTTCTGCCCTATACTGTTATAGTGCTATTATTTTTACTTTCAACACTCTGTGGAAGCCTGGAGTTTGCAATTTAGGGAATGCAATTTAGAATGATCAGCCAGAGAGCTCTTTGGCTGCAGTAAACTACAAACTTCAGAATTCTACAGGATGTTGAAAGTGGAATAATAGCACTATAATAGTGCAGTGTGGAAAGGTGTCACTAGAGGCAACAGCAATGGATAGTTATCACTGGTGTAGGGACAGGGGGATGATGAGGGCAGTGTGCTCCTGGCAGCAATTTTTTTTGGGCGCTGCCATTCCTTGCCTGCCCTCCCTGACATGATGTAGTCCTGCCCCCATGCAATGTAGCCCCACTGTTACTGCAGTCTAGGTCCACCCGGAGATAGCACCCGATATCATTTTTGATATCAAACAATTTGGCTTTCCCCTGCCACCCCGCTCCGTGTGTTTGCAAGGCCACCGGACAAGCAAGCAAACAGGCACGGCCGATAATTGCTGGATATTCCATTCTCCACCCAGGCAGGCCAGACACAGCCGGTTCGTCGCTTCAGGCCCTCTCCAGCAAACACCTCATTACATATGCGCGATACTAACAAAGGCTTCCTGCCCCGAGCAGGCTACTGGACAAAGGTTGTGCTGTTCACTGGTAAGCGCTGCGTATTTGCATACTGGCCACACTATTGTTAATTCGGCTCTGATTCCATCATGCAAAGTTGTGACCTTTCCGAGACATTGTCTCGCACCCAAAACTCATTGTTTTCCCCGGGAAGGCATAGCCTGCAGTCCCAATTCACCCTATAAAAACCCCTGATTCTGAGACATTCTTTGGATCGCTCCTGAGCTTCATCTTGTCTTGCCACTGTGTTGCTTGGTGAGCTTCCCTCAGCTAATTGTGCTGAGCTTCTTCTCTGCACCCCCGGCTTCTCTTCCAAGGTCCAGGACGATGAGACAGGCGTCGTTTCACCAATTTTCCCTGAAAGTCTCTATCCTTAATTCAACCTCTAATCCAGTGGTTCTCAACCTGTGGGTCCCCAGATGTTTTTGGACTTCAGCTCCCAGAAGCCCTGAGCATTGACCATAGTGGCTGGGGCTTCTGGGAGCTGAAGTCCACAAACATCTGGGGACCCACAGGTTGAGAACCACTGCTCTAATCTCTTAGTTAGCTGTGTGATTGTGGTGTCTTTGATATCTGTTTGTATGCAATAAAACATCATTTGATTACTTTAAACCTGTCTGGCTGCTTGACTGACCTGACCCCGTAGATGCTGGGTGGCAAGATCCTGCTAAGTTACCCTGCCTCTCGCTAGCTTAAGTGAGTGCTCCAGCTAATTTTCCCCAAAATTGTGTGTTATTGTTTGGTTATTTAGGTGTCCCTCCTGGGACCCCCAGTAAACAGGGTAACAACACCCCCTATCTGACATAGCCCCACCCCAAATTATGTAGCCCCGCCTCATGTCATAGCCATGCCCCTGCCTCTGCCTCTCCGCCTGCCCCACCCCTCCTTCACGCACTCCAAGGTATGCCACTGGTAGTTATGATTCCCAGACATGTGTCTTTGTATTCTCTGCTCTTTTGCTTCCTTGTCCACACACTGATATTCACAGACTGACTTTAATTCCTCCTGTAAACCTCTTCCTTTCACTTTGTTATGTAGTCAGAAGTAACAGTCCCCATCTTTTTTTCCCCTCTCACAAGTATGCAAGTTATTTTAAAAAACTTTTCCAGCAGGGAAGACAGAATTTAGTTGATTTCTTCGTAAGTTCCAGATCATATATACCAACGGTTGGAACTGTGTGCTTCTGTAGATTTTGTTGAACTGAAATTCCCAGCAATTCTCATTGCCAGCAGTGTTGACTAGGGCTGCTGGGAACTACAGTCCCACAATACCTGGAAAAGTACATGATTCTAATCCCTAATATATACCAACAGCTTCCCCAAAACCATCTTTACAAATGAACTGTGTGTAGGCGGATATACTGCTCGGACAGACAGAGCTTGGGAAGGAAGGAATCAAGCAATCTCTTTTTGAACTGAAAGCTTTTTTTGAGCAGCCCAGTACTGGCCACTTCATTTAATGATAGAGAGAAGGAAGAATAAATGATAAAATAGGGTTAACACTAGTAGCTGGTCTCTCTAGTTTTCGCAAGAAGAAAGCAGCACTTGTGCTTCTGTGCAGCTGGCCATGATATACAGAACTGAGGGAGTACCAAACATTTCCAAATTCTGATTTTTCAGGTTGAAACAGGGAAGAGGGACAGGAAAACAAACCATCCCCTTTAGCATAGAAGAACAAGCACATCTTTGTTCACTTTATCTACAACCTGTTCATTGCCAATATTTTTTCTGCTCACAGTTACTTGTTTACTATGGAAATAACCTCCTGGTTAGTCCACCTAACTAACATGTAAGAGGGGTTCAGATCAATAAATTATGTTACCCTGAGAACTGAGGGGTCCTGGGAGGGGCTCCCAAATACCCAAACAACAACAAGCAAAGATGGGGAAATTAACTCTAGCACTCTCTTAAGCTAGCGAGAGGCAGGGTAACTTAGTGGGAATCTTTTACCCAATGTATATAGCGTCAGGTCGGTGAGCAGTCAGACAGTTGGAATAACAACAATAATATTTATTAGCAAGCAGGCAAATTAACAAGAAAACACAACCTCACTACTACCTAAGAAATAGAAAAGAGAGTTGGGGGGGAATGGGTGATATGCCACCTTTCTCGCAGTCCTGTAGAAGCCAATTGGAGAGAGGGAAACTCGTCATGGCTGCCGAGGGGAGTTCGCTGAACAGAGCGGCAGCAAGGCTGGATAGAAGTCTGAAGTGATCCAGCGAAAGATCCGAGGAGCTCTCAGAACTGGGAGTTTTTATCAGGGAAAGAATGACTGTGGGTTAGTCTGGTCTTGGGTGAAAACAATGAGTTTTGGGCTGGAGACAATGTCTCCAAAAGGTCAGGATTTACATGATTGAGTTAAGGTCTGAATTGACAATAGTATAGCCAGTATGTAGATGCAGCTAGCTTGGCAGTTAAGCATTCAGCTCAGCAGGGTGCCCTCTCAGGGCAGAGGGTCTCTTTGTTTTAACACACATTTGTAATGAAGGTGTTTGTTTTGGGAGGTCTCCTAAACCAGATCTGGTGGTTTCTGGCTTGCCTTGGTGTGCTCAGCAGATAATAGCCATGCCTAGCTTCGCGCTTGTTCGGTGGCCTCACAAACACTTGGCTGGTGACAGAGCAGGGCCGAATTATGATATCAAAATGATATCTAAAGGTTACCAAAGGCCAAGCCAGTTCACGGTGGTAACAAATTACTGCATTCAAACCACACACAGTGGGGCTCCTCCCTTGCTGCTGTTCTGCGTGCCTGCCATATCAGTGGCCAGCTGCACACTGAAAGACTGTGCAGGAAGAGCCTCTACATATGTACTTAGAGTTTCTACCACAAAGTGGGAATTCTAGTTCATTGAGGATCACCTGGAAGCGCTCTCCACATATGTCCTGGCAAATCTATAGGTTCCCTTGTCACTTTCACTGACAGGACATGTCAGTAGCCAAAGAGAGTGGCTAGTAGCACCTCTCATGGCCCAGCAGCCCACTCTGCAGGCTTATGGGGGGGCAGTCATCAGAATCATAACTTGGAATGTTGCTTTTTGATGTAGTTTGTTACAGTTATAATTCCAAGGTACCCTCCCAGTGGTCACCACAATAGTTGTATTCTTAAAAATAATGCTTCCATTTTCTATTACTCAAAAGTGAATAGTTTTTTTCTTTTTAACAAAGTAACTAAATAGTTACTTAATAGTTACTTTGGGAGTGCTTTAAAAGAACCACATCCTAATGGTAGCAAGATGCTGGTCGGGGTTGGAATCATACTCTCCTGTGGCCCACCTCATTTGTACCTGAACAGCCACAACATAAACATGAGACAGCGGCACATGGTAGAGCAAGTCAGCATTGGAACCATGTGATATCCATGCCATTTTATGAGGCTGTCCCTCGCTAAAGTAATTAGAGCTCTATAAAGTTACTTTTTGGAATCTCCTAGCACAGCTAATGCCCATGCTATTGGAGAATTCTGGGAGCTAGAGTGAAAGAGTACCTTTTTGTAACTACAGAAGTAAATAAAAAGTAATAAAAATGGCAACAAAAAAGAAGGGGTCATGTTGTCCTTCATTAATTACAATTCTAATATAATATAGCTACACCTTTATTATGAGAAAAAAATTCAGTATTATACCTTCATTACAATTAGTTATTCCAGGGTCTGATCTAGACTTGGCCTGTAATGAAGGCAATAATTGCCAACAATGTAACTAAGCAAAGTCTCTGGGATGGATGCAGCCAGTAGATTTGATTACCTGATGATGTAACTCAGAGCTTTTCAAACTTTTCATGTTGGTGATACACTTTTTAGACATGCATCATTTCGCGACACAGTACTTCAGTTTTACTAGCGAACCAGGGGTTAAACTAACCCCATTATAAGAGATATAGGCACATACATAAATTATAATAATGAAATGTGTGGGGACACAACATATCTCATGGAAACCTTTCATATATTTTTGAAAATATATGATCTATAAATAATAACATACATTTCCAAGATTGGAGGCGACACATCTACACACTTCAGACAACACAGTAACGTGTCGCAGCACATCATTTGGAAAGCACTGATGTAAGTCGAGGCCATTTCAACAAATAAATGAAAATTTTTGCAAAAATTGATTTTATATACTGTTTAGCATGGTGGGGCTGCCCAAAGAAGGAAGAAAAAAATATATATAAACAGTCCCAAAAATGTAAGTGTAAAAGAATAAATCATATGGGATCTCATATGCCTAGAAATGCAGATGTCAGTTGGCTGCCGGTTTTTTTTTAACCGACTCTCAAGTTCTTACATTTGGGGGTACTTTTACAAAGAGCCTTTTACTGATTGCTCTTCATTTGTATCTAACTGCACAAACCTTCTAAAGGGCACAAAGATTAACTCTCTGAATACAAAAGCTTTTGTATTTCATAGTGTCAGACAAGTTCTATTCTTCTCTGATGGTCACGGAACTACAAAACCAAAAAAAGAAAAAGAAGTTGAAACTCCATTGCAGAGAAACTACAACTAGAGTCCCCAGTGGGGATGGCTGAACTGCCTCTTTGAATATCTGACATGAAAAGTTTCTCCTGAATGAACATCTGCCATGGTAGTTGGAGATCTTTAATGCTCATTTTTCACTTTGGAAGGTTCAGTTCTGGCTGACTGAAAATAATCAGAATCTCCCCCTGCCCCCCTAAAAAAATCTGGATGTTCCCTCTCTCTTTTTAGCACAATTCCCCTCCTGAATAGTGGAAATACATTCAAGTATCTTTCGTATGTTGAAAGGATAAGTGTAGTACAGACCTCTAGATAACCCCATGCTGCAATTGGGAGCTGCTTTATAGCCTTGATCGTGCTGTTCTACCTGACAGAGATAGAAGTCTTTCACTGTAGAATGGCAGAAACAGCGAGAGGGATTATGGTAGCTCAGTAGTGCAGTAATGTAAGATGTCAGAAGCCATGTTTTTCCTCATTTCAGGCTATTCTCATCAATCTGATTTATTCCTGACAACCTAAAGTCAGTTCTTAATCTCTCCTGCAGTGAACCCACTAAATCAGTGGGAAAACTATTGCAATAATTAGTACAAATAGAAGATGACTACATTAAAGGTAGAACAAGAGACCTCTTCTAGAAGATCCAAGAAATCAAACAGAAATTTAAAGCAAGAATAGTTATGCTGAATAAGCACAGGGGAACATCTTATATGAACAGGACAAAAAAAGTCACTGGAACAAATGCACTGAAGAACTATAAAAACGAAATTAAAGAATGGCAGTTCCCTCAAAGTAGAACCTTTTGAGAAAGGCCTCTCTATAAATTGCAAACCCCAAGATTCCATAGGATGTTGAAAGTGGAATAATAGCACTATAACTAAGTTAGTGCGGAAATGGTCCAGGAGAACTGCCAATGAAAGTTAAGGAAGAAAGTGCAAATGCAGGATTACAGCAGAATATCAAGAAAACAAAAATCATGACCCCAGAAGATTTACAGAGCTTTTAAGTGGGTGAAGAAAACATCAAAATGGTTAAAGATTGTGTTTATCTTGGCTCCAACATAAATCAAAATGGAGACTATATTCAAGAAATCAGACAGATACTAAAAGTTGGAAGCATTTCCACCCTACATTGTTATAGTGCTCTTATTCCACTGTCAACATCCTGTGGAATTCTGGGGTTTGTAGTTTACTGAGGCCCAAGAGCTCTCTGGCTGAAAGTTCTCAAGGCCCCTCCCTAAACTGTAAACCCCAGGATTCCATAGGATGTTGGAAGTGGAATAATAGCTCTATAACAGTGTAATGCGGAAATGGCCATCGTTATGAAAGAACTAGATAAGATCCTCAAGGAAAATGCCAAAGTCAAGATCATCCAGGCCATAGTATTTCTGATTTCTATGTGTGGTTTTGAAAGTTGGACAGTGACAAAAGCTGACAGGGAAGAAAACTATGGCTATTTCTGCACTACAATGTCAACATCCAAGCAATTATGAGTGCTACAGCTATTTAAAAGCATAGTTCAAACATGTTTGATCTTGTTGTATTTTAATAATTTTAATATACTTGCTTTTTATCATACACCAAATAATTGGTTTCATTAGGGCTGCTTGTGATTTTAACTCACTGTAAATAGAGGGGTAATGCTTACACCCCAAATTTACAATAGGGTGGTCACACAAAAAAGAGGACAGCACTTATATACTTTTAACAGTTGTGTAGTTGGGATCTTCAGTTTGCGATGCAAGCTTCACTTGCTAAAATTCCCTCTTCTACACATCTATTAAAAATATAGTTCCTCTTTTCCATATGGCTACCCTGATCTCTAGGACAACCAAAGTTAATCATAACTCTGTCTCATTGAAAGTACTGAGGATTGGTTTAGTAGTAGTAAATTGGTTTTATTGTTTTCTGTGAGACTCAAGTTAGGATTAAGTTTAGCTGGATTCAGTAGCACAAGCAGAGCTTCTGTTTAACTTAAGCGGGGGTGGGGGAGAAGTGGTGAAATCTAGAATAGATACCCTATCTTGTGGTGGTGTATCTTATTGTCACCCTGACTGGATTTGAGGCACGAGGCTATAATCCTTGTGCAACCTACAATTTTGAGGCTAGTGTGACTAAGTGGTTCTAACCCAGTGGTTAGAGCAGGGGTGGGGAAAATGTGGCCCTCTTGATGTTGTTGGACTGTAGTTTTCATAAGCCCAAGCAAATACAGCCAGAAACTGAGTGCCATAGCTTTCACCCCTAGGTTAGAGTGTTGGACTATGAAAAACAGCAGTACAAATACCTGGTCAGGCTGAAGCTTACAGGTGACCATCAGCCAATCATTATGTCTCAGATTGACCTTCCTAACAGGACTGCTGGGAATATAAAATATTGTTGAAGATTACAGTATCATGTACCTAAATACATAATATCCCAGGAGCCAGCAATCTTTCCCTACCTTGTAATTCAATTCATTTAAAACTAATGTGATGTCATTGCTAAAGTGTTTAGTGTTAATAGCTATTCCTGATTTGTGTGACACAGAAGTAAGACACACATTATGGACCAAGTTAGTTCTGTGTGTTCTCAGAGGAAATAAACACACAGTGGACAATCAGTCCTTCTCACATAAATGGCAAGTGCTGGCACAGATGATAGATTTTACACTCTGATATTGTTACCAGGCTGTAAACTCCTACTCCCTGATATGGTTTAATTGGTAAAATATTTAAATATAAATTATATCCTGCTATGACTCAGAGTTTGCTGGCAAAGTAGAGCTGGCTGCACATGTGCATTGCAGAACTAGGTCAGAACAAAACCTCAGGACGTGGCTAGGTCATAGTCAGGGGAGTCCTGGACAATGGACTTGCAGATGTGTCTCAACAACCCAGTCTTTAGAAACAATAGCTCCCAAAATTACGTTCACAGAAAAGCTGATTGTCTTCTACCTTCTCCCTTTGACCATTGAAACTCTCCTTTTTGTCTCCTCACCTGTCCCACCATCAAGGAGCTATCATGATTCCCATCAGTCTCTTTGTCACCTAATGCTAAGGCCATTAACCCATTCTGGACCCCATTGTCCACTCTATGGATTCCATTGTCTACTCTGCCAGAGAGCCATTAACACCTTCCCTCTCAGGGTAGAAAAAGTGTGTTTAAACTCTGGCTTTTTGCCAGATAACTCGTAGTACTTTTGGCATGCTGCCTGTCACTTTGCCATTCCAGTTCCCAATTTGTACTGCCCTTGGACTCCTAGTCTAAGCCACATCACTTCATTTCATCTCTGATGGATTTGTAAATATCATCCACTTCACCCTAAACTCTTGCTATCCAAACCTTACCTCTCTTTTCCTTCAGTTAGCCTTGCATGATTGTGAGACTGCTTGGATCTTGGGTGTGTGCAATCGTTAATTCTCCCAGTAAACTTTTGAATCTCCAGCTGGTTTTTCCCTGCACTAATACTAGTATACACAGGTGTAAGAGATCTTATAAGGTTACCTCACTCTCACAGGCCTCCTCTTTAAGCTAGTATTCCCCACAGTTTCACTGAGGCACTGGCATCACGGGTAGAGCACCGAGTCACCTATGTTTTGTAGTAACAAAATAGTAAACTAAACTATATGGTCTTGTCATTATGCAGTTAATATACATTTCAGGCCTCTTATGTCATGTAAATATCAGAAATTCCCCATATCTGGGAAACCATTTGAGATGTAAGGAAATTTGAGTGCTGATTCTTACAAAAGGAATAAATGGTTAGAGGGGGTGGGATATCTTTCTTCTTATTATTTTCTTGGCAAAATTGCAGGACAATTTTTAACTGAGCCATTGCATTAAAAAAAGAAAGAAACAGAAGCACTTTGAAATCCAGCTTTTTATTTTTTGAAACTTCCTATTGCAATAAATGGCTTGGAGACTGTCAATAATCTGACTACGTGAAACTACTCTCTCCTGAATTGGTCTGTCTAGCTTTCTGTTATGTAGTCTGACAGCAGCTGTCTAAGATTTCAGCCAGAGATCTTTCCTAACCCTGTTAAAGAGAAGATGCTAAGAATGGCATATGGAACTTGATGTAACACAATGTGGAGCGTGTACTCTGACACTGTGCTGTGCCCATTAACATGTAAAGCTCTGTCTCTTTCTTTTCTCTGCAGCATGGATTTACCACCGAATTGAACTCAGACTGCTTTCATGAAAGCGAAGGGGTGGATAACTTCCAGAGAGTGAGGAACATTGCCCCCTCAAGATATCAGAGGATACGGCATCCTATTTTTTTTTCTGCAAAGTCTGCAGAAAATAAAATAAATGCCAGAAATTCTATGCCTTGTTCCCAGCAGAATCATACTTCTGACAACTTACCTGAAGCACAGAATCCCTTGGACATTTGTAGTGGAGAAAACATTGGCAGCAGAGATCCAGACAGGGCAGCATTAACTGCTGGAGTCCTACACAACCTGCTTGTTGCCCACTCCTGCCTTTGGCTCCCTGTCAGTGTATCAGACTGCTGAATTAGAAAGAGCCAAGCACAAGTGTCAATAGGACACTTAGGCCATTTCCGCACGGGGTGAGGGAATTGCCCCACGCCACTACTTACCAGATCTTCTGGCTCCTCGGTCTGGTCCAGGCTGCTTCGGAGCAGTGCATGGTCGTTGATCCGCTCTGCTCCGAGGTCCAAAATGGCAGCTTCCAATTGATCGTGGGTCTCTACCAACCGCTGAAGCTCACCAGCCTAAAGCCCGCCCTCGGCAGATCACAGGCTCGCATTGGTGCAAGCCTGCGAATCTGCACAAGGGAGCAGGCTCGCAGTGGTGTGCTCCATGCTTTTGAAAGACTGGAAAAATCAGGTCTTTCAAAAGCACACTGGAGGACCACTTGGGGTCGTTCCGGAGCAGACTGAGATGCGGATCTACAGTAAGTAGTCCGGACCCAGACTGCTCCAAGGTGCAGATATCCTCCGTGGAAGACGCACTGCACCGTTTTTATTGCCCTGTGTAGAAATGGCCTTAAGCAGCTGAACCATTCTTCTACAGACCTAATTAATAGAAGTGAAAAAGATCATTGTAATTTTTTGAGTGCTGAGCATGGATGTAGTAAACCCAATTTCAAATTCCTGCATTGCATGAGAGCAGGTGAAGATATCACCATAAATGGACTCTTTGACAGATCTATTTCCTAATGTAGAAGCAGCTGTGCACAAATTGGTGGAAAACCACCCATGTAGTCATTTGATTCCAAGCTGCTTCTGATATCCTAGATTTCTGAACCATACAAATTAATTGAAGCAGGGCCCATTGCTGCAGATCCTGATGACAACCCCATCTTCACTTGGCTGTGATTATCATGGGCCTTGTGCATCTGCCAGCTTCATGACTTACTGTTGTTTGCTCAGTTGAACACCAGCTGCAAACTTTGCAATATCAGCCTCCGTTTCCTGCTATAATAGACTGAGTGACGCAAAATTATACATAAGATGAAGCACTAGGGATGGGAGAGCATGGAAAACAGGTTGAGAGCATTTAGGTAAAAACTGAAGGGGAGAGGAACAACAATGGCCTGTACTATTGGCCCCCCAGCCAAACTGCACATGGGGACTAACCCTTCCTAAAACAAATGTCCACATTTTCAAAAAGAGAGATACAGTAATAACGGGAGACTTCAATCACCCTGATGCTTGTTGGAAGTCACATTCTGCTAAGAAAGTAACATCCAACAAATTCCTCACTAGCTTTGCACACAATTTCATTGTGCAAAATGTGGAGGAAGCAACAAGGAGAGTCATTATTTTGATTTCATTCTAACCAACAGAGATGAACTGTTACCCTGTTAACTGGGGGTTCCTGGGGGGGTGCCCAAATAACTAAAACACAGTAACGCAAGATGGGGAAATTAACTGGAGCACTCGCTTTAAGCTAACGAGAGGCAGGGTAACTTAGCGGGGATCTTGTAACCCAATGTCTATGGGGTCAGGTCAGTTAAGCAGTCAGACAGTTTTAAAATAGCAAAAATGATGTTTTATTAAGAACAGACAAACACTTAAGACAACACAACCACACAGCTAACTAGGAAATAAGAAATAAGAGTTTTTCAGGGGAAATGAGTGATACGACACCTTTCTCGTAGTCTTGAAGAAGTTGCAGATGGAGAGAAGAAGCTCAGCATGGTTCGCTGAGGGGAGCTTGCCGGGCAAAACGGCAGCAAGGTGATCTGGAACTTGGGAGCGACCCGAAGAAGCTCTTGGAACTGGGGGTGTGATAATGAGGCTTCCCATTATCTAAGCTTAGCTAAAAGGGGGATACTTCCCTCTTCAGGTAAACCAAGGGTTAATGAGGTGTTGGGATTAGATTACATTTTAGTGTGGGTCAACATCACAGGTCACAGGGTGAAAATTGACCAATCAAAAAGGAAAGAGGTGAGCATCTTCGGGATGCTTGAGATGCTTCCAGAGAGAAGTTATAAAACTTCTTTGGAGGCCATGTGGCCGAGAGAAGAACAAAGGGAGAACAAAGAGACAACAGAGAGATGGGATCTGGGCCAGTCGTAGGCTGGAGGCCCCATGCCTCGTCTCCTGGCCCCTCTCATCTTTCTTAGAACATCTAAGCCTGTGAACCTAATTGTGAGTAACTAGGAATAAGATAGTTAGTCGTGTTAGGGCTGTTTATTATTTTTGGAGTTGGCTGATCTTAAGAATGTATCTGTGCTTTTATATCTGTTTTGGTAACTACTTGTAACTTAAGCGTGCCTGAGAGGGGGAGCCTCTCATGTGTATTATTGTCTTGTTTATTTGCATGCCTTGAATAAATGTTTTTCTGTAAAACCTCTGTTTCCTCTCCATTCCCACGCCATCCTTTGGTGAACGCTACATAGGACTTCTCTCACTCAGAAGGGGGGAGGTGAGAGGGAAGGAAAGGTCCTTAGCATAGAGATTGGTAATCCACTGAACAGTGTCCCACTGTACTGTTCAGTTAATTCAGAATTCAGTGGGTGGTGGCAGCAAGAATTAATAACACTGGAGTAATTACCAGCCTTTTTCAAGGATGAGAGTCAAGAGTCAACCTTGGGAGGCTGGCATGAACTCCAGTATGACAGGGGTTTTTATGGGAAAAATATGACTGTGGACTAGTCTGGACTTGGGAGAGAACAATGAGGTTTGGGCGCGGGACAATGTTTCCGAAAGGTCAGAATTTAACATGATGGGATTAAGTCCGAATCGACAATGGAATGGTCAGTATGCAGATGCAGCGCGCTTTGCCAATGAAAAGTAGCTTGCCAAGTTACCTGCTTGGGGCAGGGGGCTCTTTGTATTAGCGTGCATCCTTAATGAGGTGTTTGTCTAGGGAGGTCTCCTAAAGCAAGATCTGGCGGAGTCTGGCTTGCCTAGGTGGAAATGGAATGTTCAGCAATTAGTGGCCATGTCTAGCTCTGTGCTTGTTCAGGGGCCTCACAAACACTTGGCCAAGGGTGGCAAAATGAGACCGAATTGCGATATCAAACGATATCTAATATCTTCCAAAGCCAGACCAGTTCACGGTGATAACAGAAGTGCCCAGTGAGGTGGGAAATAGTGGGATCCTTGGGCGGAAATGACCACAGTCTCTTTAGGATTAGGAAAAGGAAGGCAAACATAGTCAAACACACACTCTAGACTTCAAGAACGTTGATTTGAGTAAATCAACTTCAGGTTCATCTTGTTTACTTCACTAGTTGCCAATCCATTTCTGGACCAAATTTAAATTGCTAGCTATAAACTTAACTTCTTACATAGCTTGGGTCCAGACTATTTGAAAAACCGTATCTCGTTATGTGAACTTTCCCATGTTCTAAGTTCTGTGGGAGAAGGCTCTCTCTCTGTCCCATCCACTATCCCAGATCTGCTTCATGAGGACATGAGAGATAGCTTTTTCAACAGCTGCTCCAGAGTTGTCGTATTCCCTTCCCCAGGAGGCCTGTTTGTCCCCTTTCCTGATATCTTTTTGTCAGCATAAGGAGATATTTGGTTTTTAGTATGCTCTGGCGGATTGAGTTTTTAATGAGGAGCATAGTGCTTTAAACATATTTAATGTTCTCAATTTTTTTTTAAACTTGTGCTTTTTCAATCAAAGTTTACTTCAACTGTGTTTTAACTTTTACACTGAGAGCTTTAACCATATTGTGTTTTTTAAAATGTTGTATGCCACCTTGCATCCCATGGTGGGAGAAATTTGGGAAATAAATAAATAAATAGTCTGTGCTCTTTGTATTTGTGTAGAGACATCTTAGACTATAGGTCATCCTCTCCAGCTGTTTCTGGCAGGCTAGCAGGCAGCAGCTCAGCATCCAGGAGAGCTTTCATGGTAAAAGTGCCAGCTAGAGGGATTTCATCTTGATAAATTTGACAACAGGGCTGAAATTAATAAAATGAAATTCAATAGGCTAAACTCTAGTCGGCTAAACTCTACATTTAGACCACAAAAGCCAAATGCACAAGTATAGGATGGGGGATACTTGGGTCAGAATAACTGTATGTGAAAAAGACCGTGGAATCATAAGTCAAGTATGACCCAGTAGTGCGATGCTGCAGCAAAGAAGGAAAATGCTATTTTAGCCTGTATTAATAGATGCCTAGTTTCTAAGTTGAGGGAAATAAAAGCCCCAACATATTATGTGCTATTCAGGCCTGATCTGGAGTAATGCATTCTGTTCTGTGTGCCTCAAGGATATAACCTAAAAAAAAACAATGAAATTCATGGGGTCATCATAAGTTGACAGGCAACTTGAAGGTACACACACACACACACACACACAGACAAGCTGGAGTGAGTTCAGAGAAGGGCAATGAAGATAATAAGAGGTATGGAGAACAAAATATATGAGGAGAAGTTGAGAGAACTGGGCATGCTGTAGGTAGAGATCCTGCATTGAGCAGGGAATTGGACTCAATGGCCCATGAGACTCCTCCAACTCTATCATTCTATTGGTTCAATTTCCTCTGTATCATTGAGGCTATTGTCTCCAGTACGTGATGTTGCTTTGCCATCTGGAATACCGTCTCCCTCTCTCCTGTAACTAATTTTAAAGCCCTTCTCATCAGAATTGTGAGGCTCATAGAAAAAAACACTGTGTCCAACTGCTGTGAGGTACAATCCATCTCTTGATTGGAAGAAGAATGAGATCTCCAAATAAATTCAGAATTTTGGGAAGTTACCTTTTGGACTATAACTCCAAGGATCTTCTATCCAACACAGCCACTGGTTGTGGTGACTGCAAGAATCTGAGAGCTGTCTTCCAAAGAATAATTTTTTAAAAGCTCTGCCTACAACCCTCAACTTGTTATTTTATGGACTCTGTTACCCAGACACTTTTCAATTTTTTGCTGCAGCTTTTATTACTTCTTTGTAGGATCAGGCTGTAAGAAACGGATGGGGAAAATTAAGAAATAAGTTGCTGTCTTTGAGGGAAAAACTGGTCTATTAAAAGCTAGGCAATCTATCCTTCCTCCTTTCCTTCATGCAAAACCATATTAGTTGCATGCTAACTTAAACAACTTTCTCCAGTCTTTTCATTTTTCTTTTACCGTGCAGGTAGCAAATGTTCCTCACTGATATATGCTTTTCATAAAGTTGTCCAGTTGCCATGCCAACTGTCCCCACTATTTGAGAGTTAGCACAGATAAGATTCTCTCCCTTTCTCTCTCTCTTTCTCTGCATACATACACGCAATACTTACATTCGTCTCTGCGTGGTTATATTATCCAAGTGCTCTCATACTTAGAAATGCCAGTACTCACATCAGAAAGTTCTATGAGTCTCCCAAAAAATGAAATTTTAATATCAGGATCCAGCTGTGAAAAAACAAACTGAGATTGTTCAAAATGAATACTGAATTGCCGGTACCTTATTTTTTGTAGTTTTTAATCAACCTTAGGGGTTTTCTTGTGTAGCTTCCAGTAGTGCTCAGCTGTCCACAGTCAGTCCATAGATTCAAAAATCTAGAATTCAGCTTTGAATTACTTTCATGCCAGGATCAAGGATAAAATAATGCGTGCTTTGCACTACTGTGACAGTCAGAAGATAAGAAAAAAGCACACCTTTAGAGGCTGGACTACCTGTTTTGAGACTGTTCTATATATTATTTTATTTATATCTGACCTTTCTTCCAAAATGAGAGCTGTTTGTATCTATGCCTCACTTGTATTTTTGTGAATAAGACAAAACTAGATGTGGAGTTAGTTATAAAATTGCAATTAATATGGAGAGTTTTATATACGTGTGTGTATGTGTGTGTGTGTGTGGAGAGAGGCAGAGGAAGGGCCTAAATACTCTAAACACGTGAGATCTCATCTGATCTTAGAAGCTAAGCAGGGGCAGTCCTGATTAGTACTTGGATGGGAGACTGCCAATGAATACCAGGTGCTGAAGACAATGGCCATTTCTGCACTAGCCTGTTATAGTGCTATTATTCCACTTTCAACATCCTACGGAATCCTGGGCTTTGTTGTTTAGGGAGAGGTCTCAAAGGATCCTCCCTAAACTGCAAACTCCAGGATTGAATAGGATGTTGAAAATGGAATAATAGCACTACAACAGGCTAGTGCGGAAATGGCCTATATTTTAGAGGAAGGAACAGTCAAAACCTCCTCTGAGTATTGTATGAAATTCATGGGGTTGCAAAAAGGCGATAAATGAGCTGAAGGCAGACATACTTACTTCCATATATGAGAATACCATCTATATAAGGGCAGTGAACAGCAAGAGAACCACAGGAGGTAAAAAGACAGTGTAAAACCCCTTTCCCTCTGCCACGTTGTTCCTGGAAACAGCCTTCCTGCTGTTTGCATTAGGAAGTACCTGTGGTGGCTTCCTTTCTAAAACAAACAACAGCTTCCAAGAGAGAAAGCATCCATTAGTTCCAAATGGAGGCTTCCCTTCCTGTGCAAATAGCAGCTTTATTAGCAATTCTTGTCAGCACTGCTGTGGATGGCAGCCCTGATCCTGCTGAGCTACCTTGCAGCTGGTATTTAGTTTTTGTTTTTGTTTTAAGGTAAGTTGATTGCACCCATAATACTTAATATTTGTGCTAGTTGGTCCTAAGAAGGTGCTAGTCAGTAGCATCTTCTATTAAGGAAATATATCCTCAGAGCCTCATGGTTAGGAGAAGAAATGACATAAATGAGGATGATATAGTGTGGGACAACACCTTTCCACAGCAATTGAAATTTAAATAAATTTAAATATTTATTTGTAAAGTTGAATCTAGATGAAAATGACTTGCCAGGATACCTACAATAAAAATGAAAGCACTATGCGTGGGACACACACCAGGGGTAGAAATAGCAACAAATTGCCAATTTACATCCAAATGCTTGTCATTTAAGTGCAAAAATTAATTCTGAAAGCTCAAACTTTTAGAAGGAATCCTCCCAGTCCCTTGGCTCACCTGCAGAGGCCTTGTGGAATGCTTGTGAAGATTCTAAAGGTTTAAATCAGACATAGGAAGCTATAGTTGGTCACAGGGTTGCCCTGCCCCATTTGTACCCCCTTTCAGACCTCCACAGGGTATACCTGTCCTTTTTTTAAAAAAAAAAAAAGGGTAGAAGTAATTAGATGGTCAGGTCTGCTTTTTAAAAGAAAAAATATTTGGCCCTGGTAAAAAGGTCTGGATGTGAAGTAGCCTTAAAATGGAGAATTGTACAGTAGGCCTCCCACATACGTGGGGGATATGTGCAAAGAACCCTCGTGAAAGTGAAATAACTGTGAATAACTCCCCCCCAGCACTCCTCCTTCCCTGCCCACATGCCCAAGCTGGCTATTGCCAGCAGTGGGCAGGAGATGGGAGGGGGAAGAACAAAAATCTTTCCTCCCTGCTTGCCATCTCCCCCCTACTGCTGGGGCAATCGTGCCAGACCTGCAGGCACGCAGATGGCAAGCGGGAGGAAAAGATTGTTTTCTCCCCACTCGCCATCTCCTCCCACTCCGCTGCTGGGACGCGCGACCCCAGAGCTGCAGGTAGGCAGATGGTGAGTGGGAGGAAAAGATTGTTTCCTCCCAGCTTGCCATCTCCCCCCACCAGCTGCCGCTGGGGCACTCGACCCCGGACCTGCAGTTGGGCAGATGGCAAACAGAGAGGATAAGATCTTTTCCTCTCTGCTTGCCATCTCCCCCCTCGCCACTGGGGTGACTGCGCAGAACATGCTGGTGGGCAGATAGTAAGCCCGATCATACTGGCAGTGGTGGAGGGCATGCAGAGAATGGGTGATCACCCCCCTCTGCACACCCCTGCTGGCTGCTGCCAGTGTGCCTACACTGGCAGTGGCTGAGGGTGTGCAGAGAATGGGCAATTGCCCGCTCTGCATGTCTCTGAAGGCCACCTCCAGAACACCCGCATGGGTGGTGGCAGGGGGCTTGCAAAGAAAGGGCGATTGCCCCCTCTGCACATCCCTGCTGGATGCTCCCAGTGTGCTCACACCTGTGGTTCCTGTCCCCTGCCGCCAGTGTGCCCTAGCAGGCAACAGGCCAGGAGAAGCAATGATCTTTCCCTCTCCCTGCCTTTGGGCAAAAGGCCAGGGAATGGGAGAGAGAGATGGGGGGAGGCAAGCCCACCTAGCGAATGATCAAATCCATGAAAGTAAAACCCACAAATATGGAGACAGAACTGTACTTCTTGAAGGCTTCTGGATTTATGATCCTCCAATTTTGAAGGTTGTAATAAGTTGTGGGGATTCTGGGGGCAGTAAGACAGGGGCTTTGGGTCACATGTGAACAATGGTCTGCATAATTCACCTCCCAGGTTTAAGTCACAACCGTCTTCTGAGACCAAAGTCCATGTGTTAGCATGGGCCCTTTCTGCAGCATGCTCCCATCTCACAATGGTGACGGGGTCACAACGGGACCACGACAACAGTTCTGCATGATGTAGTCACGATCCCGTCGCCAAATGTCACAACTGCTGAGTAAATTGTTGATTTTTTCCCCACCAATGACTGTCTTGGACTTACCTGCCCTGCAGAAGCTCTGGAAGAGTGATGGAAGTGCTTCCTGCCCCAGCACAGCCTGGGAAAATACTTGGCTGCACTGCAGAAGGAAGAGGCAGAGCCATTGTGCTTCCTTGAAGACAGAGGCAGCTGGTATGGAGGGAAGTGCTCCTGTCTTGCTCCCCTCCTGAGAGAGGCTCTATCAAGATCCCCATGGGACACAGCCGGGATTTGGTAAGTTGCAGAAAGGGCCATGACGTTCTCTTATGGCAAAGACATTCAACAGAGATGGGAGTAAATCAAATGTACCTTTAAATGTGGTGTAGAATTTAGCAGGCCTAGTTATACAATAAATTATACTTCTGTTTCTACATAACTTTTAAAAGTGGTCTCTTTTGCCTTTTCCCATAAGATACAGTGAAATATCCCTACCATTAGCTGGATGGAAGTAGTCACCTCAGGCTCCAGATTTAGGTATCATGGAAGGGCAGCAAATTGTAAGTTATTCAATTGATTGATATTGTATTTTAATTGGCAGACATAGGGAGAAGTTCTTGTGGGATTTACAGATTCATGTGGTAAAATAATTGACTTGGTTCTGAGAATTTTGCTCCTATTCAGGAAGCAAAATGTCTTGGGCTAGCCTTGCCACCTTAGAGTAGACAGAATGAATGGGGTGTGTATATTAATATTTGCTATACTGGTATAAATAGAAGTGTGTATTTGAGGGGAAGGTGTGACAAGTGCATGGACACACATACCTGCTCCCTCCAGCAGAGATCTAGGTGCATCTCCATCAATCTGTGTTAGGCAAGCTAAATGTAGCCTGGACTGGCTATGCTCAACTTCCAGTCTGCTTGGTAGATCTGCATCAAACCAATGCTGTTTGAGTTTGAATTGGATATGCAAAGAATATCAATACATTTTCCATTTCTTGATGAAGAACTGGATACCCACTGAACATATTCCACTGATATTCCATGGGAAAAAAAATGCAAATAGCAGTGAGGATTCCCCCCTCTTTCACAAGAACAAAAATATCAGCGCATTTTCACCAGCAGAAGCAATGCGTGTGTATGAGGGGGAACCTCTTGTTTTCGGGTTTGGGGTTTGTATAAAAATCAGTACAAAAATCCTTTGCATAATTTTTCAAAAAAAGGCCCCAAATGTTTAAAAACACACACACAAATGCTCGTAATGTTACCTAGTTGGAAGAAAACTTAATTTTTCCCCTTGTTTTTACATGTGAGGACAAAATGGAAAAAAAACATGGGAGGGTTATACCTCTAGTCTGAATACATGCACTTTGGAGGACTAGGAGTAGATATTCAAAGCAAGTGTGTCCAATCTTCAAATGACACACTCTATTGTCCTCTTAGTTCACTGGGACATCATTTCCCACTGCCTGTTCCCAAGCCATTTGGAACTGTGCAGCATTTTCTGTGCAACAGCAGACCACAAGATAGGGAAGCTTTAATTCTGCTAGATCCAATTCTCCAGAGTTATAGAATAATGCATTAAACATAGTGCGTGGGCTGCCATCTGCAACTTACTTGGCTATTAAAAATAATGCACTAAATCTATAAACAAATCACAGTGTCCTCAAAAAATATGTAAGAAAGCTCTGGGCTGAACCAAATGCTTTGAGATCTCTGTAAAATTTCTGCATGGCAGGTGCTTATGATTATCTGCTATCTCTAGTCTGCATAAAATTAGATTGATGGAAAAATGATATTTCAGCTCTTTTTTCATTGTTTCTCCCAACATTGCAGTTCCTGAAGTCTAGCAACAGCTGCAGCCAAGTGCACAGTTTAGCTCAAATAGGTGAACAAAAGGGCTGTAATTAGAACTGTGTGTACTCTGCACTAAAGATTCTGTGGTCAGGCAGCCCATGTTCTATGCTAAGAAAAAGCTGAATTGTCTAGCCTATGTAAATTATGTAAATTGAGAATGTACATAACTTTGCTTACTTTGCATAATTTGTACTATTTTGTATAATTTGTTATGATTTATTAGTCAAAAGCAGGGACTCAGACTGTGCTAAACTGTGAAACCCCATCTCTACGTCCACTGGAAATTTTTCTCAGCCACCTCACAGTATTCAGCAGCTTCACTGCCCTTGTGTTTTCAAAACACATCTCCACAGCTGTAAGAACAAAAAATGTTTTTGCTTAATGACAGATGACATTCTCAGGAAATTGAATTCAATATATCCAGTATTCTGTTCTGTGCTTTTCTGATCCTCCTAAGGAATCAAGCATGCCTTTGCTGTGATCCATGCTTTTGTAACCATTTGGGATAAGTTACTGTAATGTGTTTCAAATGGAAAACCATCCTCTGTGGTAGAATGCAGAACGCTGGCATTGATGCAAATAGCCCTAGGCTGTCTGCTAACCAGAAAGAGAAGGTGTGAACATAACTAACCGCTGCGGCTGTGATCCTAAGTGGATTTATTGACATTAGATCTTCCTCCCAAACTCCTTGACATTTTATCTCAAAAGCCTTCCATGAAGGTATCCTGTTGGAAAAAAATAATTGACTCTTTCAAGAAATTTTTCTCCCTACTTTCTATTGTCCTGAAATATAGTTTTCCAAGCTCTTTCTTCCTTCTTTCCTTGTAGGAAAAGAGATTATCACATGTCTCTCTCAGAAAGTGTACTTTCTGGTCTTTTTGCATACTTGGTACAGCCTGCCTCCACCTACTAGTTTATCCTACCAGAAGTCAAGCAATATTTTTAAGGTTTTGGTAATGTCACTACCTCCCTGCAGTGATGGGACTGCATGTTCCTGTGAAGGAAGAGGCTATGCTGAGAGAGGCAGTGCTGCTGGGAGGGTCTCTCATGTCAGACAGTCCTTTGCTGAGAGGCCAGGCTAAATGTGCCAAACAGCTACTGGGCAGCAGCAATAGTGGGGGATGATACTGGTGGAGGATCTCTCAGGGGCGACGGCAGTGACCTCATAGTTAAGACTAGTTAGTATTGCATATAAGGAGGCACAGTAAACCCTTTTTGAATGTCTTTAACTATAAAGACCTTATGATGGGAGAATCCAAAATGAAACCAGAGATAGTGCCAGAAGATGAAACTCTCAGGTTAGATGGTGGTCGGTGAGCTACTGGAGGACAGCAGAAAATGATAGCGCTGTGTCTGATGACACAACTAGACTCAAGCTGAAAAGTTGTTCAGCTGTTGATGTGCTCAGAAGTGAAAGGAAAATCCAAAACTGCACAAATCATATTATAGGAATGTGGAATGTGAGAAGCAAGAATCAGGGGAAGCTAGACACAGTAAAAGAAGAAATGGAATGTATAAACATTGAAATATTGGGGGTGAGTGAGCTAAAGTGGTCAGAAATAAGACATTTTGAGTCAGATAATTACACAGTGTTTTACTTAGATTACGAAAATCTAAGAAGAAATGGAATGGCATTAATAATGGGGTGAGATGTACCAAAGGCTCTCAAAGGATATAATGTAAAATTTGATCAGATTACATCAATAAGATTTCAGCAAAAGCCCTACAATATAACCATAATCCAAGCTTAAAGATTCTGTGGTGAAGGCCAGGAGAAAACATATCACACACTAGAATAGGACTTGTGTCATAGATGATTGGAATGCAAAATTAGGAAACAGCAGATTCAAAGACAGTAGGAAAATTTGGCATAGGATCAGGAAATGAAGCAGGAGAGTGATTGATCAGATTTTGTGAAGCCAACAGTTTGTTCATTGCAAACACATTTTTCAAGCAGCACAAGAGGCTACTGTATACATGGACATCACCTGATGGCCAATATAGAAATCAGACTACATTATTGAAGCAGAAGATGGAGAAGCTCCATTCATTCTGAAAAAACAAGGCCAGGAACTTATTGTGGTACAGACCATGAATTAATGAAGAACTATATAAGAGTTGAAAGCATGGCAGATTTAAAGAAGAAGCATTTGTAGATGAAACTACAATTTTAGCAAGTGAAGTGGAAGCTGGACTCAGAGCACGTGAGAGAAATAAATTGCAGGAAACAGATGGCATGTCAAAAGAACTGCTTCAAGCTGCAGAGACAGAATATAATCTAGTTAGTCTGTCAACAAATGTGGAAAACAAAACAATGGCTCACAGACTGGAAATGCTCAATATATATACCAGTCCCCAAGAAAGAAGACGTAAGTGATTGCATAACCACAAGACCATTGCATTAATCTCCCATGCAAGCAAGGTGATGTTCAAAATTCTACAACAAAAACTTTTGCCATATATAGAGTGAGAAATGCCAGCTATCCAAACTGGGTTCGGAAAAGGAAGAGAAACTAGGGATCACATTACAAACATATGTGGAATAATGAAATACAAAAAAGAATTTCAGAAGAAAACCAACTAATGCTTTATAGATTGTAGCAAAGCCTTTGATTGTGGAAATTATGATAAGCCTTGGATAGCAATTAAAGAAATGGGTGTGCCACAACATTTGATTGTTCTGATGTATAACCTGTACGCAGGACAAGAGGCTACCACCAGGACAGCAAATGAAGAAACAGAATGTTTTCTAGTTGGCAATGGGGTCAGGCAAGACTGCATTTTATCACCCTATGTGCTTAATTTGAACACTGAACATATCATATGTAAAGCAGGATTAGACTCAGGGGAAGGAGGTATGAAAATTGGAGGACAGAACATCAACAATTTAAGATATGCAGATGACACCATATTACTAACAGAAGATAGCAAAGGCTTGGAACAATTACTGAAGAAAGTCAAGGAAAAAAGTAGAAAGGAAGGTTTACAGCTGAATATTAAGAAAACAAAAATAATGACCACAAATGGTTTATATATCTTTAAAGCAGATGATGAAGACATTGAAATAATTCAAGATTTTCAACAACTTGGCACAGTCATTAATTAGAATGGAGACTGTACTGAAGAACTCAGAAGAAGACTAAGGACTTGGAAGAAAGGCTACTATGAAAGAACTAGACAAAATTATGAAGGATGAAGATATATCATTGGGTACTAAAGTTAGGATTTTCCATGCCCTTATATTTGCAATTTCTATGTATGGTTGTGAAAGCTGGATGGTGAAGAGAGCTGTTAGGAAGAAAATCAAATCTTTTGAAATGTGGTGCTGGAGAAGAATTCTATGGATACTGTGATCTGCTGAAAAGATAAATGAATGGATCCTAGAGCAAATCAAGCCTGAGCTCTCCCTAGAGGCCAAGAAGACTAAACTGAGAGTGTTGTACTTTGGACACATCATGAGAAGACATGACTCACTAGAAAAGAAAATAACGCTTGGTATGGTAGAAATAGGTAAACAGGAAAAAAGAAAGACCACATTATAGATGGATATACTCAATCAAGGAGTATATGGCTCTGAATCTGGAAGACCAGACCAGAACTGTTATTGATAGAATGACTTGGAGATCTCTCATTCATAGGGTCACCATAAGTCAAAGTCAACTTGACGACAATTAACAATAATCTCTATCTGCCAGCTGTCCAGACTGGAGTAGCTGGGTAGTCCTTTCACAACTGGACATGAAACCAGTCAAATCTCTTGTGATTACACACTTATTATACTTATTATAAGTGAAGGTAGCTTTTTTGGTTGGCGTCAGCTGTGCTAAGAGAGTGAGTGAGTTATGTGTGTTGCATTCAGACCCATCATTTCACGTATTCCAAAAGGCTAAGATGGTCTTTAGATTATCACCTTCTGCAAATGTCTCCCTTTTATCTCTCTTGGGACATTGTTCTCCTGACCGTTATGCTAAACACATTATAAATGTTTGACACAATATTGCACTCTGTTGGAGAAGATTAGCCTCTTGTACTGACTGAACCTGTCTTCTGCCAGTCTCCACATATGTGCATGTGCCATACTTGTCCGAATAAAGGCTATCCTATTTCTTCACAATGCCTGGTAAAGTGGGGGGCTAATAACATTGGCCTCCACTATCGTCTTGCAAAACTGTCTCCTCTGGGGAATGTGGAAAGTCAGTTCAGGAAGAGCCACAGCTAAATCATCTGCTTTTGTTAGGACATTTCAGTCATTTCCATCTGCAAAGCAGCTTTATGGCCCCAGTCATCCCTGCACCTTCATTTACAATACTAGACTAGATATTAGACCCCAGCAGGACATCTTTTGGCAGGGCAATGCTTTCCCCTCTATTTATGTGACTTCCACCCATCCTCCAAGTCCAAGTGAGCTCTGTTGTCTCTTGAACAGTGGCTTAGGTAGGGGGTGAGGTGGGGTATGCCATGCGTGGCACTTTTGGGGGACAAAAGTGGCCTCCTCACCTCCGTTCTTCCCTCCCTCCCTCCTCCCTCCCTCCCTCTCTCTCTCTCTCTCTCTCTCAGGATATTCCTGGGTCTCTCCTCAAGCTCGGAAGGGAAGTTGGGGAGGGAGAGGGAGAAGCTGGGAGAGAGTGAGAGAGCCACAGAGAGAAACCAACTCACTGCTGTTTAGGTGGAAAAGCCCTCTGCTGGCTATGATCTGCCAACTCCAAGAGCCTGAAGGCGCTGCCCTCCCACTGACCAACTGATCATGCCCATATTCCGAATGAGTGATCAGAGAACTGCAGTATTGTCAAGGAAAAGGAGAGGAAGGAGAATGACACACACGCATACATAATAGCATTTTTCCATCAGTTTGGGTGACTGGCGCACGCGGCAGCTTCGGGACCCCAGAGAATAAGATTCATTACAGGAAAGACACACACACACACACACACAAATTCAGACCAGATTAGAACTCTGGTTCAGACTCCAAATCCTATTTCGTGCTAAGTGATTATGGAGGAAAGGTTTACCCTTGAGAGAGAGGAATAAAATGCCTTTGCTCTTGCCCAGATTGCATCCACAGCAGAAAAAGATGGATATGACTGTCGAGAATGATGACGAGGACCATAATGGTAAACATATAGCGAAAAGATCAAACCCAGAAACGTCCAGCCATTTGACTCTTTTTCCTTCTTTCGAGTGGGGGGAATGGCCAGGGAAAACCCTGAAGAGATTTCACGGAAACCAGCAGTAGGCTGAACATAACACTCATCTCTAAGCTTCGAGCATCTCCCTGTCTCTCTCTCTCTCTCTCTCTCTCTCTCCATTCATCCAGAAGAACTTGGTGGGTCTCCTATCTTCAATTTAGCTGAGAAAAGTGTTAGTAGGAATCTAAGACCAATCCTTTTTCCACAATAGGGCTGCATGGCTAATTAGAATGTAATTTTTCTAGGCATCTTGGAGTGAGAAGTACAATACCTTCTGCCCATCTCAATGGCTATTTGCAATTTGCAGAGCTCCTTTTGGTCTTTGTTTTGACTCAGGTCACGGGGCAGTTTTCTTACCATGTATCTTCAGGGCTCGAGCCAAGGAGTGGAGAAGGTTTCCTTGTTGCTGACAAATATCAAGCAATTAGAAAAGGGTCTGGAAGTACCATCCAGAGCTGGGCAGTTCCTTCTCCCATATTTACAGACTGGGAAGTGAAATAATATGGTCTAGTGGTGAGAGCCAATGTGATAGAGCAGTAGGGGGTTGCCTGGAACTTGGATGATCCAGTTTCAAGTCCCTGCTGAGCCACACAACTCACATACTCAGAATGAAAAAGCTTCTTTGATCTACTTGCTGAAAAGTTGTTTTATCTCCAACTGCGCTGTTTTAAGCTCAAGGTGAATGTCAAAAGTTACCTAGGGCCACATCAGAATAGAATTATACCTGTTGGTTTCAGCATTAATGCTACATTATGTCCACAATAAACAAGTTATACTTTAGATCCATTGTAGCCTAGAGATTAACTTGGATAGACTAGCAGTTGGGTGATTCAAATTCTAGTCTCTACTGAGGGGTGGCATTCAGTGTGAGGCCTATCTTTCTGTCCCTTTTCCCTTACCCATCCAGTTAATAGTCCTGTCTAATTAGTTTTGAATTATGAGAGAAAGGCTGTTTAAAAGTATGTCCTTCTGGGCAAAATTATAACTATTTGAAGCACTTTAATTGATACAAATCCATCCTAAGGAATGTTAGGATCTGTAGTTTTGTGAGGTACCTGGTATTCTTTTGCTGACATCGCTGAACTACAATATTAATGCTCTCTTGCAGAGATTTCAGAAAAATACAAATCCCAGAATTCTATAGGATGGCACCACAGCAGTGCTAAAATTCCATAATGTCGATATAGCCTAAGTCTCAGCCTGACTTATCTTACACAGGATTGTTTCCTGATAAAGTGGATATAAACTACTCATAGCATCCTGAGCTCAGTGGAAGAAAGTTAAAGTTAAATATTTTGCAAACAGAAAAGCAAGAAAAGTAACATTTTAGTATGCTAGAATTAAAGTTTTACTTTAAAAATAAACATAATGTTTTAATTTATTTCCCTGTATATAATTTTTATTTTTTGTAGTATTTTTGATGTGTATTGAGAGGGGTGGCAAACTCAGGGACCACTCTGGGTGGCAAAACCTCTAGCTACACCACTGCTCTTGAATATGTCTGTTACACAGAGATCACAAACAGGAAGAATGAGCTGCTTGCCTGTAACTGTGTTTCATCAAGTGGTCATTGGCAAACTCACACAACCCTCCTGTCTGAATGCTCCTTTGAGGAACTTTGTTGGGCACAAACACACACACACACACACACTAATGTAAAATGCAGGGAAATGCAGTGACACTGGCAGGGAAGGGAGCAGAGCTCCACCTCTCAGGCAGCCTTTGTAATTGTGAGTGTAAAAGTGGCTTTGAGGAAAAACACATGGAGGAAATACTCCCCTTTCTTGCTCTGTTTCTAGAGTTTGTGTGCGCGCGTTTGTGTTTTAAGCAACCAGATGATGTTCACCATCATAGAAAAACAGAGCAATTTCCAGCACAAATAGAACTATTTTATTGCTCCCTAAATGCTGAGTTCTTTATATTTCAGGGTAGATTGCAGCAAAAAGCTTTTTTTTCAGGAGGTGCAACTGCTAGTCTCAATTATTGGTGTTTTTCTAATCTGGGTGAGAGGAGGATCACAGAGCATTTATGCTAGAACAGAAAGAAGGCAAACCTCTCCAGATCTCCAGAGACAATAGTGAGCAAATAGCAAAGATACAGAAGAAATCTCTCACTGGCCAATTGACTATAGAGTTATGAAATCTAAATGTATGTTGGCCAAATTGCCTACCCTATTTCTTTCATCATCCCTCCCCTCCCTGATAGCTGGAGAGGTCCTTACTAATTGAAAATGCTTTTCCTGGAAGTCCCAGCAGGTGAGAAATGTAGTGTTTTTGTAGTGCGATACCTTGAGGGTCTTTTTAAACAGATCCTCAGTCTGTAGAGATTTCAGGAGAAGAGTTTTGTGTTCAAGTTTAGTAAAACCATTACTGATAGTTGCAAATCAAACTATTTACTTTTTTGCTTAGTTGACTGAAAGATGGAAGGACGGGTAGACTGATTGGATTTATATCCTGCCTTTCTCTCAAAAACGAGACTGAAGCCAGCTGACAGTAGGTGTTTGGGAAAGTTACTTGAACTACAACTCCTATAATCCTTTAGCCATCATGACCTCTAAGGGATTCCAGGAGTTGTAGTCTAAAAAGTTACTCACCCAAGCTTTCAATAAAGTGCAGTTAAATCACAGAACAATCTCCTGTATTAAATCACATTTATAAAAAGTAAAATACAGACACACACACACACACACACACACACACACACACACAAAAGAAATAATATAAGATGTATAAAATCAACATGGCAAGAAATATAAGAAATACATCTTCCAGTGCTACCCAAGTTAATTACATTGCTTAGCAGTTCATAAATAAATCTTTCTATAAGTTGCTGTGTGAAACAAGTGGCTAGGACTGACTCTTATTATACTAAGAATAATTAATAAATGGGCCCATTATCACACAGAATAAGTTCTGTGGTTGGTCTTTAGATTTCTGCATATGTGCATGGTCAGTTTTTCCATAAAGACCAGTGACTGGATTCTCTCTTTCCAACTATGAAGAGACAGTTTCATTGCATCTTACCAGTGGCATGTTTTTTTCTGACCTAACCACTAAAAACCAATTATCAGTTTATGCAAGGTAGATTCACTGGATCCCAGAAACTGTACAAAACGACCTCTTCCTAGATCAGCTTCAAAACTTTTGGTTAGTAATAGCATGTGTCTCTTTAAATATAGTTGCCAAATTGGTTGAATCAAAGGATAAGGTCACCACACGTGCATGTAAGCTCTTAGCTTTCCTGACATTGCCAGCGTTTTTAGCCTGAAGCTTTTGAAATTTGACTTAATTGTATTGAGGTATAATGCTATCTGTATATAAATTTAATCACTCATTCCTTCATCTATGCCAAGAAAGAATGCATAGGATTTTTACTCCACATTACGTACTGAAATATAAATCCTTCTCTCCAACTTTTCAGTGTTTGTGTGAGAACTAAATGTGGAACTGTTCAGCAAGTCAGGGATTTTAGACACTAGACTTTATACAGTATTTGACAATGTTATAGGAAGCTCCCTAGTGGGGCTAATAGATTTATACAGCATTTCCTAACAGGTGTATCAGATATTAAATAACCAATTTAAAAACAAGTAAAACAGATCCATAAAAAATACAATAAAAATACACAATACTGATTCAGTAAAAAGCCCCTCCACTAGTAATGTATTTCTTTCTACTGTTAGCTGATCTTAACAGCTACTGTTAAAGACACAGGTGCACTGCAGGGCAAATGTGTTTTTCCCCTGGTTAGTTGGCTACATTAATTGAGGTGAAGGACTCCAGTTGGATGCAGAGTATAGATTTTCAATGGCAAGAAATGGAGCAGCAGCAGCTTTTCAGCACTGGATAGGGAGAGGAAAGTATGGCCCTTCAGATATTGTTAGATGACAGTGCCTATCATTCTTCTACACTGGCTAGGCTTGTCATGGCTGATGCAGGAATTGTAGTTCAGTGACATCTGGAGAACCACACATTACCCAATCTGGATGTAAGATTTCTCATTAGGATTTCCAGAGGTCAGGAGGTGGCTCTGAGTCTCAGGGCAAGGGGATAGAAAGGTCAGGAAGAAAGCACTGCCTTGAAAAGTATATGTCTGTGTGTATTTATATTCTCCTTTGCTAGACTTTTAAAAATATGAATGACATACTCTGAGCATCTATGGTTGATGCTTAGTGTATCAGTGCCTAATAAGGGACCACCTTCTGTGTTATCATCAGAGTCCATCCCCAAGTCTTAGCCCTTAAATCTCATCCTTCCAAGAAGTACAATCTCTGGCTACCTGTTCTCACTTCACTTTTCAATGTTACCATAACATTATTACAGTGAGCTATTAGCCACAAAGAACACTCCCCTCTCTTGTTCTCTCTCTCTCTCTCTCAATCTCTCTCTCTCTCTGTCAATTGGGGAGGGGAGCAGAGTTGATGTCCACATAGGTCCTGCCCTTTGCAGTGGTATTAAGGATGAATGTCAAAGATTTCTGATGCTGTTTATATGATAATACAAATATGGGACTTCCGAGCAAAAAAGTGGGGGAGTTGACCTTTCAGATGATTAAAAATATGCAGATATGGCCAGATGTACAGATTCTTACTTATCCAAAAGTGATGGGGCATGTTCACATAAGTTTGAGGTTGGTACTAAAGACTTTCCCCCATAACTCTAATGGAAACTCAAGGGTAAAAGAGACATAGAGAATCTTTCCGAAGAAGCTATGGTGGCAGAAGGCGAATTGTGCTTCACAATTATATTTTAGGCTTCAAAATGGAATTAATTTTATCTGATAGATTCTGTCCTAAATGTACCTACTTACCTGTGGATAAACTCAGATGATTTATTGATGATAAGACTGCTAGAATTTTGTGAGAAGATGATAGGCAGAATTCAGCCATCTTCATACTTTTCTGACCTTTTTTAGCCCTACCTATAACATGGCATATATGATTCATTCTCTGGCTCATTTCCTATTCTCTCTCTCTCTCTCTTTCTCTCTGTCTCTTGCTTCCTCTGGACACATCCGTATAAAATACTTTATATGAGCCTTCCATAATCTAGTACCTTCCAGATAAGATGGACTATATTCCCACCATCCCCAGTCAAGCTGGCCAGGGGGCGATGGTTGTTGAAGGCTGCTTTGTAGGCGTTCCCTCTGTCCAAGAACAAAGAAAATAGGTAGACTACCTTCTCAGTACCCTCATCATGCTTACAGAATTATTTTGGCCAACTGTAAACTGTATTAAACCATATGTGTTTCGAATGTAGAACTGGACAAAATATTGGTGCTCCTGAAAAATTTACTCTTGAGATCAGAAATATGCCAGAGGAATATTCTTTTCCACTAAATGGCTCTCCAAATTTACCAATGGAACTGAGAATAATTTTTGAATGGGTTATAACACTATATGGGATGGACTGACATAACATTCAGAAATGTCATGCATTTTAGCTGTTCTATAAGCCAAATGTGCTCTGAACTCAGAAACAAATTTAGGGGGAAAACAAGAGCCTATTTGGGCTCTTGGCAAAAAACTGACTATTGACTCAAAACGAAAGAATAAGCAGATGCTGTCCATAGGGAGGCAGCTAAAATTGACAGATACAGAATGGGGAAGACTGACAAGTATCTGAGTGACCAGTTTTGTTTTGTTTTTTAAAAAACAACATTATGCATACTAGGAAGCATGTGCCATGTTATACAATTTGGGTAGACTTATTTATTACATTACTATGGATTCTAAAGCACCTGGACTTGATACCTGCCTAAAGCTCAAGTAGTGGGAGATGAATTATATATAGTAGTAGCCTGGCAAAAATGTCTCTCTGAGCTGACTTACTTACTGTGTCTTGCAAGCAAGGGTGGCAAGGACTCCAGGGAGAAAAATGTTGTGAATATTTTATTCACATCCGTTATTTCTTTCTAGACAAGGCCACATTTTCTATTCTCAGGCTTAATCTCCTGTTTGGGACAGAGCTGTGCTGCTGTTAGTGATTATTTCCACAGACAGTAGACAGTGGAAAGACCCCCAGGGAGGATAGATGTGAACTAAGTAAAGAGACCCATCAACCAAATAGTCACACAGGAACAGCAGAAGCAGCAGAAGAGTGTATTCACAACTTGAGGGGAAAAATACTTTTTGGAGGACTCTCCCCAGACACCAAGGTCAGTTGCTGTGCTGACTAGAGGATTCTAGGAGTTGTAACTCACTCTAAAGTAACTTTTTCAAGTTCTGATGTGCAGTGGTAGCTGGTAGCTCTGATGACAATTGGGTATCCCTTCTAGGTTTTAGTCTGAACGTTAAAAGAACTATCCAAAATGAAAAACTCTATCCTCAAATAAGTGTGTCACCTTGGAAAGCACCCTTTTGAAGTTCATGCTTAAAACTAATGTAGATTCATCAGTTTATGTGCATCAAAGCCACAAATGCTGTTTGGTAGAATTAGCTGAGGGGCACTACTATCTTCAGGAAGTAACCGTATGATCTCACCATTGCATTTGATGACATGGAGAGTAGAGAGTGCCAAAATAGATCTGCTATCTCTACAGATGGATGGATGGACCAATCTATTTGCCTGTCAAGGTCAATTTCTTATGTGTTCATTCTTAAGTTTGTTCTCTCCTGTTTCTGCATTGCATTTATTCATGAAAACAATATAGAAGTATGGGTTTAAATACAGATTTGAATGTATTTTCTAACAAACTATGCATTCCTGAGTTTTCTCATCTAAATGCATGCATTTTAAAATGCGTTTTATACTAACATACGCATCTTGAGTTGTACTTTGGTTCTAGGTTTGAATCCACTATGACACTGCAAAATTCAAGGAAGTGCAAAATCAGAAGCGTAACAATTTCCCATTAATCCTGCAGATTGGGTCAGTTCATGCTGTAATTAACAATGACAGAATCCCTCAAACATCCATGACTTCAACAGGAAAGAAACTGGAGGAGCTCTGTTAATAGTAAGGAGGGAAGGTGATGATTCTCACATTTCATCTAGGAAATCCATAAAACAAACTGAACTTCAGATGTATTAGCAGCTACCCTTTCATTGGATTCACTCAATTATGCTCGGGAGGAGAACTGAAATGGGAGCCTTCATAACACCGTCCACACTTGGAAAGGAGTTAGTCAGAGTTCCCCACATGTCTTTGGCTTCTGAAATGCATCTAGCCAACATTGTCTATTTATTTCCAAGCCTATATTTGCAACAATAAGTTTTAGAAACTTGCTGTGTTTTCTCCACTCCACTCTGATAATACTTGGAAAACTATATTATGCATCTGGTGTTGTGCTTTCAGGTAATAATGGCAGCCTTGCAAGCCAGAATTTTTCTAGCTTCTTCTTGTCCTCTTATTCTAGCATTCTAGTCCTATAGCTGACAGTTGTTCATTGGCATTGGCATGATAGAGCCATCTTTGTCTGTGATATAGACCCTTTCTTGCAGGGAGGGGGATTCCATTACCAACTTTGGTCAAGCAGGTTTTCAAAATATTATACAACTATTTTGTCACAGATAATGGTGGGTCCAGCACCAGCTACAGGTTCTGGGAGACTTTGTGACAAGATAATTTCTGTGCATAGGCCTGGATTATCAGTGCTTCAGTTGGTAAGACTCTTCCAGGCCTTTCACTGTCTAGGAGCACTATGCTGAAGGAAAAGGGTGTTCTTTGCTTCCTCATCTTCCTCAGTCACTTCTCAAATCTCTCAGAGTTTCTGTTACCACCCACATTTTGTGTGTAACTTGAGTTATTGCATAGAAGATGTATGGGGCCATGCTTACAGACACTGAGCTCATGAAGATTTTTGTGCTGTTACCTATTGTGATCTGCAATTTATATGTTGTTTATTCCATTTCTATACCACCCCTGCTCAAAGGAATCACCTGTGAGGCACAAAGGAAGTTCTGTTATTAGAACTGCACCAGGACCCCAACCACCTCAATCCAGCCTTATCTATGGGCCTCTCTCCTTTAGATAGCTTCTAGGCTTCCTGATGTTCCTGTTGGCTTGCTATCTTGCTCCAGGTCCTGTCTGTGTAGCACAAGTGGAAGTTACCACTCTGTTTCTGCTCCTTTCTTGCTCTCATCACTACCTTCCCATTTTGAGAAGGCAGGTGAAAAGACAGTAGCAGCAGCAAGGTGAAGGAGAAGGAGAAGGGCTAGGAGTGGCCACCATGTTAGGATGTGGGCCTTGGCAAGTGCCTGATGATGCCAACTCCTGGCACCAACTCTACTGGAGAAGGCAGGGAAGGTATGGCTCTTCAGATGTTGGACTGGTCAATACATCGTAGTCACCTCAAATTCTTACCCTCTTGTCTGCATGTTGAACCGTTTTAGCTTCATAGTTTTCCTTCTGGTTCTGCACATTTTCAGCTCCTCGAATGGTTCACTGCAGTTCACTGTGATGAGAAACTGCTGTATGTGAAAACCAGAAAAACTCCAATGTAAATCTCCCAAACTGGTTCTGCTTTGGTTTTCACCTACGTGCAGAAGCATAGCATCAATTCACATTGCAGAAGTGGCCGGCTATGGGTGTTCTCAGGCTGTCTCTTCTGTTATTTCTGTCCCTATCTCTCTCTGCTCATCAAATAGCAATAGCAATAGCAATAGCATTTATTTCTATACTGCCTATCAACTAAGTGTTATCTAAGCGGTGTACAATGTATTTTTAGCTAATTGCCCCCAACAAGCTGGGTACTCATTTTACCGACCTGCGAAAGGATGGAAGGCTGAGTCAACCTTGGAGCCTGGCAGGATTGAACTCACAACCTTGTGGTTGCAGTACTGGCATTTAACCACTGCGCCACCAGGGCTGCCATCATTATTGTCTTCATGCGTTAAACAGACAGCAGGAAGAGAGTGGATCTGGTAATGGACTGTTAAGATGTATTTTCTTTGATGTATCAACAAACATACATACCTATGCACAAATGTAGCAAAGCAGAAATATGTTAAAAATGGGTGTGGTTTTTTTTTAAAAAAAACAGACCACTCAGCGATGGCAGGTGGAATGAATGGGGTGAGAGAGTGGAATGGGAGTGGCTAGGAACTTCCTGTTGCAGATGCAGCAACTGCTGTTCTCTGCAGTAGTACTATGTAAATAGGGGGTGCAGACAGCACAGTTTCTGAATTTCTGAATTCAATTTCTGATTGGAGTATAAAAACACCACTCTTGACAGGCAGTGAACTGCTCATCCCCTCTCATGCGGAAATGGCCCCAGTCAGGTAAGGGTTCATAGGATTTCCAGTCTAACAACATCTGGAGAGCTAAAGTTTCCACATCTGCATAGCTGTACCCTGATGGCAGCACTGTAGGATAGTTGCCACTCTTTCTCACCAGCCTTAGTTTTAGAATCTAAATGCAAAGTAGAGAGCGGGGAATTATACCAAAAAAAAAAAAAATCACACAATTATACAAACAAAACAAAACAAAACCACAAACTGAGACTACCCCTTTGGAGAATGTGTCCCTGAAAACATTCAGCTACAGAATGTAACTAGCATGCAGAGGAAATTAGAAAGCTGCTTTCAAGTCATATCTCTTTCCTTAGGAAACAGAAAGCCACAGTGGAACATTTAAAGTCATGTACAGTATGGCTGGAATCCAGCATGTTATATAGGCTTGTCTAATTCAAGGCTCTTGGCAGACATTATCAGACAACACAGTACATTTCTGTTTTGGGGGGAAATTAATATAAAAATGACCCCAAGACGATCAATGCTGCATTCAGATTGGGGCAATAGCGTCATTCATCTGACAGTAATGGAGAAATGATTGGAGGTCGTCGGAGCATACTGGCTGCAAAGTTTTATATGCTTTTCTAGAACCAACAAAAGATCAAAAAGGCAAAATTAAGGTGGAGGAAAGCTTTCAAACCCTCATTATTTAAAAACATTTTTTTATATTATTATTTCAGTAATGCATCAGCTGTTTCTATGGAGATGGGAACAAACCGATCTCTACAAAGGAAAGAGGGAGAGCTGTGGTGGTGGTGGGGAAAGGGCTGTTCTTTAAGTTGCTTGTTTCCACAGAAACACACATCATTACTGCAGTAAATAAAGTTGGTGTTACGCTCTTGAGCTAACTTGAGGTCACTATTTTTGAGAAGGAGAAACAGCCCTACCTGCTGTGCTGGCAAATTGAATCTGTGTTCTAATTCTGCTGAATAAGAAATGACACAGCTTACCATAATATTACTTTTTTTTTTAAGAGCTCCACATGCATGGATTTGGTTGGAGGGGAAGAGAATCAACGATAGTCCTTGTGATTCAGAAAAATGTGTGAGAATTGTGCTGATCAGATGTGCTTTGTGAATGTGTTCAGTCTGTGAAATCCACATGGATTTTGCCCAATGATAATATTATGATTCCATTGTTGAAGTTCCTGTAAGGATTATATAGAACTGAATAAAGTGGAAGAATAAATTTGATGTCAAGTTATTATTTGGGTTTCATTGCACTGAGGGTTTCTGTAGATTCCTCACTGGTAAATAATTTCCAGCAGACACCACATCTTGAACGGATGAAAACCTGCTCTTGTCTACCCCTGTAGGTAGGCCCATTTACTTGCAGGCAATGCCAATGGATTTGGGAAGCCTGTCTGGAAGAAAATCCCCTTGATCTAGAAGAGGCAGGTGAACAGAGATTTCTCTGATATTCCTTCTGGCCCTGGGTGCTCGAGGCTGAATGAAAAGCAGAGATGAAAAGGACTCAGAAGTTGTGTCATCCAACCTCTTGCTGATACACTGATCATGTTGACTGGGGAATTCTGGGAGTTGTTCCAAAAAGTGCTCTTTTTTCCGAGCTCTTGTAGTACTGGTAGGGCCACAGCAAATGGTCTTTGGAGCCTACTATTTTCACAGGGCTGGATTAGATATTCTACTGAGCTGTTGTGGAGCAGGAACCCAGATGTTTTTGTTCTGAGCACCTCATAATGACAAGTGAGTGCCTTTTATTTATTTATTTTTAATTATAATTTTTACATCAAAATTTCCAACTAATAAAGGTAAAATAAAGTAAAGAAAATATAGTTTCTTTTAAAATTTATATCACCAATTATATTGTAACCCCCTCCATTTTGTTCCTCCACATTCTTTGTGTGTGTGTGTGTGTGTGTGTGTGTGTGTGTGTTTCCCCCACGTTATATGCTAATTTGTAAATCATCTTTCTCCTAACCTACTTTATCTGAAGTATCTTTTTCTCCCCACTCATCATGTACTTCTATTTTACATACAGTATATAAATAAAAATCTTTCCTTTTTCACATCTTTAGAAAGTTAAAACAATGAATTAATGTGTTAAATTAATGAATTAAATTTAAATTTGATAAGTTAAAAGCAATGAATGATAAACAGTTGAAAAGATAAAATGGAAAAGATGTAATAAACAAAGGCTAAAGAGTGGGGAAGATGTTAAAAAAAGTGATTGCCTTTTAGGCTGTTGTGCAATACCCACTTACCTGGGGATAAGTCCTTGCTGAATGCAGAGGGGCTGACCAGTGGGTACACATACATGGGATTGTTCAGGCGGTCTTTTAGCATTCTTAACAATTTATTCTTTGGGTGTAAAAGTTCGAACTTAAAAGGCTAGAGAGACCTCTTTCTGAGACCCTACACAAAGATGCCAAGATCTGAAAGCTGGGATATTAGCTATATAAAATATGTCCCTGGTGCAACCAGGATATAGAGCATGATGATGTGAACACTCTGGGAGCAGAAGAGGGATGCAGTCTGTAACATTTATTTTTTATTTGTTCATTTGTTTAAAAAATATATAAAGCTGGCTTTTAGGACAGTATCTTTCCAAGACTGTTTACCACAGAAAACATAACAAAGCACAAAACATAGTAAAGCAGTAACATAAATTACAATATCGGCATTGAACATTAAAAGCAGACAATACCTTATAGGCATTGGCCCCAGGAAACTCAAAACTCATTGTCTGATCCCAGTAAAGAAATGAATTTATTCCTTGTCAAGTTGCACTAGTGATGTGACACACAGTTAGTTATTGGAGAAAGGGCCTAATTACTGATAATGGTTGTTTAGAACTTTTTACCTCCCAGTGCTGATATTATACTATAGTCGGCCCTCCACATTTATGGGTTTGACTTTCGTGGATTTGATTGTTTGCAAGTTTCTCCAACTCTTGCTCCCCATCTCAGGCACTTCTTTTCTGAGAGGACCTTCTTGGCTGCTCTGATCAGGCTGTGCAACCTTTTTAAAAGCTGTCTCTGGTCCTCTCCCTCCTCCATCAGCCTCTGCTTGGCCAGCTAACCCTAACAAATCCATTCCTGATGCCCCCCACATGCCCGGGGAAGGAGGTGGGTGTGAGAGAGGAAGTATATGGATACCATATACTGCAGAGCATTTGGGTGGGACAGAGATATCCCATCCAGTAGACTGCATGCAAAGGGCTTGGAGCAGCCTAGGAAGAATCCATGGAGAATTGGCACTTAGGCTGTATACGGATAATACTAAATCTTTTTTTGCATTACTCAAGACAAGGGTCAAAATTTACAAGCAAGGAGTGTGTATAAAATTTTGTTGCTTGCTTTGCATTGCAGTGATAATGTTCTGATATATTTTCTTGCAGCATGTGATTATTTTGGATCGCTTGTAAGAGTTTCATTTGTAAAAATAGAAAGGTGAATGTGGGTAAACATTCTTCTGAGGTGCCTGTAAAACATTCTGCAAGTTTTCCGTGGCTTCCTGTATCCGCTTCTTCAAGGAATTAACTGCCTCCTCTGTAGGTGTGAACAAAATCTTAAAATGTCTCCTCTTGCTCTCCTTCCAGGCCTACTCATTCTGCTTTTTGTTTCATGATTTTCTCTGGTTTCAGGGACCATAGGCTGAGAGTGGTGCAATCTCCTCATCTACAGTGCCTGGTATATTTTAGGTGCTTTTATAAATAATAAATGGCACTAGGCTGCTCAGCATGAGGAGCACCACGACCTTGATATCTCATGGCACACTTCAGTCTGGTTAGCAGCACATGGGGAAATTGGTCACCAAGGTAACACAAATTTTGAATGACTAACTGCCTGTATGGCAATGTGATGCCTGTCTCTTTTGCCTCTGTCCTGAAATATCTTTGTATGTTGTTATAATCCTCCTTGTTCCTTTCCAAAGCTCAGGCGCAAATACGGTTGTGTCATAATGTGGCAAGAATTATTTCTTTCTTGCTTGTTTTATTGGATTTGCCCCCTCTTTCTCTCCCCTCAAAAGGCTGACAGTGACAAAATCAAACAAAACAGGTACAATTCAAACATAAAATATAGTGTGGAAACATGCCAGTAAAAGAAAGAATGGTATCCACTTGGTTAAAATCCCTTTCCACACAAATCCAGTTTAATTTCCAAATGTCTACCTGGATAAATAGGTTCTGTGCTTCCAGGGAGTAAAGGCTGGGACAGATCATGAGGTGGAAGCTACAGATTTCACTGAAAGCAAAATATTCACAAAGGCTCTTATGTCCTGGGGCAAGAGGCTGGTATTTATAATGGGTTCTGCTTGCCCTCACAATCTGGCACAATCAGAGGGTCCTGCTCAAAGAAGTGTGACAGCGGCTTCCATCGCTGCTGCTGAGTTGCTGCCATTGTGCTCATGCCTTCCTTAACTCACTCAGGAAGTGCTCTGCATAGCATTCAGTGGGTCCAGGGAATTTGGAAGCCAATAGAACAGATCATGCAAGCTGGTGGTTAAGCTCTGGAGCAATTAGATAAGGATCCATGCTGCCAAAAGCAGATGCCAGACAGTTTGTACAGGCATTTGCCTGCAGCTGAGGAGATGGGGCAGAGACTGTATATATAAACCTTGCTTTACATTGTCCCACATACCCAGCTGTCATTGCTGTCTTTCCAAAGGGCTCTGTGACTGCACTTTGGCCAAACCCTAATATAAAGCCTGTCTTATGAAGATGATAATTTGTACAGCTGCAATCAAGGTGTTGAATGTTGAAAGACCTCAACAGTGTCTGTATGTGGGATAATGTATTTGGGAGGATGATGTTTGGGGTAGGATTGATGTGCTTGCTTTTGACATCACCTCCCCTTTAGTCTTATACCTGTGTAAGTGTGAGGAGGGCGACCAAAATGGTGAAGGATCTGGAAGCCATGCCCTATGAAGAGCAGCTTAGGGAGCTGGGTGTGTTTAGTCTGCAGAAGAGAAGGTTAAGAGGGGACATGATAGCCATGTTTAAATATCTGAAGGAATGCCATGTAGGGGAAGGAGAGGGCTTGTTTTCTGCTGCTCCAGAGACCAGGACAAGGAGCAATGGATTCAAGCTGCAGGAAAGGAGATTCCACCTGAACCTCAGGAAGAACTTCCTGACAGTCAGAGCTGCCCAGGAGTGTGGTGGAGTTTCCTTCTTTGGAGGTTTTTAAGCAGAGGCTGGCTGGCCATCTGTTAGGAATTCTTTGATCTGTGTTCCTGCATAGTAGGGGGTTGGGCTGGATGGCCCCGTGGTCTCTTCCAACTCTATGATTCTATGTGAATTTGTATTTATTTGCATCCTCTTCTGACTGATTGGGACCCTTACCCCTCCACACAGAGTGGACTTTTCCATTTGCCTGCAGCTTTGTACTTTATTCTCTGAAGCAGAATGTGATAATTTGGGGAAGTACTCAACAATGAGGCCCTTTAGGGAAGATAATGCTAAATAGAAAAGGCGATGGTGACAAGAATTCTCATAACTAGCCCGAACCAATTTTATGGACCTTTTAGAAATTGGCTGAGAGACCAAAACAGCTCACCATCCTGTAACAGTTCTGTTCCCTGTCTCAATTAGGAAAGAGGAACCTGAAATCCAGGTGACAGAGGTGTCTACAACATTCATTTCAAAAGAATCCCAGACAGGAAATGCTTTTAGCACTGAAATAGTTACTTTGCTTTTTCTGAAGGATAAAAATTGCTTCAATTGTCACAGGCTTTTTTATTTGCTGCAGAAAGCATATCTTCTTTTAAAAGCTTATCTTGAAGTGGATGTATTCTATTTTTGACACATCCATTTCATATCATTATAATAACCTGCAAAACCAAGGTTTAGTTGCGTTAATTCTGAGTTTTATCATACTGGCTAATGATTGCCACCAAGGCAGCCTTCCTCTGTCTGAAGCTTTTCTTAAGCCTTCTGTGCATTTGTGGCCTCAGCTAGCAGATGAGTCTCTACAGCCATGGAACAAAACAACCCACTCCAAATTATTCTCCAACTCCTTTGGCCAGAGAGATCCCAAAGCAACTTGAAAATCTGTTGAAATATGAGTGACACAGGGACTTCATATGTCAAGAGTGAGAACACAGATACCCTCACCATTAGGAAGAAGAGGCACAAGTAATGAGTTACTTGTAATAAATACCTTTTAAAATAAATTACTGAGCCATAATTAGGTTATATTTTAATTGTAATACAATGAGGGATAACTTCAGTACATTTGTAGCATAACTGTAAAGTTACTTTTATAGTTACAGGAATGTGTGGTCTCGCTATGTAGGTATGCTTTGTGTTGTAGACGAATATTGTGCAATATATGATGACTTTTAAAAATAATTGAAAAGCAATCTTTCTAGTCACCCTCGAGTAATGAGAAAGTATAGAAGTAATTTTAAAAAACTGAAGCTATATGAACAATTAACTCTGAGGTTTCGGGAGCCTTAGATAGTAACAATCACTACATACTTTTAAATATATAGATACATATTCTCAAGCTTCCTCAACCTCCACTATTGGTGGGCAGAGTGAAGCCACTGCATCAGATGAAGGATGCTGAAGCGAAGCAGTAGCAGTCTCCGAGTTCTTTCATTTGAGCCTTTCAGTCATTCCCCTCACCTGGAAGGCAGAACTGTGTGTGCCAGCCATACAACCTGTGTTGCATTCCCAACCCATCCCTCCTGCTTTTAGGTGTGGTGGAGAGCATTATACTTTCATCAATATTTAAGGTAGAGTCAGTACTCCCCCTTTGGCTTTTTTATAGGATGTGGAGAGGACATCTTGTTTTCTTCTTTCTTCTTCTTTTCTTCCTTCTTCTTTCTGAGCTCCAAGTACAAAAACCAATCTAGGCTCGTAGTAGTAAAGGAATTTGGCCATCCTGTTATCAGCTTCAAGTTGTATTTCTGGAACATTTCAGAATGATAAGGATCAAAGTTTGCATATGTCCTTCATTTGAATGATTTGGTGATGGACTACTAGGGCTGATCAAGCACATGTGTACACATGTTGATTTCTCACACTGGATGTACACTACCACTGTTAGCACTCTCTCTCTCTCTCTCTCTCTCATTCTCTGTGTGTATGTGTATGGGACGGGGAGAGAAAGAGATATGACTCAGCCGAAAACAGCATGACCTTTCATGTGAGCTTTACTGATGTAGAAGTCTGTGATGGCTTATTCTCATACGCTCATCACTGCTTAAGGTTGCTATAGAATCATACAGTCATAAAGTTGGAAGGGACCAAAAGGGCCATCAGGTCCAACTCCCTGCCATGCAGGAACACGCCATCAAAGCACTTCCAGCAGATGGCCATCCAACCTCTGTTTAAAAACCTCCAAAGAAGGAGACTCTACCACTTTCCAAGGTAGCATATTCTATGGTCAAACAACTCTTACTGTCAGGAAGTTCTTCCTAATGTTTAGGTGGAATCTCTTTTCTTGTAGTTTGAAGACATTGCTCAGTGTCTCTGGGGCAGCACAAAGCAAGCTTGCTCTGTCTTCTATACAACATCCTTTTATATATTTAAACATGGCTATCATGTTACCTTCTCTTCTCCAGGCAAAATATACCCAGCTCCCTAATCTGAACAGGTTGTCAAATGAGATTACATATTTTTGGGCAGCCTTTCTCATCTCATCGTTTCCAGATGTTTTGAAATCCCACAATTGCCAGGCAACAGTTGTATTATAGGATTCATGAGGGAATTCCAGGTTGGAGAAAGGAAACCTTAAAATGACAAATAGAACACTTTTGAAGGCTCCAACAATAAAATGTGCCCTTTAGGATTAAGAATGATGAACTCCACTGTATTTTCAGTAAATCTCACAGCCTCCTCCAGCAAGTACAATTTAAATAACAAGTTAGCCAATCCTATCTCAAACAATTAAATTATTTAAATTCTTAGTGGTGATGAATTTAAAAACTCCATTTCTCATATTTAAGTTTATTGAATTAATGTTTAACCCTAATATTCCAAGGTCTGGCAAAATATCTGTCTTTTAGAAAATGGCATGGAAGAAGCCTATTTTATGGTAGAATGGAATGTGGAGTACTTGTTCAGGCTTGTCTGCACAACGCTAAAAAGAAAAAAAAAGTAGTTTGCATTAGGCAGTGAAGTACTGGAGGACACAGTGCTCAGTAAGCTAGACAAGAACTTTCATATGTCTCTTAAAACAAGGATAGACCAGAACTGAGTGTACCTGATACAGCTAAATCCAGAACCACCTAGAGCAGTGGTTCTCAACCTGTGGGTCCCCAGATGTTTTGGACTTCAGCTCCCAGAAGCCCTGAGCATTGACCATAGTGGCTGGGGCTTCTGGGAGCTGAAGTCCATGAACATCTGGGGACCCACAGGTTGAGAACCACTGACCTAGAGAATTAATTGTATAATCATGCTGTCCTCACTAATGATGACGGTGTCTTCACATCAAGAGACACAAGCATAATTGTTTCTTCTTTGAAAAATACCTTTCAAAAACTCAAATCTGTATTTATATTGCAGGAAATTTTGGTGAGCAGCAGAACAGCTTCTTGCCTTGTTTTATTTATGGATCTTTGATCCCAAAACCACAAAAAAACCAATATTCTTATTTTTATCCACTTCCTTTCCTAAAAGTAAACATTGTATTGAAAAGGATTCTAGAAATGTGCATCTGGCAATAGCTGTAATTGTAGTTGTTGCCATGTACTCTTCTCAGTTATCTTCTTCTTAAAAAAAAAGAAGACGTAAGGCATCTTACAATTCAAGACAAGACAAAACAGTAATAAGAACATGCACTATAAACTATTACAATTGATCTTATAGTTAAAATATTATAAATAAAATGTAACATGTCAAACACAAAAAAATGAAAAAGAATTTATAATATCAGGTTAATAATATTTTCCCACAAATCATATCATAGGAATGGAAGGAGCATGAGGCAGGTGAAATACTGACACACACACCTCAGAGTTGCTGATCAGACTGTGTTCCAAGTACTGGATTGTGCCCTACCTGCTGCCACTTTCTATGTGGAGGCTGCCGTAGGGGCAAGAAAGGTATGCAGTATACCGTACAAACTACAGCTTACTCTGCTGTCCCATACCCACCAACTGTCCCAATTTGGCAGAGATGGTCTGCTGTCCCACTTTTCCAGCTGCTTTTAGAACATCCTAGTTTCTTTCTCCCCCTCTTACTGTCCCTCTTTGTCTTCAGCTTACTTCAGTTGCTGCAAAAGGAATTCAAAGTGCAAAAGTATTTTGTACTCCATTAACCTGGCAGCCAGGAGAAGTGGGGCTAAAATCTTGCCCTTCCTGGGAGGCTCAGGCAAAAGCAAAATGCTGCAGCTTCTCTTAGCTTATCTGCTCTTCCTCATTAATAACTTCTGCCATCTTGATCACACTCTGATGTTGGTTGACCACAGGTGTCCCAGGCCATTTCCCCACTAGATTGTTATAGTGCAATTATTCAGCTTTGAACATCCTATGGAATCCTTGGGGAATCCTTTGAGGCCCCTCCCTAAACTGCAAACCTCAGGATTCCATAGGATGTTGAAAGTAGAATAATCGCACTATAACAGTCCAGTGTGGAAATGGCCCCCGTTTTCACTTCTGAAAAGTTACTGAGCTGACAAAAGACACTGGCACACCAATGGTAGCTGTAAAATTCAGATTCTTTATTGGTATCCGATCCATACATGAAGTTATCATCAATAATTATGCAGAAGATCTAATTGATTATTTCTATCACTGTGTTTGAGCAATTAAATAATTATCCCAATATTTAAATTCACCCATCTACCCTGAAGATTTTCCTTCCCCAACCCACTTGACATACCATCTTGTTCCCTGTGTGGTACTACATGAGATATCAGAGCATACTTCTTCTTCAGTGGAACTAGGTGGGCGTGGTTCATGTGCCCTTCATTATTTTTATTACTCTTGGAGGGTGCTGCATAGAAGGCCTGCTCATCTTTTCAGAGAAAGGTCTGCCCCAAATAGAAATGGATCTGTGTGGCTTCATCTCTCCCCCAGTCTGCTCCCAAAATGAGTGGTTGCATCCCTAAGCAGGACATTTGGACAGCAGAATTACTTGTTCATATAACTTAGGTAATTCCATCTGCCTTTCAGCCATTCTTCAGCATTCTGCTTGTGTAACAAGAATCACAAACATTAGTGAGAGGTAGCAATGAAAGGATTCTCACTCTCTTTTCTAATTTTCAAAGTTAGGTCTTTGCCTTCTTCTGTTCTCAAGGAGAAGAAACCATTCCTATTATGCTAGCAAACACCCTTCTGGAATGTTAAGCTCTTCTCCCACCCACCCACCCTACATTGGTTATGTCCAGTTGCTATGCCAAATGGTTCAGTGTCAGGGAAGAAGATGTTTGGGAAGTAAGGGAAGTACACAATATGGAAAGAAGAAATAAGGCTGGTTTCCAATGGTTCCCTAAGGAATGTCTTCCACCCTCTACTGAAGTCTCTGCTACCAAGCTCGTGTCAGAAGGCTGCATTCTGGGGCTGATGGAGTATTTATCTGGCTGTGCCTCTTTCCAGAGAGAAATGGAAATGAAAGAAGCAGATGGTATTATCTGGGCTTCTAGCCAGAACCTGAGAAATGTACTTTTTGGACTATAGATAGTATAGATAGTATGGCCAGCGGAATTCGGACAACTGCAGTCCAAAGAGTAACTTTTCCAAGTGCTGCTTCAGAGTCAATAGGACTTACTTGGGACTAAGAGAGTGGCAATATGAAAAAAGGAAATATTCATTCAAATTTTAACTATATCCATCTTTAAATAGAATATCATACCATGCGAATAGATGTCCCTACCACATTACACACCAGCAATTCCCTGAGCTGCAAAAGCCAGCGAAATGACAATGACAGAATGAGTTACTGAATAATTTATTTTAAAGTGCATTCTGAATGTTGTCAGCTGAATTATGAAGAGCCATTACATCTTCTAGGATGCAGGGCAATACATTAAATAGTCTGACTGTTGGAGGAGTGACCACTAATTTGCTGCTGTAATACAAAGGCAGAACTGCAGATTAAATGGATATGGGCTACCCAGTTAAAGGAACAGCCCAATGATGACTTCCTCCCACATGCACAGTCATCTCTAGATCGACTTATCTGTATTAGGGATTCTTAAACTTCAGGAAGAATTGAATTTAAGACTGTTGAAATTAGAAATTGGAAGAAACAGAAACTAATGGATTTGTCTTTCCCTATCATTATACGCACCTTTCCCTGTACACATCATAAGACTTTCAGAGCACAAATACAATTGATCCACACATTACAGAAAATGTGAGAGGTACTTGATACGAGGTACTGTTGTAGCAACAGTCCCAGCTTATTTCAGAGTTCTTCCATCTTCAATGACATCTTTGACCATAAAACATCAGGGAACTGATCTACTATCACAGCCAATTCTAGAAATTATATAATTCTGGGGGTTTATGTCCGCCACCTGCAGGGATACAAAGCCAAAGGTGTTTAGGCAATGCAGCATTTGTACATGCCTCAAAGCTCCCTGTAATCTGTATACTTACTGTGGAGGAGGAGGAGACACTAGTGAGAGAAAGTCATTAAAAGCAGAGTTTGGAAAAGTTTATGTTGGACCACATCATGTGATTTTCAAAGCAGCACCCAGAAAAGTGTGAAAACAGAGCTGGGGAATTCCCCCCCCCCCCGTTCAAAGCAGAGTTTGGAAAATGTACTTTGATTGGACTATAACTGCCTTGGATTAAAGACTGGCCATTCCCGCACTACACTGTTATAGTGCTATTATTCCACTTTCAACACCCTGGGGTTTGCAGTTTAGGTTGCGGCATTTAGAATTCCCAAGCAGAGAGCTCTTTGACCTCAGTTAAATACAAACCTCAGAATTCTACAGGATGTTGAAAGTGGAATAATAACACTATAACAGTGTAGTTTAGAAATGGTCTGTGCTTGCAAAGATGTTAAAAACAGAGCTGATAAAAGTTTGTTTTGTTTTGCTTTTTTCTGCTCAGTGCAGAGCTTTAGAACTTAATTTCTAACTACTATGCACTTATTTGTTTGTGTTTTTCATTTCACTATCATGCCCCTGCCCTGGCAACCTTAGTTATGCTGGCTAGAGTTTGGGGAAATGATAATACAGCAACAACTGGAAGGCCATACATTTCCATTAGCTAGCCTAACTGCCGAATGTTAGGTGCTGCTTCAGGTAACTGCTTCAGGTGGTAAGATGTCTTCAGCCATCTCTTATGAGGATGAAGGACTTCCATTCAGATCCAAGAACCAAAACTCCTTCCTTCCTTCCTTCCTTCCTTCCTTCCTTCCTTCCTTTTAAAACTTGCAGAAAAGCACATGGGAAACAGAACCATGCAGGCACTGAAGAAATTGGGGAAGAAAAATGATCATAACTTCCAATATGTTAAGTTTAGGGCTGAGGACACATTTATTTCCTCAAGTGCTTGATAGTAATTGTATTCAGTATTTCATGGACGAGGCAGTGAGTCAATAGAAACCTGCTGTTAGCTGCTTTAGTAGATACATGTCTATTGATTCTATAGACAGAAAGATGAGAGATGGTTTTAGAAGCTAAAACTATGTCCAGGGATTGATTTCTTCCACTCCCCCCAGAAAATAAAATGATCATTTTCTATTTGTCATCTATAGATAGCAACAGACTATAAATGTTAAAAAGCGGAGCTCTTGCAAGACAGAAGGAAAAGTTATTGTGGCTTCCAGTAAGTAATATGAATGATTTTAACACTGAGAGGAAAGAAACTAAAAAGAAGAAAAGACCTTTACTTTATTTTTTTCATTTAATTCTACACAGGAAAATTATTAGGAAAGCTATCTCAGCACAGCATGGGGCTTGCAGGCTCTGGGAGTGACAGGGTGAGTTTATAATTATGCCACAGACAAGAAGGCATGGCAAAGGGAAAGACATTTTTAATGATGTCTTTGCCCAGGTACTTTGCAGTCTTGTGTGATAATTGAACATGCTGTACACAGAGAGAGAGAGAGAGAAAGAGAAAGCTCTGACAAAATTGTAGATGGAGTTGGTCTGGATTGCAGCTCATCAATCACAGACTCCAGAGGCCTACAGAACTTCTTGCAGCATACCTACAGGTTGCTTCTGACTTCTTAGGGTTAACTTCAAAATGTTGTACATCAGTCAGCCAACACCAGGAATTGTATTGCCTTTGAGTGACTCATGTTTCAGGAGAGATACCACTCATGAGCAGAACTTGGAAGTTACTAGTAATAAATAATGAGTAACTTGTAACTAATCCCTTTCCCCAGTTAGTAACATATAATTGCATTGCATTATGACTGTATCTTAATGAAGGATAACTTCACTCTTCTTGCGGTGTTAAGTGTAGCTTAGCTACTTACGGGGCATGGCCTCACAAAACGGTGGATGAAAAATATCACCTGGTTCTAGGCCATTTCCACACTACACTGTTATAGTGCTATTATTCCACTTTCAACAACCTATGGAATCCTGGGGTTTGCAATTTAGGGAGGGGTTTAGAATTTTCAGCCAGAGAGCTTTTTGGCCTCAGTAAACTACAAACCCGAGAATTCCACAGGGATTGAAAATAGAATAACAGCACTATAACAGTGTAGGGCAGAAATGGTTCTAGTGCTTGCTTATGTTGTGCCTTGGGCTATGCTTTGAGGTGACAATCAGGTGGACAGGAGGAGGGACCAGCAGCTTATAGTACTCTGGATTATTCAAAGGAAAAAAATTTAAAAACAACTAATTTAGTCACTTTCATAAAATGGGGAAGTAAATGGTTACTTTATTTTTTTTAAAAAAAACTTCCAAATCCTTTTGGAAACTCTGGGAGCTATTACTATATCTAATTACTTTTTAAAAGTTGCTTCTAAGCCCTGCCACTGAACACCAGCCAGGAAGGCAGGAGGCCCACAGCTTTAGTGGAAAATGCTGTTCAGTAGCAGAGGAAGAAAGGTGAGTGGAGTGCATGGTGTAGATGCCATCACATGACACCTTGGACTGGTTATTGACACATGTTGGAGCCAGTGATGTCATTAACCTAGACCTATACTAGACACTACAGTTTAATACTATTTTTTTTCAACAAAATTCATTCTGGCCCTTCATCAATTTAGGCCCTTTTCGCACTTACCTCGTCACGGCAGTGGGGAGCGCTGCTCGCATGAGCACCCGCTCGCGCTCGCCACTCATGACAGCCCTTTTGCCTCCAGTATCGGCTTCCTCATAGCGCGACCGTCACGCTAGTGCCCCACCCCTTCCTTCCGCAGTGCAGTCTGGGAGCTGTAGGCTGCGCTGGGGGAAGGAAGCGCGACCGGCCTGGCTCGCCGAAGCACTGCACGCAGGTAAATGCACAAGGGCGCCACGAGCATTGCGCGAGGGCGCAGTATTTTTAGCTTACAGCCAAAAATAAAAAAATGTGCGTGCGCCCCACTTTAGCCTCAGAAGCGTCGCACAAGTGGGAGTGCATCATACGGAGCGACACTCCCATTCACACGATGCTCAAGGGGTGCTCGCGCAAAAAAAAAGCATGCGAAAAGGGCCTTAGTCTTGCAGACAGCACATGGAGAACGATAGGGAAAACTACTGCAGTAATAGGATGATATTATCTAGATCAGAGTTTTCCAAACTGTGTGCCAAAACATGTTAGTGTGTCACCTGCAGTATGTGTGTCGCACAAATCTATCAGGTGGAGCAGCTGCCTCTGCCTCCACTGTGAGCTGAGAAAGACCCTGGTGAGGGTGTTACCCTGATTTCTGGGGTCCTGTAGGAGATGCCTTAATGTGCTTCACGTGATAGGGAACGGAAACTTGACAGAGCACAAGCAATAGCAATGAGAGAAGCAGGGTAACCTACCAGGGCCTTTTTACCCAGTTTTTACGGGGTCAGGCCAAGCCAAAAACCAAACAACGATGTCTAATAAATGATTTTATTGAATGAAAGTCTCACACATCAATGCAATCACTCACACACTCACTCAAGACCTATTAAGAAGTGAAAAGTGGAAACTGGATAGGGGGAATATTGAAGGATTTGTAGCCAGGGTGATACTGCACCTTTTCCTGAAATCCTTGGTCCGGGAAAAACAACAAACGAAGTAGAGCTCACCATGGAGAGGGCTGAGGGGATTACTCAACTGATGGAGAAATGGTCTGCTGGTATGACTGGGAGTTATCCAAAGAAACACTCAAAACGAGGACTATTTGTAGGGGAAAATGTACCTTGAGGGCTAAACCTCTCCTGGGGAGAACAATGAGTGTTGCATTGGAAAAGAATTCCATAATGGCAATTCCTTTTGCATGATGGGATTATGAGGTGTTGCCAAAGTTTCAGGATCTTCGGTTGTGTTGGTTTGTGGTGTGAATTTATGTAGATGGTCCTTACCTGATATGTTTTTACTGCTATCAGTGCTCAACTTGGGGAAAACATGCTAATCCCCTCAAGCTGGCTTCTCAGAGGCTGAGGACCCTTTGTCTACTGTGGCCTTGCACAGCTTGAAGTCTCCTGGGGCTACGTGATGGGGGATTTTACTGGCCTGACCTGGTTTTCAATTGTTCGACCATTGCTGCCTACGTGTTCATCCGGGTAACCTCTGTGGCATGTTGAATATCAAAAATTGTAGATCCCAGGATAGGGTTTACCAATGAGGTAACAAGGGTAGTGGTGGTGGGCCAGGTTCAGGTGAAGCGGCTGCCTCTCCTGCCACTGCCTTGGCCAAAAAAGACCTTGGTGAGGGCAGTGATGGGCTAGGCTGAGGTGGAGGGGCTGCCTCCACTTACTGAATTACTGTGTCATGAAATGATGCATGTCTAAAAAGTGTGTCACCAACATGAAAAGTTTGGAAATTTCTGATCAAGATGCTCCACCAACTCTCCACCCCAAAAGCAGTGGCGGAGCTTGGAGGGGGTGGGGCGTGGGAGGGGGTGGGGGTGGGGCTATGACATGAGGCGCATGGCCGCTGTGCAGAGGTGTGTGGCTGTGGTGCGTGGGGGCATGGCTAGGGCACATGCGGGCATGGCTATGGATCAGGACGCTCCAAAAACATGGTCACCCGGGGCGAAACGCCCCCCGCCCCCACATCCCTACGTGACTGCCTAAAAGTAACAAAAGATGGCAATTCCCAGTGATGTGTTTAAGTCTTTCACTCCAAATCTCAAGTCAAGTCTCAAGTCTTTATCTTCAAGTCTCAAGTCAAGCCTCAAGTCCTTGAAGATACTTTTAAGTCAAGTCTCGAGTTAAGTCTCAAGTCTGGGAGCCAACTTTATACTCCAACCTATTTTCCAGAATTTCTGGGCAGAGTCAAATAAAGTCAGTTTTAACTATTTAAGTAGAGCTGGCCCTCCACATTTGTGATTTTGCTATCTGCAGCTTCAGAGGTGAGGAATAGGATCCTTCTTACTCCCCAGTAAGAAGGAAGGATCTTTCCTCCTCAAGGGCACTGCCTAACACACTTGCTGTTCTCTGAGAAACATGTCCTATGCTTTGGAGACAAGTCTTGCTTCTGCTCTTAGGAAAAGTTTTAGAAGGCTCCTGCAATATGCAGCAGGGACAGGCTACAGAGCAGACCTCAAGCCCACCCCAAGCCCATTGCCTAACCTGTCTGATGCACACACACTTTGCGCTTGAGACAGATTGTCCTGTGACCAGTAGGCAAAAAGAGATGGAAGCACTTTTAAATGTAGTAAGGTTTCTGGATAAGTGTGTTATGTTACTGAACCAAGGGCAGCAAGTCAGTCACTCAAAAATATACAATTCTTGAGTCGAGTCAAGTCAGTGCATCTTTGTTGCCAAGTTGAGTCTGAGCTGAGTCACTGAGGAGACTTAAGTCTGACTTAAGTCCGTCAACTTGAGTCTACATCACTGGTAATTCCCTTTTGGACTCATTTCTTTAAGACTCTTCCCACTGCCCAGTTTCTATCTGCACTTTCCACCTGGGCAGGAGCCCTTTACACCTCTTCTAGCACCACTGACAACTCACTTGATAATCGTTCTGGCTCTGTTCAAAGTACATTCAAATTAACAGAAAAGCAAAGAAGTGACTTCTGTGCTTATTCCTTTAACTTGCCTCAGATGCCAGCAATTGGTTTATAAGTGTTTTTGGGCCAGGCATCTCTACTAGTATCTCTAAGTATTTTCTTTTTCCTCTCTCTTCCAAATGTCTGAAGGTACTTCTCCAGCCCTTTAGAAACCACCATTCATTCATTCATTCATTCATTCAGTCATTCATTCAGTCATTCATTCATTCATTTTGCTAAACAGCACCTGGTAAAATCACATACTATCTCTAAGTTGATGGTAAGGAAGCTTCATGTCGAAAACATGATTGCAGTTTACTTGTTTTTCATATTTATCCATCAGTGGAAGGAAAGCTGAGGTGGTGAGGATGGGGTGGGGAGAACCTTATAGAGACAGGAAATGAAAGACTCAGCATTGAATTTGTTTCCCTGATAATCAAGGATTTCATTGTTGCTGGTATTTTTCTGTCTGGTACAATAGCAGGGTAAGAGTGCTATGCTAGGAATTTAGGAGTCATGGGCATGGGACTGAAGACATGACTTGGAGGAGCGTGAGAGTGGTATCACTCTCAAAAAGTTAGTTGTTGGAGTTGGCTAGGGGATGCTGGGAGTTGTGGCCTCTTTTAGAAACCTTTCCTAGCTCTGTCAAAAACCTGCAGTCTCACAGTGTTCTTAAGGAAGGCTTGGATAGGGATGAGATTCAGGCTGCTCTCCCCACATTAAAACCTGGGGAAAATATAGAATAAGCTTTGCTTGACTTTATAAAATTCCAGTAGCTTCAGCTCTCTCCTGAGGAAACATATCTTTACTAGCTTTTTCAATGTAGAGAAAGCTTCAGTTAGCTTAAGCCAACTGTGATTCTGACTGTTTCTGCCTGAAACTTGATTGTCTTTGCTATAGTTTCTAAAACTCACCCTGATTAGTTGTTATTAGTAGGTTTATAAAGAATATTTATAAACTTTCTCACGTTCAACAAAAAAGGGTATCTTGATCAGTTGAGACTGTTCTGAATTTCTGACATCATTTTCTAAGTAGGAATGTAAATCTTATCAATTTCATTCTCATCAGTAAAATAAATAATATTCTCCTCCTCAGTTTGAGAAAGTTGTCAAAAACAGCAAGGTTTTCACAGTCTATCTGCAGTTTAGGACTTTTTCTTAGCAAAAAAAGTTTACTTGTGTTTTATGCAGAAAATAGTATTTTTTGTGTAGAAAACAACATTTTTGTGCAGAAAGGGAGTTTCGTGCACAGCAAACAGCATTTTCCATGCAGAAATGTTAGTTTCTATGCCAGAAACTTTTTATTTGTGCGGAAAATGCCATTTTGCAGGGGCAGGGGAGCCATCTGTATTTTCTGGACAGAAGAAGTCCTGAACTGTGAAGATTCTTGCCTATCTAGAATTCACCTAGTCAGGGTTTTGCAACACTGGAGAAATGCATTTTTCAAACGTTTTTGCATATCTTTTGAGTTTTCTTTCCATCCCTATGTGCAAGAGAGGTTCATCAGAGCACTGGAAGTTTTGTCCATCCTGCAATTGTTTTAAAGATCCAGGATCAATCTCTGTTAGAGAAAAGAGTGGGGAAAGGACACTTGTTTGCTGTTCTTGGAGGAAATCAATGGAAGCAATGGGAAAAGCAATCAGGAAAATTGGGGTGTGTCCTCTGCTGCCTGCTTTTGGAGTTCCTACAATCATCCTAACTACAAGATTTTAAAAGAACAGTTTCCATATGAATCTTAGCAAGTAAAATACTTTATTGGTTTGACATTTTTAAAAAGTTAGAAATTCAGTTTCATCCATAAAATGTGCTATATAATTCAGCCATAAGTTACTGGGTTTGAAGTTGAAATGATGGAGTCTCTTGTACAGCCGTGCAATACTAATGCCCCCTTCTGACCTTAAAGTCTGTGAATTCAATTATTGATATCAAATATGCTGTCTTGGCGGTTGGGAGTGCCTTCTGCCTCTGAAAACACTGTGATGGATAAGATAAAGAGCATAGTGCTGAGGTTTCTAGTTTAAATTTAAATTTGCTCCTTAGTGGGAATGATGAGCAATAGATTGGCCAAACATAGCTCCCTCAATGCTCAAATTGCTTCTGCTTGGTCTCATGCAGAAAATGCTAAATAAATACATCAAAATAATACTGCTCTGGCACAAGTTCAAAGTAACATTTATGGATGATTGTGGGTATAGTACAGATGTGGCAGAGAAGTCTAACAAAATTTGTCAGGAAGTGTCAAGATGTAAATTGGGAGCAATTAGTGCTAAGGGAGGAGGTTGTGCCTGAAATAGAAATTAGATGCCAAGTTTTAAGCATGTAAGAAAAGTAAATACCCATGGCTTCCCAAGAGAAATTTATCTGAGACTATCTAAGCATGCCAGGACTCCAGGAAGACAGAAAACAGTTCGAAAGAAATATATACACCACACTGTTAGTCTATTCATACTGCTGAGAATTATCTTGAGGCAAGCTGTGTAGTAAGTGAATATGGATGACTACTTACTAAGATACATGGTTGTGTATCTATAACATCTCGCCAAGTAAGATCCTGCTGCCTTGGATGAGCAGCAGAAGTATTCTTTGACTGTAATCCTGTCCACTTAGGAAACTAAAGCCTGCTAGCTACCATACCAAGTTGATATTGGCAGAGCATACACATTGCCACTTGTTGGATGGCTTTTTGTAGTACCCGAGGGCCAAACTAGACATGTCTTTTATGTTTCCTCTGCTATTTTGCCAATACACAGTGGTTCTTCAGAGCAGCAACAATTACACTAATGGGGGAAGACTTAAAAAGGTGATTAGTAGACTGTTGGGAAATCCCTAGAGAACAGCATGTAACAGAGCCTGGAAGATGGTTAGCCTGTAATGTCTTCACTGGCATTGGTCTACACTGAGGTTTATTTGTCAAGGATGTTGTTTGTTGCTGTGCACCATTAAGTTGTTTCCAACTTACAGTAACCCTAAGGTAAACCTATCACAGGGTTTTCTTGGTAAGATTTGTCAAGAGGGAGTTTGCCACTTCCTTTCTCTGAGGCTGATAGTGTGACTTGCTCAAGATCGCCCAGTGGGTTTCCATGACCAAGCAGGAATCTTAACCCTGTCTTCAGAGTCCTAGTTCAACACCCAAATCACTACACCATAATGAATCATCAAGGATGTTCCTGGGACTTCCATACCACTATCCTTTCACTGAGCTCCTAACAAGGTTGATGTGTTTCCCAAGGCCAAATGACAAGCCTTAATGCTTGGCATACAGCCCAATCAGATAACTATATGGACTCTCCCACACATTCCTCTACTAGGTGGTGAGCCTTGAAAATCTCCCAGGGCCATCATAAGCACTTAAAAACAAACAGGTCCATGCCAAGTTACAAAAGAGAGGCTAGCATGAGGCAAATGATTGCTGTATATTGACTAACTCTTTCTTGTGCCTTCCCCTGAGATAGGAACGGTGCAAGAGTGTTTGGGGAGGGGCTTGGCACATGTGCAGCTCAGGTGGTGCTGCCATTCTCACTGAACAATCAGCCCCCATAAAGCAGGCAGCAAACACTCATCTGATCCTGGAAGCAATGCCTACTGTTCCCTCTGTGTGAAAGACACTGCAGTCAGTTCAAAGGCTCTGCCCCAGTTTGAGAAACTTGGACCTGGGATACTGACTACTCTTCTGCATGTCCCTCTGCCTTCTTGGTTTTCTGAACTGCTGCCTGATTCTTCAGCTTTGTGACATCTGGACTGCTAAGTACTGCTGCAGCTTCTCTCCTTTCTCTGGCAATTATGGTACTCTTTGATATCACAAATATCTTTTGCATTTCCATCACATTCTCTTAAAAATAATAGTTTCAGTGGTTGCATCAGATAAGAAACGTGTGAATGGTTAAACTTTCCCTTTGCCCCAAGTTTACTAAAAAAAAACAAAAACACCCCAGGCTACTCCTTGGTCCCAATGGTACCATTAACTATAAATTATTTTGGGGGGTTATATTGGTGTGACCCTGGCACAGAAAGGGTGGTTAACTCCTCCCCCATTGCTTTCCACTCTTATCCAGAGCATCTCCCTGCACGTTCCTAGGATCTGTACACACTGCATTGTTATAATGCTATTATTCCACGCTCAACATCCTGTGGAATTCTGGAGTTTGTAGCTGACTGAGGCCAAAGAGCTGTCTGGCTGAGAATTCTAAAGGGCCCTCCCTAAACTGCAAAGCCCAGGATTCCATAGGATGTTGAAAGTGGAACAATAGCATTATAACAGTCTAGTGCGGAAATGGCCTAAGACAATAAACAAAAAACAAAACAAAACAAAAACCATTAAACACGAACTCACTAGAACATTAACTGACTAAACATTTACATGCTAAAACACAAAAGGACTCTGACCCCACCCCCTGCCAACCAAACTGTAATGAGAAAGGGAAAATAAGAAAAAAAAAACAGAATTTTATTCTACCATTACAGATCCTTCTAAACAAACTAATAACCATATCCACAAGTTATTGCATCTTTTGATTTCTTTTTGCTCAAAAAACCCATAAGCAGTTCTCAATCTTTCTCCTAATCTTCATTTGGCTTATCTATTAAAACCTGTGTTAGTCTGGCTATTTCAAACTGTTCAGCAACCTTAACGATCCAATCTTTTGTTGCTGGTGCTTTGGTCCATTTCCAGGTTTGTGCAAATAATATTCTTCCAGCTGTTATCACATAATGAAGAAGGAATCCGTAATTGCAGTCAAGATCCTTATCCATAATGCCCAACAAAAACATTTCTGGAGACATTACAAAGTCCACCTTTAAAAATGTTTGCATTAATATATAAATCTTAGACCAATAGCTTTTTACTTTTTCACAAGCCCACCACACATGAAAAAAGGAGCCCTCCTTATCTTAGGCCATTTCCACACTACACTGTTATAGTGCTATTATTCCACTTTCAACGTCCTGTGGAATTCTGGGGCTTGTGGTTTACTGAGGCTAAAGAGCTCTCTGGCTGAGAATTCTAAAGGCCCCTCCCTAAACTGCAAACCCCAGGATTCCACAGGATGTTGAAAGTGGAATAATTGCACTATAACACTATAGTGTGGAAAGGCTGTATCTGCAACAATGGTTTGAAACATTCTTATATATTTTTGACAGCCTATTTGGGGTTAAATACCCTCTATACATCATCTTGTACGTATTCTTCTTTAGATTATTACACAAAGTAAATTCTGGATCTTTGGACCACATTTTTTTCCCCATCAGTTGTATGTGGTGCCCAAAATTTTGGGCCCACCTTATCATACAATCTTTGACAGTCTCATCCTCTGTCTCCAGTTTCAAAAGACATATATACATTTCTTAATTGCATGCTCATTATCTCTAGACAACTCTAGGTACTGCTCGTATTCTCCAAACTCTATACCCCTGAGATCCATCTTCTCATGGTTAAATCTGTCTTTGAGTTGCATATAAGCAAACCAACTAAGATCTTTGCCTTTTTTAAGAAGCATCTCCCTTGTTTAAAACTCTCAGTTATCTTATTCAAAATATAAGAGATCCTCCTGATGCAGCCATCTGTGATTTTTGACCCATTCATTTCACAAGAAAGCTTCCTGGAATGAGGTAGTAAATATTATCTTAGAAAAGAATCTCTGTTTATATTTTTTCCACAACTGGAGAAAGCCTTTCTAATACAATGATATTTTTTAAAGTTAGCATGTGCCTTGACCTTACAGAAAGGCTCCTTTGTTTTGACAATTTACCAAGCACAAGTGTACAAGTGTACACTTGTACAAGTGTTTGCCTATTTAGCTACTCGCTTCCCTTCCCTATCACTTGACCTCTTCACTTGCTCTTGGAGATGTTGTCATTAAGCCAAACAGATTCTACTGTGACTATATAATCAAGGATGCTCTGCATAAACCACAGTGATATGAAGTGATATGTGAAGTGAAGTGATACGAAGGAAAGAAGCAGAGGAAATAAGTTTTGGCAACCCCAAAGTAGAAGAGGTACATTTTCAACAAGCAATTAAAATTGCCCTGATTGATCTACCCTTTTTGTGTTTTCTTGCTGGAAGCAATGTAATCTCTTTCAGCTCTCAGGCCTGTGGTTGGTAAAAGGAATTATTCTTCCTTGCACTCTGGAGTAACCTATTCTTTCACTCAATAACACCAGGCAACAGAGAGCTAGTGTATCCACAGCAGTGTATGATATAAATTATTCTTTTGAAATCTAGCATAGATGATAAAACTACTATGCAACAGTTATAACAAAAAAGCAGGTTAAAAAATTTCAGTTCCAATTACAAAAAGCCCAGGTAAAAAAGATAGATCTTAACCTAGCAACAAAAATAAAGTTAGGCAACAGACATACCTTTTTCTTCTCTAGCCTAACATTTGGACAAAGAAGATCCTATTTCCAATCTAACAACTATGACTGCCAGAGTGAAAACTGGGAAGGGATCCCATATCTTTAGCAGTTTGTAGAAGAGGGAATTACAGCAAGTTTGGCTTTTTACTTGGTTGCACGACAAGCAACGCCTGCTGCAATTCCTTCTTCTACACAACTATTAGAGAGATTCAGGGCCCTCTCCACTTTTCACTCTGGCAACCTTACTCACAAATGGTATCAACCTTTGGGAAAGCCAGCTGGCAGTTCATTAAATTAAATTACTTAATTTAATATGAGATGTACTTCATCTATTAGTTGCATTTATATCCCACTTTCCTGGCAATGAGTTTAAGGTGATATATATGGCCCTACTACTCCTTACTTTATCCCAGAGGTTGGAAACCTTGAATTGCCAAGTAACCTGTTGTTAGTTACATTTGAGAGTAATGACTGCCAAGTAATGCTATTTTTTTAATTAAAGCAACAACGGGCCTTCCTTCGCTCCAAGATGGGAACGGGGCTTTCTTGTGCTACTTGTTGTAATCTGTTCCTCCCCTCCAATGTAAGAAAGTCATTCTGCTGAAGGTCCTCTTGAAAGATGGGATGCTGCAGCCATCTTCTCTCACTTTACATTCAAACTCAGGCCCTTTTCGCACAGCCTTTGCCATGCAAAAGGGTCCTGGAGCATCATGCGACTGCGAGGAGCGGTCCACATGATGCACTCGCAGTTGTGCGACGCCCCAGGGGCTGGCAGGCGCCGATCGTACACTATTTCATTTTCGGCTCTGAGCCGAAAATGGTGCACGATTGTGCATCACTCCGGGGCCCCACACACACTTGCTGTGTGTGTGGAGCTCTGGAGCCATGGTGCTTGCACTTCCTGCCCCAGTGCAGCCTGGGGAAATCTCAGGCTGTACTGCAGAAGAAAAAGGAGGGGCTCTCGCATGAGCAGGCAGCAGCTGCAGAGCTTAGGAACCGTGACGCGAGAGCCTCTCAGAAGAGGCTGCTTGCGTGATCCCCGCACCCCAGCTCCGCAAAAAGGTGAGTTGCTGAAAGGGCCTCAGTTTCCTTTTTCTAATGCAAATGTTTCTTCCTTCTTTGGCATGCTTCCCTCAAAAAGCTACCAGTGTTCCAGGTGCCTTTCTGGAAGTGCTAATGGGGTAATTTCCTGATGCATAAGCATAAGCTCTGTAGGGAGCTCCAGACCTATAGTTCTATGCACTGCACAAAATTACACCATAACCACTTCTAGGTGGTTTCCTGGAGTGCTTGTAGCCTTTAGGAGAACAAGTGCATGTCCTGTACAATTTGAATTTGGGCTTTAAAAAAAGAGAAATTATTTAAGAAGGAGGAAATACACAGAGGTAAGCTGTCAGCAATGAGCGATAGTTGCAGCCCCCATCAGGTTGAAGAGGTGAACTTGGTCCCAGAAGAGAGCATTTTGAGAGCAGAAACATTAATATTAATCCATCACTGAGCCGGCATGGTGTAGTGGTTTGAGCATTGGCCTACAAACCTGGAGACCAGGGCTCAATTCTCTGCTCAACCCTGGAAACCCACTGGGTGACCTTGGGTGTGTTCCACACTCTCAGCCCCCAGATAGCCCCATGATGCCCCTTAGGCTCTCCATAAGTCAGAAATGACTTGAAGGCACACAACGGATGTGTAACAGAATTCGTCGTTATTCCTATGACATAGGTAGTTTTAACAGCAACAACTGTCTAGTGGACAAAGCAACATGTAATGGAAGAAATCCCATTCCAGTCTCTGCTTTATCCTCACAACAACCTTGGGAGATCGCTCAGATGAAGAAGGAGAGTAACTGGCCCATGGTCACCCAGCCAGTTTCACTACTCAGTGAAGACTTGAATCTGAGGGCCTTTCTGCATTACACTGTGATAGTGCTCTTATTCCACTTTCAACATCCTGTGGAATTCTGGGGTTTGTACTTTACTGAGGCCAGAGCTCTCTGGCTGAAATTCTAAATGCCCCTCCCTAAACTGCAAATTCCAGGTTTCTATAGAATGTTGAAAGTGGAATAATAGCACTATAGCAGTGTAGTGCAGAAAGGCCCTGAATTTCCCAGGTCTCAGTCCAGCTATCTAAATCAGAACGTTACACTGATCTTTTTAAGAGCAGATCAATATTATTGTTGCCATATTGTAGATAAAGACCAGAAGGAATTTTTGAAGCATTTTAAAAACACCATTACAAAATGCTGTATAAATGCATACAGTTGTTGTTATTATGACCATTACTATCTTGTTAGTTGCAGCAGGCTTCTGAGAGAAAGGGGGAAGAAAACTGGCTTGTAGCTACTGATCCCCTTATAAATAATTTTGACAGTTTGGTTAGGTTAGAGTTTTGTTCTAGTGGAACTTTGTCTTGGAAACCTGGAGCTTTCACCTCCTTGGACTTCCATCTTAATACCTCTTTGACACCTTGATAAGAGACAAAATGGAATGAAATTGGACTACCACAGTCTTCTTTTTAGAAGCATAGTTGAGCCAGGGCTTGCAGCATCAAAATGCTGGCAATTCTGGATTAGTAGAGATGATTATGTCATCTGTCTTACACACATTCCAAACCTTGTTTTCTCCTTTTGTATTAACTACCATCCTTGCAGGTGCATTTGTATTTTCCTAGCAATATTTTATTTTTGTTATCTATCCCTACATAATTCGTAGTAATTTGATATGGCTTGGTCTTGAATGGGCAATTAAGATCCATTACCTTTACAGAAGACCAGTTCCGTATCAGAGACCAAAACTAAGAGAAATTGGTTTGCTGACCTTAAGATAAAATGTTCCTTCCTAGTGCTAAGAGAAAGAATTCCATTTTTGGACTCCCCTAAGAAAGCAGTAGTGATAAGCAGCTGTACTTCAAAATATATCATTCTACCACTGCTGCTTTTGAACATATATCCATACTAGAAGTCAGAATGGTGATCTGGCAACAGTAAGAGGTTATACAAGAACTAGCTGTTCTGTTTCTGATGATTATCTGCAGGCTTTCAAGATTCAATGAAAAGTCAAAGAATCTGATACAGGAAATGTAATTCCAGAAGCAGTTTCTTTACTGATGATATTTCCGGCTCATACTGCTTGACAAACATAAACAGAGAAGTTGATTTTTTTCTTTAAAAAATCCTCATGTATACTTTTTTTCTAATGCAACAGGCATAAACAGACAGCACTCAACTTAACTTTCTCAAGATTTCTTGTTTTGCTCTGTGCTTTCCATGTAGCTCATGTACCCAGTAGATTGCCTCTCCTCCCACCTTTCTCTTACAATGATCAGTCAGTGACTTGACTTAAATTGCTATGCTTTTTTGTCTTTCTGGCTTGAGTTATAAGACTTTGCATGTTCTCAATATATTGAAACAGTTGTCCATTTTTGTAAGCTACCGTACCCTGATGTTTGAAGAGCAGCTTCACAGCTTTCCGGTTTAATTGGATTTTGTGTCTTTTGATTCATGGTATGGTGCTCCACTAACTTATGCAGAAAACACTGACTTTGGTTAACATCATCTATAAAATCAGTGTAATAAGAGAAGAAATCTTGTTTCTTGAATAAAGGAAATTGGCTTTTACCAAGGTGGGTCACTGATGCGTTGAGATGGATAGTGGCTACTGTTACTGGCAACAGCTTTGGCATAGAATCCTGGCAGACATCCAAACTCACCACCCTCTCAAGCTGGCACCTAGAATAGGAAATTCTTGATTTAATATTAAATATGCTGTCCTTCTACCTTTCAGCCCTGTGATAGGACACATTCAGGACGTGCCAGGAAACAAGTTGTGTCACCAAGTCAAAACCAAAAGAACATATATGGAGTGAAGACTGTTGTTCATTCAAGAGGTCAGCCCAAAGAAAAAGTCTTTTACAGCCCTTCCTGTCTAAGTGGGCTCAAAGGCCAGCCTAGGTGTGCAAGGCCAGTTCAGAATCTAAGAATACTTTGCTGCCTACAGCTGAGATGGTTAAGTGTGGCTCTCCAGATACTGTTGAACTAGCACGCAGAGCCAAGACAGCCAAAATCCAGTGATAGCTGCAGTGCCATTGTTGTCCACTCTGGCCTAGGAAAAGATCGAGATTTTAATTATGTGACTCAGCATAAGGGACAGGTGCACACAGAGCTAAAGACTCCAGATTCTTCTCATGTCCTGCTCTTGTGCCTTTAATAGTATGTTTCCTGCTCTGCTTTGGAGCTGACAGGAGAAGTGGTAATAATCCTATTCGAGTAAGCTTAGTTTGGGTAATATCTCAGATAGGGGTACCACCAAGTACAGTCAATTTCAGGAGAATATAATGTGTTAGCAAGGTACCTCTGATTCTACATTCCAGCCTTATCTAGACCTGAGAAGATTCCTGGTGAGCAATGCTGGTTGTAGTTTTTTATCTATAGTTAGTAAGGTGAGGATGTTAACAAACGGCTGAAGGCTGGCAAGACCTATTCTGCAGCTGGTTCCACTTCCCTGCGAGAGTCTAAATGGCTGTTACCTGGCTTTGTAACTGCAAGCTTCCATGGGTTGGAACAGAAGGAATCACTACTGGTGATTCATGCTGGGGATTCTGAGAAAGATAAAAAGGACTGTGTCCCAATCTGGCAGTGCCCAGAAGGAGGTAGTGAAGGTCCCGCCACCAATGGAGCAGCCTGCCTCTTTCCCCATCTAGATCTTTCTTGGTGTGGTGCAGAGTGCTGAGCTTTGGGGAGTCTTCATGACACTAAATAGTAATAAATGAGGGGAAGCTTTGCATGATAAAATTATGGTGAAAGTTTTGCCTAGGAAATTTCTGAATGTCAGGATACTATTAAAGGAATAGGATCAGGGCCAATAAAGAGTTGAAATCAAAGGGGAAGAGCCCTTGCCTTCCCCAAAGGGGAAGAGACTAGGCTTGTTAGCAAGAAGAACAAATAACATATTGATCAGGTATTTTAAAGTGCCTTGCAAATCAGCAAAGATTTGCTGTGCAGGGCAATTGGGGAATTGGCTGCATTATTCAACAAATAAATGAATAAAGAAATAAGCAGGAGATAAAATCACAGTATTGAAAATATTCCTGAAATAATGTATGTGAAACTCTGGTCCCCACTGAGGCATGATTTTTAGCCAGTCACTACCTCTCTGCTTAAACTACCTCACAGAGTTGTCGTGTGGAGAAAAATGATTAGGATGAGAACCACTTATGCCATCTTGAGCTCACTGGAGGAAAGATGGAATATAAGTGTAACTAACTAACAGATAATAAAGTAAGCAAATAACTCCACTCAGATAGAGTTCAGCAGTTTTGTCCCCTGCTCTGCTGTTCCAAATTCATCAGTATCAGATAGCACAGGAGAATGGCAGTGATTGCCCAAAGTAACTGAACAGTCTTTCCAAATGCCTGGGGAGGTGTGGTACATCTTGTGGAGGCACTTCCTCTTTCTTATTAGATATGGCACCTTTGTCTCTGGACTGCTGTATCCAGGCATGGTCAATTGTCACACTCCAGATTATTGAGAATTGAGAAAGACATGCCAGTTCTCCTCAGTTTAGCAGACCATTTGGTAATACATAGACAGAAGATGAACAGATTACCAGTCCCATCTCTATTGCCCCCAACTCAAACACACTTAACTCTAGCTCAAAGTAAACACAAAATCAATATGTAAAAGGTTTACTCACACGTCCTTGTGCATAGTCTACAAAGGTTCATATTCTTGAAGAAAGGTAAGAAAATAAGCAATCACATGGTTGTAAGTAAGCAACTCTCTGAGAGCATTCTAGAACACATGCTTACAGGAGAAGATAGAAGAATAAAAGGGAGTTATAAACAGCAAGACAAAGCTTTTCTAAGAACAAAGAATGTGTACATGCAGGAGGAAGTGGGTGCTGACAAAACAGATAGGAAGTTTAGTCTAGGCTGTCCCTCTATACCTACAATAAACATGCAAACTAACTAGGCAGTTAATTCTAAGCATGTAAAGGTTGTTGTCCCAACACAGATGTTGTTCACCTATAACTCCTGTCATCTCTAACTGCCACAGCCAGCAGTGGGGGATCATCAGACCTGTAGTACAAACGGCAACTGGTGAGACACAGTTGTCCAGCTATGACCTTATATTTTTTTTTAACTAAGCAATATTAAGAAGATGGAAAGGCCAGTTGCTGAGAAGTTACAATGAACATATTCTCATCCTTCAGAAAATACCTATTGACTTCACCATCCCCTTGTGAGGCATCAGTCAAAAGAAGCAAATCGACAGCTATGGTTTTTAGGGGTCAGTGTCTCTTTTGTCCACTATCAATAGTCCTTTTCAATTCTGGATTTTTTGGCAGTAACTTCTGTGTTGTAAGAAAGTATCCTTTCTGCTGAATCTCTCCTTTGTTAGATCACATCCTAATTCTCATCATGTCTTCTCACCTCCTGTAAGCATCCTTCACATAGTAACTGAATAGGGTCTACTGGAGCAGAAGAAAAAAAAATAAGCATTTCAGTCTTTCCTTTGTCATGTTGATTATCCAATCTTTTCTCTCTGAAACTGAAGTGTACTTGTGCCTCCCTGTTTCCACATCTGCTTTACAGAGGCTCACTTTACACATGAAGAAATGCATCTTTGTCTGCTAAGTGCAACAATTTTGAGCAGGAATCAATAACACTCCAGTTGTTAGCTTTGATTTGTTCATCCCACTGACTTCTATATTCCATATTGCTGTCCTTCCCTGTTGACTGTATCAGAGGTTCGTGATGAAGCTGCCTGTAGGACAAAACAAGGACGCAGAACCTTTCAAAGGGAGATTGAAAGGCATTTGATGGCACCTTTGGAAGAAGTTCAAAGCTAAACCATTTAGACAGTGTTGGTTATGGTTTTGTAGTGAATAAGTTTTGTCTGTCTCAGATTCTTATTTTTACCATCTCCCTCAGAAATCATAGAATCATAGAAATGTAGAGTTGGAAGAGACCACACGGGCCATCCAGTCCAACCCACTGCCATGCAGGAACACCCTCAAAGCACTGATTGTCAATCATTAATTCAATCATTAATTGTCATTGGGGATATGGCTGTGCCAGGCAAAGGGGGAAAAAATGTTCAGGCTCACTGCAGGTGCTTTGAAAGTCCAGGTATACAGGGAGGTCGGGCATGGAGCTTCACCCAAAAAATGTTAGGCTGGATAAGGTACCTCCTTGGGCCAAACCAATGGCCACTCTGATATCCAATCACTACCAATTCAGCAATCCTCTTGCTCCTGTGCCTACATGCTCCCCTTCAAGTCTCCTTTTCCCAAATCACCCCCCTCTTTTGGGGGAGCTTCTGCTTTAATGCTGTTATTTATGAGAGGCAATTTTTACCTAAGAGTGATAAGATTAAATTTTATTGGTAGTGTCTTCTCTCTGAAGAGAGCCGGTGTGGCGGAGTGATTTGAGTGTTAGCCCACCATTCTAGAGACTAGAGTTCAAATCCCTGCTCAGCCATGGAAACCCACTAGATGGCCTTGGGCAAGTCACACTCTCTCTCAGTCTTAGGAGAAGGTAAAGTCAACCCTCCTCTGAACAAATCTTCAAGGCACACAATGTTAACAGAACTTTGTTCATCTGGCCAAATTTCATTGGCTTAATAGTGACCTAACTACATTGATTTCTAACAGAATTGATGTCAAAATAGCAGCCAAAGAACTGAAAAAGATGAGATTTGCTGGAAGGGAGCATTTTGCCTTCTCAAAGTCTATCTTTTATTTGTGTGTGTGTGTGTGTGTGTACGTATGTATGTGTATATGTGTGTATATAAATAGAGAGAAAGAGAGAGAGAGAGAGAGAGATTTGAGGAGAAACTGGTACAACAGCTAACAAGGATAGTGGGGCAGAAAATTTTGGCACTCCAGAATTTGTTGATTTGCAACTCCTACAACTTGCAACTCCTACAACTAAGGTAACACTAGCTAGGGCTGATGGAAGTTCAAGCTGAATACTATTGGAGGGCAACAGGTCCTCCCACTGCTCTGAACTACACAACATAACCACCAAGGACAAATGAAGCCAGTAGGGGAATGGGAGTGGACAAAATAAAACATACCTTCAGACATGTTTGTGAGCAGTTTCAGAAAACCATTGGAGATTGGAGCACAAATTCTTTTTATCCCCCAACATTACAAGAAGACATTCTCCCTAAATGGAGAGCAGGCTCCGTTCAGGCCTAAGATTCTAAAAGCTGTGCTTTAGTCTTTGGAGATTATAAAACTAGAATATAATTGTGTATGTCTCTCACGGATTGCTTCCTTCCTAGTCAATGGACATTTCTGCACTACACTGTTATAGTGCTATTATTCCACTTTCAACATCCTGTGGAATCCTGGGGTTTGCAGTTTAGGGAGGGGCCTTTAGAATTCTCTGCCAGAGAGCTCTTGGCCTCAGTAAACTGCAAACCCCAGAATCCCACAGGATCTTGAAAGTGGAATAATAGCACTGTAACAGTATAGTGAGGAAATGGTCAATGTGTGGTGCTAAGAAGAATTTCCCTGCTTTTTCTTAAGCATGTGGACACTTACTGGTCCACTTAAAAGTCTCTGGTAATGCAGATATCATCCATTAAACTGGAAACTGTCTTCCTAATTAAAACTAATGTGGAAAACTCCCTGAGTTTGTACAATTGATAGAAGTTGTTTGTGATGTTAAACAAGCCAGCAGTTCACATTTCAATTAATATTAACATTTCTACATGTGGCAGTCAAGGTCACAAACAACAGTAAAAACAAAACGATAAAAATATAGTAGTATAAATCCAAAAGACCAACTAATAAAATAATGAATAATGAAACAAAAATCTTGAGCATAAGAAAGCAATCAATGAAGAAAAAAAAACCTTGAATAGTGAAAGATATTGCTAAAGATGAAGGGGCAACAAGGTGGGGAACTAAGCAAATCTCCATAGGAAAAGAGTTTTAGCAATTTAGCAGTAATAAAGTAATAAAGTAGCAGCTAAAATGGATTTGAGTGATGGAAAAACAACACGTTTAATTGACTTTCTTTTCAGAGTTCCAGTCTGTGAACACCAGTAAGCCAATACTGCTGAGAATTCTAGCTTATTGCACTTGTAGCCTGTGGTGTGAGTGAAGGAACAGTGCCTCATTCTGCAATGGTCCAATAAGATGGCCCCCCTGTTCAGACCATTGGACAGTTGTTGATGAGCGGAGGAACACTGCCCAGTCATTTGTACTTGCCTCTTTCTGCCAGCAGGATTGGTTAAACAAATCTGGAAACTTCTGTCCCCAGGATTCTTTTCTGGTTGTACCCAGACAAGCCAAGGGCCATTTCCGCACCAGACTGTTATAGCGCTATGATTCTAGTTTCAATATTCTATGGAATCCTGGGGTTTGCAGTTTCGGGAGAGGCTGGTGGGCCCCTCCTGAAACTGGAAACACCAGGATTTCATAGGACGTTGAAACTGGAATCATAGCTCTATAACAGTCTAGTGTGGAAATGGCCAAGGTTTGGAAGCCAAGAACAAAGCATGACTTTGGATTCCAACTTGTAAGGAGACCAAGAAGCCAGGAATTCCAGTTCAGATGCATTGCCAAATAAATCAGCACTGAAGGTTTCCTAGTGTGTTTAGTTGATCTTGTTGGCAGGAGGAGCCAAGTGGGAGTAGCTGAGCAGGATGCAGTGGCACGCTGGCTTGTTACTAATATGATAGCAGTCTTGGCAATTCCGATTTATTGGTGTGCATGCCCTGGCCTGTTTTTCTACCATATGACAGGGAAGGTAATTTGTGTTTTTGGACTGCAACTCCTGCCAGCACTAGTTAGCATAGTCAGTGAAGAAGAAGAGGTGAAACTATAATGTAACGATATTTGGAGAGACAGAAGTTGCCAACTCCTACAGTACAATTTGCAGTTATTGTATAAAGACCCAAACAACTTGCGATCAAATTAATGTAAGGATCATCTTAGCCTTTATATCCATACTCAGTCACTGAGATCCTTGGGAGAGGTGCTTTCAATGATGCCTCATGATCCTGGAGTCATGGTTCTTAACCTGGGATCTGGGGACTCCTGGGGGTCTGCGGAGTCCTCACAGGGGGCCCGCGAAGTCCTTCTGCTGGACACCAACAGCAGCAGCAGCAACAACATGGATGTAGGATCAGGGGGTGTGGGTGCTGAAATTGCTCCCTCATTTGCAAATGAGAAAGCAGTTTGGGCATGCAACAAAATACTCCAGCTGCTGCATCACTGATGAAAGGGACATGGACACCAGGCATACATGCATGCCTAAACTATAACCCTGGAGACCAGGATTTCAATCCCCACTTGGCCATGGAAACCCAGTCAGCCTCAGAGAAAGGCAAAGGCAACAAATCTTGCCAAGAAAACTCTCAGCATTGGTTTGCAGAAGATCTTTGAACTGGAATATGATGTATTTTTCTCATTTTCACAGCCTGTTAAAGGTATTCCAGATTAATGTTTTTAATATGATTCTTTGTGTAATTGGTTTTTCAACTTTTGTATTATCTGTTGTTTTAATTATATTTTGTTTTTATTCATATAGTGAGCTGGCTTGGGTCTCATATTGGGAGAAGAATGGGATAGAAATTAAATAATCAAATATTACATCCTAAGGACATAAATGATCATAAATGCACATAATTGAGTGCTGACCTGTAAACAGTAAAAACAGTAATAATTTAGGAGAAGTTCCCTAGAACTTTCTGGTAATCTTTCCTTCCTTCCTTCCCTCCCTCCCTCTTTCTGCCTCTCTATCTGTATTTATTCTACTACCTTGAGAAGTGCTAGAAATCTTACCAAAATTCTTTTACTTTATTTTTTTATAGGTCAGGAATGATCAGCTGTGGGTTTCCAAATGTTGTTGGACGGCAGCTACCAGCACATATCTGGCAATATTGGCTAGAGTTGATTCTGGTTAAAGTCCAGCAAGATTTGAGAAGGCAGAATAGCTTAATCTTGCTGGAGATGATTTACCTAAGCAAGAAAGTCTAAATCCACGTTATGTGTCATTTTGGATGACTTTTGGTGACAACTCTGGTACTAAATGATTAGCATCTTGGGATCCTTTCATCAGAAAATGTGTGTCCAAAGTCTTACTTACCAGCAGTTACTTTTTACAGAAGAAACAGCTACAAGGCATCTTTTTCAAATCAGTAACCCCTGCAGGACCAGTTGCATGCAGATCTAATTGAGAAATGGGAGTTGCGCCTTCCTGTCCTCTGAGATATCCAATAATATCTGAGATATCCAATAAGATTATGAATCACTCAATTATTGGTGAAAGCTCTCAGGTGGCCTGGCCAAGAATCAATCTTAAAAGAGAAGCTCATTTTCGTAACAGATATCAGGAACAAGAGGTCATCAGGAACAGTTTCCTTCAGTTCACCTGTGTTCACATCGTTATGAATATCGGTTACCTAAAACTGAAAATAATTTGGGATATTTTTTTTAAAAAAAAACCCTCAGTAACTTGAAGGCTTTCATAGACATGCAGAATGACAATCCATTGGAAATGAAGATGCATTTGTCTCTAGATCCACACCATTTTTCTGGTGCATTCAGTGCTTTAGTATTTGTGGTATATTTGGTATATTCAGAGAGATGCTTATTGTCTTCTGCAGATCTAAAATCTTTAGCAAGGTTCAGCTTATCTTTTAAAGCCTGGGATTTTCAAACATCTTTTTATTTAATTGAAATATTTCTATGGCTCTATTGCAAGATTCAGGGGGCATATAGTTAGACTATTATAAAAAAAGTTAAAACAGTTCCAGATAAAAACACTAAAGTAATTTAAATCAGATAAAAGCACAGTAAGCAGATCACTGTTAAAATAGCAGAAAAGGCTAAAGCAATTAAAATCATATACATGCACATTTAAAAGGGGGGCAAGTTAGGCCCCAAACGCTTCAACAATAGGCCATACTTTAATCTGGTGCCTAAAAGAACCCAGTGCAGTCACCAGTTGGGTCTCCGAGGGGAGGTCATTCCATGAGTGGGTGCCACACCAGAGAAGACCCATTCTTGTATCTGTATATGATTTATTACTCCCTCTAGTGGGACACAGAGTGTCCCTCCAGTAGATCTCAATTCTCAGGCAGATACATTAAAGACGAAGTGCACCTTCAAATACTGAGGTCCCAGGCCATTAAGGGCTTTGAATATCATTATCACCACCTTGAATTCAGACTCAAAGTGAATTAGCAGTACATGTTGACTATACAATATGCCAGTCATCAGTTTTGCTGCTGCATTTTGTATTAGATGTATTTTCTGAGTCATCTTCAAGGGCAGCCCCACATAGGACACATTACAGTAGTCTAACTGGGGAATGTACGAGTGCATGGACTACTGTGGCTAACTTATCCCCATCCAGGAAAGGTCAAAGCATTCTGAGCCCTAGAGTTACTGAGGCTTTGCCTTCAGTGACTGAGGTGGATCCAAGAGTACACCTAAACTATGCACCTCCTCCTTCATGGGGAGTGCAACCCTATCTAGGGCAGCTCGTTTGCCCAGTTCCTGACTCATGAACCATCAACACACAGAACCTCCATCTTACTGGGATTTAGCTTCAGTTTATTGGCCCTCCAGCCCTTTACAGCATTCAAGCACTTGTGCAGCATCTGCATAGCCTCAGCCAACTCCAATGGCAGCAAATCAATGGAACTCCACCTCAAAACTAATGACCTTTCCCAGTGGCTTCATACAGAACACCATGGGAGACAACATGAAATTCTTTGGCACCCCACAGCTTAGTGGATATAGGACTGAACAGGATTCCCCCAATTCTGCTTTCTAGAACCAGCCCTGCATGCAGGAGTGAAACTACTGTTAACAAAGTGCCTTCTACTTCCATTCAGTGGAGCTGGTGCATTAAGATATTATGATCAATAGTATCAAAAGCCACTGAGATATCCAGGTCAACAAGGTAGCACTCCCCTCATCTTTCATGTGGAATAATTGTCAGTCAGAGCAGCTAAGGCTGTTTCATTTATACACCTTGATGTGAAACCAGACTGAATTGGTCCAGATAATTTGTTTTTGCTAAGAATGTCTGAAGTCGTCCAGCCACTGTATGCTCAAGCGCTTTGCCCAAATAAAGGTTATAGGTAATAAGGTTGAAGATCTCATATACCTCTGGATCTAGGGTGGTTCTCTTCAGGAAAAAACATGTCTTTCAAGCCAGCAGGGACATCCCCTGATATAGGCCATTTCCGCACTAGCCTTTTATAGTGCTATTATTCCACTTTCAACATCCTATGGAATCCTGGGGTTTGCAGTTTAGGGAGGGGCCTCAAAGAGATCTCAAACTCAAGTGTCTACTCTACATCTTCAAGCTGCAACAATTGAAACTGACCCCAGGAAAGCAGACCAGATGGAGCAAATGGACACTTTCTCATACTCTGCCATACCTATGGCATCATGTCTGAGCAAATACAAGCTACTTCCTCCTCAAATTACCTGGCAGACTTGTCACATCAGGCACCTGAGAGCATGCTGAGTATGTATTAACGGAGAGAGAAAGTATAACTTTTTTTTGCAAATCTCATTGCTGAGTTTTTCCCCCCCCGATCTTTGTTCCTACTTGTTCTGTGACCTGCACTACCTGCACTCTCATTGTTGTCCAGCCTGGTTCATTATTCATAGATTTTCTGTACTGCCAAGGTGAATGATGGGCTCCACGGCATCAGCCTGGGCACTTAGAAGCAATTGTATTGAAGTATTCAAATAAAAGAAAGGATGAAGAAGAGGGCTCTTTAAATGTTCTGTTGGCCCTTAATTTTTGGAGAAAGTTATTTTTTCCCCCTTGGCATTTTAAAGGACAGAACTTCTCAAAATTAAAAAGCACACAAACACACACAATGCACACATGTGTATTCTGACTGGCCCTCACCAGAAACCCACAAATCAAGGGAGCTGGTCATACAACTCCTTGGCCAAAAATAATTCCTGCACTCAACTTACCCCCTTTTAAGCTCTGCCCTGCCTCATTTTTAAAATTCCTGACTCAAAGGCAAGTACTCCTCTTTGTGACTTCTTGCCAGGCATGTTCCCTGTGCCATTGGGAGGTGTTTGATGTCCCAAGTGAATCAGGTTTAGGGAATGCTTCTGTAAGGCTCTTGGGTTGGGTTCTGTAGAATCCAGCCTCAGGAACTTGGTTCAGTTCCACAGCCAGTAGTGAAAGCAGCCTTAACCTTGGCAAGTTCATCCTCCATTGTCTCTGAGCTGTCACTCAAAATGGCCACCACAACAGTTACCCCAAACCCAGTCTGTTGCCTTCCTTTCCCTCTCAGGTTTCTCCTGCTACTTTTTACTAGTGAATCAGTTTGCTTGGAGACTGGATAGATTTGCTTTTCAACATCTAGGTCACTTTATCTGCTCATAATATGTGTGTTGTGCTGTCAGCTCAGGTTGTCGCACAGTTACATTACACACACAGACAAGCCTTGGATAAGCTGTCAGTAAAGAGTGAGAAATGGCTGTTTTCTGAAATAACTCAATAACATTTGCATTCCTATGGAAAAGTGAGTACACTTTCTCTATATAGTAATTTCATGGTTGGGGAGAAAGAGCTGATTGCTGTTGCGAGATGGATAATTCATCATCTCAATCTTCACAAAGATATTTAATGGCATTCCGATGAGCTGCACAAGGTAACCTTAATTCTGTTTCCTTTGTGCCTTTGCTTCCTTCTTAGAAATCACAGAAGATGTATATCAAAGTTTATCAAGACCCTCTCAACACACATCTATTGTTAATGTCCTTTATATTTCAAAATATGTAGTCATTTGAAAAAAATAGAGCATTTGAATTATTTAGATTAAAATTAAATTCTAGGAATCTAGAGTCATTCGGGGGGGGGGTTCAAACAAAATTTGAGCAAATCTTATACTCTAATTATGGTGTGGGGTGGGGTGGGGTGAAGGAAGGAGAGAGAGGTATGCTGCTAGTACTCCAGTTAAACAGATGCCATGTTCTGTTTGTGCTTAGGCAGGGAAGAGTAAAATACATACACAGAGAATACATAACAGTTCCCAGTATCCTTAGAACCCATATCAATACCCACCATTTTGTGATTGGTGATGTAACTGAGGCCTGTAGGGTACACACATATGGAGCAAACTTATGATGGGAGATGGAGAAATCCCCACCACATGCCTCTGTAGGGCAACACACAACACAGACAACTATGCTACAAAACCTCCAATCTATCCACACCAGCCAGCAAAGACATGTCTCTTGTCAATCCCCTATGGCTGTGGTCCAGAATTTCTGGTCGCTTGGACTGGAAGAAGTATTACAGCTGTTCCCCTCATCACTGGTTCCCCTAAGATCACCCAACCTGCCACTATTTACTGCTGTCTGTCTCATTTTGCATGTCAGCATGAGTGATCACAACTCACTCACAATGCCTACCTCTAAGGATCCCTCAGAGCTAGGCATGTGTGACGTGAACAGTTCTGGGGGTGAGGCTCTCTAGAATATTGGTGCAAACTGCTACTCCTGGTTCTCCATTGCCTAAGGCAGCCACTTCACTGTGCCTAGTGTTCGGGCTGGTGCTGCCCCAGTCATAGGCAGTGGGGACGAATTCTCTAATGCTGCACGCAAGCACAATTTTGATGCAAACCCATAAAGGAGAGGAAAAAGACCACACAACAATCCCCTAGCTCTCAAGGTAGAAAGCCTGCAGAGGGAATGCACCACCCTTCAGGACGAGGGCTCAAGATCAGGAATGGGAAAGGCTCTTTTGCCAAGCAGCTAAAGTGAGGAGATCAGGACAAAATAGGGGAAGTTCTCTGGACTCAGACCCACACTGTAGGCTCCATAGAGCAGTTCCTTATCTTCTTCACTGACTGGGATCAGGTACATCTTATCACCTGAGTGCTTGCTGCCAGAAAAACAAAGGCTGTACTTGGAGACTTAGGCAGGTGGAACAGATTAGGTATTGCATACAGGAGAATCCTGGTTTAAATCTAGATATAACCCCATGCCAAGAATAAAGGGGAGGAGGAGACACCCTCCTCCTAGTATCTGGGCAGGGTAGAGTAGTGAGTAGAACAACACCCTGCTTCCCAGCATGCTCTGGGGCTCACCGATATCTCTGGCAACAAATGAGACCAAACTACTTCCTGCTGTTTTGTCCAACAAGGCTCACCCTGCTGGGAGGTGTCCCAAGTGCCTCATTATCCTTCTTCTCATCAGAGTTGTTACTGCAGTTTCTAGCCAGACTTGGGGGGCACCAGATATCATTTTGATATCAATAATTTGGCCTTCCTTACCCATTCCTTCCCATGTGCTTGCGAGGCCCCCGGACAAGCATGCAAACAGGCTCAGTCGCTAATCGCCAGAATATTCAAAACAAATACAGGCTGGCCAGAAATAGCCAAACTGCCACTTCAGGAGACCTCACAGCAAGTACCCTCATTATGTATGCACGCTACTTACAAAGAACTCCCTGCCCTGAGCAGGCAGCTTGACGAGCCGAATACTCAAGCGTCAAGCACTCTGCGTTTGCATACTGGCTACTCTACTGACAATTCGGACTTAACTCAATCATGCTAAATTTTGACCTTTTGGAGGCTTTGTCTCCAGCCCAAAACTCATTGTTTCCCCCCAAGTACGGACTAGCCTACGGCCACATTTTCCCCTATAAGAACCCCTGACTTTGCGAGCTTCCTCGAATCGCTCCCGACTTCCATATCGCCTTGCTGCCGCTTTGCTTGGTGACCCTTCCCCTCAGTCCCACGTACTGAGAACCTTCATATCCACAAACTCTATCTTCAGACTACCCGGGCTTCAGGAAAAGCGCTTCAGTATTTCCCATACCAAAAACCTCCTCTAAAAATCCCTCTATCCAACTCCAACCTTTATTTCTCTAGTTATCTGTGTGAGTGTGTTGCATACACTTGTTTGATTGTATTTTAATAAAAACAACAATTATTATTTCACTTCTGTTTGCTCCTTGACTCGGCCTGACCCCGTAGACGCTGGGTAAAAGATCTCTCTACGTTGCCCTGCCTCTCGTATTGCTAACTTGTGCTCTTTGACTAATTTCCCCAACTTGTGTAATTTGGAGAGCAAATCAGGGTAACAGAGTGTTTGTATGGCCTATAGGCTGTAGGGGGTTCATAGACTAGTGGAGATGTTCTGTGACTGAGCACTCACGTATGCCATGACCTATGTTCTGTTGGTTCTGATGAGGCTTCTGAGGCGGGCAGATGCTCACTGATGTGGGATGACTATTTCTAATTTATCGCATCCACTGAGATCTATTAAGGAATGAAAAAATCATCAACAGGTCCAGGGCTGTTGTAAAGGTGATAGGAATGTTTCCATGGTCTGCAGCAGAGTTTGGATTACAAGAAGCTCTCAGCCATCTTGAATGATGGTTGGAAGGCATATGGATTTGGGGTCCTCAAACTCTGTAGTCCTTTCAGAGCTCTGGTCTGCAGGAGTATAGAATATGGTCTTCAGCAATGACTTCCACCTGATTGAGCTATTGTCAGCATATCTGAGATATTCTATTGGCATAATTTCTCATGCTGGTACTGTGTCTTCTGTTCTGTCAATGTGGTGGAACTTCTCCCAAATCCGACAGCCCCTCCTCTTGCAGATCTGAAATGTAGGGTTGTACAGCCACACATCAGTTAACAAAGCCTCTTGCCAATGTCATTCTGGAAAATAACTTTCTCTTTCTCAGGGAATTATCAAAAAACATTTCACAGTTCATCTTCAATGAAAGATGAGATCACAGCAACCTGATTCTCCAAATCTTTTAAAATTTGTCCCCATTTTCTTTCTCATTCTCTGTCTAGCTGAAGGTTTTTAACAGCATCAGTACTGGGAAGATGATGAAGGAGTACTTAAGAAATACAAACTTTCAATGTCAATTTGCAGCAGTGTGTCTGCAGTAAGTAATGCAATAAACAAAGATCTATAAGCCTGGCCACCGAAATGGAAACCACAAGAAATGTAGAGGCTAGTGAAAGATATTTTTTTTAAAAAGTAATCCCTGGGTGCATTTTGGGGAGAAAAAAGCTTTCAAGTGGCCTCTAGCGAGCTCAAAATGTTTTTGTTTACCTATATAAGGCTTAACTTGAGCTGGCTATTTTATTTCACCTTGTATGTTGTTTGCTTTGGATAAAAAAAAAAAGTTTGCTGAAACTGCTATTCTTTTGTGTGTGTGTGTGTGGTACAGAAACTTATCCCTATTCTTTCAGTTATTTCTGCCTCTGTTACCAAATTTTCTGTTAAAGTATTGCCTGTTTCTTTAACTGAGGTATACTTGTACTGTTAATTTCCTTTCGATTAGTTTACACTATGCTTTCCACTAGAAATGAAGCCATGAAAAAGACTGGCTGCAAGAAGATTTGATTAAAAAAACAATTAACTTGGCATCAGTATAATTTCAATAGTGTCAACTATCTCATGCATGTAAAGATGTTAAAGAGCAAACAGTGAGGGTGTTTGAAATAGGGCTGCAGGGCCAGAAGCAATTTTGGGTGGAGCTGGAGCTGATATCAGTAGAAATGTACCAACTCTGCCAATGACTTCAAAATAAAAAACCTATTATAACAATAGAAGGTAAATATATCAGTTTATATGTATATTTTGCACTTAATCAAATAACTATATTTTATATTCTATCAATCTAAGTGATCTAAGTCCCGTGATTCACATGGTGATAATAAAATGCCTTGCGCTACCATTTTACAATAGTAAATTTGTTATTACTAATTCCCATTTATGAAGATGTCAGAGTTAGACAGTAGAAAATAGAAGAATTGTAGCTGGAGTCAAAGGCTTGGCATATCAACTCCACAGACTGGGTTTGAAACCCGCACCACAGCCTAGATTGTCATCTGAAAATAAGAATTACCATGCATACCAATCAGAGAGGCTACTTGACTAAAAGGAGCGCTTTACTAGTTCCTAATATACAGAAGATCTTAGCTTTCCATTGAGAGAACTGTATCTAAGAAAGATATTGATTGCTGCTTAAATATTTATAGCAAATAAATAAACAGAGAGGTATGTAGGAAAGCCTGTTTGGAAAACAGATTCACAAGATTTGGTTTCTAATGGTTATTATTGTGTGCCTTCAAGTAGTTTCCAACTTATGGTTGAAAGGCAAACCTATCATGGTGTTTTCTTGGCAAGATTTGTTCAGAAAGGGTTAGTCTTTGCTCTCCTCTGAGGCTGACAGAATATGACTTGCCCAAGGTTGCCCAGTGGGCTTCCAAGGCTGACTGGGGATTCAAACCCTGGTGTCCAGAGTCATAGGCCCTTTCTGCATACACTGTTATAGTGCTGCTATTCCACTTTCAACATCCTCTGGCATTCTGGGGTTTGTAGTTTACTGAGGCCAAAGAGCTCTCTGGCTGAGAATTGTAAATGCCCCTCCCTAAAATTACAAACACCAGGGTTCCATAGAATGTTGAAAGTGGAGTAATAGCACTATAACAATGTAGTGTGGAAAGGCCCATAGTCCAATGCTCAAACCCTACAGCACTCTGGTTCTGTCTTGAAATCTCCCATGGAGGCATTTGTGACTTTGGGTCTTATTTAACAAGGATATTTCCACACTATGGTTTTGGAATTAATAAAGATCACCATCAATCATTTGGATTGTCTGTTTACAGTCTCCTCATTTATTTGTTAAATAACAGCTTACACTTATTTCCTATGGAACCGGTGGAAAATATCATAAATAGATACATAGAAGTTGTTTTAAAAGGGCTAAAAAGGCCATAATGAAACTATGAATTCTCATTACTGGTAGATTTAGAAATATATTTCAGATTCTCACAATCCCAGACTTGATGCTACAATACAAGCTCTAGGCTTGGCTTCAGAAAGAAATGGGCCAATCATTTCTTACCAAAGTCATCCTGGAAAATAACTTCCTGTTTCTCAGGGAATTATCAAAAAACATTTCACAGCTTGTCTTCAACAGATGATGAAATCACAGCAGCTGGATCTAATCTACCACTTAAATCTTCTATTAAACGCCTAATCCCCCAAGTGCTTTGCCTGTGCAAGCTACTTTGAAGTCAGTGCAGAGCGCAGTGGGTCCCTGTTGGCAAGAGGGCTTTGAGGTTTGGGCTATCAAATAGCAAAGCAATCAGAAAAATATGATACATTGCTTCGGAAGACATTTCCAAAGATTTTCAACTTTTCGTCTAATGGACAAGGGAAATACATTGTTATAGCTGCTGGTCCTTCATCCCTTTGTTAAGCAGGTTGCTAGTAAGTAGAGACCTTTCAGGCCCCTCCCTAAACTGCAAACCACAAGATTCCATAAGATGTTGGAAGTGGAATAATAGCACTATAACAGTATAGTGCGGAAATGGTCAAAACCTGTCAGACAGCAGCCCCTTGAGTTGATAATTCAGAAATGGGGAGTGAAGTGGTCCCCTCTATATCTAGGCCCCCAAACTCCTGTCAGGATGCACGACACTTGTCGTAAATATTTGGAGGTGTGTTAGAACGTATTTTAGAATAGATCTGCTAGCATAGACATGGCTAGAATTTGCTGGAATGTTACAATGTATCAGATGCCAATTGTTGATTGCAACTATGTATCTGGCTGAAGCTTGTTAAGGTACTCTAGGACACCAACTGGTTAATTGCTTTATTGTTCACTGCTACAATGTATTGGGTGAGGGGGAAAGATCAGAGAGGAAAAGCTGAAGGTGTTGGAAAAATGTTACCAGAGATGACAGTACTCAAGAAGACAGGAATCTGTTCCTGCTTCAATGATGAAAGGCATGTAAACAATGGGGGGTGTGGGAAAATGTCTAAACTGGTGGGATGATGGGAGATTTTTGATTTTCACCAATCACTGCTAAGCGCGCCTAAATTTGAATGACAAGGTATAAAATCTGTAACCACCTGATGTGCTGTAGTCTCAGCACCTTCAAGAGAAAGTTGCTGTATTGCTTCCTTCACTACAGGTAAATACTTCTGTTTAACTCTAAGTGAATTTTGAGGAGTGCAAGTCATCCAGGACATGACAACTCCCCAATTCTGGCTCCAGAACACAGGCTGTGAACCAAGCAATAAGGGAGAAAGCAATAATTGAATCCAGGGCAGAGGACTAATCCTTTAAGGCTCTTCAGGAGTAGAGACACAGAGACACAATGTGGCCCCACAGAAATGCAAGTCCTCTGCTTGAACTGTAGAGCTGGTTGAGGCAAGTTGAATCTGTCCAAGGTCCAATCAAGCCAGCCCAAGCTGCTCCTTTCAGTTGCTGACTATAGCTCAGCCTGACACCAGAGCTGGCTGGAGTGAGAATGACCTCTGCAGTTTGGCAGCTGGGTTTCTGAGTCCTTGTTAGCATCATGACCAACATGAATAGAACAGAACAGAACAGAACAGAACAGAACAGAACAGAACAGAACAGAACAGAACAGGTTAATTTGTATGTAGTGAGCCCCACTAGATAATTTTGCATTAGTTTGGCAGTTCAAGTATGAGAATAGACTGAAGGGCAGGGGCAGATTACAAGAATGATGTCCTGTAATAGCTTATACTGTCCTGTAACAGTTTATACTGTTCTTATAACTATTAGGAAAGGAGGCACATCATGCCTTTCTGATTGCTTTTGTTTGCTTCTGCACTGTGTAAACCTTGGGAGACCATCTTCCTAGGGCATCACCCAGGGGGAGGGTGGGAGCACCCTAGCCCAGGGAACCTGTTAGCTAGCTGTGGAGGGCTAGGATATTGGCTATGGGATAATTTGGGTAGAATTAGTTGCTTGAAGGCCCAGTTCTGTCACTTGCTGAGAGGCAATGCTGGAGCCCATCAGCTAACGAACTCTGTGGCAAACCTTCTGCAGCATCACTTAAAACAAATAAAACTTATCTTACAGCAGTGGCATGTGTCAGTCTTCAGTACCGAGCAAAGTCTTGGAAAGGCCTAGAAATGCAGCCAGTTCTAGCAAATACTCCCCCTTTGTGCCCCAATATGTAGTACCCAAATCCAGTCAACTTATTTTGGCATCTGACACAGAAAACCTCACACATGCTTCTCCACTCTCTCCACAGTCACAACACAACAATAACAGCACAAGTTTTTTTTGTCCTTTATGGCATCCCAAATCAGCTGTCATATGCAGCCAGATCTTCTGCCTAATTACATGAGCAGGTCTCATATCCCCCTCTGGAGCATCTTCATACCCAAAGGGATCCCTTTCACAGTTGGGACAGGACACAGAAGACACAAAGAAGATTTGCAAGTGTTTTCTTTGTTGACAAGGCTGTCTTGACACATCACAAAAACTGTTAGTCACCATGAGATTTTTCATCTCTATGATGGTTGATTTTCATGAATTGTAGCAACAGAAAAAAATGTATTTTTGCTCTTACAATATCGTTCTCTACCAAAAAAAAAAAAAAAAAATCCCAACATTGTTTTTTGCAAAAGCATGCACAAAGCACAGTGTCCTTTAAAAATATATATATTGTTTGCAAACTTGGAGATTTTTACCCAACAAAAACTTCATCTTATTTTTACAACAAGGTCCTGAAATGTGGGAAGAAAAACTTCTAAAATGTGCAACAACTCTTGTAACCTTGAGTTTTGTTGAATGCAAAGAATATTTTTGAAATGTGAGGATAAAATAAGCAAAGATTTACACTCCTACAAGACAACCCTCCAGAACTAAAAGAAAGATAATGATAGGTATGCTTATAAGAAGAGAAGGAGAAAGAAGGAATATACAAAAAGCAAATGAATACACAAAGTACACAAAAGAACACCTTGTGTGATAGAGAAAGCATGAGAAAGTGCAGAGACTGAACTGAAAGCGAGATTCAACATGGGAAGTAGATGAGGGGCTAGCAGCTCTCTTGTCTTCTAAAAGTACATGGAATCCCAACTATTCACTTACTCTCATGTATGCATACACCAGTAAAAAATGCAGTTAACAGTAATTTAAAAGCTACTGCAATAGATTAAGGTTGCTCCAAATACTTGCCATTTTCAGCTGTCAATTCAAAGATTTTGGTAGGTTAGCAATTCTCTTGCAAAGTACTCTTCAAGCATTCACCTTCATTTTAAGAAACAGTCTTGAGCAATGACATTGAGTTGGGTCCAAAAAAACATCTAAGAAAGAGATCCTTCAGTAGTGTGAACAGAAGGGCTTCCAGTCCAGCATGATAATATTTTCTTTGTTGAAGAATAGCTTGAAAATGTGGATAGCACTAACTGGTTTTCACTAGTTCTCATGAAGACAAGTTGCTTGGTCAACCAAGTCCCCAGAACTGTGTTGTCAGTACAGAGCTATATCATCAATCCAGTTAATGTCGAAACAAACAAGGCACCTCAGTTCTGTTGGTTAACGTGATAGTTTCAAGTGCCTATTGAAAATTAGACATGCCATATCTATAGGACTGGATTGTTAGAGGATTGAATTGTGGAGGTACGGGAAGATTTTAATGACTTTAAACAAGATATTCGTAGGACCTATTGTAACGTGGGTTACAATAATTATTTCCTCATCACATATGCAGATTTTTTCTTCTTCCTGCAATAAGTGGGATAATCAGTGCTGATTTCAAGAGGGTATCAAGAGAGAGAACACTTTTCAGTAAAGCGACTAACACAAAATAATTTTGTATGGCAGAGTCACCTAACAGCATAAAATCTCTTTTATTATATTTCACACATGTTTTTCAATAGAAAGAAAGATGTGGGATGGCAATAGAAATAGGATGAATTAAAAGCTCATTTCTCATCTTCCATTTTTAGTAAATGAATATTTTGCTTTGATAATTGGTTCATGCGTGGTTGCATGAGACTTCTAAGGGGTATTTCACACTAGGTTTTTTTAGGCCAAAAACTGTGAAAAGAGAGACATAATGAAATTACTAGAATCCTCTTGTGGTTGTGAGAGATTTTTTACCTCAGTAGATAGTCATTTTTCAAAATTCTTCAGTTTTTTTCCTTAGTCTTTGTTACAGTTCTTCCCTTTAATTTCAATTAGTTGTTATTGTTTTAACAAGAAATTATGCCATGTTATTCAACTGTACTCCATGAAGTTCCACTTGAAAATGTAAAATACAATGACAGCAAACACATTGTAGAAGCACTTAGCAAGGAGCTGGATTTGGCTATAGTCTATGTTTGAGTGTACATTGGCTGGCAAATCTGGATTAGGTGCTGCTGAACAGATGATACGTTCCTGGGCATTGAGAGAAACCACAATGCCGAACAGCTTTGGATGCCTGAACTGACATAAGGAAAGTGGCAGAGCAGCCCAGATTATCTAGTTGCCTCAGCAAAAAGCAAAAATAATACTGCCACTCCAGATGTCATGTATGGAAGCCCCTTCAATCTTACTTCAGCACTGATGGGTTGGGATAGATTCTTCCATTGCATCTGAGAACAGCTGGCTAGGTTAGAGAGTGCAAGACACACTAACTTCACTGCCATTTCCCACTTCCAGTCATCTAACAACTGAGAAAGATGCCTTGGTCTACCTAATTGTAAAGAGAGCCCTGGGGAGAGACAGAAAATAGATAATATACAGTTCCTGTCTTTGCACCTATGTTTCATCTCCAAAATATATTCATTTCCTGCTCCCCTCCTCAGATATCCATACGAGTTTGAGTCTCTGATATTACAAGCTTGGAAATCTTGCTGTCAATGTGGCAGAAGATGAATTCAATGTGTGGTGCTCATACTGAGTGTGTAAATCTGAGCCTGGAAGTAACAGGTTACCTGTAATGATGTTAACTCTAACATCTTTTCTGGGGTGGAGGTTAATAAAAGTATGACAACATTCCTTTTGGACATAAAAGAACAATAGGCCATATCATTATTTCCTCCATGTGACAAGAGAATTTACTCCTGCCTTATAAAATTTTGTATGGCAAAAACCCTTTTGGTGAGGAATTTTGAGAGTCATCTCCCCTAATTTTTGACAATTTTTTTATATGGATTGATTCTCCTCCCAAAAAGTAACAGGAAATGGGGAAAGTCTGAGTATGGGAAAACTTACTTGGCTGATCTGAAAATCATAATTGTGTAAGAATGGCAGAATAAGGTATCTTACAAGGTGCATTGTTAACGCCCAAATCATAATATGTTTTTTATTACTGCTTCTTTGCGCTTCTTTTTTTCCATTTTTTTCCTTTTATTATGAGTCACATGCTTAGTATACATTAATATATGCTATATTACAATGTTATTACAGGGGGAAAAAAAATAAACAACAATTGCTTTTTCAACCTATCCACCCCATCACCACCCCACAAACAGCTGACAGAGGATCTAGAACCCATTTGTATCAAAAAGCTTTTTCAAAGATATGGGATATAACCTTAATCTAATTTATCACATCTATGAAGATGTGAAGCCTGATTTTTCTTTTACTTTCTCAATCACCATCTTCCAGTTATCATTCCATGATTCTTTACTATATTGTCCACTATACTTTAACCATCTTTCTCTAAGAAAGTGAAATAATATAGTTTCTTTTATATGCTTCTTTGCACTTCTGATTAATGTACTAAATACAAATCCAAAGCCTGGGGAAAAGGTCACAGACAGACTTACCCATGTTTTCCTCCTGTTGCTTTTCCTTACTCTCAAATCCACACATATTACACAATTCTGCCCCCTGCCCCACATATTCCCCTATCCAGGCACACATGTTTGGCAGTTATTTTCTGACTTGCACTAAAATTTGGAATGGATGCCACATTCTTTCCTACTCCTATAAAGGCAAGAGGAAGCAACTGTGGAGTTCTGAATGTACCTTGAAAGAAAGTTATGAAAGCCCCAGAGGTTGTCAAGACAATATGTTGCATATATGTGAACATTTAACATCTCTGCTTTTTCTTTTGAATGTAGTGACTGGGAGTGAGATCAGAATTGGGAAAGTGAGAAGATGGGGTTAATGCAGCAATAATGAATATTGCTTCCCTTTCCCCAAAAAACAAAAGGAGGGGAGGAAATGTTTAAAACATTCCTCATAGTCCCCAGTCCTCTAGCTGTATCCTAAAGCAAAGTGAAGTGGCCACTTCAGGCAGCACATGGTGGGAGGCAGCAACAAGATGTTTAAAAGGTGTGCCCTAGGGGACCAGAAAAAGAGAATTTCCAGATTTTATAAAATATTGTTACAAAGAGAGATGGAACCAGAAACTGTTAAAAATAATATGGTTAGATGGGCTCAAAATATAGGACATCCAATTGAGTTGGATACATGGGTGAGGGCATGGAAGACAGATGTAAAATTTACACCAAGTTTGAATTTAAGAGAAAATTTTTATAAAATGTTATATAGATGGTACACAACGCCTGTAAAACTGAAAAAAATAACAAGAAATGGGAATGGAAAATGTTGGAAATGTGATGAGAAAGAGGGATCTTTTTTCCATATATGGAGGATCTGCAAAATAGCAAAAAAAGTTTTGGAAAGAAATACATGATGAAATTCAAAGAATGTATGGTTTAAACTTTGAAATGAAGCCAGAACTTTATTTGTTGAATATGTTAGAGCAACAGAGAGAAATAAGATCTCATAAAAAGACATTGTTATATATAATAACTGCATCAAGATTGACTTATGCTCAACGTTGGAAAGAAAGAAAATATATTGACGTAAGAGAATGGAAATTCAGAGTCCTGGATATGGTAGCGACAGAAAAGTTAACTTTTTCACTTAAAAATAAGCCAATCCAGGGCTTTGAAAGAGAATGGCAAGAGGTACTGAATTGGATAAAAAAATTAAATAGGGGGAAAGAAAGAAAGGCTGTGAGACAGGAAGACAAAATGAGATTGTAGAAGATAAAATGTAAATAGTTACATATAAGCTAAAAGTAATAGTATATGATTGTTATAAAATAGAGATAATGTATGGAACGGAATGTTTATATGGAATGGAATGTTAAACTCAGATTCAACTGGGAAAATTGATGCTTGGAGGTGGGGAGGTTTTTTTTATTGTTTTTTCATTAAAAATTTCAATAAAAATTAATTAAAAAAAAGTGTGTGCCCTGTTGCTTACCCTGCTGCCTTCAGGTGCTGTGGGAGGCAATGTCCCATTGCCAGTATCAAAAATCTGGCTGCTAGTCAAAGGAATGGAAGAGGCACCATCTTTTACAGTAGAGAGGTAACTCTGTGGGTCTTAGGGACCAATTTTCACCAACCCCACTCTCAAGCTGCATTCATTCCTCCATGGTGCCCAAACAGACTTTCCAAGTATCATGGCCAAAATAGAGTTGCAGGCATGCTTTTTTACTGTTTGGATTTGTTTTGGTACAATTCTTGAGAGAAATTCACACAAACATTACACCAAAAAATTGGGGAACTAGTGTGGGGCTTGGCGGCCCCACAAAATTGGGACCAGAGAGCTGCATACAGCCTGTAAGCTAAACTTTCCCCATCCTTGTGGTAGAGTAAGTCATTTTCCTAGGGTGGCAAAGATTACAGGGGGCAGTGAATGAAGCCATGAAACACTCAGCATATTCTACCTGGATGTTCAAGCTGTCCCCTTCTGTTGCAGGACAAACTGTGGATGCCACACATTTCTTGGACCTTAAAAAATTCACAGCCTTGAGTATGTTGAAAGAGAATATCTCATTGCTAGTTCTGAAGTAAAGAGTCAAATAGCAATCCATTTTCTAAATGCTGAAAGGGGAGAGAGCACTATCTTGTTTTTCACCTCAGGCAGTAAAATATCTTTGAGCCATTGGAGGACTAGAGTTAACTCTGCACCCAGATCTACTCAGGAAGAACCATCAGCATCCCTAAAGACAAGAACTACTGCTATATATTAACCAGACAAGATGAGAGGTCCAGGCTCCCTCATTGTTACTAGTCCTGGCTAGCCAATGGCTTCCAACTTCCTGCTAGTTGCTCCTCTCTCCCCGTCTTTACATGAAGAGAACTCTGAGCCTTGAAAAGCTTCTGTTCATAGGCTGAGCAGTTCCAGCAGGCCATGAGATTCTCCATGATATGGCATATCCTCTCCCATGGTTTCTTGGCATTTCAAGAACCTGTTGTTGCTTTGGAGACAAGGGCTATTTCTGCTCTACAGTGTTACAGTGCTATTATTCCACTTTCAACATCCGATCAAATTCTGGGGGTTTGTAATTTACTGAGGCCAAAGAGCTCTCTGGCTGAGAAATCTAAATGTCCCTCCCTAAACTACAAATCCCAGGATTCCATAGAATGTTGAATGTAAAATAATAACATTATAACAGTGTAGTGCGGGAAATGGCCGAGGATGCTGACTCTGCTATGTTGTTTGCTTTCCCTTTCCTTAATCTTCCTTCTGCCCATTTGAGTGACTAAAGAGCTGCAAAACCCACCCTTCGAATTCAGAGGTCTTTTCCTGCTTCATTTCCAGGACAGTGCAGCTAACTCTTCAATAGCCCTTTGAGGGTGACAAAAACCTGCTCTCCTGTTTCCCTGCTGACACACCTACTTGAAAGCCTGCACTGTTTTGCTTCTCCCAGCCTGTCTATTTTGTCTTCCACCTGCTCAACTTAGATGCGATGCTGTCTCTGGAGTACCAGCCCTGACAGCGATGAAACACCACTGCATAGTTTTGTCAATAATCATTGCCAGCAAACAGGATGTATGCTACCTTTTGCAACAGGAAGACTCGACTAATGACTAAAGAGCCTTCCTATTAATGGTTAGATGTCAAGTCTGAAGTCTTGGATGTATCTGGCAAGAATCACCAAGGGAATGCAGCCAGGGCCGATGAGAGCTGGTACTAGGCTTGGGGCAGGATGCCTGATTGATGGGGAGGAGCTCCCTACATTTAGCAGCACATATTATAGCTGCTTGCTGTGGTGCTGAGATATCAATACTTATTTTGTAACATATTGTTTGCTTTTTCCATTATCCAAGCCTCAAGAATTCTAGGTCCTCCAGAGCTCTGGGCCCTAGGATTTTCTTCCCCACTGTTTTTGCTCAGCCCTGAGAAAAGCTCTGTCTACTTGTTTTGGGTAAAGTTCTGTTTGCTTGCTTTCCTTTTACCACTTGTATATATGTATAACAAATGAAACCAGCCCCCTTACTTTCTGCATCAGTCTAAACAAGTCTAACTGCTATGTCCATGGTCTCCTTATGCTATCCATGCATCTGTCTTTTTTCATCTCTCTGTCACTCTCTGGTATCTTGCTTTCTCAAAATTTACATTGTCAATTGCTTGGGGCAGGGACATGTCTGCTGCCTTGTGTTTTTCTGTAACGCAAAATTACAGACATAAACACACACACACAAACACTTCTAGCACTGTCACTTTGCAAGCACATTGACCTGCCATCTGCCTCTACATCTTCTAGCCATTTGGAGAAATGAGAACCATATGCCAGCACATACATCCACACACTAAGGCACATATCCCTATTAAATCAGGTCCTGGACCAATCTGATCATAGCTTGGAAAAGTTACTTTGTTTGAGCTACAGCTTACAGAAACCACCAACTTCTGTAATCCAAACAAGGAACTTTTTCGAGTCAAAATTTGACCCATACCTTTCCCCACAAGTTTAGTGGGCATCATCATCTCTTACCTGTCAGGTATGCGGATGTGGAATAGTGCTATATTTAGTAGGAGCTAAACTTTTGATTTTATGTGTTGGTACGTACCCTAAAGGCACCAGCTTCTGTCTGATCTCAGAAGTTAAGGAGGGTCAACTGTGGTTAGTACTTGTGTTATCACCGTGAACTGGCCTGGCTTCAGTAGACATTAGATATTATTTTGATATCATAATTCGGTCTTGTTTTGCCACCTTCAGCCAAGTGTTTGTGAGGCCCCCGAACAAGCACGAAGCTAGGCATGGCTATTAAATGCTGAATCATTTCTGTTTACACCTAAGCAAGCCAGACACAGCTAGATCTTGCTTTAGGAGACCTCCCGAAACAAACACTTCATTAAGTATGCACGTTAACACAAAGAGCTCCCTGCCCCGAGCAGGCACCCTGGCGAGCTGGACACTCCAACGCCCAGCAAGCTGCATCTGCATACTGGCCGTCCCATTGTCAATTCGAACTTAACTCAATCATGTTAAATTCTGACCTTTCGGAGACATTGTCTCTCGCCCAGACTTCATTGTTCTCTCCCAAGTACAGACTAGCCCACAGTCATACTTTCCCTATATAAACCCCAAGCTCTGACAGCTTCCTCAGATCACTCCGGACTTCCATCCAGGCTTGCTGCCGCTCTGTTGAGCAAACTTCCCTCGGCCACCATGCTGAGTTTCTTCACTGCCATCTTCGGCTTCTTCAGGACTATGAGAAAGGTGTCATATCACCCATTTCCCCCAAAACTCTCATTTCCTATTTCTTAGTTAGCTGTGTGCATGTGTTGTCTTATTTGTTGTTTGTCTGTTAATAAAACTATCAATTTTGTTACTTTAAAACTTGTCTGGCTGCTCTTCTGACCTGACGCTGTATACATAGGGTTAAAAGATCCTCGCAAAGTTACCCTGCCTCTCGTTAGCTTAAGTGAGTGCTCCAGTTAATTTCCCCATCTTTGCTTGTTGTTGTTTGGTTATTTGGGCACCCCTCTAGGGACCCCCAGTTCACAGGGTAACACTTGGAATGGGGACTGCCAATGAATACCAGGTGCTGTAGGCCATATTTCAGAGCAAGGTACTAGCAAAGCCATCCCTGAGTATTCCTTGCCTAAGAAAACCCTATGAAATTCATGGGGACCCCATAAGATGACAGACAGTTTGAAAGCACAAATACATGCAGGTATAGCCACTATTCCAACACATACAAGAGAATGGGTGGCATTTGAGTTTGCCTTCTGGATGCTGGCGGTGTAAGTTTACAATGTCTTGTCTGCATATTCATTCTCCAACGGTGTGGAAAATAGCACACAGTTTCTTGGGTGGTGGTTTGATGCTCTGATCCATTTTGAAATGTGGAGCTATAAAAAGCTGTTGCTGAAGCTATGTATCCACCCTGTTTCCCTGTGGCAGTTTTCTATCTCAGGCAAGCACACATGTATATATCAGTCTTCAGTTTTAGCCCCTAGCAGCTTGTGAACTCAATGGATTGTAATGAAAGGGAATAGAAGTGTGGAGGAGGTGGGGGAGTGAACAAATCCAAATTTGTCTTGTATTGTTAGATATTTTGCCAGCATGCTTACTTAAAAGGGGGATGGGTTGCTTTTATTATTGTTATTAAATAGCTTTGCTAAAATGTATTGTTAAAGCTACAGATTCATTTGTGACAGTATGCTGAGCTTCAAAAAATGCCTGCGTTGAGAATCTAAATGCCTTCCCTGGTAGATACATTGCTAATAATGAGGAGGCAGAACAGGATTTGATGATGAATGGTAAATGCCAGCCATTGTTAACAGTACTAAGCTAGATGGACCAATGATCTGACTCACTATAAGGTAGCTTTTCAAATACATTATTGGGTGTTCTATATTCATAGCTACACTCTGTAGAAATGTTCAATAATTGGCTTAAGTTGTGTATGTGGTGGTAGATGTTGCTATGGTCCCACACTGCACACTATGTACAAGCTCTCTGCGGACACATGCCTGAATGTACTAGGATAGTGGGAATCCAAACACAAGTCATGCCCTCAATATCTCTGAAAGCACAGTGTCCTCTAGCTCAGTGCTTTTTAAATCTATCTGATGTTGGGAACTGGGAGGATTTTTTCCCCAACATGCCAGGGACCAGTACATATTGGTGCCCATTGACTACAATTATTTTTCTTTCCTGAAACCTCATTATGGACTGACAGCTAATAGCATTGGTCCACTGAACAGTATTTTGTGTAGCACTGCTCTACAGTTCTTTGCACATTTTTCTTTGTGCAGAAGGTCAGACTAGTGCCTTTTGAAACAAATATGTTTTATACTTTCAGACCTGGGGAGGTTTTTTGAGATTGGTTTGTGAGAGGAGGAGACTGACTGATATATTCCTGCTGGAGTTCCAGTGTCATGCCCAGCCTTTTCCATCAGCATAACAAATACTTCTCCTTTCATTCACCATTAGGTTTTTAGTGACACACCACAATTCCTTGCAGAAGGTAGAGAAGGGCAGGTACAAATGGATCATGATGATATTGCCCTAAGCCAGTGTGGTCTAGTGATTTGAATGTTATGAACCTGGAGACGAGATTTGATTCCCCACTCGACCATGGAAACCCACTGGGTGGCCTTGGCTTTGTCACATACTGTGAGCCCCCAGAAAACCCCATGGTAGATTCACCTTAGGATCCTCATAAATCAGAAACAACTTCAAGGCACACAAGAACAACAACAAGAAGATTTATCAAATCACATAAACAAAGTTTTGTGTTGGTCCTGTAGCTATAGTAGTACATGGTGTATTGACCATGGAAATAACTCCCTTTCCTCTGTAGAAGAAAGTTCTCAGCTAAAATCATTCTCCCAGGCACCTTAAAATCCTAAACATGTAAAAACATCTTTTTCTCGGTTTTCTATGAGCCCCTCTGCTCGTATGTCTCCACAAAAATTAGGTTAGTTGTCCAGAATATTTCTGGTGTTCAGCACTTCTGGTGTTCAGCACTTAACCTGTCTGTACACGAGAACTGAAAAGTAGATCAGTATCATTTGCTTCCGGATGACAAAACCAAAGCTGAGGGAAAAGAATGTTTACATGAGGCCACTGAGCAAATTAATGGCAGAGGCAATAATCTTGCTGATGTTACATCTTATATGTTATCAAAAAAGAGGATTAAATGTACATGAGCCCTGGTGGCACAGTGGTTAAATGCTGGTACTGTAGCCACAAGGTTGTGAATTCAATCCTGCAGAGCTCCAGGTTGACTTAGCCTTCCATTCTTCTGCAGGTTGGTAAAATGAGTACCCAGCTTGTTGGGGGCAATTAGCAAAAATACATGTAAACCACTTAGAGAGCGCTTAGCTGATAAGTGGTACAGAAATACACATGCTATTGCTATTGCTACATAAAAATTTACAGATTTTCATAACTATTACACATGCTAATTTGTACATGTAGATGAAAATGTAGAAATTACTGGTTTAAATAGAAATAAAATGTTGTTAACTGCCATCAAGTTGACTTTGAGTTATGGTGACCCCATAAATGAGAGACCTTCAAGTCACTCGGCCATCAACTGCCCAGCTCAGGCCTTCCAGACTCAGGGCTTCCTTGACTGAGTCTGCCCATCTGTCATGTGGTCTTCCTCTTTTCCTACTACTTTCTACCTTAGCAAGCTCTATCGTCATTCCTCATGAATCATGGCTTCTCATGATGTGTCCAAAGTACAGCCATCTCAGTTTAGTCATCTTGGTTTCTAGAGAGAGTTCAGACTTGATTTGCACTAGGAGGACCCATTTTTAGCAGGCCAGGGTATCTGTAGAACTCTTCTCCAGAACAACATTTCAAATGAGTTGATTTTCTTCCTGTCACTTTTCTTCAACATCCAGCTTTCACAACCACACATAGAAATCAGAAATATGATGACATGGACAATGGTATGAACCATCCTAACTTTAGTATTCAATGATACATCTTTACACATCAGGAACTTGCCTAGTTCCTTCATTGCTGCCTTTCCAAGTCCTTCTGATTTCTTGACTGTAGTCTCCATTCTAATTAATGACTGAATCAAGGTATGTAAAATCTTGTGCTATTTCAGTGTCTTCATCTTCTTCTTCAAAGTTATGTAAATCATATTATTTTTGTTTACTTAATATTCATTTGCAAACCTGTCTTTGCACTTTCTTCCTTGACCTTCTTCAGTAATCATTCCATGTCTAGCTTCCCCTGATTCATGCTTCTCACATTCCTTTTTCCTATAACATGTGTTGTGTAGCTTTGGACTTTCCTTTCACCTCTGAGTTTGTCAGCAGCTAAACATCCTTTCACTTTGTGTTCAGCTATATCATCAGCCACAGCGCTACTCATAGTTGTCCTCTGCTGTACCCCAGTAGCTTGCTGAGTGCCATCTAATCTTGTTTTGGATTGTCTCATCATGGGATTTTCATAGTGAAAGACATTCAAAAGAGGTTTACTGTGCCTCCTTCTTCACAATACTAACAAGCATTAGCTATGGTGCTACTGTTGTTATCTCTGAGAGATCCTCTGCCAGTGTTCATCCCAGCTTCACTATTGCTGCTGCCCTGTAGCTTTTTGGCACATTTAGCCTGACTCCTCTGCAAAAGCCTGTCTGACATGGGAGATCCTGCTATCAGCACTGCTACCACTAGCATAGATTCTTGCCTCACAGGAGTGCACAATCCCACTGCTGTAGAAAGGTAATGCCATTGTTTGTTCTCAGTCATTACCTGCACTTTAAAGTGTTTCCATAAACAGATCATAAACCTGTGGAGCTGTGGCAGAAAGCCACAATTGTGTCCCCTGCAGCCATCCTCTGTTAGTAATCTGGCAGCTCTTTGGGCCAATTGAAATTTGTGAACACTTTTCAAAGGCAGCTCCACATAGAGTACTGTATTTGCCAGCATATAAGATGCACCCATGTATAAGACGTACCCCATTTATACACTGGCAAATACTATTTGCCAGCATATAAGACATACCGGCATATAAGATGCACCCCATTTTAAAACAGTATTTTTCAGGGGGAAAAGTGAGTCTTATACGCCAGTAAATACAGTACATTTCAGTAATCCAAACAGGATGTAACCAAGGTGTGTGTTACTGTGGCCAGATCAAATTTCTCCAGGAGTGTGTACAGTTGGCACAGTTGCTTTAACTGTGCAAATGCATTCCTGGGCATCACAGAAAACTGGTCCTCCAAGCTCAAGACTGTATCCGGGGGTATAACCAAACTGCAAACCTGCGTCTTCAGGTGCAATGTTAGCCTGTCTAGGCCAGGCTGAATCCCTATTCCCGATCAGTCTTTCAACTGTCCAAGTTGAATTTGTTCACTCTCATCCAGCCTATTATAGATGCAAGACACTGGTTTAAAACAGAAACAGCTGCCTTGGAATTAGGTAAAAATAAGAAATAGAGCTGGGTATGATCAGCATACTTGTGACACATACATACAGCACTGGGGACAAGAACCTTGGGAGACTCCACAGGCCGGTGATCAAGGAGTCAAAGAGGAATCTCCCAGCCACATACTCTGAGAGTGCCCCTCCAAGAAGGAATGGAGCCACCATAGAAGAATATGTCCAAGCCCCAGCAAGACAACCTAGAACAATGGTTCTCAACCTGTGGGTCTCCAGATGTTTGTGGACGTCAGCTCCCAGAAGCCCTGAGCATTGACCATAGTGTCTGGGGCTTCTGGGAGCTGAAGTCCACAAACATCTGGGGACCCACAGGTTGAGAACCACTGACCTAGAAGAAAACTATGATCAATGGGATTGAAAGCTTCCCAGAGGTTCAAATGAACCAACAGTGATACACACCCATCCAGTTCCAGGAAACTGAAAGAATAAAACTTTCATTTTCCTAGCACCTCGATTCCAGAAGAGTAGTCTCACCCTGGTATCTTCTAGATGTGCTAAATTACAAACCCTGCAATTCTTTCCATAGGGATGACAGAAGTTGTATTCCATGGTATCTGTAGGACTTGTTTTGGAGAAGTCTGCAATAGATTTGAGGTCCCTGTGACTCTTATGAGATATTTAAAAAGTGGGAGATCTAATCTGCTGTTACGATATCTAGTCTAGCCATCAGCCTCCGTTCTCCCACTCCTGCAAAGTTTCCACAAAGGATGTGCATGAAGAATTCACATCTGCTACTTTCATTGAACTAGAACTGAAAGCCAGAAGGCCAAAGGTTGGGTCGCATGTAGAATGCAAACAAAAGGTTAGACTCTACATTTAGCAATGTGGCAGTTTCATTTAAGCCCTGAGCCAGTCCTATACAGCCAGGACAGATGCCTTGATATCATGTCCATGCAACCTAGCAAGGTTAGTATTTTATGCTTAATAGATATATTCATGCCATCTTAATTCTCCCACCTACTGAAAACTATTTATACACAAAGATTATGCAAATTGAAGTTTAATGCCATCCTATTAGTACTATATAGCACACCATTTGGGCCTGTTCCCTCTTGTACATTTTCCTTGAACCTGTCTATAATTCTTGTTTTGTGTAGGTGTCTGAGTGGGTGCGTAAAATACAAAATAACTCTTAAGTTTTCTCAAGCTCACTTATCACTTTGACAATAATTCCAGAAAAGCACAGAAAGACAGACATTCGTATATCTGTATTAGCTATCTCTTTCAGACCACAGGCATCCATGTTTTCAACACATTGAGGAAGGTGGAGAGAGTGCCAACGTGCAAAATGGATAGTCAGCTTCAAGGCAACTTCCAGTAGGTTTTTAGCACTGTGGCCTAAGAAGCTCAACGGGGTTGATTCAGTTACTCATAGGAAATTCCATTTCTGAGTGTTATTCACATATCACATTCATCTGTGATGAGTATTCAGGAGCAAAATCCTCTTTCAGCTTGCAAATGCAAAGCTTTAAACCCTTTAGGCCACTAGCTTATCCCAAAGTTTTTAAGGCCATTTCCACACTACACTGTTATAGTGTGATTATTCCACTTTCAAAATCCTACAGAATCCTGGGATTTGCAGTTTAGGGAGAGGCATTTCAAATTCTCAACTAGAGAGCTCTTTGGCCTCAGTCAACTACGAACGCCAGAATTTCACAGGATGTTGAAAGTAGAATAATAGCACCAAAATAGTATAGTGCAGAAATGATCTAAGAGTTTTTGTAAACTGGGCACTTTCAAAATAAATGCCTGAAATCAGTAATTCAATGACAAGAGAACAATGGATGATTGCAAGTGAGTCAGAGTTGGTTTGTCTTAGTAGAAATGGCTGGCCCTTATCTCTGTATCTTTCGCAGAACATACAGAAATCCAGATCTTTTTCCTTCTTTACTGCAATATTAATAAAACCACTTATTATAAATTCATTATAAATTAAAATCTAAATCTAAATTAAGGTCTGGTCAGAGGTCCAGCAGTCCAACTAAGAAGGATGTAGGTTGAACTTCTAGATAGCCTTTTCTATATCTGTTTTTAAGTTCTGATTAGTGCCTGATTTTCACCAGTATATCTCAGAGAAAAGAGCAGGAAAAATGAACCACTGTGAAACTAGACGCTAAAGTGAATTCGTATTTTCAGGCCTTTTCCTTACTATGGGACCATCTCAGCATGGGGAAGCATTGAAACCGATCTGTGACACATGCTATCACATGACGTCATCGCAGTCCCACTCCTGTTGCATCCCGCAGCCATCATGATTGTACTATTACCAGAAAAAAAAATCCAGTAATAGGTTCCTTTCATGTGATGATCGCATTGGCTGGGTCTGTGAGGGAAGGGTGGAGGTACTATCAAAGTGCTTCCTTCCACAGTGTAGCACCAGAAGAGGCCAGCTGCACTGTGGAAAGAAACAGCATGTCTCAAATGCTACCATCTGTCTGGGTGCAGAAGACAGCATTCAGGATGCACTCCATTCCAGCAATGGTACTGCCAGGATGACATTGGGATGTTGTGGGATCCAGGTATTTTGCAGAAAGGGCCTCAATGGTAAAACTGTTTTTCCTCCCAGTATGGGATTTCCTTAGAGATATGTGCCTTGCCAATCAGAATTGCAAATTCACTCATGTGACCAATCACACTTCAAATGATCAATAGCAAAACAAAGCACATAGCCCATTCCTTCTTTGAAAGGGAAATAAGAAGCACAACCTATCATTGTGTTCCATACCTCCAGTTATTATTTACTGTGACTGTGACACTGTAGGTTTATTTCCAGTCTCTTAAGAGACTTCTAGCCTTGCAAGACTGGAAATTCCCTCCCAGTGTTTTTACTAGGGTTCTTGCCAGCCTTCCAAAGCTGACTTCCACGCATGGAACACTGGCAATCTCCCAGTTCATATGCTGCCACCACCCCCCTGAATTATGAATTACTTAGACAGAACAGGAGGGACTCTGCCTAATCCCTAAGCATAAGGAACTTCTACCTCCCCCTTGCCCTGAGTGAGAGGTCCTATGTAGCGTGTGCCAACCCTGGCATGGAAATGGAGAGAAACGGAGGTTTATAAAAGTGTTTTAATCAAGGCATGCAAATAAACAATATCACACTTGGGAGACCCCCTCTCCCAGGTACACTTAGTCACAAGAAGTTACAAAAACAGATATAAAAGCACAGATACATTCTTTAGATCAGCCAATTCCCCAAAATAATAAACAGCCCTAACGCGGCTAACTACTTTATTCTAGTACTCACAGATGTTCTTAGAAGAAAGAAGCCAGGAGGCCAGGCATGCCTGCCTGCCTGCCTACGACTGGCATAGATCTCATCTCTGTGTGTCTCTCTCTCTGGCCACATGGCCTCTCAGAAGTTTTATTTTCCTCCTTGGAAGGATCTGGAAGCCTCTCCAAGATGCCCGCCTCTTTCCTTTTTGGTTGGTCAGTTCTCACCTTGTGACCTGTGATGCTGACCCTTTCTTTTTGGTTGGTCAGCTCTCACCCTGTGACCCTTGATGTAATCCTAACATCTCATTAACCCTTGGTTTACCTGAAGAGGGAAGTATCTCCCTTTGATAAGCCTAGATAATGGAGAGCCCCATTATCACAGTGACCAATCCATTTAATGAGAGAAAGGCCAATGTTATTCACCCTTGGGGGAGGGGAGTGTGACACATACATACTCATCCTCAAATCTCCTTGTGAATCCAATCTCTTTGAATCTTATCAGTTGCCACTTTGATTTTCTTTCTCCTCACTGACCAAATCTATTAAGTAAATCAAATGCAATTGTACAGGAACGAGGGGAGGGGGAGATGTGTAGTGCACTTCTATCTTCATTTACTCAAAAGTAGGTCTCACTGCATTCAGCAAGTCTTGCTCCCAAGAGTTGCATCCTTAATGTAGTCATTTTGGGACTGAGGAGGGGGAGAGCTATTCAAGAATGATTTAAAATAGCAACTTAAAAGGTGTCATCTTGAGACACCCAATTAGCAAGACGAGAAAAGCCTTGAAAGTAGAGTTCTAAAAATTTCTATAGCTCTTTAGAATCATGTCAAAAATAACTCTGATTGAAATCCTGTGAGCTGCTTGCCAAAACTCTTCTTAACTGCAATGGTAGACTTTCAGAGAATAATTTTTATGCTGACCAATCCTCCACTCCTACAGCCTTGCCTCCTTTCAATACCTTTATTAGTATCTATATAAGTCATGTTTATCATGTTTTATAAGTAGAAGTGTGTATCATATACACCTGTCCAGAAGTAAGGCCTTCACGGGGGCCCCCTTCTGTGTCCCACCAGTGGAAGGATATGATATGGGAGGATATGAGAGAGGGCTTTGTTAGTTGTGTGTCCTGGTTGTGGAATGCCTTCCCTTGGAGGTCCAACTGACACCAATGTTGATTTCTTTCCAGACCCAAACCAAAATATGGTTTTAATTTGGAAAGCAAACTAGTGCTTGACAGACAATTTAAAGAGATGAATACAAATGGCCAAGGTGTTTTGACAAATGCATTGCCTTCAGAACTGACAGATCTCTATATTCACCTATTCCAAAAAAATGTTTCCTCAGGCCAAGTTTGCATTTTATTTCTTTATTAGAGTATTTACCCAGCATTATCAAGGATTTTATTTTCTCATAGGTAATACTTGTTAGAAAAATTTGAGATCCTGTGTATCTAATTTCCCAATCTGTCTTGTCCAGTATGTGTAATTTTTCCCCATATTCTCCAATCCAATCTGCACTCAGAGTTATTAACATATAGAGTTTGGTTTCCTGAGGGAATACACTGCCCTCCTTCTTGCTGCTGGGCCTCGTCTCCTGAGTTCTCTGCCTGAGAATTCTAAAGGCCTCTCTCTGAACTGCCAATCCCAGGATTCCATAGAATCTTCACAGCCAGCCAATCCTATGAGGTCTCACCTCACACAGCTAATCATATAAAGTCTTCACCTGTCTGATAGAGACAAATAGACAAACTCACAAACAGACAAACATTGACTTTTATATAGTAGACTTAGTAAATTTACATCCCATAATTTTTTTTCCCATCATGGAAGTCAAGCTAACATATCTGACACTTCCAGGCAGTCTGCCACTTGAAGGTCAGTCTCCCACAAGATGGTGCCTGTCCAGAAGTATTGAACTACAACTCTCACTATTCTAAGTCAATGCCCATACAGCTTAGTGATGCTGTAGGAGTTGTAGTTCAGCACATCTGGACAGACATCAGGAAAAGCTGACTTAAACTGTGCCCCTGGTCTGTGGTACCACATGGTGAGTGCTCCCAAGAAAAAGAAAGACATTGGTCTGAACATATCATCAAAAAGTGTTTTACAGCTGAAGATAGGGTCCCTCAACTTGTACCTTGGAGTTCAATCTGTGTAAAACTTTGTTGCTAGCTTTTCACAGGAATGTAGCTCAGCTGGAAATCATAGGCAAAAAGCGTAACTTCCAGATAGGATTGAGAAAGGCTTCTCTCTGAAACCCTGAAGAGCCATTACTAGTCAATTTGGTCACTGTAGTGTAGACAAATCTGAGCTAGTCTGATTCAGTATAACGTAATCTCCTTTTTTCTTATAACGTTGAAGTTACCTGAGCCTCAAGAGTTCAAATTCTCCAAAGGGTCTGTCCCCACCCCCATCTGGCCAAATATGTTTTCCATCCAGGAACAGTCCGACAGCTTCTTCTGTTCTCTAGTCTCTTGATCCTTTTTTGCCTCTTTTGCCCAAAGCCTTTTAGCCCCCAAAACTGCAAACAGTGATGTCATTTCTTATTACGAGGATCAAATGAGCAAGCAAACTTCAAGGCGCATAGTATGTACTAACAGCCACAGCATTATTATGTGGGCCCTTTTCACACCTTACCTTTTCGCGCTGCTGGATTGGGGTTCTCGTGCGAGAAGGGTTGGGAGGACTGCTGCCGCATCCCTGCTGCTTTGGCTCCACAGCTCCTTCCTCGTCATGCAACTGCCCCACCTCTTCCATTCGCAGTGCAGCCTGGGACCTCCCAGGCTGCACTGAGGAGAGGACGCATAACTGGCCCAGCTCCTGAGACACCGCATGCTAAATAAGTGCGCACGAGGCCCCGGAGCAGTGCGCGACTGCACAGCATTTTCGGCTTTGAGCCGAAAATGAAAAGATGCGTGCGCAGTCCGCGTCAGGCCCTTGAGCGTCACGTAAATGTGAGTGCGTCATGCAGACCACTCCTCACATTTATGCAACGCTCAAGGGGCCCTTTCACTTCAAAAACACCATGCAGAAAGGGCTGTAGTCTCAGTCCCATTGGTTTCTAAAAGGGACAGATGTAAATGTAAACGCCACTTGCCCAATATCCCTCAAAACATGATGAGGGAATTCCTGCCCCGCTCCCCGTCCAATTTCTAGTCTCTCATTTCTGTGTATAAACTCACCCAACTCTCCTTGAGATACTGCAATAATCTACTTCTTTACTTTTCAAATTTGTGAGATGTTTCTTCTCAACTGTTGTTATTATGTGCCTTCAAGTCATTTCCGAATTATGGCAACCCTAAAGCGAATCCATGAGATTTTCTGCGAGGTGTGCCCGAGGTCACCCAAGGAGTTTCCATGGCCAAGCCAGGAATCAAATCCTGGTCTCCAACATCTATTTCAATGCTCAAACCACTACATCACACTGGCTCTTTTATCAACTGAAGGCCACCCAACTGACATTATAATGTCCTTTGATGTGAGATTTTTGGCTGCAGTTCTAGTCCATTATCTCCTTGCCCACTATGTGGAGCAGAGTTTTGAAGTGATGTGTTACCATTCAACACATTACCTGTAATTTTCTTTCTTGTGGCAGTTATGACCACCAGATATCATAATATTTGGATCTGGGGCAACAAGTCCTAGGCCTTTCCTTTTTCATTGCAATGAGAATAGGGGTTTCCTCCTTTATTAGTTGCAGTGTTGTACCTGGCTACCACACCTCCAGGCCACCCCAAACTGACCTCTTTTTCTTCTTTAAGATTCTTTTCTTTAAAAAAAGATATTCAGGCCCAACCTATGCAGAATGTATATGGCATCTTTGCAAATCTAGTAGAATTCTCTGGGAAACCCCACAGAAGTGCTTATGGTAGAATTTCTGGCACCCTAGAAGTGCAGTACTGAAGCACCTTGACACAGAATGGAGCAGAATGTCATCTTGTCCTCTGACTCTGGCAGGAAATATTTGACTTTGATGAGTGGCAAACTGATCCCTTCACCACAGAATATGAGGATAAAATGGGCTGAGGGGAACTGAACTTTGCTCTCTCCAGGTTCCCCATTTTCAGGCTCTTTTCCCTTATTCTTTACAAGTGAATGGAAGGAAATCTCCTCCTCTCATTCATTGGTATGGAAGAAGAGGGAAGGACTGCCTCAAAACATAGTCACTCACTCCTACCCCCTGCCTATATACAACATGACTTGAGGGCAACATTCATTTTTGCCCGAGGCACTGAAATAGCCTGGGCTGGTACTGTGAAATGTCTACTGGGATATTGCTCTTTCTGACAACTAACATGCAGCTGGATAAATTGAGTTCATAAAGGAGCCTTATTCATAACGTGCTCAGAGTTCCTGAAATATGGACAGTTCGTAGAAATTACAAACAGTTGACAGTGCCACATTTTGTAGATGGAGGAAACTGCAGTTGAGGGACAGTGACTGACAACAGACTTGAGGAAGGGGCTCAGATTCCTTCCACCTGGAAATATAGAGACTGAGGAAATGGAGAAGAATTGCTTGTTGATGGGCATTCTCATAAGAAGGTGATTAGCACTCTCCCTGCATGACAAAAACTAGCATATTAAAGCTTTCCGAAAGACCCTGTTCATGTGTCTTTCCACAGGCTTGCTGAAAGAAAACTGGGCAGCAAGAGGTGTGCTGAATGCAATTTCCTTAATATTTGCATCATTTCTTACAAGGAGTAAGGCTAGGGGTTTTTATCTCTTCAGCTACTCAAATTCCATATTTCTGGTGGGCAGTGATTCTTCCACTCTCTCACACTTTCTCTCTGTCTATACCTCAAGTTATTTTTAAAAGCAGTAAGCCTTATGAAGAAACTGAAACGGAGGAATTGTTTTCAGTGTACATCGCATTCCAGTGTAGATGGTCATCTGTCTGTCCATCAGGTTTACTAGGAAAAGAAATCGTAAAGCAAACAATTTCTCAGACAACAGGGATATGAAACACAGTGTGCATAGCAGGGTCTGGCAGCCTGCAGCCCTCCAGATGGGGCATCCTGCCCCCTTTGAATAATCTGCAAAGATGCCAAAAGAATAGTTACAGAAATTTGATTTTCTTATTGGGAATGAATGCTTGACACAGAATGGCATTTTGTAATTGAGCATTGTGTGTAATTGACAAGCTGACCTGTAATGGCATTAGTATTTTTTAGTATTCAGTTTTCAGTGTTCAGTGATATGCAATGGTGTTCTGTAGCTGACTGCACACAGTAGCTGACAGTGGTGTTTAATAGCTACCACTACATGGTAGCCACCAATAGGAGTTAGGAGTTGACAACATTCAATGGATGCCATGCTGCAGTATTTAGTACTGATAGTGTTATGACAGCTTGACAGCTTGTGAACTCTCATATTTGATGCCTGCCAAAACAAGTCAGAGATGTCAGCCAGGTTAACAGCAAAATTCTATATGTGCCACTTACACAGATATCCAAGTTCCACTGAATTCAATGGTGCTTTTCCCATGTAAATGGATATAGGGATTACATCTTAAAATAATTTGTTTAAAATTTTGAATAGAATTCACTTTCAGGACTTGTAGGGGAAAAAATGGGGAAACTTTCCAAACCAATGAATGAAATACTTTGAATGAATGAATGAATGAATGAATGAATGAATGAATGAATGAATGAATGAAATACTTGTGAATGAAGTATTTTGCTAATTTTCAGTTCCACTGTATTGTGTGCTCATCTTTATCCAGGAGGTCCAGCTTTCATTGATTAAAGGAAACAATTCAAATAAACTAAATGATCACTTCATGGAGCAAAAGGTCATCTCCTGATCTGCCATGGAGCAAATATGTTTTCCAAAAATGCTGAAATATTCTGCAGGTGTGACTGTAGCTAATTGAACAGGGAATGAATTAAGTAGTGCTACTAAGTTACCATTTTTGCAACTGATCCTATGCATGTTGAATGAAAAGTAAATCCGGTCAAGTTGAATAAGACTCAAGTAAGAGTGCAGAGTGCAATATTAAGCTGCAAAATGTTTTATTACCTTCCTCTTAGAATCATAGAGTTGGAAGAGACCCCGGGGCCATCCACTCCAACCCCCTGCAATGTAGGAACACACATCAAAGCCCACCCGACAGAAAGCCATCCAGCCTCTGCTTAAAAACCTCCAAAGAAGGAGACTCTACCACACTCCAAGGCACCATATTCCACTGCTGAACAGCTCTGACCATCCAGAAGCTCTTCCTGAGGTTCAAGTGGAATCTCCTTTGTTATCACCGTGAACTGGCCTGGCTTCGGTAGACATTAGATATCATCTTGATATCATAATTCAGTCTTATTTTGCCACCCTCAGCCAAGTGTTTGTGAGGCCCCCGAACAAGCACGGAGCTAGGCATGGCTATTAAATGCTGAAACATTCCTTTCTCCAGCTAGGCAAGCCAGACACAGCCAGATCTTGCTTTAGGAGACCTCCCGAAACAAACATTTCATTACAGATGCACACTGACACAAAGAGCCCTCTGCCCCGAGCAGGCACCCTGACGAGCTGGAAGCTTACCTGCCCAAGCGAGCTGCATCTGCATACTGGCCATTCTATTGTCAATTCGAACTTAACTCAATCATGTTAAATTCTGACCTTTTGGAGACATTGTCTTGCACCCAAACTTCATTGTTCTCTCCCAAGTACAGATTAGCCCACGGTCATACTTTCCTCCATAAAAACCCCAAGCTCTGAGAGCTTCCTCGGATTGCTCCGGATTTCCATCCAGCCTTGCTGCTGCTTTGTCGAGCGAACTCCCCTCAACCACCACGCTGAGTTTCTTCATTACCATCCTTGGCTTCTTCAAGACTACGAGAAAGGTGTCGTATCACCCATTTCCCCGAAAACTCTCATTTCTTATTTCTTAGTTAGCTGTGTGGTTGTGTTGTCTTAAGTGTTTGTCTGTCTTTAATAAAATATCATTTTTGCTATTTTAAAACTGTCGGACTGCTTGACTGACCTGACCCCGTATACATAGGGTTAAAAGATCCTCGCAAAGTTACCCTGCCTCTCGTTAGCTTAAGTGAGTGCTCCAGTTAATTTCTCCATCTTTGTTGTTGTGGTTTGGTTATTTGGGCACCCCTCCCGGGACCCCCAGTTCACAAGGTAACACCTTTCCTGCATCTTGAACTCATTGCTCCTTGTCCTAGTCTCTGGAGCAGCAGAAAACAAGCCTGCTCCCTCCTCAACATGACATCCCTTCAAATACTTAAATATGGCTATCATGTCCCCTCTCAACCTTCTCTTCTGCAGACTAAACATCCCCAGCTCCCTAAGCTGCTCCGCTTGTTGATATCCTTCTTGAATTGAGGTGCCCAGAACTGGACAGAGTATTCCAAATGAGATCTAACCAAAGCAGAATAGAGTGGTACCATTACCTCCCTTGATCTAGACACCATACTCCTTTTGAAGCAACCAAGAATCATGTTGGCTTTCTCGGCTGCCACATCACACTGCTGAATCATGTTCAGCTTGTGATCTACCAAGACTCCTAGATCCCTTTCACATGTACTGTTATCTAGCCACATGTCCTCCATCCTATATTTGTGCATTTCATTTTTCCTGCCTAAGTGTAGGGCCCTACATTTTTCTCTGTTGAAATTCATTTTGTTAGCTTTAGCTCAGCTCTCCAATCTGTCAAGGTCATTTTCAATTTTGACCCTGTCCTCCAGTGTATTAGCAACCCCTCCCAATTTGTTGTCTGCAAATTTGATCAGCATGCCCTCTACTCCTTCAACCAAGTCACTGATGAAGATGTTGAATAGCACTGGGGCCAGGACAGAACCCTGTGGCACCCCACTAGTCACTTCTCTCCAGGATGAAAAGCAGCCATTGATGAGCACCCTTTGCATTCGGTCCATCAAACAATTACAAATTCACCTAACAGTAGCCCCATCCAGCCCGCATTTTACTAACTTCTTTGCAAGAATGTCATGGGGAACTTTCTCAAAAGCCTTACTGAAATCAAAATATGCTATGTCCACAGCATTCCCTTCATCTATCAAGCTTGTAACTCTATCGTAAAAAGAGATAATACACAAGTTGAATACACATGTTAAATACTAGAGCTTAGAAAAAGTTATTGGGGGATTAAAATTCACAGAATCTTTCTCGGGAGGATTTCCAAACCTTGTTTAATATTGTTGTGAAGTAGGTTATTGTAGTTCTCCTTTTAATAAACAGGGATACAGGAAGCTGACTCAAACCAGCATTGCCAGCTCTGACACTTGAAGCTGGGACTGGTTGCATACAAAGCCTGCGCTTTGTCATGCAGCTGTAGCCCTGGGCTGTCTATGTGGTATGAACAATTATGTTGTATGGCCTTTTCCAGGTTGCAAAATTTCTAAGTGCACATTGGAATGGTCCTCCATGTAAAACTATATTCTGTACATTAAAAAATTGGCATGCTAGACAAAAGGTTACCCTAGACTAGACACACTCATATTAATGGCTAGGCACAGAGTATAGTTATTTTTCTATAACTGAAGGCAATATGACAAAATTGTAGAAGTTGTACTCTATTTCTTTTATTCCATGATTGCCTCTAGTCAGATGGGAATTTAAATGACACAACAGGAAATTATCATCCCACCATTCTACCTTCAATCATCTGAAAGAGCCACCTTTTGTCCTTAGCTTCAGATGATCATTTAACAATGGCTATTCAACGTAGGGCTGTGAACTGACCAAAAATGGCCTACCCTGCTCCTGTGTCTTTGAAAACAGAATGCTCTGCAGATATAAGTAGATGGTGCTTTTTACAGCTTGGAGATGGCTACTGTCACCTACTAGTGTCTTCAGATTACACTGCCATTAAAGGAACAAGAGCAGAAAATGAGGAAGATGTTGGCAATGCTAGCTTGCCTCTGCAAACTGGTATACCACGCACACTTCGGCCATTTCCACTCTACATTGTTATAGTGCTATTTGTCAGGAATCTCTCCCTGCTGGGCCACAGCCATCAAGGGAGGAGAGAGGTCAGGAACACTTGGGGAGTCCAAATATACCAAACACCAGGAAAACACAAGCCGAGCCAGGTCGAGGTCCAGTCCAAAGGTCCAGGAGGCAGAGATCCTTCCAGAGGGTTTCAGGGAGCAGGAGACACAAAGGTTGTGAGGGCTTATTAATAATTTGCAACAAGCAAGGAGCAGCCACACCAGCAGACTTAAATAGCCCCTGTGAGCAGGTGCTGCTTGTTATTGTTTCCTCAGCCTAGTCCACGCAGCCTCCCTCTGAGCAGCCCTTTTCAGCCTTCTGTGTAATCAAGGGCTGATGTGCACAGCTGGCTGCAACTCCTCTGCATCACTGCTGGTTCCCTCTCCGTCATGAGCTGGCTGGGGCAACTCAGTCTCTGTTTGACCTTCCAGTGCAGGGGATATTTGCAGGTTGGCTTGCTCACTCATTGGCTCAGCTCTCTGCACAATCCTCGATCACAGCATCATCATCTATCACACTATTATTCCACTTTCAACATCCTGTGGAATCCTGGAGTTTGTAGTTTAGGGAGGATCATTTAGAATTCTCAGCCAGGGAGGTCTTGGGCCTCAATAAACTACAAACCCCAGAATTCCACAGGATGTTGAAAGCAGAATAATAGCACTGTCACAGTGTAGTGCAGAAAGGCCCTTAAATGAAGCATAAGTATATATCTCTAGCAATTCATATTAATGAGTACTTTTGTTACCAGGCTGTACACCCCAACATTTTGATATGGTCTAACTGGCAAAATATATTAATTGGCAGATGTGTTGGCATAAAATATAAATTATACTTATGGCTGGCAAGGCCATATGGAAAGGGAGTAGGTCAGAGATGACCCCAGCGTGGCCAGGTCAAAAGTTCTCTGAAATTAGCGAAGAAAGCCTGATGTAATGGCTCTGAGCTAATCCTATCAACTGCCAATATCAGAAAACAATAAAGTGCTCAAGACCCCTACTGCACCCCTACTGTGTGCATATCCTACTGCAGATAGCCCAGATACCCCCTCTCAATCAAGACATTGAAACCAATCAGTTCATTGCAGACTCCATTGTCTGTGATGCAACTCTCATTGTTCACTAGACTGGGAGAGCAATCAACTCACACCCCTTCAGGGAGGAAAACCCTTGGTTTTGAGAAGTCAGTTGCAGTCAGATGAAATGAAAGACTCCACTATGTTGCGCTGAACCCTGATCTGTCTGCCCTTAGACAGAAGTCTAAGTCACATTTCAAGCTCTTCATTACTCTTCTGGAATGGTAACTATACAACCCCCTAAACCAGTGGTTCTCAACCTGCGGGTCCCCAGATGTTTGTGGACTTCAGCTCCCAGAAGCCCCAGCTACTATGGTCAATGCTCAGGGCTTCTGGGAGCTGAAGTCCACAAACATCTGGGGACCTACAGGTTGAGAACCACTGCCCTAAACCCTCAGCCTATCCATAATTTTTTCTTCCCTTTCTCCTTCAGTTAGCTCTTGTGTGAATGATTGACTGTATGTGTCTTGTGTGCATGCATGAGTGAATTCCCCCAATAAAAACACATTTTTAGCTTACTTTTTAATCTTTGGCTAGCTTTTGCTTGGTCTGACTCTGTAAAAACTGGGTTAAAGATCTCACTGGGTTACCCTGCCCCTCGTTCTGCTATAGCCAGTGCTCTGTTAATTCCCCCAATCTTTGCATCTTTGGAGCAAATCCAAGGGACCCCAAGAAGTCAGGGTAACACTTTCTTTTCTTCCTTACTTTGATGAGTACACATTGTATAGTCCCAGATGCTTTCTGAACTCCCATTGGCCTGAACATGCCTGTACACCTTTCCTGGCCCTTTCGTAGGCACAGCTAGAAGCTCCATGTTGTTGTTTTTCTATTTGGTTAGCAATGGAATCCATCTTAGGATGCAAGGTGAAAAATGCTGATCCTCCAGCTGTCTGTGTATTCAGGACTATTGTCTGGCACAAAACGAGCTGTTAATTAATTGTGAAATCTTTAATAATAAAGTGATGTCTCAAATGGAGAGATTACACAGAGACTGAGTATTGACAATAGGGCTTATATTCATATTCTTAGCCAAGTTCATATTTGTCAAATTACACAGGGAGAATAAGAATTAGGATTCTTATTAATCTGAGGAATTTAGAAGGTTGTTTGGCCACGGAGCTGCCAAATCTTTTCCATTCATGACTTCTGTAGCATTTGGTTTCACAATACATAATTCTCATGATTTGGTATTACTTGCCTTTGTGCCCATTCTATAATTCTCATGTGGTAATAAAAGCCACATGGTGCATAATCAGGCAGCAGGCTCCTAATAATGTGAGATATCAGCCAAAACAGACAGAAAGGATTATTTCTTTGAGCTTTCATGGATTGGCTTATTACTTGAATTTCTTTTTAACTAGGGCAGTGGTTCTCAACCTGTGGGTCCCCAGATGTTTGTGGACTTCAGCTCCCAGAAGCCCCAGAAACTATGGTCAATGCTCAGGGCTTCTGGGAGCTGAAGTCTAGGCACATGTGGGGACCCACAGGTTGGGAACCACTGAACTAGGGGGAGACAGTACAGTGTAATGGTTTCAGTGTTGGATTAGGATGCTGGGAGACCAAGGCCATTTCCACACTAGACTGTTATAGTGCTATTATTCCACTTTCAATACCCTATGGAATCTTGAGGATTGCAGTTTAGGGAGGGGCATTTAAAATTCTTAGCCAGAGAGCTCTTTGGCCTCAGTAAACTACCACCCTCAGAATTCAACAGGATGTTGAAAGCGCAATAATAGCGATATAATAGTGTAGTGCAGAAAGGCCCCAAGTTTCAACCCTACTCAGATATGGAAATCCACTGGGTGACCTTTGGGCAGGTTACATTCTCTCAGGCTCAGAGGAAGGCAGTGACAACCACACTCTGCATTAATTTTACCAAGAAAATAATTTTGCCATCATAGGTTTGTCTTAGGGTTGCCATAAGTAGAAAATGACACAAAAGATAAAAAACATAGCTACTTTGTAACCTGGAGCCTTCCACCATATGGTATACCTCAGCCTTTCCTGAACATGTGTTAGACTACAACTCCCAGAGCAGGAATAAGTACTGGAAAGCACTTGTAATAAATCAGCAAAAAAAAAGGAGAATAGGCTCCATATGCTTATGGATGGTCCAAATTTATTCTTTTAAAAACTCAGTGAGTTTTGGTCTGTTTATAGATTAACTGGTCTTTTTCAGGGGCATAAATCCAATCTACAACAGAAATTCCTGGAGTTGCTTTCTCACTTTCTTTAAGAACTGAACTGATATGCAATAAAGAACCTCTCCTAAAGAGAACTGGGGAGAGGCATCCTCATCTTCAGAGAAGTGCCATCTGCATATTATGGATAACAATGGGTGACAGCACTGATGTTCGAACCACAGCACTGATGTTTGAGCAGGACTTTGGGATAAAAATCCAGGAGTCCACCTGACTCCAACGTAGCAGGGCTACCCAAATTGTGCCACCAATTGGAACATTAAATTCAAAGTCTAAAACTTCCTAATCATACAGCTGGGAAGACAATGTTTTTGTTTGCATTGCCTCAAAGTTTGAGAATACCTCTGATGTTCAGAAATACATTCAAATTCTCTAAGAACTGTGGAGATTTCAAAATCTGTTTTAAATAAATAACTTTTCAGACTTTCTTAATAAAATTGCAGATCTCTTGGCATAGTAACCTATAAGCCATGAGTCTTGTCCAATCGAGAGTTGGTACCCCCAAAAGTGGATGATTCAAGGGTCCACCTGCGATGCCAGTACCTCCATATGACAATGGGGAATTAATTATCTCAAAAGTAGGAGGCTTGCAAGAGGGGTGTAACTTAACGAGATCTTTCCACCAATGTTTATGGGTCTTGCAGGAAAGAACCATCCAGAGAATCCAAAATGTAAACTAAAAATGTGCTTTCTTGAAAGATTCACACGCACACACAAAAGCTCCAACACTCACACACTCACACAAGGACTAATAAAAGGTTAAGGGAGGAAAGTTGTGCATAGATGACTTTTAGGGTTGGGGTGATAATTACCAGTCTGGAAAGAAGCAAAGAAAAGAGACAATGTGGCCTAGGTAAGCACCTAAGGACAGTTCTTCTTTGGAAATCAAACAGACAGTGTGGCATTCAGTAAGTCGAGAGACTATAAGAGACTGTTTGAAATCAAGAGTTTTTCAGTTTGATGTACTCTCTCATTATTTAAAAGGGAAACAAGTTAATTTATTAGAAAAACAATGGCAACCGGTAATAATATATGCAAATAGACATGGTCTTATATAAAAGTATATAATTGCATCAGAATAAAATACAAAGAATATTTTATATGTCACAAATGATAAAACAATGGATAAATGAAGGCTAAGATAGGAATATGTAGAATTTATGGAAATGAAGAAGGACACATGTATGACTTGTGGAACAGAAAGAAATGTACAGATTAAGACCAATATAGATTTGCTTTACACATTATTTAATTAGGTATCGTAAATAACTATAGTTTTGTAAAGATGTTAAATGAAATGTGTACTCTAACAGTTCAAAAGTATGAGGTAAACTAACGTTAAGGGAATTTCTTAAGTAAAAATGAAATAGCGTAAATTTAATTACTTTGTGTGGACAGCAAAGGAAATCAAAACGATATAGGTGAATTTAGTAAAATTTCCAATATATAATTAATACTAATTAGATAGGAAATTTTTTCTATATTAAAATTTTGTATGTATAACTGTATGTATATATTTGGAAACGAGGAGAACAAATGTCGCAGAATGTCACCATTTATTTTTAATTATATGACTGTATTTTATAGAAAAAATAAAATTAAAAAAAAAAGAAATAAAGAGTTTTTATACCCAAAATCTACCCTACAGGTATAGATGTGAATCACTCTCCCAGCCATGTGGACAATGGGAACTGCAACACAAACAATGAGCTCCGGACAAGGTTAATGGTTTTAGTGTTTAGGTGACAAAGGGATAATGGCAGACTTAATAGCTCTGTATAATGGAAAGGTTGGGAAAACAAAGCAGGAGAACGTCCAAGTGTGAGGGATCAGAGTTGAAACAATCACAGTTACGTGGGAACTTCCCTTTTTTGCTCCAAGATGTCCAGCTTTTAGCATAAGCCTATTGTCCTATGAGTTGCCTTGCAATCTGCCTGACAATGACTTCAGTTTTGCCTAGGAGGGGTTGTGGCTGACCTTCCTTGCAATCTCAACTTTACAGTCAGTAGTTTTCCTCTTTCCAGCTTGACCTTCCAGTCACCTCAGTTTCCATTTTATATCAGTGCTAATAAATGTAGTGCCAATCAAATAATATTGCCAGTTAAACTGTATCAATCTTGAGGGTGCGCAGGGCCGTAACAGTCTTCCATGAAACATTCTTAATGCAACATCACAGTCACATAAAATGATGTTCATATTTGTAAACCTGATGTCACTATTAGTTTTGCTGTGTCTATTTCTGCCTCACACAGGAGAATTTTGTCACATAACTGCAACTTCCTCCCAGAAATGAGTAGTTTTCTGGCCATCAATCTGCCCATGACCTGAAGTGAATCCTCTGTTTCAGCTATACTAATTGGGAACAGTTGGAGATATATCCAAACATTGCGTGCATTGGTAGATGCCACTGACATCTAAAAAATTCAGTGTCATAAAGGTCAATAGTAAGGATAATTGGTAGATTTCTAATTGGCTTCAAATTAAATAGTAATATTTTGAATTAAACAAAAATAATACTTCAAATATATACAGTGGGCCCTTGGTATCCACTAGGATTTGTTTCCAGGACCCACCACGTATACCAAAATTCATGAATGCTCAAGTCCCATTATGTGCAATGGTATAGTAAAATAGTATCTCTTATACAAAATGGCAGATCAAAATTTTCAGGGTACAGCTAGGGGATGATTCAAACCCAATCTGGGGTCATGTGGCATCAGAGGTTAAAGGAGTGGGAAGAGTGAAATTTGTCTAGAGACAGCCTCAAATTCAAATACAAAGAGTTTCAGAGATGATCAAGGGAGCCAGGAGTCCAAAGAGCACACTGTCATCAAGAATCAAAGGTAGTCTACAATTCTGGAGCAAGATGTCATATTTGGGCATGAAAACAATATGCTAATTACTCCAGTATGGATATTTTATAGTCAGCTCATGTGGGGGAGTGCAGCTGTTGCAGACTAGACTGGATTCAGCCTTGTCCTGGCACTCCTTCATGCCTGGCCTATTTCTTACTCTCATTTGATGTTGTCTCTTTCACATGGGTGGGGTGGTCCAGGATCTACATCTTCTTTCTGCTCTTGGTAAGAGGAAGAGATCTCTGTTAGAAGGTCCTGGTTTGGCTTCTATCTCCATTGATCTCAGAAGAGTGCTGGTATTTGAAGTCTCCAGTACCCCCTCATGTTCCTGCTGCTTGAGCTCATCTACCTGACTTTTCTTCTTATCTAAGAAAGAAGAACATTCAAGGTCATGCATCACAGCAAAAACTGTCTGTGTCAGGAGAGCAATCTGCCTCATGTGCCCTCAAACTGTTCAGGAACCAGCAGAGGAACTTCATCTGATGGTGGAGACAGTTTTCTCTGCTTTCCTTCCACCAGTGCTATGCACTGCTCCAAAAGAAGTGTTATGCTGGTATAATGGACTATTGTACCAGTGTAAGGTACCAACAGGATTCCAGCCAGTAGTGATTGAATATCCACTTCCAATCTCACTTTTGGGCAAAGGATCATTCTGATGGAGTGGCCTGTTCAAAGCAGACACCACTGCTCCTGGAGGCTTCCCAAAGTGGGAAGTACCAAATTGACCAAAGCAGATATAAATGTTCAAGGGAAGGAGTTCTAGGGGCAGACAAAAAGCCTTGGGGATCACATATAACTCACCCAAAATAGAGTGAAGTAGATGCTTCAGACAGCAGATTTTGAGTGTTTTGGAGGGACAACAAATTGTTAGGTGCTTTTTTCTGTTTTTACTATCAGGGACAAAGAAGGTGCTTGTGGAATTTTCTGGCTGGTGTACCAAAATAATTGATTTTGGAAGAGTTTGTAAGTAATGTGGTTTTTTTGGGGGGGGAGTTAACAGGATCATATCATATTCCCTTTCACAAAGCAATGCAGTGGTAACACTCAGTATTTAACAAGTAATGCTGACCTGTTTCTGCAAAAAATATTTGTTGTGGTGTGGGTCTGTTTTGGCCAATTTTATGTCAAGCATATTTTTGAATAACAATGATAGTGATTATGATGATGTTGGCAGTAAAACTAGTCTGTTAGTAAAGTGTTACCAACCTGTCAGCTTTGAAGTAAAAAGTAACAATGGATGTGTTATGAAAGGTAAGAAATAATGACTGATGTATTAAAACAACGACATTCCAAGATCTGGCTTTCTATAGTGTTCCCCTTAGTTTGGGTGGTAGGGAAACCATTCAGTGTTTTGTCTGAAGGAATAAATGTGACTGGATCAGGCTGAATCCTTGCAAAAACCACCTTGGGCAGACCTGGGTGGAATTCCTTTGAGGATTTATACAGCCCTAAATAATTATGTGAGTCATTATTATTTAAAGATGTGTTGAACTCCCTGAATCATTCCACACAAGTTTGCCAAAGTGAGAAGTCTGTCAAGATGATCCTCAAGGGTGGCATCTTCTGATGATCCAATCTGTTAAGCAGGAAGCCACATGAAAGGGCAACAGTTCTTTATCTAGGATGTGAACATCTGAGTGGCTTTCTAGAAGACCCTCTATGTGGACACATGCCAGAAGTGCTCACTGTAACAAAAGATGGACTTATTACATGCAACAGCAATGAAGATCTCAACATTTACCTCAAGTATTTTTTTTCTTTTGTTGAATTTCTCCACTACCAACATCCTATTTTTGTGCACTTTGACATGCGCTGCGGCTGTGCTCTAATTTAACACTGCCACACTATAGATTCTCTGTTCTTCTCCAAAAGAAAAAGTTGTGCTCTGTTTCAGCAAGAGGTGCAAAGTATTATGTGCCTTCAGTTGGTTCTTTCAACCAATACTTCACCTATAGGGCTGCTATAGCATGTGCTTTTATCAAAGCTTGGAACATTACTTTTAAAAATAATTACTGTTCTAAAGGTCTCTAAAGGTAGTTTGTTTTCTGTTTGTTTTATTTGTATCTCATCTTTCATCCAAGGTTGATATGCAAGGCAGTTTAACCGCATATTAAAATATCTAATATTTCAACACTTTAGAACAGGACTTTAATAAATAGATCAAAACCTTAAGAGACCACTACATTCATTCAGATTAGAGGTGGAGATAGTGCACTCCATGGGCTGTATACAGCTCCAAACCCCATTTTTGGAACCCCTGAAAGCCCCTAGAAGTGCTCCAAAACTTCCTGAGCCCCTGAAAACAGTTTTTTAAAACAATTTGATGGAGATTCCTTGCCTGAAAACTACATCAGACCACTGAGAACAACCCACCAATATGATGGTTTGCCTTTTCCCACTCTGAGAACCCTCAACCACAAATTGCTCCCACATTGGGAGAAAGGCAGAATATAAATTAAGTAAATAGATATAAATAAATAAATGAAGCCAGCAGTTTTTATTTGCCAAATTAAATTGGCCGAAAATGGCAACCAGAAATAGCCGGATGCAACTTTTAGTTTATCTTGACACTGTGCAGTTCCCCATGTGGGGCAAAAATTGGCTCTTGCTCCCTCTATGTATTTTGCCATCCCTGATTTAGACCCATTGAATGGCCTGACTGAATAAAAAGGGCTAATAATAAATAGCCATTGATTTATCTGACTGTTTTAAGTTTGTCTAATTCCTCCCTTTTAAGCCAGTCAGTTTACTAATGATAACATTAGGGCAGCAAAGGCAACCCTAAGGCAATCCTTTCACAGGGTTTTCTTTTCAAGATTTATTTAGAGTGGGGTTTGCTTTTGTCTTCTCCCTCTTATGCTTAGAAAGAGTGCCTTGCCCAAAGGTCAACCAGCAGGTTTCCATGGCTGAGTGGGGATTCAAACTCTGGTGTCCAAAGTCATAGTCCAGGATCCAAACTACTACAGTACATTGAATATTTATGTATGGGAATGTCTTGTGCAAGGAAGTGCTTCTCATCATCAGTCCAGAGCACTGTGTGCCATACACCCTGCCCCACCCTCTAGTCTACTGACTCAATATGGTAGAAGACCCTCTTACCCTTCACTCTGAGGAATTGTGGCCACTGACTTCAGTGGAGCTCATCTTGGTTAACAATTTGCAAAGCATACTGTGTGTAAGTGAGTGAAAGCAATGTTGTTCAGGAAGGCACATCAATATTGGAAACACGAAGGTCATGATTCAAAGACCAAAAAACTTTCAATATTTTTAGCTTTCTTCTGCACAGCTACTCTGTTATGCTTAGGAAAGCGATAACATTTATTGATTAGCACATTACTCATCATTTAAATAGGTTGCGGATGAAGGCATCTTTGTATTTCTTCTACAGGAAGAAGAATTCAGCATTTAGGTGTGGTTTTCCACCAACATCTTCATTAAAATTGATGTCAACTTCTTTGCTTTCCTCCCTGTCTAATAAATATGCCATGACAGTCATTAAGCTTCAAGAGCTGAGTTGTTTAAGTGCTGTAAGATGCATCCAGCTGAATTGTTGGCTCCTGAATTATTGGTTTTCTGTCTAGATATTTGGATCTAGACTTCCAAGGGATTGCAAAAATACCAATCATTTATGAAGGAAGCAGGGGGAACAGACGTAATTGAGACACAAGGAGCAGCTTTCTCTCCCCTACTCCATTCCCAGAAATAGATAAATGAATGATAGTCATGCTTACAACAGCATTTCTACAGAGAAGGCGCATTCTGCAATATAAAATGCTGCTTTTATATTTGAAATCACAGAGTCATATGCTTTTGGTGTAATGGTAGTCATCTACCACTGATTTCAGCAACTGTACCCTTTAACTATTTCTTTAATAAGTAGGAGGAAGAGCATCAGACATGCTGCTTTCAGGCAAGTTATTTAAGTCTAGGTGTCGAATCCTGAATGCCATGATTAGGGCATCATGAAAAGCAGGAACATTCTAGTACCTGTAGTGAAAGCTTCCCCTCTACCCAAAGGCAACATTTTGGATCTGACTGTAGCAACTGACCCCTTGCAGATATGAATGATCAAGTAAATACATTGGAGAAAATACCAGAGAAGCCATTGGTTGGCTCTGTCTCTCGATAGTGAAAGTTATGCCAATGATTTTGCAGTGTGTGTGAATAAGCAGAGAGGAGATCTGTGAGCACATATCGAACTGGATGACTTTCTGGAGGACACAGAAGAGGCATAGCTGGAATAAAATATATGGCTGCAATAGTTCTCACCATCCGGAGAACTGGTGCTATGCCGTCAGAACCAGCCCTAGTAGAGTGAGGTAGCCACCTCAGAAAGTACATAAAAATGGAGAATGGAGAGTAGTGTCAACAAGATGTTGGAGGACAGAGTTGTGCATGTGCCATACACTCTGCTTTGCACTCTCAAACCAGGCTGTTGATGCCAAGAATGGTGGGGCCATGGTGGAAGAATCAATTGTCAGTCCCATCAACTTCTGTACACGGAATGGAGAAAGGCAACATCTTACTTTCTCAGGCTGAGCTTGTATGCTACACTTATGAACAAAATTGTTCTTATTTCATTTTAGCATTCACTTTTGACACTTGTAATAAAAAAACCCTCTAGTTATTATGTACTTCATACTCCAAGTAACAGTAGTTATATAAGCATTACAGAACCATGCTGAATAAATATGATAGAAAGAGAAACTCACAAGTTCTGCACCCATCACTGTCACTTACACCCCCTTCTACACATACAGAGGGCAGCTTTCTGAAAAGAAGAGCCCCAGTATCCATAAAAACTCACACAATCACACCTATGAGTTAGAATCTTGATTTCTTGGGTTCCAACATGGTTCAAGAGCCTCCATGAATAGAAAAGATTCTCCTCTTCACACTTGTCATCCACCAAAAAACTGAAGGTGTTAAAACCAAGGGTGGAGGGACGGGGCTAGCACACTCTCCCTCCTTGACTGTACTTCAGTAACAATTGACTAAGGCCATTTCCGCACTACACTGTATAGTGCTATTATTCCTCTTTCAACATCCTGTGGAATTCTGGGGTTTGTAGTTTACTGCAGTCCAAGAGCCCTCTGGCTGAGAATTCTAAAGGTCCCTCCCTAAACTGCAAACCCCAGGATTCCATAGAATGTTGAAAGTGGAATAATAGTATTATAACACTGTAGTGTGGAAATGGCTAGGGCTATAGTCAAGTTGAATTAAGCATTTCAACAGCTGGCTAGAATAAAAAAGCTGAAAACTGCAATGTATGTTTCTAACATTACCATGATAATCATGTAGGACAGTCCAGAAAAATGTCAAGTTTTAAAACCCTGTACAGCATTATTTTCTGTGAACACCTGACCATTTTTAGTTCAAAATCATTCCATTTGGCAAGTTTGTTTCAGATACGTCTCATTAAATTTCTAACATGCTGGTACATTTAGCTAAAGTTCCATCTGCCATTTTCAGTATGATGGCTTTCCCCCAAGTTGGATTTTTGAGGACTTTCAGTTACATTTATCATAGTATAACTGACAATTTTCTAAATATATTCTAAATATACAGAGCAAATGCTAATTTCCATAAACGCTAAATGTACAGACCAGCCCCAATACCGTGTATCATCCTGAATGACTTCTGTGGAATAGCAAAAAGGGGTTTAGTTCTCTACCTTTGAAATCAACAGGACATGACAATTTATTTTTTTATCAAAAAGCAGTGCTACTCCAGGTGATGGTCCATGGTCTTGAGCCATTGGCTGCTAGTTTCTGGTGAATTTCTGGGAAAGAAAGACACAGCTGATGGACACATTTGTGGTACCAGTCTCTGACATTTTGCACAAAAATAATTGCTTGGCACCTTCACTGTACAAGAGGCCAGCATATTAGTTTAGGAGTGCAGACCAGGCTGGGTCACACAGCTCCATCCTCCAAGAAGAGTGAATAACGAGGAGGCTCAGAAAGAATGACTATGGCTGTCACCATGCTTTCTCAGCATCTACCATTTGCCTAATGGTAGAACCGGTCCTGGAATGAGGCCATCTGGAGTTTAGTAGGATTCACTCAAAGGTAAGTGTGAATAGAATTGTAAGCTAAGGCCTTTTCCGCACGGGGTTTTTAAAATGGTGCAGAGCGTCCTCCAGAGAGGACATCTACACCTGGGAGCGGGCTGGATCCGGACTACTTTGTGTAATTCCAGACCTCAGCCCACTCCGGAACGACCCAAAGTGGTCGTTCAGCATGCCTTTGAAAGACCGCTTAAAACAGGTCTTTCAAAAGCATAGAGCGCGCCACTCCGTGGCCACGCTCCGGTGCAGATTTGCAGGCTTGCACCAGTGCGAGCATACAGAACTGCTGGGGGCTGGCTTTAGGCTGGCGAGCTTCACCGGTTGGTGGAGAGCCTCCACCAACCGGAAGCCACCATTTTCATCCCCGGAGCAGTGCAGAGCGCAGCCACGCACTGCTCCGGACCAGCCTGGACCCGCGCATGGAGCACACAGGTCCGGTAAGTACCGGCATGGGGCGATTCCCTCGCCCCGTGCCGAAAAGGCCTAAGTGTACCATTTAACTTGCTGGTTTGTTATATTAAAGACATTTTATTTTAAGTCAAGTTCTTTTAAAATAAGAGAGGTATCATTTTAAAGTAAAAACATGAGATGTAAAATATACAAATCTATTTCTTAATGATTTGCACATACTTTGTCCTGCTAGCTGACTTCTGGGGTGGAAAGATTCAAAATTACATGATCTGTACTCAGCTGGGGTATGATTTTTTTTTCACCAGAGGATTTTTCAAAGAACGAACTCTCCAGATAGTGTCCTAGTTCTCAGCATCTTAGACAGACTCCCTGCAGTTTTTCAGATCTAAAATGATGTAAGCCTTACGCTAAAACTTTAAAACGGAAAGACAAAGGCAGTCCTATGGTAATCTTAATGAAATTGCAAAGAATGAGAAGGTAACAATTCCTTAGAAGAGCTCAGTTGAGATTTTGCATATTCACTCAGGGGAAAAAAGATATCTGGGCATTCTTCAGTTTAGGTACTAAATAAAAAAATTGAGTATTGAATCTGCAAATTTATTTAAAGCTGCAGTGATATGAAAGTGGCACATGCTGAATTTCACACTGCCCACATATGGTAAAGGAGCAAGGCTCTCTCAAGAAGACCCACACTGGATTGGACCCACAGCCCATCTGGTACAGCATCTTGTTTCCAAATGTTTTTGGAAAGTGTACAAGCAGTGCTTGGAAGATTACTTTCACAAATACTCAGAAGACATGCTGACTTGTTCATACCAGAGCAAAAAGTGGAAGATGTTCTGGGATCCAGAAGCAAAAAGAATATGGGCTAGTTTCCAGATGTATTTGCATAATTTTTTGATTGCAATATCAGATGTCTGCTTGTCTTTGTGAATGAGTAAAACTCATCACGCAGAGGAAATACACACGTCATCCTTTGTCAACTCAAATGCAATTCCTTCATGGACAAGGTGGGTCTCCATCAGGAAAAAGTAAGAGGCTGCTCTTTCATATTCCTACTTGTGTCACTTTGGTAGGCAGGGGCATCTAGAAGAGGGCTCCCAAAAGCAGGTAGGCTGAAGTAGAAAGAGCATTCTTTGAAGTACTAAGCTTCCAGACTCTTTAACTGTGCTCTGCAATGGGTCAGTAACCATTAAAGCTTTTTAAGCACTTAGCAACTATTTTTCCAGTACCAGTTAGTGCTGTAATGGCTGGATTTTGAAATAACCACAATTTCTGAATAGTCTTCAAGGGCAACCCCATGCATAACAGCAATCTCCTGGAAGATATCAGGGCATGGAAAATTATCTGAAAGGAGTTATTGTACAATAAATAGGTGCTCATCAATTATTTATTTGCAAATAGTGATATGCCACATATATCCAAATATTTCAAAGCTGCGATCAGTAAAACATAGGCCCTTTCTGCACAAGTGAGATATATCGCTGTAGCATCATTGTGTTGTGAATACATCTGCACGTCAAACCGGTTTGATGTAGTTCCACACGTGTTCAGCTCTTAGCACGGTTCACATCGTTGTGAAACCAGTGTAATATGAAAACAAAAAAACTCCCATGCAAACCAACCACAACTGTGCCGCTGCATTTTTTCCTACATGTGGAAGCATTACATCGATTCACACCAAAGAGATGGGCATTAAATTGACCAATCAGTGGTGGCAAAGTAGAGGAGGGAGGGGGTCCAGGAGAATTGACAATGCGGAAGAACAGATGATTTTCTCCACTTTACTTTGACAGAAACTGGGGCCATTTCCACACTGGATAAATAAAATGTGGTAGCGCAAGCTCTGATGGACATTGCCCACACCTACGAGTGCGCTTGCTCGTACATAATTGGCAAGCTCCACACCTTAATCCGTCTGATGACGTTGGCAACAGTCAGTGTGTGGGCTTTTTAAAAAACGGGGGGAAATGGGTTTTTTTCCCCTCGTACCGCGCTACAACGTTCCAAGAAATGTGCTGATTCGTTCATGATGTAATCGGAGGGCGAGCTGTGGGTGTGGACAGCTTCAGCGGTTGGTCCACCCCACAGAGAGCAGGATGGCGCCATTTTTTGGGGACCCTCGAAAGCGGCTTTCTGAGCCAGAAAAGGGGAAAAGCTTTCTGGTATGTGCTATTGATCCGAAGAATGGGGTTTTTCCTTGATTTTAAGATTATTGTATGTGCTCATTGGGCTTCTGCCACTTTAGGAGGCTGGGGAGTAGCATTTGGGCGGCCCATGGCTATGGCTTTTCCCCGCATCACAGCAAAACCGCAGAACAGACCACTGCATGAGGGAGCCAGGGGGGCCGCAGCAGGGACCGGGGGGCTTCGCTCCCCAGCCGTGAGCCCACATGGCTAGGGGGAGCGTGGATGCTGGCCGGGGCCCCCACGGGAAGCCTCTCCGTTCAATTCCTGATCATTAATAGTGCTTCTGCTCGGGAAAAGCACTGTGGGGCAATGCACGGAGCTGGGGGGGAAACGGGCTGGGGGCCCTTGCTGCAGGGAGCGCAATTATTATTTTACTTATTATTGCTTCTGTATTATGCCCGCTGTAACTGTAATTATTACCATGCCTTGCAAATGTAAGAAATAACAGTTCAGCTGGAAATGAAACGAATATCCACGTTGAAGTAGGAATTTCAAAGTATGCATGACCACTACCAGACTTTCCACCCATAAAATGGAAAATGGTGGTAAAATGAATATTTTTTAAAAAGGGAGGGCATGAAACGGCCAGAGCATGGCCGTAACGGGGCAGTGGGGCAATAGTAGGGTGGCCGTGGAATGTTTGTGCATTCTGTCCTTCATGTGTAGACTGCTTTCCTGGACTTTGGGGCAGATTA